>CM042067.1:413114-1613114 GCA_023512825.1 Liposcelis brunnea | reverse complement strand
GTGATTATTTTTATTATCTGCTGGAACTAACCTGCAATAAGCAGCACAAAATTGATACATCAAATTGTGTATAAAAATGTTTTTAAAAAAAACATTTTTTATGAACGCAGCTGTTGGTGTTCCCAAATAAGCCAAAAATATAGGCACTAATAGGTGACAAGATTATTCGAATACTAAAGCAGATCTGCCCTTTTTTTATTAAGTTTAAATTAAGTTTACATTAAGGAACGTGAAAACCGGGAAAAGATCATGGCCAATCTCTGCTAGGATTTCTAGTAGTTTTTTCTCTTAAAAATTTAGCAAAAGTACCTGATACCTCATGGCGATAGGATATAATTATTGCCATTTGGCTTGAGCCAGATTAGCGACTACAGCCCATGGCAGTACATGGCAGTGTCCGTGTACATAATACTTACCAACCATTATAAGCAAACAGTCCTTGATAGAACGACAATGCTATATCAGATACGTCTGTCGTACTTTTGTCAAACGTAAAATGCTCCGTATGACCTGAAAATTAAAAGAGAAATTTATTAAAATCTAATTCTCATGCAGAATTAAAAACCGGTACATGTGTACAGAAAAAAGTTTCTAAGGAGATTATTATGATAACGATGATTAGGTCAATGTCCGTCAGGCGTACTATTAAAAGGTCAGCTATTATCATTTTGTATTATTAAATTAATACACAAAAGAATAATTGTGATATTGCTTAAAGTTTCGCATGGGGAAGAGAGAATGCCCAGGTTTTATTTTTGGAGATTTAATTAAACAAATTTTGACAACGAAAGTTTTTTTAACTGAGTAAGATGTAGTGTACGGTTTGACCTAGTTTAAAAGACTTTTTTTCGGTTTCCAAAGTTCTGCGATTTTTTTTGCTCTGGCGACATAAATAAATGATGTCGCGTTATCGGAATTTTAGTGACTTATGTGACCTGACTTGGGGATTTTTTAACCTAGATGGGTTTATTCACTCGCTATAAAGTTGAAAAATCTAAACGTTAGATTTCCTATTGAAATATGATGTTCAAATATTAAAATGATTCGCCTAATTTTCAAACTAGGAAAAATTGACTGTTAGAGCGCTGAAACTAAAAGGAAAGAATTGACGAGGGTAAAGAGAAACCAGCCAGCGGGTCAAAAACATAACGCCTTTTTTCGAAGGCGTAGAAATCAAGTAAATAATATTTGGTCCTGCTTACGGTCCTGGCTTTAAAAATCTGATATAGCCAATCGGAAGTCTTTTTCAGCTTCTAACCAAGCTAACTACTATTACAAGACATTTTAATTGGTCGAATGGCCCAGGAGCTTTTCCTAAATCTCAAGCTGGCCTACACAGGTGTTCCAGACTTCTTTAATCAAGGAGAGGTGAATTAACTATGACGCCAAAGAAGAGTGAAATCGACTTAAACTTTCCTCTATTACTTTATCCCCCCCAAATTTGCTACACCAAATTCACATCTCAAGTATCCTCAAATCTAAGATCGCCACTAATAAAAACTCATAAATTATGAGATAAACATTTCTGCAAAAGGGCAAAATGTTAGAACATTGTCATATGAACGTAATAAAAAAGTGCTAGTCATTCTAACAGAATATTAGTTAGCAAAAAAATTGATTCTCTGTTATCTTACTTGGTTAATTTTAAAGAATTAGCTAAGTAGCCCAAAAAAATTTAATTAATTACTACATAATTAAATAATTTGCAAAATTTTTAGTCTTTAAAACATTTGCTTACCTATTATTAATTGATATAGGCCGGCAGCGATGATTCCAAATAAAGCAATAAGTTTTGCATAAGTAAATACATCTTGTACTGTAGTTGCCCATTTTACATCCCAGCAGTTAACAAAAGTTAGAGTCACTGAAAATAATAAAGAAAAGGATGTTAAAAGAATTAAGCGATATCCGTTTCCAATAAAAAAAAAAAGTGACAACGCCAGAGGGGGGTCCAACGGTTTTCTAGAAAAAATTTTCCATCACTAAGAATGGATTCAAATAAGCGTGCAAAAACTACTCTTTATAGTACATATATCGCCATGTGACCGTTAGAAAGAAAAAGAAAATGTCCTTGACCAGAGTGATAGTGGGATGACCACAAACAAGGATATCGCGGTTGATCAAATAAAAATTTCCGTGTAAATAAATATTAAAAAAAGACACAATTTAATCGCATATTCGAATTAGCCTAAACTCTTCGGCGATTTTCTCTATTCTGCGACTGTAATAAATCATTTGCATTCGAAATTACGGATGAGTGTAGGATGATTATAATGAGACATAAACTTTTAATGTTTCCATAAATTCAGAGGAATATGATACCCACATTCGAAATATTTAATTAGGACTAATTTAAATTAGACGCTCCCGTTTAGATTTTATAAAGGTCGCGAACTCATACGGCAGGATTTGTTGTAATGGGTTATGGAACGTCTACCGAAGGGATAACAAATTTCAAGAATTTAGAAAGAAAGAACGATGCGATAAGAGCAGTATGGAGGAAAGAGAGTTACGTTTAAAATGGGGAGGTCGATGACGTAGCAGGGAAGATCGATACACTCCAGCAGGATGCTGGAAAAGTTCATTGAATGTTGGAATGATGCAATAACAAGAGGTTTTGCGGCAGAAGGTGGTTAAATTAGGGTTTTCAAATTAATTAGAACGGAATTTTATTGAATGGGTTTCTTTATGAAGCGTTTAAGCCTGTCAGTTACGAAAACGAAGGAAGGTAGAAAGAAATGTTCGCCGCTGAAAAATCATTTTTCGCTCACACGAGTAAAATCGATTTCAAAGCGAGAAGCTGCTGACAAAAGCAAAAGGATCCATTATAATAAAAATTGATAATGGAAAAAGAAGTGGAGAAGGATTCTTGTTTTCAAACTAGGGCAAGAGAACTTTTTTTTAGGTTGAATTTAAAATTTTAAGATTAAATAAAAAATTTTAATCGATTTAAATTATTAAGTTATGAATTTTCAAGCTGTTATTAGTAGATGAAAATAAGAGAACTTTTGATCTCAAAATGATTACGATTTATCTTCTTTTTACGATGATTTATTTTGCCATAAGATAAACATACTATAGCGGGTACTTAATTGGTAAATGGAGATGTAACAAAATTCAGGTAGCATAAAATATTTGCTATTATATTTTTTCAAAAATATTTCGGACAGGTTGACTAGCATATACTCCATAAGGAAAATTTTTTCATAGAAAAATAAGAAATGACATTCCCTAAATATAAAGGAATGATTATTGTTCAAATCATTCAAGATAACTGCTCTTTATATGACTGCTAAAATTGATTTAGAGAGACCCTAAATAATTTAATAAAGTAAAAAGTCAAGCAGAATTTTTTTAAAAACCTTTTCTTCTGAAGAGAAACTTTCAAAATTGGTAAACAAAATATTGACTAAATTCAATTTCCTTACAATCATAGCCAACTTTCAAGAACACAAGGTTTTCAAAATCAGATGGTGCCGACCTCTCAGAGATGACTCCAAGTCACTAGGACTTCACACCAGAAAATTATATATTTAAATGCAAATAATGCATTTCAATTTAAGAAAGGTAACCGAAAAATATTTCTGATCTTTGCCAGCCAACAAGCAAAAGCTTTTAATCTTTTGCTATGAATTTCATCACGAAAGTTGTTGGCTAAGGCCGATTAGTAATCATCCAACAAATAATCCATAAAATGTTACAGTTTTGATGTTCATACACAGATCTTTCAGCTAATGCTTCAATCACAATTCACAAATTCAAATAACTATTCACTCATTTAAGAGAAGCTTTTTAGATTATTGAAATTATCTTTGGCTAAAGCATTCACAGGCTCATGACTATTTTTCAGGTTTATTTGCTATTAAAACCACCCTCAGGTTAGGTTAAAAAATTAAGGGATGACATATTTACAAATGAGCTTAAGCTTGATGAGAGAATATAGAGCAATTGTTCACCCTCTTCCCATATCCTACCAATCATGGTTCTGAATAACAATAGAAAGAGTGAAGGAGGAAGCAAGCAAACTTTAATTTAAGCAAGAGGCACAGATAATTTTCTAACATTAACCAAAAGAATAATAAAACAATGAATTTTATTATAATATCAATCAATCAATTCGCTTACCTAACCTAACCTTGACGTTTTTGACGATAGCATATTTTTTATGAAACTCAGGTTATTCCCATTAAGGAAAAACAATGCAACGAGCCACACATTTTCAAAATTATTAAATAATTACTAACAAACAATAACACTTGAATAATTCATTGAAGCATGAAGTCAAACGATGAAGAAAATGAAAATACAATAAATGTAAACACAAAGACCACGCGATCCGATCGTCTTTTCTTGGAGGGGATTTTTGTCGCAACCCTTTTAAAAAATCTTCTGCTACCACGATTTTTTCATAAAACCAGTTGGAAATGTTGGAAATCAAGTTCGTTTTTACTACGAAAAAACAATTTATGTGAATACTTACAAATGCAGCAGCACGCTAATAACCGAAGACTATCTTCTGGAGGATTGCAGTCAGGAAAAAACGGCTTCAAAACATATGTACTGAATGTTAAAGCAACAATTGCTTGCGAGCAAGGCCTAACAATCATACATTCAATCCACAAACGAATAAAAGCTAAAAATGGACCAAAAGTCGTCATGATATAAGCGTAATCAGCTCCAGATTTTGAAATCATGCATCCTAATTCAGCGTAGCAATACGCTCCAATCTGAAAAAATAATGGTTTGGAAATTATTCAACCGTCCAGCGGCGGTTTTGCGGTTTTCCGAGGTTTTGACTATACTTACCATTGAAAAAACTCCGGAAAGAGTCCATACGAGCAAAGATAAGTTCACCGAACCAGCGTACTTTATAACACCGGTCGGACTAACGAAAATACCGGATCCGATAATACTACCGACAATCACGGTACATCCGTTAATTAGGCTCATTTTGGCTTCCAGTCGGATTTCACCATCGTCCGCATGTTCCGGAGTTTTGAGGATGTTTTCGGTGAGAATTCGATCCGGATCCTGATACTCGTGGGAAGGTGATTTATCGTACTCATCATTTTTTGAAACGGATTTATACTGACCGCTACCGGTGGGTGATTTCGATGATGTCGAACTTCGGTTTGATGCTGGCATTTTTTTAAAGTGTTAAAAAAATACCCCTTTCGGTATCAAATTTTAAACCATATTAAGGCAATTTTAAATATCTATAAAATTATACTCGGTTAATTGTATAAGAAAATTTACAAGCGTGCAATATATTTGTGCTGATAATTACACTAAGTTCATTAACTGAATCAGCTAAAATATTTTCTAACAAACATTTAAGAAATACACATTTACGAATATCTTTGCATACTGATTGAAAAATCCTAACATTTAAGTGCAACCCCTTTTTTGACATTTTAAATTCAAGAGGGGGTTCAATCACGCTTTTCAAAAAAGTCTTATTGTGTTCTCAGCCCTAGTTTGCAAAAATTTCTATTCAAAAGAACTGGAAATTCTTACGCAATTTTTCTTCATAATTACAAAACGTATTGGACAACACCTTAACCCTTCCCATACTGTAAAAAAACTTGCCAAAATAAAGAAAAGGTCAACTTTTACAAAAGAGTCGATTCTTAACATAAATTTTAAAATATTCGATAAATTGGATATACTTTTCATTCAAAATTAAACAATTTTGCCAGTATTGCACGCCGGTAAATTTTTGCAAATCATTAAGATCGTTAATAAATGATGATTTCCTTTAAAAAAACAAAATACGCAATTAGTAGTGCTACCTATAAAAATAAATATCTCTGTAAAATGTTTCGCAAAACGATATAAAATGCTTTGTAAAATACGATAACTAAAATTTTGAGGTTATGAACACTTTTTAAAAAACGAGAAAAATCATCGGATTGAACGAGTCAACGTTTCGCGGACTACGACTGAAAACTGAGCTTTCTCATTTCCCAACCCTTAACTTTGGTCCATCATCATCGATCCTCCTAAAAAACACTGACTAACCGTATCGGTTCAGTATCACGCACTCGTCATCTTAAAAAGGTCTTCGCTTTACATAGCGAGGCTGAAAAGCGAATGAAGTTATACGGTAAGCAGTAACGTTACATTTTCTTATGGTAAAAAATTTTTCTTTGTGGAAAATTGATCTAAGTGCAGATTATAATGCTTATGAATGAATATATAAAAATCATGTAAAAATCTTATCGATGCATTATTTATTAACATTAAAAAAGTGTTAATTTACACGATATTTTTCAGGAAAGGTTTAATGTTATAAATTTTGAGTTAAAGCTCAATGGCTGGAAATAAAGTTTCCAGCTAAAAAAAGTTTTTTTAGAACGATGCGACCCGCAGCCTTCTTCCCATTTAGAATTAAATTCACATCATCGTTGACTTAGTTCCGGTCCGGAAAACCGCGGGATTTAACGAAGGTAAGAAAGTCGAAAGAGTCGTATTTTAGATTAGTTTCGTTGGATCCTGTTGAATGAATTTAAGATCCATTTGATTTGGAATTGAAACATGCTTTGATTTAATAAAATGTTTTTTATGTCAGTATATCAGTTTTCCGGCATGAATATTCTTGGAAAAATCGTTCTCCACCCAAATCAAAGTACATCTTAAGTAAACATAAACAACATACTGAGAATCCCTTTAACTTAGTTTGCTCGATTTCCAATACCATTATCTTTTAAAACATTTTGTTTTATTGATAAAGAATTAATTAAAAAGGTTTTTCTTGCATGCGCTTGAGAGATGCATCAGGGAGGAAGTGAAAATGTTTGAACTTGTAAATGAAAGGTAAAAGCGAGAAGATTTTGGATCTGAAATCCATTAAATAAATTAGCAACAAATACCATCAAAGTCACTTTAGAGAAAATATATCGGTGGAAATCGATTGGAGTTGCAACCAGGAAGCACCAAGTTAAACTAGCGTTCTTAACTAAATATTACGGCTCATGGATGACATTAACCGACCGTATGTCAGCAACAAGCATTGGCAACAAGCATTGGAGTAAAACTGAATACAGTTGTGCACTCTAGTTGCAGAATTTTGCATTCATTTCTCAAAAACACGAACACACTTTTCACACAAACACAAAACAATTGACACAAAATTTTTTCGAGTATTAAATGGTTTATAAACATGTTAATTAGACAAAAAAATTAATTAGATAAAAAAATTATTATATTCTGAACTTTTTGTTTTATATAAAGGACTGTAATGAAGAAAAAAAAATTGCTCAGCAGCAACAATCTAACTGATCAATAATACTACTCAATTATTTTGGTAGTTCCCAACATTCATAAAAATTATGTACAAAAAAAACACAAAATATGCTGGGCAATTAATAAAAATGAGGTAAAATTCATTTCTAGGTTTCATTTTTAAATCGTGGTTGAGATTCTTAACTATACAATAATATTCTTTTTTTTAAAAAAAAAATAAATCCAAGGAAAAAAATAATTTACAAAACGTCCTTTTTCGAATTTTCATCCGTTTTAGTTTTATTCCTCGATGATCTTAAAGGATGCATAAATTCGATATAATTTAAATCTGTAACTGTTTTTTGATTAGGTTCACTTTCTGGAGGAGTTGTTTTAATTTGAGGAGATTTAGTAGGGGACGATTTAATGCCAGCATGTTTTTCAGGGGTTCCAATTTTGAAATATTTAGATCTTCGCGATCTGTCCACTTCCGCGTCTTCTTTTTTATTATTATTTTCCGTTTTTGCTTCGTTAACTTCGTCTTTACACTTTTCACTATTTTCCTCTGTTGGGCACTTATCAATGTTTACTTCAGACTGGCACTTTTCGTTATTTTCCTCGTTTCGACACTTTTCTTGATTTGCCTCGGGTTGACTTTTGGTTCCACCGATGATGTTATAAATATTGTTCATGTCTAGCTTAGAATCTAAAATTTTTTCTTCTATGCTTTTAATAACTAAGGGTTCTAAATTAATACCGCTAGGCGGAGGTTCGTCTTTTTCCTTTTCTATTTTTCTTTCGATAACTTTCTCTTTCTCTTTCACTATTTCCTTTTCCTTTTCCTCAGCTAATTGAGGGTAAATTTTCTTCCTTGGTATATTGGTCCGTTTCTTCTTCTTCTTGATCGGCGGTGGTTCAATATATTCATCGGCAATGATAATGTCTCCTTCTTCTGTAATTTAAGATTACAAGAGATCAGAAAAATGAATAAAAGAAATGATTTTAAGCCTTGAAGCCAGAGCAATGGCCAATTCAATAAGAAATTAAATAATCCCGTTAGAATTATTTTTAAAAAAATTTCGCAAATGGCATTAATCGTGGCTTACCGATTAACGACTAACCCACTGAATCTATCTTAGCTCTAAGGTTCACAATATAAATTTTAATCAAGCGCCAGATGGTGAAGTTTTTAAAACTGATGCTAGATTTACTCTTACCCCTTTGACAAATTCCTCTTGACTACAAGGCTTGAAAATTTTTTTCTTGGCCACTTACCTGGATTAGGTATATCTGTAGTTGTATCTACATCAACTATACGGCCCTCTTCGTCGACGTAGACTATTTGTACGGTGACTCCGTCATTCAAACGACTAGAAGTTGACAAAGTCGGAGAGGAATCGATCTGCGACGACAAAAGCGGGTTTTCTACTAAAATCGGTGTATTATCGGTAAGATTTGGTTCCATTAAAATTTCATTTTCTTTTTCAGTCGATTTATCGATGCGACTATCCCTCGGAGGTGGTCGATATTTTCCGGAGAAAGGTTTCTCATATTCGATAATTGGCGTGTTTCTATTAACATATGACGTATTTCGAACGGTTTGATTGCCTTTCACGGCAAAATCGCAGTGAGCAGAGCAAACCAAAGCCCCCACATTATCAGTGAAAATATTGCTATCTAGGTGAGAAGAACAGTATGCAGCTGGGCAGAATTTACAGCACCTTCTTGTGTTTCTACTGCATAAGTGGCATTTGTGCCTAGGACATGACCACATTTCTGAAAACAAACAATTCAAACTGTTACGTTTCCGCTTATAAAACCTTACATGTTGAAAGAATCCGTTTCGCTCGTAAGCTCTAATAATTTTTGATTTTAAATCACTTTAAGTGAAATGAGCACTACACTCAAAATTACTAAAATTGCTTCAAATGATGATTTCAGATCCATATTATATTTTTCGAGCAATTTAATTGACATACCAGTAGGCCATTCCGTTAATCCAACACATTCCAGATGATAAACTTTAGGACAATCCTTTACGTCACAAACCATTAACTCTCCTCCATCGCTACAAACGAAACATTCATCGTCGCTTGGTTTAAATTCTGGCTTTCTTGAACTTCTACTTTTTGCTTCTGCCTTTTCCGAAGAAGGCTACAAAAAAATTTTTAAAGACTTAATCCTCATAACTTCAATTTTTTTAAAAAATATCAAACTAACTTACTTTAACTGCAAGAGCTTTAACTCCAATAAAGCCCGAACAATTAGCTCCTTCACATTTACATACTTTTTTCTCGTTCCCAGCGCAATCTAAATTGTAATTAAATGTCAGTTCAGTGCCTGCTGGTATATCACATATTGCGAATAATCCTACTCTCGTGTCTCCATTCACCGTCCACTTTTGAGTTTCACAATTAGGAGAACATGAATGATTCATAAACCTAAAAAAAAGATTATTTATTATTTTTTAGCCTCAAACATGACATTCAAGGAATCGTTTATTAAAATACCTCGCTAAATTTCCTTTCGGCCCAGCATCAATTATTCTATCTTTGTCAATAGTAAGAAAATAATAATTATTATCCTTGGTTTCATGTTTTCTCTTCATTCTCTTTTTGAATTCTTCTTCGTCTATTACTTCTCCTACATATTCGATAACGAATTGACCTTTCTTTATATCAACTTTCGATCTTAAACCCCAGCCTCTTGCTTCGGTTTTGTATGGTTCAAGAGGTGGATATTCCCTTTTTTCAAAACTTTGGTTGCCACATCGGGGACCTGCATTACATGAGGTCGGGCTGCATTCTACTAATAGCATTCTGTTCAGGCAATCGGAATTAGAGCTACAAGGTGCTTCGGCATTTGGATCGCATTCACAGGTTGGATGTTCTGTTTGTGATAAATTACCTAATTGTACTTTCCCAATCTAAAATAAAAAAAAATTATCGGATATCTGTGCCATATTTCACGAGGTGATTGAAAAATATTACTTACTGGTTTATTTTGTTTTATTTTAACATAAGGTGGTGGTTTCATCAAACCGTTGCTGACATTCCCATCATATTTGGTCTTTCTCTCTTCCTGGAAGGCGAAAAAATCCTGGGCTGCTTCCCGAACTGCTCTCTGATATAATTTATCAACCTGCTTTTGGCCTTTGAAGTTCTGCTCAGAATCTCCCTCCTTTAAAATAATAAAAAAAGTGCGGTCAAACGATTCGTGTAAAAATGTTTTGAGGAAATTGACATAAAATTTTTTTCCGCATGGAGCAGGAAAAAATCCTATTTAGGAGGAGAAGGGAAAAACAAAGGTGTCTCAACACGAAAATTTTGCCCAAAAAAAAAAATTGATTTTACTTACCTGATACAAAAATACACGGCCTCGATTCAGCCAATAATAATCATTAGAGCCATAAAATCTAACTGCGAACTCCCATGGTTTACGTGACATGACCCAGATATTGTTAGGAATCTCGTGCGGGAAAAGAACTCTAGCAGGCCACCATCTGTATCGTCCCAATTTCACCCATACCACCTCTCCGTGAAGTGGGAACCTTCCGGCTTCGCATTCCTCACAAATATAAGGTCCTTCAGGCGGTTTGATATTTAAACAATCTGCATGGAACGAAGAAGGGCACCAATCGCAACAAATCAAAGATCCTCCCACATTGCAAATAAAACACCAAGCAATGTTTACGTGAGTTTTCTTAGCACTTTCGTCGCAATGTTTTCCACAAATTATTTGTGTGGAGCTTATGATCTACAAAAAAAAAAGATCTGATTAGTTCACTTACTTTCCAAAGTCAGAGAAAGATTTCGATTTTTAAGACAAGCAGCTAAATAGCTCTAATGTCGTTTTGGTTTGCGGAATAACTGTTTAAGATTTATCTTATTATTTAGCTGTGCGCTTAAAAATATTTTTTTAATATAAATTTTTTACTAACCCTGCTCCCTGCTGGCACACAATAATTCCCATAGTGATAAGTGCTAGGGCAAAGCAAACACCTCACTAATTTATCATACAAAAATTTTGAATTTCTAACGTTAGGATTGTCAGAACTGCAAGTATGACAAACGTGACGTGGGCAGCTTAATATTTGGTGATTAGGCGAATCTCCACTTGCAACTATTTCGTTTTGTTGTAAATGTTGCTTTTTAATAGGTGCGCCTTGATTATAAACCGTCTGAGGATAATATTTCAAACATTTTTGATGATAAAATTTCCCACAATATCCTACGCAACATTTCTGCCTGCTGCCACTTCGACTATTACAAACGAAACAGGGATTTTCTCCTTGAGTACAATCTTTACACTTCCAATCCTTCTCAGGGGATTCAGGAGTATCCTTTGCTTCAGATGTTACTTCTTTTTGCGTTTCGGATGATTCTTCAGTAAAAAGTTTCTTTGGTTTTGATCTTTTTTTATTTTTTGATTGAGAATTAGTGGGATCCTCATCCGTGTTTAATTTATTAGCGCACGATATGTGATAGAATCCGTGGCACGGTCCTTTGCATTTTACGATTTGCTCAATTTCTTTCACTTCAAAGCATATTTGACACACCTAAAAATTTTAAATAATTACTCTATCAACTTATTAATGCTTCGTATTATCGCTGATAATAAAATGAATATCCAGAAAAAAACAATTTACCTTTTCTGTACCGACTCCTTTAAATAAGGCAGCTCTTCTATATTTGTTGATCCCACTGCTCGTCTCTGAAAATTTTTCTCCGTTCGACCCACTATCAGAAGGTGCAGAATCTTCCTCGGTTTGTTCTTTTTTTACCTTCTTGGGTTTTTCACTCGGTTCTTCAGTAGTACTTTGTCGTTTTCTTTTATCACTTTTCTTTGGACTTCTAACTATTTTTAAAGCGATTTTCGGAGAAGTTTTTTCATCTGTTCGTTGAATCGGTTCAGCCTCAGAAATATTAACGCATTCAAAAACTAAAATTTAAAAAAATCAGATTTTAGCCAAATGTAAGTCTAAAAATCTCAAAACTAAATAATAAATCCTTACTTTCGTCGGATTTGCCAGTTACTTCTTCCTCCTCTTCTTTGACATTATCTTGGACCGGTACCACGGTATCAACGTCACCATCTGTCGGGGCTGCTTTACTTTCTTCCGTCTTCTTTCGTCTTCTCCCAGTCTTAACCTCCGCCACTTTTGTCTAAAAAAAATAGAAAACATTAAATTGTTTAATAATTTAATTCGTCCGTAAATATTCCAATAAAAGACAATTAATACTTGAAACTAAGAGTTATGGAGCTTACCTATTAAGGAAAGGTTTATAAGGAAAAATGTTTAAAAAGGATAATGGGTATATCTGGAAAAAAAAATAAAAGAGAGGAAAATATTTAAAACGACTGGTACGGTCCACAGCTCTTACTTTAAAACTGTTTAATCGTCTCGAAAATAACTGTGTAAACTTACTCGCTCGTTTGGTACCAAGCGACCATTTATGTACTCCGCATATTTTACAAGAGGATATTTAATCTTCATGTAAGTTATTCTTTCATCTCTGTTTTTCCCAATTAATGCTTCAGCTTCTTTGGCTGATTCCATCCATTGAGCTTCCAGTTTTTTAGGAATCACAAAAGCCTGTTGATAGGCGACTTCTTTTTTATTGGCATTAGCATTCAACTGTGGTAAATTCATTTTTAATTTGTTGTAGTGTTCTAAACCTAAAACAAAATTGAATAATGGAAATATCCTTTTTTTAAAAGAGTAAGTGGTGCCGAAAACTTTCAAAATCGGAGAAATTCAAGATTTTTATTACTAACATTACAAGCTTTATATTTTTCAAAAAAGAAACTACTCACCATCATAATTCATTATATATATATCAGGTATCCAAGCTCTCCTTCCCATATCAGCCAGAAACTGGACATGAACGTGAGGTCTGGGTACTCTCCCCAAATATTTAGGTTTACTGTATGCATTTTCGGCAAATGGATCATGTAGTACCAAACTCGGCCAAAACGGACTCGCTGCAATAAAAAAATTGTGGCATTATTTATTTGTTTAAAAAAATGAGTTTGATTTTTAAATAAAAAAATTTTACCCGTCAATCTGCACCATAATAAATCTCCAGGTACCCAAGGGCTTTCCAAATTTTCAGCAATGGCATCCATTTTCGATTGCAAATAATTTTCTATCGATACAACCGATTCGTCTAATTCAATTTCAGGACTTTTAACTGGAGAATCAGCCGTCACTCTTCTTATTAAATTAGAATAACCCGAATCGTTTTCTTTAGCCGTAGATTCTATAATTGGATCAGCCGAGGTTTTGCTTAGGTCTTCTGTCGAACTTCCGACGATAGATGTTTTCCTAGATCGTTTATTTGTAGTTGCAATCATATTGGCAAGCTTTGGAGTTAATTTAATCTCTCTAAAGCTTTTCCTACGATCTGGAATAACTGACGGTTTTGTACTTTCCTTTGTTATGCTTTCCTTTACCTGATCAACAGGGGTAATTTTTTTCTTTTCCTTTTTAGGAAGATTACCTTTTACTTTTAATTTCCCTCTTCTTTTTACAACACGTTTCCCACGTTTTTTCAGTGGTATAGATTTCGATAATGATCCTAGTTCAAAATCATTTTGAGTTTTGTTTTCTTCGGTTATCGGCTCTGCGTTCTCAATTATTTGTGCTTCGTTTCCTTCAACTGGCCCGATTTCAGTTTTCGATTCCTCAAGCTTTGCTTTAGTAGTTTCTGCTTCAGCTTTTGATTCCTCGACAGTTTTTTTCTTCCTAGAAAATCTCTTATTTTTGTTTTCATTTTTAGGAATTTCCAGTTTTAATTTTTGCCATTCACTCCCAGGTTTCTCTTCAGTTTTAAATCCTTCCAAAAATTCCAAATTTTGCCTCCAGGCATTGGCAATTGACTTTCTTTTTTCTTTTGGATCCTCATCGAATTTTCCAAAGGGATCATAATCATCATTATCATCATCATCACCGACATAAGAGGAAGTATATTTTCTAAAGATTTCTTCGTCAATATGTTTTAAAGAAACCAAGCAAGGCTTCGTTACTATTCCCATTTCTTTCATCATCGAAGGCAAAACTTCAGGCATTTCTAAACTCATTCTGTTATTTCTAACTTTAGTAACGGAACTGACGCTTTCGGCACTGTGACATCTTCTAAATCTATCGCTCGCATTATTGGAAGCGAATAATTCTCTAATATTATTAATGCAATTAAACATCTCAGAATCTAAAGGTATTTTGCTTATATCTTTTAATTTAACCTCAAACGCTTTTAAATTGGCACTTTTCCTGGAATCCTCGCTATTACTCGCTTTCGATTTCTTACTATCAACGCTACTTGAATTCGAATTACTATCAATGTTAACATCTTCTTCAGCTGTTTCTTCTCCTGTTTGTGAGGAATTGTCACCTTCAACTTTTTCACTGAAATCAATTTTTTCTCCGTAGTTTTTTAATGTTTTCTTAATATCTACATGTCGGGTGCGCCTTCTCTTTTTCGAGTACGATATTTTTAATTTATTTTTGGTTTTGGCAGGCTTGTCTGGCTTCTCAATGATTTTTTCATCGGCTTCTTTTTCTACTTCTACTTTTGCATCGTTTTCCTTCTCTAATTCTGCTTTAGCATCATCCTTGGGTATTGTTTCTTCGGCGGCTTCGGTTACCGGATCTGGAACTGGAGCTTCATTCTTAAGGATTGCTTTATTTTTCTTAAAACTAGACCTGCCTCTTTTTTTAACTTCCGGTATTACTTCTCCACTACCTTCGGCGGACTGATTTGAAACTTTTTGAAGACAATCAGGAGTCGCAGGTTGGGAGTCGACACTTGTTTCTTCAACGGATTCGGGTACTGGATCAGGAACTTCATTTTTTGGAGTTACTTTAATTTTTTTAAGGCTAGGCCTTCCTCTTTTTTTAATCTCTGGCTTTACTTCTCCCGAACATTCAGCGGATTCGTTTGGAAAAATTTCAAGTGAACCAGGAGTTGAGGGTTGAGAGTCAACACTTGTTCCTTCAACGGATTCGGATGCAGAATCTGCGACTGGAACTGAAAGTTCATTTTTCGAAATTGCTTTATTCTTCTTAAGGCTTGGCCTGCCTCTTCTTTTAACTTCTGTCACGCCATCAACGGATTCCTTCAGATCTGTGTGAAGTGGGTTAGGGGTTGCGGGGCGGGAATCGATACTTTTTCTCCCTTTCTTCTGCTGAACTTTTTCTCCATTCTTTTGGTCTTTATTCGTATCATAATTCGCGAGTGGATTTAAAACTCTAGCTTCCTTTGTATGGGTTATAAAGTCACCAGAATCTTTTATTTTTCTTATTCTTCCTGATCGGGATGTAATTACTGGAGCTGGAGTTGGTGTTTTTTCTGGTTCTTTTTTCACTTCAGCTTTAATATCTGCTTTTTTTTTACCGTCTGTTCCATTTTCAATTTTTTTCTTTGAAAATGCGTGAGATTTTTTATTAGAAACTTTAGCAGATTTAGCGGATTTAGCAGAGTCATCACTTTCATCCTTCTCTGACTTTTTCCCTTTTTCTTTTACGTTTTTGTCGTGAATTCTCTTTTTCAATATTTTCGGAGTTGGTGTTTTCCTTACAATTATATCTTTTTCTTTCTTCTTCCCGTTTCCTAATTTTTTGGGACGACCTAATTTCTTTTTATCAGGAACTCCCCCGTCCTTCAACTCTTTCAAGTGCTGTAAAGTTATCTTTTTAAGTTGCTTATTTTCCTTTTTCAAAAGTTTCGTTTTCTTTTCTAGTATTTTCAGCTTTTTCAATGCTTTTAATTCTTTAAGATCGCGTTTTTTCTTGGATTTCGGCTCTGAAACATCCTCGGTTTCGAAATCGCTGGAATATCTTCTCTTCCTTCCAATTGCTTTTTGAGCTCCGGTTAATTTTTTCAAAGAATTAGTACTTAAAAATCTCCCACTTTTAGGAAGGTCATTAGTGAGAATACTTTTAATATTAGAGCTACGTCGTATGGATATATTATTTTTCTGTTTAGATGGAGAATTTTCCTCTTTGTCCATATTTTCTTCACTAAAACAAAAAAAAAATTAATTCGATTAGCTACCAAAAACAAATTAATAAAATTAGGATATTAGAAAACAAATTTTGATAATGCATGAGCACAAAAAATTTTTAAAAATATTCCTGGGCCAGAAAATCTCGAGTACTTTTTGCTAAATTGCATAAAGGATTTTGGTATGGGATACAAAGCCCTACTTTTAACTGCTCATCCTTCCTACAGCCCCTATTTTAGCTGCCTTCTATTTTGGTTTGAATTTTGGATCTTATAAACTGTAACCTACTACTTTTGTAATCATTAGGATGATTTTTTAAAATCATTTTTCTTAGATTTTTCTAAACAGACAAATCAAATTTTTCCTAATATTACACTTTAGACTGAAAAGAATTGCCTAAAACCATATTTACAAAGTCGTGCGGCACATAAAAACTATTATTTTACTACAGTCCACACTTAAGTACCAATTGCTAAAATCATGATCAAGGGTAAGTTCAAGGACAATTATGTTTTTAAATGCTTGAAAAGTGATAAGCATATTTACCTACACCCTAACATACTACAATTAGGTCAATAACTCTGGCTCACTATAATATTTAGTCATTAATTAGAACCCTCAAAATTCAAAGCCATGGTTTGATTATAATCGATTTTAAAATATACAAAACACATATGGTGCAAGATGGCTAAAAATTTGAATAATAAGTATACTATTGCTAACTTCCATAAAAAATACCCAAAACATTAAAGAAAATGTTCAGTTCAACAAAGAGTACTAACATCAAACTAGGGGAAAAAATTCAACACGCCCAACTATCATTTTCATTATCTTTTTTTGTCTTCTTAAAAGACAGCTTGTATTTACAAAAATACAAAGAAATGCACCATCCTAAATTTTTTGTACTAAGTAAAATAAAGACTTACTTTAGTGCATTCTGCCCTTCATTGATCATAATCATTGTATTAATCTCTTCAGCTGAGAGATCTCCTTCATCGTAATCATTTGAATCTGCAGTTGTATGCTGCTGCGCTGTGTAAGAATAATCTTCTTCACGGTTAATAATACAATTTTCCAATGCAACTGGCACAGGTTGCAATTCCAAGTAAGTAGGAGGTTCGCCTTCAACTTGAGTGATTGGAATGTTATCCATCCTCAAACTTCTGTATGTGCCTAAAACAAAATTCACATTTAAAACAATGATTTTCACAATAAATCACTTTTTTACTATTTCTTGAAACAGAGGAAAAAAATAATTTATCATAATATATTTGACTAAACTGCCCTTAAAAGCTTATCCTTTAACATTTTCATTTAAAACAAAAATTTAAATTTAAAAAAAGTTTGATACTGGGTTATGTGATGCAATACAAGTCATTCCTCCCATTTGCAAGAAGTCCAGAGAAGGGGTTAACAGAGTTTGCTCTGAACATTTCTCAATATTGCATCATTTTTCATCATGGGCCAAGTTTGATTTTAAGTTTGTTCACTTTTCTTCAATCAATATTCAATATCTCAAATATTATCGCACTTTTTGTCATTTGCATCTCTTTCCTTTCGTTTCTAAATTCTGTCCCTATGTAAGATGTTTCACATAACCTCTCCAAAATTCATAAACACATTTTTCAAGGTTACAAAACCATCATCTACATTTTTAGCCTCAGCAAAACATGTATCTTCTACATTGACTTAAAAAAACTTAAACATGCTTCCCTTTTCAATTTTAAGGTTAGAGTAGGGTAAAACAGAAAAAAATCATAAGTAAAAAAAATGGTGGCCGGTTTTCGAAAAACGACCCGATAAACATGTGATTCTCATAAATAATTATGAAAGAGACATTACAATGAATCTTAAGAGCTAGCACTTACAAAAGGTAACGCATTTTGATAGCTACAAGAATTCAAAATTAAATAAAAAACAATGAATTAGGCTCCTATACCCAATACAAACATGGCCGCCGTCTGACTGAGAAAATCACTGTCACTCATGTTATTAAATAACAAGCATTAAATTACTCGAAGAAATGGCTCGTACAGCATTATTAAAAATAGTAAACAGAAAAACGATTAACGAAATAAATACATGTTCACCTTTTACGATGAACGTATAAAAAACGACACCTGATCATTAGGATTCGGGATATCTATACAAAAAGAAAAGACCATTAGCATTTTTTATTTACCTGAATCTGAAGTGAAGCCTTTATGTGACACGATATAAAAACCGATTCGCGGAACGTAGTAATTTCAGAAAAATCATTTTTAATCACTGGTTTATAAAACATTTAATATTTAATGCATTACTTAGATTAAAATGCTTTAGTTTGCAAACGGCTTCGTTTGGAAGGTGAATGCTAACCATCATTTTAGCTCGTAAAAATAAACGGACTGCTAGGCCTCCGTGATGCGAAACTTGCAATAAAGATGTTTTTTTTTTTTGGTGTGTTTACTTACGTTTAAGCTACATTTTTATGAAGACATCAGTATTTTTACGTTTAATAATTGATTACTCGCCTTTCTATTCAATTATTACATTATTAAATCATAACTCTTCAAAAATGAATTCAAAATCGTGGCAGAAGTGTTAAATATGTGACTAAATTAATTCCACGACTATTTTTAAAAATCGTCAACGGTTTCGTCATTTTCAGATATTTATAGTAAATAATATTTTAAGTAGACATAATTATATGATTACGAATATTTTAAATGAACAATTTAAGCTGGGCTTTTAATAAAAAAGGATTATCACATAACTAATCTAATCTAATAGTTTTGTGCTAGAGCGGTAGTTCAGTCTTCATCCGCAGATGAGCGTTAGCGTATACTCGTTCAAGTCGTTCAAGGACTTTACGCGCGAAATGGCAATCAATGCCTCCTTTATTCGCTGCATGGCAAATAAAATTGCATTTGAAGCCTTGTAAACAGATTACCCATTTATTTAAAAAAAAAAAAAAGAAATAATTTAAAAACCAAAGTAAAATGAAAATAATTTTTTGGGATCCTTTCATTAATTAGAAAAAATTTAAATTGTTACACAACGGCAAAAATAAGAATTATTAATCGTGTGCATAGACAAAACATATTTTTATTATTTTAAATATCACGTACGTCTACTTCTGTCAATAAAATGAAATACTTTTAAGAGGTGAAAATAGTCATTACAGTGCATTTCTAATGTTATTAAACAAGATTCATAATTAGGTAGCGATTCGCGATAAAACAATTTTGTTTTAAATCAAAGAATCTGACGATTCCGAGAATTTCAATTTAAGTTATGAATGATATTTTTATAAACAAATTCTTTGTAAAGGTTTTTATTTTTAAAATTAGCATCTAATCAGCTTATTAACTGATAATCATTGGGTAAATCAGTACATTGTAGGATAAGACCGATACTGGACAGTAGCAAAACTACGGAGAAAGGGTACAAAGTGAATAATGCTTCACATTTTTTTAACAGCTATAACTGCATATAGTTGAGGTTACATTGGTGAATATTGGTGAAGATTGTTTTCTTAATAATTAAAAATGATATGAAATTTCTTTTGAAATATGAATTTACTTTCAAAAACTAATAATATGATTAAAGATTTCATAAAAAATTAATTAATTAGCAATTTACTTGCCGAATTTATACAACGTGATTCAAAAAAAAAGAGGCTTATTTTACAATCACTTAAATTAAAATATTTTTGTACCACGCTATATACAATGTACATTAAAAATATTTCTTGTTTTTAGGCACAATATTTCACAAGTAAATAACTAACTTATTAATACAGATTTACGGTATATACGTATAATTAGAGTGCTTTAACTTTCTTAGCGTGAGGTTTATTCACAGTACAAGTAAAAATGGCACAGTATTTCATTTTGAATCAAGCATTACAAAAATTAAGAATTCACTACGTGATCAAATATCAGATCCATGTTCCAAAAAAAAAAATTTAAAAAGAAAACCTGAGCCAAACTGCAATAAATTTTACATTTTTAATATCTGAAAGCATAGGAAGCTTATGATGCTAAGCTCGTGTACACTGTACATTAACATATCCATTTATGATTTTTATTTACAAATTTACATGACGTAGACTTTCTCCAATTTTTTGTACGGGAATACTTCTTTTGTTTTTGGACAAATTACTTGGCCGTTATTCTCCGCAGCCATTTGAGAAAGAGCCTGAAATTATCAAACAAAAATTATTAAATTTATGTCCAAAAAGAACAAACCAAAATTTAAAATGTAAGTGCTTACCTCGTCACCATAGACATAACCATTGGGTAAAGCCATAGGAGTATTATGCTCATTCAATGGCCGTCCAGAAATAGCACAAACCAAACGACTTTGACTGCAATGTGCAAATGGAAGATTTGCTGCGAGTTGATTTAAATTATCTTGACAGACCGGACAGCTCGGGTTTCGGAATTCTTTGGCAGCGCTATAACACTGAGGAGTTTTCAGTGCAGAAAGGCCAGCTTGAAGAGTGACCGTAAACGTGCTTTGAGGGGATAATTGAAACAACCTGTAATTTTCTTGCCTAAATTGCTCAATTAAACGATCCCAACGTTCAGGTGATAAAAGTTCCTTGTAAGGGCTTAACTGAGTTGTCAACGGTAATGCTAGCAATGCCATTGCATGTTGGACAGATGGAAGTTGGTCCTCTTCACATGTAGATAAATGTTTGCGGGCATGCCTGACACAAGAAAGAAAATAAGTCATAAAAAACGTTCAGGAAAAAATACAATTGAAATATTTTTTCATGAGGCTACACCCACCTGACAGCATCTATCCTTCTATCTGCTCTAATAAGTTCAACAAATTCCTGAATTCTTATGTTAAATTCCATAGAAGATTTTAATTTTCTCAGTTTTGATTTGTTGTCATGGCACCATGCTAAACACTTTGAAGTTTCATGTTCAGCCAGTGAGTTTTCTACCTCTCTTGAAACTAGAAATACATCTAAAAAAAATAATGATATGCAGCAGATAAGATTATTATGTAAAATTTAAAATCAACTAGTTTTATTACTTATATGGGGATAAGTAATTGCAAAAAGTACCTATATTTGTGAGATCTCTCAGTTGTGACTGATGAGCAAGGCAAGTAGCACTTCCATAATACCCCTGTCTTAAAAAATATTCAACTAACATTCTATCTAAACGAGCTCTGCGCCACTGAGCCACAGTTGCTGAGTTAGTATCTCCAACAGCTTCTTTCAAATGTTCTAAACGTCTCTTACAAACATAACCAGCTTGCAGCTCTTCAGAGAGGCTTTCTTCTGCCTATAAATATTCACAAAAAAATTAAAAAGACTCATTAATATGAATATTTTTCACTAATTAAGCTTAATGATTTATGACAAAATGCCAAAAATGTGCCAGCAAACCTTTCTTTTAAAAACTTGTAAACGTTCTACCATTCCACCCAATAATCTTGATATCTCACCAGCTCCAACAGACTCCCTTTGTAAACCTTTTTCCAAATCCAAGGCAGCCGCCGTCACATGTGAAACCTCTCGATCTAATGTTTTCTGTGCAGCCCTGAATTTTTTATTCAATAACTCGTATGGAACCTGTTGAAAGATGTAAAATTATGTACGTCACTGTAAGAGTGGAAGACTAGGCTTCGAATTCTTTTAAATTTAACTTCAACAAGTCGTCCTCACCTTTAATGTGGGATGTTCTAATGATTTTATATCAGCCATAATGTCGTATGATAATATTAGGTAAACGGTACAAGTCAAATTAAGACGAAAACTATAATATTATTCATTTGTTGACTGTAAACCCTAATTTCCCAATGTGAAAATGACGTCAAAATTTTCTGACTGAGCTGAGAACAAATGATCAATGTTGCCATTTTTTTCGAATTTTTTTTTTATTCTGATCCAAAGAGAAAAATTGCTTTTCAAATAATGATAACGTTTGAAAATTACTTAAAAGCTCAATTAGAATATATTTCTCAAAAAACGATCATTTTTCTGCTATGTATGCTTTATCTTTTCATTTATTAAAAATAATCAGCTGTTGAGTTAAAAAAGGCAACACGGGTTTGTTGTTAACTCCAAAATGGCGGCACAATTTTTTCGCGTTAAACCGTTGTCATCATTTCAGTCTCCATTGTTATACAGAAGCTTCATCAAAAAGAAGCAACAATGGGGTTCTAAATATAAAAGCACTTATTTTATTACAACACCGATATTTTATGTAAATGCAGGTAAGGAAATTGCTGTTAAATTTGTAATGCTTTTCTAACCTTATTTTGTTTGTAAAACTCGTTTTTTTTTCTTCAGAACCTCATATCGGGCATTTGTATACTGCCGTAATTGCAGATGCTGTTGCGAGATTTGAAAGGATTAAAAATCCAGATGTAAAAGTCAAATTTATGACTGGAACGGATGAGCATGGGTTGAAAATAACTGAATCTGCTGCTAAGTGTAATTTATCAGAACAAGTCTACTGCAATCGGATCTCAGAAAAATTTAGAAAATTATTTAAACTATATGATGTGAATGAAACTGACTTTTTAAGGACTACAGAAGAAAGGCATATTAAAGCAGTTGCTTCATTATGGGTATGTGTGTACGTGCAATTTATTTTTATTTTTAAGTCATTAACTGTATAAGTTGAAGTTTTTATTGATATGAGATTGCAATATGAAGCCTTAATTCAATCTTTTGCAACCTGGACAGTGGAGTATGGTAAAAACTTTTAAAGGCAATATCTTCTCATAAAGTTTATTGAAGCTTTTGTCATTTTATTTTAGGAGACATTGAGAAAAAATAGTTACATATATTTAGGTGAATATTCAGGATGGTATTGCATATCTGACGAAGCATTTGTGGGTGAAAATGAATTGGACCCAAACATCATGCCAGATGGCAGTAGGGTTACACTTGATTCTAAAAAACCTGTGGAATTAATTAAAGAACAAAATTATAAATTTAAGCTTAGTCATTTCAAAGACGATCTTTTGCATTGGCTAAATAGTGGTAAGTTTCTACATCTTAAAAAACTGGGATCATGAAATTAATAATGAATTTTTTTTCATAGGCAATGTAGTGAAACCTGAAGTTTATAAAAAAACACTGGAAAGCTGGATGAACACTGAAGCATGTATGAGGGATTTATCAATATCAAGGCCAGTTGAAAGAGTTAGATGGGGGATCCCTGTTCCTAATGATGATAGTCAATCGATTTATGTTTGGTTAGATGCTCTTACCTGCTATCTCACTTCAAATGGACATCCTGAAGGTAGTTTTCAATGGCCGCCTGACGTGCAAATCGTTGGTAAAGATATTTTAAGGTAAAAATATTTGTAGGAATGAATGATCTAGATTCTAGAACTTTGGGGTTAAAGAATAAAATAATATTTTAGGTTCCATGGTATATATTGGCCTGCCTTTCTAATAGGAGCTGGTTTAGAACCACCTAAATGTATTCTGTGTCACTCACATTGGCTGAAAGATGGAGAAAAAATGTCAAAATCCAAAGGAAATGTTGTAGATCCTTTTTTGAAGTATAACGATTTTACTTGCGATGGTTTTCGTTACTTTTTATTAAGAAGAGGTGTACCTCATTTGGATTCAAGTGAGTTATATGTTTTTTTGATTAGCAATGAATTGAGTTGCCGTAATTAAATATCGATTTCTGTTTTAGATTATACTGAATTGGATCTAATTGATATAATCAATGCGGAGTTGGCAGATACAATGGGAAATTTATTAAGTAGAAGTAGTGGGAGTGTTGTGAATAAAAAACAAATTTTTCCTAGTTTTTCTAAAGAAAATCATGACAAATTTTGTAAAAGTTCATCCGAGGATTTACTGGAAGCTTTAAAAACATTACCAAGTGAAGTTCTAGAACATTATAATAGTTTTGAATTTTATAAAGGAATTTCAGCAATCATGAACTGTTTGCGTTTTGCCAATAAAATGTTTGACGCTGAAAAACCTTGGGAACTTAGGAAAGATCCTGGAAAAATAGATCATTTAAATGCGGTTCTCCATGTTGTAATGGAGACCTTAAGGGTAAGTAAAAATTTATTTGTTTAATGCATAGAAGTTGTATTTTCCAGGAAAATATAGACAGGATTCTCTCTTCTTTTTTTTTAACCTGAACCTTGTAGCTATTTTTTAAAATTTTTCACTTTGAATCTTTCAGGATTATTTTTTAAATTGCTGGAAAATTTAAGGGTTATGCAGAACTTATAATTAAATGATCGATAAGAATTCAAAATGTCCACATATGTTGACTTTACATTTTTTCAGGTTTCTGGGATCTTGCTTCAACCGATAATCCCAACCATTTCTAATAACTTGCTCAACAAACTTTCAATCAGCCAAAACGAGAGAAATTTTCATAACATTCGACCGTATTCATGGGAAAAAACCGACGAATCTTCAGATTCACCTTTATTATCGGAAAACGTAATTCTCTTCCGTAAATTGAAAGCTCCTAAGGAAAAGAAGGAAGCACATTATTCAAAGGTAAGTAACAATTCATTCAAATATTTAAATATATTTAAGTCGAAAGGAAAGAACAAAAGCGAAGCTGCTACTTTTTTTCAAATCTAAGTGTAAGAATACTAAGTATAGAAAAGAAACAAATGAAAACCGTTGATGAAATGAAAGCCTTGAATACATGATAATTGGAAATGCCCCATCCTTTGTGTATAATGTTGCTTAACGATTCGACTGAAAATGTAGGAGGCACTAAATAGCTTATATATCTAAGAAAAGTTGGCATTCCTTCCAATGGCCAGAAACAACCAGTTAAGGTTATAAAAGGATAAAATGCACCTAGCGAGGCGTAATTTGCTTCAGTTACATTTTTAGTAACTACGGATATCAGAATACCTGAAAATAAAATTAAAATAAATTGCTGCAACTTGATAAAGATGAGTTTTATAATTTACTAGTGACTATCAACTTACCAAAGCAAATTCCGATGACAGCTTGTAAATATACTAACAAGAAAACATAGAGCTTTTCTCCTTTGCATATGAGGTTAAAAACGTAAAAGGCTAGTACAAACAGTTCTGATATTTGAATGACAGCTACTAAGCAGAGAGTGATAGTGTGGAATATTAAAATTTCAGTAGAAGATACTCCTAGAAGTAAAGAAAATATTTTTTTTAATTTTTTATTATTTTAGTAGTAATAGAATTAATTAGTTAATTAATTAAAGGATTCTAACCTGCTACGATTGTTCTTTCCCAAATGCCTTCGGTTCGTTCGGTTGTAATCGTTAAAGCTGAAACTCCGAGCGACATAAACACTGTTATGCTAAAAACAATCATCAAAATTAATATCAAAGGCTCCTGTAAAATTTATTAGCATTTATTGTACTCACATCGCCAACATTCCAGGTGCTATAAATTCCGTATAAGTTAAGTCGTAATCTCCATAAACCGGGTCGTTAAAAACGATTGGAAATTTTTCAGCGTGTGGATTCGTATGACAATCAGTTGCTAGTGTTTTTAGGAATTTTCGAAAGCTTTGCCAAAGTTCTTTTTCGACAATATTAGATAGAGCATGATCTGAAATTAGAAAAAATTAACATTTTGTACATTGTTGTATTTCGTGGTTTGAAAAAGATGAGGCATAAAGCATCCAAACAAAATAAAGTATAAATTAATTTGCGAGAATTATCGGGTTAATTTGCCTAATAGTTGTTATGTTATGCAGCAAAGTCAAGACAGTTGAGATAATTTATGGTTTTACACTTATTGTGCTAGTTTTTTCCCACGGCACTAATGGCCCTAATCTATGTCTGTCTTTATTTTAATTCATTTTTTATATTCATAAAAAAAATAACAAAAAACCAGTATTTTTTAAATTAGTTTCATATTTTGATGGGCTCAAAATTGCCATTTCGATTTAAAGACATATCCTTATTTATAATTGTTTCAAGGATTAACTTTTTAAAAGGCTCAGTCTTTGATTTTTCGCTTTATAATGCCATATACAATTGTCAAATGTACACTAAAGGTGGACAGCTTAAAATCCAAAAAGGGTGTTAACTTTTGCAACTCTTTTCTGTAATAATTATGAATCCCAATTTGACATCTCAAGCTTTTTACAGACTCGCAGCATTTTTTTTATTTTTCTCTCTAAAAATTAGAATAATAGCATTCCGATCCGATCGCAGTGAGAAATTCTAGGGTAGATTGCCTTGAAACACAGGTCAGAGTTTATTTAATGAAGTTTTTAGTTGATACTTGGGAAGGTATCGTACTTTTTAATGAACATCTTGTAAATTAACACGTCCTTAAAGGACGAAGTATAGCAATAACTTTATAAGAGTAAACTTATAAAATTTAAAAAGAGATCTAGCTTACCTATGACGTCTCGATATACATTTATCTGCTGAAATTCAAAATCTTCGTCATTAAATCCCATCCTCCCGTCTCTGACTATCGTCATCGCTTCTGAATAATTCCTTGAGAAATACAATACTTGATGGATGTTTCCTTTCTTGGCCTCTTTCAAAGCTTCTTCTAAATTTTTATAATAAACCTAAAAATAAAATTTCATTTGAAATATTCTATAGAGAAGCTAAACTCAATTGTTGCTTCTTGATTGGCTATCACTAAACGTAAGTTAGGGACGTTTGCAGAGCGACAATCAAGAAGATGCATACATCGTTAGCTAGCCAGTTGTCAATGATTGAAGACGACATTGGTCCTCGTTCATTACAAATCAGCATTGAGATATATTGAGTCGATTACTCTCCTTTTCTAGACTCTATCCAAACCTGATTAAACTATTTCAGCTTAAATAACGCGTTGCTTCAACAGCTCTAGCTGTAGACTTTGGCATCTTCTTTTCCCTCAACATTGTTAAACTCTTTTAAAATCTCACCTGATTTTTTAGATTATCTCCTAATTGTTGAACGAATTTACATCCGAGACCGTAATATATACAGGTTGTATTATCATCTAATAAATGACCTCCTAATCTGCCATCAAGCCTAGTGTATTCTGTACAATCTGAATAATTTCCTAATTCTTCATTAACTATACCAATTTTCATATCGTTAGGCACAACGCCTACGACAAGGAAGAAAACACTGATTTGTAGGACTGGGAAGAAAAATGAGAAAATCAAAGACCTGAAATCATTTGAAAATTAAAAATTTTGCCAAAACCTTTCAATGTAACAAACATTAGCGACGTCTGAAAAATTCAGGGAAGACATAGTAAACCCAGCACAGAATAAACAGATTGGAATCTTGAGGGTTCCCCATTTGAGTATAGATAGCTCCACAATCGCCATAAGTTATATTAAGCAGATTTGCCGCTATCTTTACGGTTAAGTGGCACAACACCCTCCAATGTGAAGCAAGATTCATCTCTGTTTATTCAAAATACCTCAAGGTTTTTTTAGAACTCTAATTCTCAAAAAAAATTTCCTGGCGTCGTCACTAAATACGGATCTACTTACCCTGGGTGCCTTCGAAACCTATTTATGTTTTTAGTCAAAAGCGCTTTAGCGTGACCTCTATTCGTAAAACATAGTTTATCCCATATACTTTTTTTTGGCGGTCTATGTCCTAAAATCTGGCAAAAATACAATGAAGATCAATCAAGGTTTATTTGAGGAAATCCTTTGATTTACAAGGACGTTCCTCGTACTTAAAATGGAAGTTATAAGAGAGAGAGCTTACCTCTAATTCGTCTACATTATAAATACATTTGTAATTGTTTTGTTGGCTACTTATGCTAAGGGTTCCATCTTTTTGTCTTTTGCTTAGTAACAGAAACATATTTTCTATATTGGAACAATTAAATTGATTGAGTAATGCTTGAGGCTCTCCTTCTGCTAAGATTTTTCCATTTCGCATTAATCCTATCTGGAAAAAATAAAAAAAGTCAAGTATTCGTATGCAGAAATGTAGAGAACCGGACGTTCGAGCAATAATGAATAAATTTAATAACACTTTGTTAAATTATTTTTATCGTCTATTGAATGAAAATGTCTTGCTCAAGTAGTTCTTTTTTCTCTTGATTTTTTTAAAAGGACAAAACATTATAACGGGATGAGGTTAGATTCATAAAAGGTTTGCACAATCCGCGGCCTCATAAAAATATCCTTTTTATGGCCAAAAAGTTTTTCCAAATTTTTTTCATTCATGATTTTCTCTTGGCCAGAAATATTTTTCTAAAATTTTTCCCAGGTCAAGAAATTTTTTCAGAAATTTTTTTAAGCAAAAAGTTTGTGTTTTGTTTTAATGGCTATGGTAATAAGCAAAAAGTTGTTTTTTACACTTTTTTTAAAATTTTTGCTTAAAAAAATATTTTTTTTTTGGTTTTTTCGAATTTTTTTTTTTATATTTTTCCATGTAGTGGTCACAAGCTAATCGAGCATTAACGATATGGCCCACATGCCTTCAATTACAGTTACTGAAAGAAAATGACATACAAATCGTTTTCCTAACTAAGAGAAACCGTTAAGTTAATAAATTAAAATATATTTGCAAATTAATCTTGCAAATATTAATTTTCTTTGCTAACAAGTAACCTGAATTCGTAACTTTCAAAAATTTTTATTACGATTACAGTAAAATTTACTTTTAGGAAGTTTGTTGAAAAAATTTTACGTTTTATTGTTTCGTTACAAACTCCCTCATATTTCTCTTTTCAGCCTTGATCAAAGTTGAATTGTAAAGTCTAATTGAAATAAAACAATCATCTCTTGAGATACTCCTACGCTTTTTTCCTAAATCACACCGAAATACACTTTAGTATTTTGTTAATAGCTTCGTGCACTTGAAAAAACATTTATAACAAGAAAATCTTGAATGAAAATCATCTTCAAGATAAGTCTTGCCTTTCAGTATGCAGTTATGTAAGATTGACATCTTCTGATAGAATCCGGCTTCTTATAGAATAGCTGCAGCTTAAAGCGATTGGATTATCATAGGCCATCATGTTGTTTAGATTTAAGTCGGCTTTACTTCTATGATCTGGGCTGGCAGGTATGTACTTTTGTCTGTAGGGCATTGGTATCACGGGTTCCATCTCAGCCTCAGACGTAAAATTTAAAGCTGACTTTCCAGAATTTTGATTTTTAGCCAGATAGAATGAAAATTAATCCCACTTTGCACTGTTCCTCTCTTTTTATTCCTATCGGTTTAGTGATTTTTGTAACGTTTGAAATCTTCGATACTTACTGTGTGAGCTTGTTTGGCCTCTTCTATGTAGTGAGTAGTAATGATGATGGTCTTTTTTTCTTCTTTTGTAATTTTAACTAAATAATCCCAAATATTTTGCCTTAAAACAGGATCTAATCCCACGGTTGGTTCATCTAATATTAACAATTCAGGATCATGAACTAAAACAGCTGCTAGCGACACTCTCCTTTGTTGTCCACCGCTAAAAAAAAAAAATTGCCCATTAGCTTCCTTCGTTTTCATCAGAATTTTACCTAAATGAAATATTTTTCTCATACCTTAAATTTTTCACCATTTTATTCGAAGGTGGGAGATCTAATAATTTTTCTAAAAATTCATGTCTTTTATTTATTTGTTCATCGGTCATTCCAAATATCCATCCGTAATGTTGCAAAGCCCCTTTAACCGTAAACTCTCCTACAAGAGCTATATCCTGAGGCATGTAGCCAACGGATTTAACTGCGGCTATTCCAGGAGGTTTCCCTAACACCGATATCATTCCATTTTGTATTTTCCTGCACCCGACTACGGCGCTGAGGAGCGTCGTCTTCCCGCATCCACTTGCCCCGAGGAGGCCGTAACTGGAATAAGACAGTTAGGATATTAAGTCAAATATAATTTCTATTTGTCATGATTAAGGAAGATATCCTTAAATGGAATGCTCAAGGATTCTCCCATGTACCTGATAAGCTTAGTTAATGTATTAATCTATCGGTTTTGATGTATCGAAATCTGGTTCAGTGATTTACTTACATAGTACCTTTAATTACGGTCATGTCTAAATTATCTAAAACCATTTTGCTGTCCCTGTTCCCATATTGCTTACACGCTCCCCGAACTAATATGGCTGCTTCGGCCTCCTCCATCCTCCCCGGCAATCTGTAAGCAAAATTAAAAGGTTGCGTTATCATCTTTTAACCTTACTCGGTTTTTCTATCAGCCTTGAGAGTAAATCGTGGGATGACACATTTTTTTCTTCTTCTTTTTAATATGTTTAAGCCGACTAGGAAATAAATAAATCGTTTATTATGTTTGAGTCATTTATAAGGTCGGCTGAATTGTGATGCAGGACTTCTCGTGAAATTGAGATTTTGTTTGTATTGAGAATGTTCTTTTCTCACATTAATAATTGTTATCAAGGTCAGCATTTTTAAAAAATGCATTGTAAAAAAGTATGATTAAAGCCTGACTAGGCTAATCCTGGCTGAAAGTAGTATGGCTGAAAATCTTGATGGACAGGAGGAGGAAAAAAGAATTGGTTTATTTCCAGAAATGTGTCATGTTCAAGTTGCTACTTTTTAACAAAGCAAATAACCTGGAAACTGTCCAGTTGAATTTTGTAGGCAAATTAAAATTTTCCGATTTTTTTATTGATTGAAATCAAGCGCTGATTTACGTAATCACTTTTTTAAAACAGAAAATATGTCAATTTGTTATTTATCTAGGCAATTACAGTAGAGGCAGAAACTTGATTTTCATTTATATATTTCCAAATTCATATTTACATTTTTGTATTTACACCATTTATTACAGTTCAGAACTGAAGCCTGTAGCTTATCCTTGCTTGCCCTGGTAGTAAAATTAATAGTTCTTCAGGAGTTGAATAGGGATCATTAATATGTTTTAATGAATTGCTGCTAAAGTATTTTGTCATATTAGGTTTGACAGATTAATAGCTTCAGATCATGAAATTTTCTGGTGCCAAATAACCAAAGCAAAGCATATGAAAAAGAATCCGACTGTGGTGCGTGATGCTTTTGCCCCTTGCCCCCCAAAAGTCAAGAATGCTTGCCCCCCTCCCCTTATCCCAAGATTTCTGTGAAAAGGCGCCACTGAATGAGAAGCTGCAGGGTTAATTGTGAAGGCGCGTGGTAGGACTGATTGAACCTAGTACGCCAAAGACTGAAGAAATGGATAGATCCATTTGTGTGTAGTTGCTAGGCTCCAGTCCGGGCCGGGCTCGGGCCTGAAAACCGAAATCAGGCTCGGGCCCCAAAAACTCGGCCCGAACTGGAGCCTAATACTTGCTTGTATTTCTCTATGTAGATTTACATAGGATTGTGCAGTTTTTTTATGTGGAAGTTAACGATCAAATCGGAAATGCTTCTTCGCATCAGCGTCTTCAGCGAAAAATCAGAGTGTAAAAGAGATTTCAAGACCATGAAGAACATTGCTCGGGAAATTTTTGGCAGTGCTTTTCCTATTAAAATATTTTCATACTGGAATTTCCATTACATAAACTTACATTTAATAATGAGAATAATTATTGGTTCCTCCTTATTTGTGTATACTTGCTCAAAACAATTCAATACGGGTTATCGTAAAATGCTTAACATTTTGCAGGTTATGTAATATTTTTAATAGCAACAAATTGAATTGAAATCATCGTGATGGCTACTGAAAAAAACCAAGTAAATGACTTAAGTGTTCTTTTCATTAAACTAAAGAAAGATTCGAACGTAATCAATTAAAAATTAATTTGTTTTCTTTCCAAACATTAATATTAATAGAAGTTAAGTACTTCTGGTTTTTTTGTTGTAGAAGTCCTTTAATCAATCGATTCGTTGGTCTTCAACCGTATTAGGGTACATTACAAACTGATAATAAGATAATATCTATTCAAAATTAATATGTTGACGTCATCAAAGATGTTAAATATTTCATTGTGCATTATGCGCATTTTTTATTTTTTGGAAGTTAACCGAAACCGGTTTTCTTTTGGAAGATTTTCATCGATAAACTATGCAAAGTTGAATAATTATGTTTCGGACCAACAGATTTTTTACCCATTTCCGCTTTGAGTAGGAATTGTAGCATTTCCCAACTGAGAAATGAAAATTGATAAAATAAAATTAAATTTCGTTTTTCTTCGATCTCATTTTATTTTTCATTGTGAAAAAGATTTATTTACCTGAATAATATTTTACTTGGATTTAATCAAAAAACGGTACATGTATCATCATTTACATGTATATCATTTTCATCCACCGTCCTAAAAATCGAATTTTTCTGGGATGATCATAATTACACTTTTAAGTTCTTTGTAGAATTTAAAAGATACAAGACGATAAACTAAGGCGGAATCATTAATATTTTCATTAGGGTCTTTCACATTGAATGCTATTAATTATTGGCACAAAAAAAATTATGGTCGAGTTCCTTGTTGCAATTCCTTGCCTAACCTATAAATCGTCCTTGGTTTCCTAAATAAAGATTTTTTGTTTAAAAGCCTGAAGAGTAATGCTCATATGAGATGCATAATGATTATCAACATTTTTTCAAACCAATTAGTTCGAATTAACGGAAAAGATAAAATTAGAAGGGAAACAGTTATTTATCATATTTTTTTATTTTTGCTTTAGGAAAATTTAGTAGGGGGATTTAAATAAAAGGGCGCGGAAATAATTTTTAAGGTGATTTTTATTTTGAAAAGTAAGTCAGCATGCACTTTCGTTTCATTATGATAATTGCATAAAGTATTTTGCAAGAAAATCTTTGGAAACAGCGAAAGTCTGGTGACTCAAACAATCAAAAATACAAAATTTTAATGTTTCATTTTCAAATTTTCACATGTTTTCATTTTCTTGAAGACTTATTTGTTAAATCTTTTGTAAAATGCTCACTCGTAGATCTGGTCTCTCTTCCTCATTCTCTAAAACGTTTAACGGGATAATTATTTATTCCCTACGCGGAACAGATATTGCAGCATTTTTTGCTGTGATTTTTTTTAAAGATTTGATATATGTGAAATGTTGTTGCAGTATGAATTTATTATAATGTCTCTTCTATTTTGCCAACCTTGAATTTCAGCAGTTAGTCGATTTCAAAAATACATGAATTCGCTTGGCGGGATTTGAGTTACATCATTCAAGCCATGGCCTTTCAAAAAGATCATCGTAGAATGTGCATAAATCGTTACTGTCCACTCTACTGTTATTACTTATTTCTTCACTTTTTAGGCGGCAAGAGTTAAGTATGACCTTAGGTCATGGTCGCATTGACAAACTTTTTCGATTCTCCACTTTATACTGTATCTTTCAAGTTCATTAGTTCTTGGCTATTTTCAAGCTTTCGGAAATTAATTGATCTTTTCCAATCTGAAAACGTGGGTGATGTTCATGTCACATTCATGTCTTTACACTGAATGCTTCAAAACCTCGATATCGTTCGCATGACAAAGATAGCATAGGTCCGAAATAGGCTGGAAAAAATTCGAGTTGTAAAATTAAATCCGTGGCTAGACTCCAAATTTTAGTCGGAATCACGTTATTGACTAAGCCACTAATGCAGACTAACAGCCTATGGGAAACTATTACCCGCCTCGGTTAATCACAAATTGCCTCATTCTTTTCTTCTTTCCTTCATACTTGACTTTTTGCATCTCATTCCATTAAGCACTTTGACCTTTCTCCTCAGCCTGCATTTCCTTTTACCTTGTCTGTCGTCATCGCAGCCTAAGCAATATGTCAGTCCGTCTTATCTGTCCGTTTTTCATCGTCTGAACAAAAAAATGAATTTTTGATTAAAATGTACGGTATAAAAATTTAGAAAAATAATTTTACTTTAGCGTCCATTTCGATTTTGCTTGAGCGTCCATTTCAATTTCACTGCTGCACCCATTTTAAGCGTCCAATTTTTTACCTTCAATGTACATTTTAATTTTTAATTTGAGTGTCCATTACGATTTGCTTTACCATCAATTAAATAATTTTTTTCCATTTCATATTACAACGTTCTACTGCATGTAGCTAACATCCTTGATTTCTGTAAAACTTTTCAAGATTTCAAGCCCAACGTTTTTTTTTTTTTTAAGAACAATTATCTTAAGTTGGGAAAATATCTCAATTCATTTCACAAGTGTTTTTTTTGCAAATTAAGTACGTTATAGGAAACGTCTAGGTTATGGGTTAACCCTGACTGAACGCACTAAAAAAATAAATAATGGCATTTCAAAATATTCCGTTCTCTAAAAAAACCTGCACAAAGAATTTTATCTTTTAAAAACCTCTTCAGCTTGATCACTCGACCTCTTACATCAGTCGAGTTTTCCTACATGAATAAGCACCACTTTAAAAAATTGAAGCTTATTTTCGCTTACTTTGTTTTTACATTCACTAAAGTTTACCATGAACATTTTGTTTTGATATGAAACTAGTAATGACCGTGAAATTTTTCTCATCCAACTAGTTCTACAATAATCAGACACGAACGGTAACTGATATTTTTATTGCTTTTAGCTTAAGGTAGTTTTCACGAATCTGGAGAACGATTCGATTTTCAGGCCTATGCATCATTATTACAATAAAGAACGGTTAAATAACAATTATGGCGCTCAGCAGTTTTCTTTTTTGTTTTTGTTATTGTTATTGAATGACCCTGTTCGAGTTGTATTACCCACAACAATCGACTAATTAGGAATTCGCATTTATTATTCTTCTTCTTTTTTCACCGTATTATTTTTCTTAATTACTTGATTTTATTGAATTTAAAACATCCTTTTCCTTGCGGATTCGATTTCCTGTTTCGTAGAGGAATCATCGATTTAGGCGAATTTTTATCCCATGAATGATTAACGACTTTAATGGGAATAGTTAAGCGTTGTCATTGATGGGAAAGTTTTTGGTTAAAATATCCAAATTAATGAAATCATTGATTGGGGATTTCTTTATTGGCTATAGATCTTGTTTTAATATATGACGATCTTGCGTATAAGGAAATACCCTCAAATAGATGGATTTAACCTTATAACTTTGTGGATTGCTTTTGCGCAAATTTCAAAACTCTTTAGCGCCCATCAAAATAGGTTTTAGCGCCTTTTTGTAATACATTGTCGTTCTTAGATAACTTCGTCAGTTTTATGGGTCAGCTTTTTGGCTTTATAATTAAAGTGGCCTATTCGAAAGTAAAAGAATTCTTAAACTCAAGAACTTCGCATAAAAATTATAACAATCTTTAGTGCTGGAATGGCCCGAGGGCAAATTTTTAAAATTCTTGTTGAAAAAACTTGAAATTGAGAGTTAAAAACCTGAGTGAACAATATAGAATATTTACTTAATGACGCTAAAGCAAAATTAAGATGGATGCTCAAGTTAAAAATCGAAATAAGCAAGAAAGCGAGTCGAAAATTGAAATGGACGCTAAAGCAAAATTAAGATGGACGCTCAAGTCGAAAATCAAAGTGGACGCTAAAGCAAAAATTGAGATGGACGCTTAAGTCGAAAATCGAAATGGACGCTAAAGCGAAATCGAAATTGATGGTGGAATTATCGTTGTTCAAGTTGGTAGTTTCGAAATTTCAATTCATCAGAATCTTTTTTCAGTACTCCATTCGCCGGTCAAAATAATGTTATCGCACGGCCGGTAATCATTTGAGCCAAAAAGTATCAAATGAGCCAAAAACCGACTCATCAATTGAGCCAAAAACTTAATATCGTTAGAGCCAAAAACTTAATATTGTTTGAGCCAAAAAAAAAATAATAATTATTTATGGTTATCATAATATTCAGGTATTTATGGACTGAGGATTTTAATTCGTCGCATCCAAACCAACCGCTAGTATTAAAAGTCATCCGGGATATTGAGATTGAGTCTAAAGCAAAAATTGCATCTTGCCGCCAAAACAAGCAAAATTTTGTAAGACAAGAAGAAAGAGATCGCGAAGAATTTTTATCTGCACGGCTCCGGGCTTACAACGAAAAAATTATTCCTCGAAAACTTTTGCTTTTAGCTTTAGGGTTTCGGTTTGCAGCGAAAAAAAAATTAAAATATTTTTAATGCTTAAAAGTTATATTGCGGTTACATTTTTTATTGAGGTTATATGTTATTGAAGAAGAAAAAAAATAGATTTTACTTTTTAAAAAAACTTAATATTTTTATTTTGGCTCTTCTGAAACTTCCGGATTTTATGATTGGCTCAAATGAAACGAATATTTTGGCTCTTTTGAAACAACGATTTTGGCTCTTTTGATGACAGCGTTTTTAATCCGATTGGCTCAAATGAATTGCGCCGTATCGCACCTTGAACTTGTAAACGAGCGAATATGATTTCGTGATTAGGCTTTGAATACGCGATCTGGGGCTAAGCCAAACAGGTTTAAAAAAATTGTGTAATGAACTGTTAAGTCATGACCTAACACCCGGCGAAAGAAATTTTTAAGAAAATAAATATTGTAAAGATGTTTATTCGAAAAATAACCAAAGTAAAAGGGAAGAGCAAAACGTTTTATGTAATAAAAGTTCGATTTTTTTAAATGTTCAATGATAATTTTTTTTTCTTACCGGAGAAAATCATGCATGCTTGTAATTAAATAATTAATGATCCACACATGGGCGAGTTTTTAGTCATTAATAGGGCTAGCGAAAAAAGTTTGAGAAAAAAAATATGAGTGAACTTTTTAGCCAAGGCCGACTAGATTTGGTAACTATTGCCTTGACCAACACAATTATTATAGTAGTTTACTGTGAGATTTTGAAATGTTAATAATATGATGCTTTGGTGTAATAAAAGAATTTCGAAGATTGATTTACATGACTTTTTTAAAAAAATGAAAACGGATTTTCTGTAATTTCATTCATTCGAGATTGAGTTTTCCGGTGTCGAGAAAGATAGCGGATCTAGGAGAAAACCCATTCTAGTGCAAGTTAATTTCTCGTTTTCCTGTTTCGGTCTGGTTTATCCAGACTTATTTTTTTAAATTACCAACTTCAATTGCATTGACCGATCGGATCAAGTTTCCGTTATGTTAATTTTTCCTGTTGAAATATAAAAATGTATAGTAGACTGGTTTGCGATTACTAACATGAACAAGGAAGAAAAAATGAAAAAAAAAATGCTGTGGATAGTCGAATAGCCAAATAAGTTTGAAGCTAACCGGGTACGAATTAAGCCATTTTAAAACCTAATGAAATATGGGCCTTAGTTATTCGTCTGAGGTGTGGATCTTGTTACAAATTAGTTTACTACAATGAAAACGAGTTTAACTACTTTCAATTTCTTTACTGTTACTTCATATTTAGTTCAAAATATCTTATGCGACCTTAACCTTGATTATTTGTTTTTTTTACAGATTTAGTCACAAATGAAGCATCATTAGAAATAGGAAACCGTTACGCAACAACAGGAATCATCAATCGCAGTTGGATATTTACTTTTTGGTAAGTTTATTTTATTCTTATTAAGTATTAGGGACAAAAACGAATGCGTTTAGACAGAATTATAAATTTTGGCCAAATATTTTCGTATAGGAAAGATTGAAAGTTGTCAAGAAATTGCAATGAATTCATTTGTCAAAATTGCTAGAGATAAAATGAATTTCGGATTTTTTCCGAAAAGATCCGTTATTTAATTCTTGGGATAGTTGGTGATTAACACTAGTGCCAAACTAATATTGTGAAATTCTCCGAAACGCTTTTGTCACTTTGCATTGACAATTTGTTATTCGATCAAAATGTCGCGGTTTACATTTCTTGAAATAGTTAAATGGTAAAAGTATTTCAATACGTCCGAATAAGAAAATTGAAACAAGTGTTGAACTCGAGTTGAGATTTGAAAGGTATTTTATGGCTCCAACCGGATAATTTATCGAACCGGCCCGATCTTCGAACAATTTTTCGGTTCAGCCAAAATTGAGAGCTCCAATTGAATTTTCTGCAACTCATAATTTTCTCGTATGCATTTCATCTCTGATAATTGTTGACCACGTTATATTAACTTGAATGAAGTAGTTGCTATTATTGTGTGACGTCTCTCGGACCCTCTACCCTAGCGCATTGCTGCTTACTAGCAAGTAATCATTTGTATAGTGGGACCTGTCCACTTTGGAACCGGCGCCTTACTGTAGGTTCCAAAAACACTTGAGCCAACTATGCTGTTTGCAAACAGGTCACCTATACTCGGATTAGAGTGAGGCTCTTGAAAAAACAGACTTTAAAATATTCATCAATTAATTGTTCAGTATTTAAATTTCCGAAAATGTATTATTTTTAAAAAAAATATCGGAGGAAACTTATTAAAAACTTCTGTGTTGGATTAAAATTGTTGACCTTCAGTTTGAAAATTTCCAAAATTATTTTTAAATATCGACCCTTGAAAGAAAGATTTATAAATGTGGAATTTCGAAATTTAGATTATTGTTCAGACAAACACATTTATTTTTAAAATATTTGATTTCCTAAGAAATTATCTTGATTGAGAATATGGTAAAACCTATGACACGAATAAAAACCTTAATACAATTAAGAAAAACCTCAAAATACCCCTTAAACGAACCCAGCCATCGGCGATAACAGCTAAGCACGGGAAAATTTATTTCCTAATGAGTGGAAATCGATCTTAAAATCGGTTAAAACTACAAATTTTTTAAAAATGAAAAACAAGAATTTCGAGTGCAAGCTCTGCTACTACAGTAGCAGAAAGTGTAAATTTTAAGAGTAGACTCATCTTACTTTTACGTTTTAAGTTAATGTTTGCATCAGTGGCTTAGCTGTTCCTAATTACGCCTTCAAAAAAAAGGCGTAACTTTTTTTTTAAAATAATCGATTTTCAAAAAAAGTGCACGATGGAAGAACCTGTTTAAAAAATTTTCTTACTCACCCTTTTGCACCAAAAAAATGATTTTAAATTTATAGCAAGCGGTCAGTCACAATAAAGTAACAATTAGACAATGCAGGCTTTTGCAAAGTCATTTTTCTTCACTTTTTCTAAACTTGACATTTTAAACTAACCCTGGTAAATTTTGATCACCTTAACACCTTAAGCAAATTTACCTTATTGTCTCATAAGATCGTAAATCCTCTGAATCCATGCCTTTGTTTGAATATAATTTTCACACTTTTTTCAAATCTGTCATTGTCAATAATTACAAACCGCATGTAAAGTATACACAGCAAATAAACAATTTTCTTATAATTATTTCGGAGTCATCACACCGTCTGTGATTCTAGCGTGTCAGATCGCGATTATCTTTTTACCCCGACTGATAAGCTTATAACCATCTTTAGTGGTCACTAAACCGTAAATTTCTCAAAACCTCTCCTTGACTCATCTAAAAAAATTGAAGTTAAGAAAGATAAAGATTTAATTGCCGTTCGTTTCATAATCTTCCTTTAATCTCGCACTTAATGATGTATTCCATTCGCTGTTTAATTGACGGTTTGACAGGAGAGAAAAAAAAAAGTTCGCCCAACCTCGAGCCACTTTATTAAATGACCTTAATAAGAGAGCCTTTCTAAAGTAAATAAAAAACAAAAGTTTATTTATTTTTTTTAAAGGCCTATTAAGCCTCATTTTCTTTTCTTATGAAAGAAAATTTTAAATTGCAAATTGTACACTAGACGTTTACCCTCGTGCACCATTTTGACCCAAAACTTGAAATGCCGCAAATATCCGAAGGAAAAAATCTTACCTTAAACTAATGAAGAATTTTAAAAAAAATTACTAATTGCACATCTAAAAATGCATCGAAAGAAAAAATCAATCGGTCACTTCACAATGGAACTTGACACTATGAGAATCACACGCCACACTAAAAAATTGCATAAACATTTAACAATATCAGGTGTAATAGTTGCGCTTACCCTTGCGTTGAAAAACGGTTTAACTACTCTATACACATTTCACTCGTTAATTCTTAAAATACTACGACGATCTATCCAAATTAAGTTTCGTGTATTGATCGTGTAGTACATTTAGCTCGACTGCGAAATATATAAAATCGTACATCCTTTAAAAAATTTAACTAATTCATCATAAACAGGTACTAGGTAGTTTCATGCAATGAGGTTTTTTAATTGATCCCATCCAGAATACAAAAGAGATCGTACTTACTACAATTTTAATTACTATTGTGTTCCCATTCATGTAGTTCCGTGTTTACCCATTGGCGAATCGTTAGTTCTGTCGGGAAAAGGCGGAAATTTGACATCTGTCGCTATTAGAATGAGTGTCAATGGTGCGACTGATGTTCAGGTAAAGGCGTTCGGGTCCTTCGTATAGAATAGACGATTGTTTTGTCAGTTTATGGCCTTTGAGTGCTCGCATTCGAACGTTGATAGATGCTTTACCCACAAGCCATTGTTACTAGGTAGGATTCTTCAAAATTTTTCGTTTTTCGTCGCTGAGTTTTGTCATGTTGGCCAAGCGTAAACAACCATCTGTTGAATTTCTTCTTCATTTTCTTCATCTTATAGAAGGCTTTCGCCTGCTTTTCTTCACGCAGATTTATGGACTGCTATGGTGTGACTATCGACCCATCGTTTCGGTGGTCTGCCCGGAAGACGTTTAGTTGTAGGCTTGGAATTTCTAACGGCTTTTATGAGGCGCTGGTCGTCGGCTCTTTCTACATGTGAGTTCCAAGCTTTCCTCCGCACTTTTACAAACTTTGTTATGCCACTGATGTTACAGTGGACGTCTTTGGACACCTTCGTTTCGAACACGATCCAGCCTCGTTTTCCCTATGATGGTTCTAAGGGTACTCATCTCCACCATGTTGAGTAGTCGCTTTGTTCTTTGTGCAATGGCTCGAGTCTCGGCACCATAAGTTAAGACAGGTTTGACTATCGCTTTGTATATTTTGAATTTACTTTCGACAGTCATCTGACGATTCTTCCACACAACATCTCTAAGAAAACCTGCGATTCGAGAGCCTTTTACTGACTGGTGTCGAACTTCCTCGTACGTATTTCGATCACTTGAAATATTTACTCCGAGGTAGTTGAATTCGATCATCTTGCCATTTAGTTCGAGTTTGCAGCGTATGGACTTTAATCGATTCATTATGATGGTCGTTCAAATGACAAAATAAGCGTTGTCACTCGCTAGTCTTCTTGTCAGTTGTTTATGAACTACCCCTGGCGCTCGTAATAATGTGTTAAAATGTCCCTGCAGGATTTGTGCCGGTACTTGTGGCTACTGTCGCTCTCCTTGTAGCTCTTGACTCCGATTAAGGAGCTCTTCACGCGTGAGAGTACTTTACCTAAAGTGCATTCCGACTAAGAAATACATGCTACCTTGAATGTTAATACAGTTGCCTTTATTTCTCTAGTTTTCTGTCATGTTGTAAGTTATTATTTGTATGAATTATTGCTCTTTTGAAAGTTTGCATATGATCAAACATTGAATGAATATAAAGTTAATAGGTGATTCGGTTCATGAGAATGTTAAATCTATCATCATATTATTTTTTTAAAAAAATGGTTTTGAAATTTGATGCAACCTTGAAACAGTTTCGGAAGCTATGAATATTTTTATTAATTTTATTCGATTTTAGTTTGAATGGCGGTTAATTCGTTTTAGATGTAAATCTTCGTTCGTTTATAAGAACATATGGATTTAAAAATGAAGTATTTTTATCGAAAAAAGGTTACAGATGAGGAGATACAGTATATCTTTGAAGATACGTCCTGTTACAATGAAAAGCTAAACAATAGGCATAGATTGAAAAATTAAAATAAAATTTGATGCGAATTTGTGGGCAATGATTTAGAAGCGTACTTTTACACAGAAAAGATGGAACAATGGATTTTATAGAGTCAGATTTTGCATCTCTCCTGAGATATCTTGGGAAAAAGAAAACGCTTTAACAAGAACAACTAAAATCGATCATATTTCAAGCATGAAAATTAGCACCATGAAATTCTAAATCCTTAAAAATACTTTTAAACTTGGCAAAAATCTAAATATTTTATGAGGTATTGTATTTTTTGATCCGCCCAATGGATCCCTTAATTTTTTGATAAGAAAAGTAAGACATGATTTTTTGGCCTTTTGTCTTTTACAATTACAAAACCAAGTTCAGTCGAAGCCTTTTTGGAATTTTTGAATCTTCGACTCCTTTCTACTGAATAACTTGTCAGACCTTTGGTAGTTTTGCCCTTCATTTAAAAACGATTTCGAGTCAGAAACTGCAATCTCGTAGATTGTTTTACAGCCCATTTTAAAGAATAAAAAAGTTTTGACCTAGAAACAATTATACGAATCACAAAATCGTAAAAAATGGATGAAAATATTATATGGATACAAAATTTTGAATAATTAGCTGCAGAATGATGTATTTCGAGAATTAAAAGTAAAGGTTATAGAATTTTAAGTTTAGTTCAGCTTTTTTCATCGTTGCTTGAAGGATCTACCATTATATTTCTTGGCCAACTTGCTCTTATTGGAAAAAATTTTATCGGAACTTCCTTATAACGTTTTCCCCGAAAAATGTTGTTTGTTCTCCGAACGAACCTGAACATTTGAAACTTACAGTGAATTATAAGTCTTTTTCTTGGTGATAAAATTAACATAATAAAATTCTAAACCTGTATTGTTTGTATTAAAATTCAACGTGACGCGACTCAGTTAAGAACCGTATAGGTTAGCTTGAAACGCCATATTTTCCTTCCACATAAAATCGAAATAGGATGGTTTAAAAAAAGCATATCTTATTTTTTTTAAGATTTAAATAACAATATATAATATTTTATTATTTTTTCATTTTTACAACTATGACACTGGCAACGCAGAATGAAACAATCCAGATGATCGTGATTAAATAACCTTGATAGACATAATTATCAGTTATGCCCCAGCCTTTTTCCATGATATTTCTGAGGGATGTAGTCGCTTGAGTGGTAGGCAGGCCTATAGATACCGATCGGAGGCCTTCCGGCATTCCTTCCGTTGGCCAAAGAAGACCGGATAGAACAAGAACCGGGTAGAAACTTCCCATCGATACGAGATTTGACGAAGTGATGGAGTCACATGATACAGATACCAAAAAACCTGAAAATGGATTTGGTAATGTTAGTGGGAAAGAGCTTTAAGATAAGGTTTCAGAAAAGAGAAAATGAAATACCTCCACACATTCCACATAAACCTTGAAGAACTAATAGAACGATGACACTGAAAAAGTTGCCCTTACAAGGCATTCCAAATATGAAAAATACAAAAATAATGACTTCGGTTACTTGAAGTGTTATCACTCCGGATTCTATTACAATGTGAGACAGTAAAATCTCGGTCGAGGAAACTCCTGCCAGTTGAGTTCTGTCCCAAATGCCGTCCAGTCTTTCAACTACCATAATTGTAGCTGTCACACTCACAGCCAAGAAAAATATCATCCTGGAAAGAAGGAGATATAGGTCAAATGAGCAATAGCGAACACAAAATGCAGATAATAAAAGTTTGCGTATGCTCAATAAATTCGATACAAATTGAAACCGATTTTTCATTATTGGATCTATAACTTTTCTTATTTAATTGCAGATTGACGAGGGAAGAATGATTGTTATCGTTTGAGGTTTTAAGATTTAGCTGTATGATTGGACATTGGGTTGCAAGAAACCCAATCATATCCGTCTTTTTAAAGAAGTTTTAGAATAAAAACGAAGATTATAATGCTCTGGTTTTTCAAGCTTTTCGAGAAAACGACATTATTTAAAATATTATCAGGAGAAAATAAATTTTATTTATGCGAGCCGGACTCAAATCCGCGGAAAATGGAAAATAAAAGTAATGCTCATTAAATTCGGCTCATTATCTTATAACTTTTAAAAGATTTTGAAGCCCCTAAAATTTATCGAAACAAATCGGCTGAATTTGAGCATCAGATCATATGTTTAAAGTGAAACCAGTTTGTCCAACATTTGAATTCCTTTTGGCATTTTTGTTGTGTAATGTTGTGAGAGTTGAAAATAGTAAGGCCCTCATCTCTTTGACTGCCTTTCTCAAGATAAGAGATCAATACATTCACAGTTATAAATTGTTTGTTTTTATTTTGTTTCGTCCCCGTACATATCGTTACTTACGTTATAACAACCCCTGGTGTCATAAATTGACTAAAACCACTATCCCAGGATCCATACACCGGATCAAAAAACATGATAGGGACCGAACCTACTTCTGGTGATATATTGCATTCTGTGAATATTTGACGAAGGAATTTTTTGTGAATATCCCTCAACTGTTGTTCTAACAAAAGTGCGCTTTGCCGCCCTGTAAAATAAAATTATTTTATAATTGCCAATTAAAAACGTCTAAACTTTTTAAAATTGCTTCAAATCTTACTTGACATATCCATCCAAATCGGCAGTTCACTATTAACAACTGTTTCATTTGTTGCTTCGTTTCCCAAATCTAACCTAGTTTCAAATTCTGTCGAGAAATTTTCAATGAAATGAATCACAGCTATCAGTTCCCCAGCTTTGGCGTCTTTCATTGCACTTGCCTTGTCTGGATAATTTACCTGTTGTAATTATTATTTATAGTTACAAACGATAAAAATGTTTCCCTATCAATGTTTAAATGTATGATTTTACCTTCATAGCTACTGTATCATTGAAACTCTCTAAAAATTTACAAGAAAGTCCTTGCATCAGACAGTAAGGCAGTCCATCATCCGCTAAAACACTTTTACCTCCATATTCCTCTCCTAAATATTCTATATACTCTGTGCAAGATGAAAAATTTCCTAATTCTTCGTTAACTATTCCTAATTTAAGACCGTCAGGCATACCGCCTACCGAAAAATAAAATGTACATATCTCTAGCATTGGAAAAAAGAAAACGAATATAATAGCCCTAAAAATAAAAAAAAAGTTTTAGTTATGCAAGAAAATTTAAAAAAAATCGTTGGAACGAATGAAAATTTTTTGCATACCCAGGGTGCCGAGTTATCCTATACCAATTTTTACTGAGCAAAGCTTTGACGTGACCCCTAGTCGTAAAACTAACTTTCCTTTTTAAATTGTGATAAAAACTTTTTGTAGGAGTTCTTGATTTCTTCCCGATGAATTCTTCGACTTCATAACTTTTTCCTATAATGTCGGTTGTTTCGGTTTTTCCCCCATTTCCTTCGACAATTTCTATCCTTTCTATTTGTTCGTTTCCATTTTCATTTATACTAAGATCGCTAGGTGCGACTGGATTTGTTTCGACTATATTTACACCTATATTGTTTGACTGGAAAAAAAAAAACATGTTAAGATTATTAACAAAAAAAGGCGATGTCAGAGGGAAAGTTTTGTTTTATTTCTATGCAGGAATTTTAAAAGAAATCCTGAACTTGGTCTATCCCTACAAGAATGCAATATGCAGAAAGTGTTACAGTACTGCTTTCCAGTTTGCATATGCTATGCGAACCAGTAGCCCCATGGATTGAAGTTGCCTTGTTTGATAATTAATGTGAAGCAGGATGTGAAATAAAATTGAAATTATTTTCTGTATTGAACTTAAAATTAAGCTGTGCTTATTTATTTGATTTTTTATCTTTAAAATACCTTTTTTTTGGAAGGCTGAAAACATTGAACTTCACATATTAACTTTACTTTCACGATAATGACAGTAATTGCCCAAGTTAAATTTTAAGTACTGTACATCTTTTTTAATTGTAGGTTGGTAAATCTAATATGCTGGAATTGTAGCATTGTTAATTAATTTAGACTTCCCATGCGTCGAAATGTTATTTCATGTTCAAGGTTAGTGTAGCAGGTTTTCATTTTACTATTTCGTTGAGTTTTTACCGAATGCAAATGAATTATCTTTTTAAGCTGAGCTTTTAACTTTATGAAGAATATTTTCTTGTATGATTGATCACATTTTTGCTTCTTCCCTTTAACGTTTTCATTGACTGAATGGAGCATATAAAAGTGATTAATACAAGCATATAAACTAAAGCAGACTAGGCTTAAGTTCATTTACGAAGCTTTTTAACGGCTTAATGCAATTAGCCAAACCAAGCTATAGTCAAAAAAATAAGACTTTCGAGTTGTAAATAGTTTAACCCTGCTGGAGCTGTCAAAGACTTCAGTCAATAAGGAAACAACACGAACTACTTTACCCAAACTAGTTAGTTGCGAACCACCTGTATTTTGGGGAAAACCCAGGCTCGATCCTGACTGACGAAATCTGATTTTGTTCGCACATTCAGAATTTTCAGTTTGAAACTTTGTCAGTTCTAGCATTATAATAAAGACCTAAGGTGCCGATTTGTCTTGACTTTGGACCAGCAGTTTAACGTGGAATCTGAGCCACAATGACTGCTTAGAAATTCACAAATTTAAAGAAATTCATGTAATCGCTTAGTAAACGCTCGAGGCAATCGGCAATAAACCTCCATCTTGGATTTTCATGTAATTTTTTCAAACATTCAATTTTATAGCTTAGTGCTTAAAACTAAAAAAAGTTCGGACGCTTTTTAAAAGTAAAAGACTGCATAAATGGACTTGAGTGCCATAATCTGCAAATTTAAAACCAGTTTTATGAAAGACCAGGTTGTTTTATAATTCAAATGAGGCATAATCAAGGACGCCGGTAAACCCGCGGGAAAAAAATCCAGTTTATCATTGCATTGGTCCATTCATTTCTTTTTCTACTTTTTAATCGTGAAAAACTTACGTCAGGTAAAGCTATCGGAAGGACTGTGCTCCCATTCGTCTTACAACTTTTTTCTTGTAAAGTACTAAGCCGTAAAAATACTTCTTCTACAGTGCTGCAATTATACAACCGAAGGAGTCGTTCTGGGCTGTCTTCTGCTAGCAATTTACCACTTCTCATTAAGCCGATCTAAAATAAAAAAATATAATAGAAGAAAAAAAGCACATTTGCATGATCGTTAAATTGCAGGCGCTAATTAGCGCATACCTTATGAGCCTGTCGAGCTTCTTCGATATAATGAGTCGTAATAATTATTGTTTTGTTGTACTTGGTGGCGATTTCTAGAAGATAATCCCATATCGATTGCCGAAGTACAGGATCTAATCCTACGGTTGGTTCGTCGAGTATTAAAAGCTCAGGATCGTGAACCTAAAATTAATTTTAAAAATTAAAACTTTGATTATCTTGAAAGAATTTTTTAATTGATTGGCTTGTCTAGGAGCCGTGCGCAGACATAGCGTGCAATGAGTGTTAACTCCTCGTGGTATACATGAGCGCTAAGTTTTAATTTCTTCTTCGTCCATGCGCAACCAACATTGCGATGTTAAGCCGTGTAAATCTTTGAGCCCCTACGCCAACTGAAGTTGCTCTCTTACTCGCATGCAAGCTCTTCGTCTGCGTTAATATGGCACTCATGATCATGATCTGTTCGCAATATTTGATGTATGGAAAAATATTTACCAGTGCTACGGCTAGAGAAACCCTTCTCTGCTGCCCTCCTGATAAATTTTTAATTTTAATATTTGCTGAGGGAAGATCCAATAATTTACTGAGGAAAATAAATTTTTCTTCTATTTTTTCGTTGGTCATTCCATAGATCCAACCGAAATGATGCAGCGCATCTTTTATTGTGAATTCTCTCATTAAAGCTATCTCCTGTAAAAAAATAAAAACGAATTTGATTAACATTAAAATTCTTCTCTCCGCTTGAAAATTAATCGTTCGATAAATTACAGTCCGAAATAAATACGAGTGGTATGGAACTTATCATTTGTGTAATTAACGTTACGGACGACCTTGTGTAAGGTGAAGGATTGAATAAAAGGTTAGAATCTGTGCAAAAAATAGTAATTGCAATGAATAAAAAGGATGGGCGATTTATGTTTACGAAATAGACATTAAAATAATACAATACAATTGACATTTTAGGGGGTACGTGCTAATTAAATTCGCAACTAATATATTGTCGATTCGTTTCGCATCACCCACATAAAAAGTATTTTATGTATCGCGAAGAAAATGACTCGCGTAATTATGACAATGACCTTCGAAAACATTTTTAATTATACTTTTTAGCTGTCCATTTCTGTTTTGGGGAAGTAATTAAGAAAGGCGTACCTGAGGCATATAGCCTAGACGAGGTCCAGGAACTCCACTTCCTGCGGTCCCAGGTTTTCCACCTAGTACCCAAATTTCTCCGGCTGTGATGCTTCGTCTTCCGACGATGCATGATAGTAGTGTTGTTTTACCACATCCGCTGGCTCCAAGCAAACCGTATCTGGAAAAAACTATTATATTAAGAAATATTTAAGACTTAGTTTTGTGAGCTTATAGCTTAGTGACGGGAAAACTGTGTGGGCTTTACTGAACGGAAGCCAGGAAAAAAGAGGTCGCGTCTAATGACAATTGCACAATGTGTGCCAACGATATTCATTATTAGCTTATTAAAAATTGTTGACATGTCCTTCGCAATCGAAGTATTTTCCAAGATGTTATGAACTAGTTTGAGTGTTACCTGCAAGTATTTCAAACTATCGTCAAGCTGATGCCTAAGAGTCTACTCGAGTAGAGTTTGTGTCGGTATAGTATTTCGTATCTCTATGGTATGAAGCTTAAGTTGTGACTGATAAGAATCATATTGTGTGCGGTCTAGTTCTGGGCTTGTTTAATCCTCTGCCGTTTGGACGTTAAAGATTGAAATAATTTAATTTTGGGAAGTATTGTTGTACCTTGAAGAACCACAATTGTTGCAGAGATATTGCAGTACTATTGTTGCAACCTTGCGCACCACCTCTGCAACAATTGTGGTTGTACGGGACAGGGTAATGCGATTTGGACAAGTTTTACTGTACTAAATGTGATGTTAGGTCGACATTTAAAAATTGTCTAAGCAGCACCTGCTATTTATACAGTATGATTTCTGTTGAAAGGACGATTATAAATTTTCCACTATTCATTGTTAATAAAAGGACTTATAAACATGGTAATTTTTATTGGAAAATATTCCATAATTTTAGGATATATATTCGGGAATTTCCGAATAGGTTGTATTAATTACCATTAGAATGATAATGATTTTATCTTAATTATGACAGTAGTCTCGATCTTGCTCTAAGTAAAAATTTGGAAAGCAAATGTGTCTTGAGCTTGAAAGTGTTCGATATAAACGAAACATTTCTTTTTGTTCCTTGAAGCTCTAGCTAGCCGATCTAGAACTCTAACATACAATTTCTTGGACTTATTCTCGATTCTCGGTTAGCTTGCTTGTGAAATATTAGCATCTGACACGTCTGACGAGCAAAGCTTGTGCTGGACCCTGAGTGACTTTTGTCAATGTCGGTATTAAGTATTTATTCCAGAATATTTGGTGTATCCAAGCACCCTCCACACTATGATTGTGAGTGTGTAGGGCTACCCCTACACGGGTGGCCCTGATTGGGGGTGAAGATAGGGTGGTTACTGTGTTGGACGGAACCAAATACCTTTATTAAGTAATGAGCTGATAAACAAGATTCCTAGGATGGAATCATGTTTGTTGAAATTTTAGTTTACCCATAAGGAAAATACAGTGAAGTCACGATAAGACGCGCCCGCTTAATGCGCTATCCCGCTTAATGCGCTTGAATTGCCCGGTCCCTTGCACTTCCCATAAGGACATAGTGTAAAATTTCCCGCTAAAGACGCGCCCGCTTAATACGATTTCCCGCTTAATAAGCTTTTTTTCTTTGGTCCCTTCAATAAGAATTCCCTTATAATTTTAATCTTTAATACGCTTCTGAAAAAGTATATTTATAATTGTGTTGCAAAACAAAAGTTTTTGATATCCTTAAGTAACTTGCCTCAATATGTTCGGTTTTGTTCAAAATGAAGTTCCAGAAAAGATGTTCCATTCTTTAAATAATTTAGAAAAGAACTCAATGTGGAACAAATCATGTGCCCAAAAAAAGATGGAGGATTTTTTCTGAATATAAGTGAGTGATTTCGTAATTTTTTTTTTATTTACACCCCTTTATAAAGTTGTGAAAGCGTATTATAGAGTTACTCGGTAAGGCGTTCAAGAGCGTTATAACGGATATTACGCTATCCCGCTTAATACGCTGAAATTGCCCGGTCCCTTGAAAAGCGTTTTATCGAAGTTTCACTGTATCTTCTTTTCTGGATCCGATCATAGGAGACCTCCCTGCATTTGGCCGAGATAAAAGTTTACGCAGCTATGTGGACCCTTAGTTTAACACCGGTCCCGAACGGCTAAGTAGATTTGTTAAACTAGGCAAGTCACCGCCTGTCGGTTTGTAATCTGGCATTTATTTGTATGACATTGTTTGTTGAAATAAACCTGTAAAAGCAGCTCAACGGCTGTGCCATTTTCAGGCAGTCCTTGTTTAATCTTTTGACTTATCCTAGCTAAGCTTGATCTAACTACTGACCAGACCTAACTTACGGCCAGCATGAGCATAAGCCAAAGATAAGCGTCAGCCGCCACTGAAAATTACTCACACTTAATTAATGATCTTTTTATCGCAAATCAGTATTGAAATAGCGCTTTTAAAATCTATTATCGAGTAAATTTCAAGGTCAATAATCGAACGCTTCGTTTCTCCCGGCTACTGCCACTTTAAGATACCTGCGATATGGCAACAGAGTCTTTAACTTGTTGCTCTATTTTCAATTAACAGTTAGCTATACTTCACCTTTTTAACCGCAATCGTCGTTATCAGTCTATAAAATATTTACTGCACAATACTTTTATATTATTTTTTTTAAAAAAAAATTTACAATCGTTGCCTGAAATTTGAACTCACATACCGTGTCGCTCAAATATATTTATGATTCTGTGCGGTAAACCAAAATAATCCACGGGTTTTTTTCGTATACCTAATTAAAGGTGAAGTTGAAAAAAATCGGTTGTATAGTTTTTTATACTTTGCGCAAAATTAAGCTCCACGACCATTTTTATTTTATAGCTTACAAGAACGTCTTTCCGATCATCATAAAAATACGACTCGTAATTATACCGATACGAGTTTTCATAACCTTGAAAAAAGAAATAATTAACATATTTAACAGTTCTAACTTGCATTATTTTCATACCCTAAATTATCTATTTTTTAACATTGCAATTATTTTAATATATTTAGAATGCATGTTAATATATAGCTCAACTTACATCGTCCCTTTATCGACGTTCATGTCCAAACTGTCGAGGACCAATTGCGCCTTCTTACCCCGGCCATACTGCTTGGTCAAACCTCTCACGTGTACGGCTTTCTCGCGATGAAGCATAACGTATAATTTTTATTCCTCGAGGCTAAAAAAAAAGAAATAATTTTAAGTTCGACTCAATATTTTAGGTTAAATCTAAGTTAATACTGATACGTTTGCTAGGTAATTATATTCATCCGGCTTGAAATTGCTTCGAACTCTCTTCCGAGCTCAAATATAGGAAAAGAAGGCAAAAATATCGATAAGCCTTCAAATTATTTTATAATAAAAATAAAAAATGTAAAAAGGAAGTCCAGGTATGGGATGGCCGATAAGGTTAAAGGTCGTTTAACAAATTGTTTTTGACCTTGTCAGATTGCGTTCCAACTCGGAATGTCGAATTCTCTTTCGCGAGATTAAAGGTACATGTGTCAGTGATGATTTTCATTCTCGTCCTTATCTGATGGCAAAGGTTAGTGGTTTTCCATTACGTTAAGCTTAATTGCCCATCCGGCTGGGTTATAAAAACAGAACAATAATAATTTTTTTAGCCGCAGTCAATTTTATTACTAAGCTCTTACCAAAGAATAAATTCTCAGGATGTATAAAATTAAAACTTTGCGAGAAAGAAGGGCCATTTTTAACGGTCGAATAGAACACGCCAACATTACTTTTTATTATTTTAACAAATGTTTATCGCTTTCAATTTTTCTATTGAGAAGACAATGAAATTTTTTTTTAATTAAAAAAAAGTAAAAAGATGTTGACATCCAGGAATTAGTGCCTCTTCAAACTAGTAGACAAAACATACCTTGGGCAGGAAACGAGCGTAGGCTGGTTAATATTCGTTCTTGTATTGCGTAATCAAAAACACGAATACTTCCTTATACCGGTGGACATGGCTCGCTCATAAGTTGAGTGACCCATTCCTAATGAATATCATTAACGGATTGTTTATCTTATGCTTCGTTTCAATTAATTGAAAGTCGATTCACTGCACAAGTAGACGTCGTATCAGTTGACTTCAAGTTTTTACGTAAAAACTACTAAAAATCTTCCTCGGGTGCCTTATAATCTTTATTAATTGCTGCAAGGTCTTTAGTGTCATAATTTCCTATGTTTCTTCTGGCAGATTATGGGAATGCATCATGATAGAAAAAAAAACTGAGGTCGGTGTACTCTGCAATAGTATCCAGATTAAGTATTTTAAGATTAAATGGGTCACCATCTGGTTTTTTATATTTGTTTTGGTATTAAGATCTCAAATATTGTATTAGTTCTTTTCATGTTTGCTATTCTGTTACGGCATCTTGGTGCGCTGGCTTTAGAGGGCGTGAAATGTTGCAAATATATGCACTCCCCACGTGAAAGATTAGGCAGGTTCTGCATAGACGCCTACGAACTCTAGGACACCTCGGCTTCGTCGGGAGAATAATGTTTGGATGGATGCGGATCAGCTGGTCATCCCTGATAGGCAAATTACCGGACATGGAATTTGTGATACGTCAATAAAGATTACTGTTACACCCTGTATAGTCGAAAGAAGAGAGCATGACTTGGTAATAACCATTAGTGTAAAGAGTCCGAAGAAAAGATGCAATAATGCAAACGGTTGAAAGAACCCCAGGAATTCTTCGTGCCATGACATTTGAGATGGATTCACCGTATGTGAGACTAAACCAAATTGTCTAAAGCTTTTTGGCTAGCCTAGTAAGAAAAGACTGCTTAAGCTCGAAGACGAGCACCTAGCGCTAAAGAAAGGGAAGAGAAATCAACCGCAGTTTGGCGTCTGCAGCTAACATTGCATCAGAAAACACTTTTCCATGCTCTAATTTCAATCAGAGATATAAAAACTAATGAATTGCAAAGATAAAGGTCATTTTTTAGTTGTTTGCGAACAATATTTATTTTAATTGGCAGCGCACTTAATAGACAAAGATCGTGTTTATATTATTTAATGAGAAGTCAAAAAAGGTCGCTTCTATTGAAATATCTTTGGGATCTTTTAAAGTTTGCAGTGACGTCAGAGCCAGATCAAAAGTGAGATAATGGAGTAATGACCAAAAAAAATTTTAACGATGGAATATTTTATAACGAGTATTCCCTGCTTAGGTAGCCAGACTCTTAATTTAGTGTTTTCAACATTTGCGCAAAACCTATAAAAAGTATGTAAAATGTTCAGTTCAAAGCCAGTCTTGAATTATTGAGAATAAAAACTGAACTCCAGGAGTATTAACTTTTCTCTTTGTGCAAAAGACGAAAATATCAAGCAATCCCACTTTCATTGTTACTAGAAAAATTGTTTTAAAAATCTTGAATTATGTTCGCATGATTCAGATTTTCTGGGCAGAAATGAAGAACACCCGGGGAAAATCCAAGCACTAATATACATTTATCAACCACTAACCTTTCTGTCATATTTACTGAGATGAGTCTAGAAAACCTCGAGTGGATATTTTTAAATCAAATCGTCATCATTGTTTTAATAGTAAGCCAAAAAGAATGTTTTTTGAGCACCTGGGTTAAATTTTTAAATAATGATGGCAAATCCAGTCTTGATTTTATGGCATTTAAAAATTTTATGATTTGAATTCACTTAAATTCAAAATGTTCGAGTGTTTTTAAAAATTGAACTCTGTGATTATGCGATTTTCAAAAAAATATTTACACATATTTTGATGATTGCAAAAGTCCTCTTTCCGAGACTTTTTTGATGGATTCCTGCATGCATGCTATTCATGACTTGCTTCGCTTGCCATAATTAAATTGCAGTCGATTTGCTCGCGATCCTCCAAATAAATAATAAATAAAAAGATTTCATCTTTGTATAGTTTCCAAACGGAGATCACAGACTTGGAAAGAGCTTCGTGAAATGTCAGATGTTTAACTGCAGATGACGACTTTTGAATTGGACGATTCTATTTGCCTGATTTTTATTTCAAACATTACGTTTAAGAAATTGCTGTTGGGCATCTAAAGACTTCAAGATGGAAATTTTCATCAAAACTTCCAAAGTACTGAGGTTCTCGCATTGTATATTTTAAAATTCCACAAAACAGAAAATGTATGTTTTACCCCCGAAACATCTATCCCAATATTATTCTTAAAAGATTTGTGATGTTTTAATAATACTGCATGTTCGAACTTCCGGGCAAAAACAAATTTGCCGCAAATATCCAAAATCCGGTTTTTCAATTTAAATTTTTACACAACAATCTTGTAAAAGGTTTGTCTGATATATGTGAATTCCACGTGGTTTTAACATTGTCATTAAATATCTTTCGGCTAAGTACATTTCCCATTAAATGACTCATCCTATTGTTTAACTTATTAAATGCATTAATATATACTTGTTAGTCTGATATAATAATATAAACGTTTAACTTTTTACTCCATTACATCCACATCACGTTATAAAATATTGTCATACTCATTAAAGGACATCAATGTAATGCGTACTTTTTGCTCTTACCAATCCGACCTTGAGAAGCGCTAGTCAGTCGATCGGTTGCAGTGTCAACACTTTCTTTGATTCATTGTTCTCACCACCATTCGTATCGCTGATGCTGCTGATTAAACAAGACGACTCTTCCGCACCTGGAATGAAACAAAACAACTATTACTTGATTGTTTCGACGGAACTTAGCAATTTATTTTGAATATTGGTATAATCAACGGATTTCAATGTCACAAAATGAACATTTCCATTCCGATCACGCTCCATTCATCGGCGAATATATTGGCAAGGTGGATGTTTTTCCTCCGGTGAGAAATTAAACTTGAACTCTTCGCTTCCGCTACAAAAATGTCTGGACACGTTTTTGTATTTTTAATATTTTCGCAAGGGAATGTCGAATGAATAAACTCCGTCATGAGAATCAGTCCCATTTTCATTAATAATAATCATGGATGAAATCTTCATTAAAGTTAAAGATAATATCCCACTCCTTTAAATTTTTATAATTCACGATGACTTGTTCGGAGAATAAAAAAAATTTTGAGGAAAAGAGTGAGCAGATACTAAAATTTAAATTAGTTGCGTAGTAGTTTTTATGATGGTTTGGTGCCGTTCCTCTTAGACTTGCAGATTTTTTAATCGAGGCATGAATCACGAAGTCAGATTCTCATTATTGCAACGGCGATCTTCCTGCCATTTTGGTTCAGGAATCGTGATTCACTTGCGGGTCCTCAATTATTGCCGTATTTTCATGGCCTCTGGTTGAAATTTTGGGCATTTTCGCTTCAATGAAAAGAGATAAAACAGAAAATATATGCTCAGTATTAGAATTGTTGGACATGTTAAAGGCTGGTGCGGTATAGGTTAAGAAGGGTCACGGTCAGATCTGAGGTGCTAGGTTAAAATTCAGGGAGATCAATACCATCTTTATGGAAACATTAACATTAAATTTTCCACGATTAAAAGTATTTCCTTTTTCTTGTAATTTCGGAAGTTGAGTAAATCTCATTTTTCCTTGCAAATCGAATCACAAGTTCTACTCTTCTTAAAAATGAAGTTTTGTTAAGCTTTGAAAGTCAGTGACCGATTGCGTAATTAAAGAGTACACTTTAAATAACAGTCGAATGAAATACCATGCTCTGTTTATTAGCCAGTAATTAGCCACTATGTGATTATTAGCCAAATTTGAAAATATGTTTAAATTGCACATAGAATGTATTAAATGATTGAAATTGATGGGATAAATAAATAAATTTCTTAAAGAAAAAAGTTGAATCCTCAGATTTTTATCTCGACAGGAAGTAACTTTTTTCGGGTGTTTTGCACATGGAATTTAAATGAAATATTTTTCACGCTATTGATCTTGTGACCTTTACAAAATTTATTAAAAAATTCAATTTTATTGTTTCCTGCGGATTCACAAAAAGTAAGAACATTAGTTTAATAATATTTTACATCGAAATTTTGAATGATAAAGTATTTTTTCTCATAAATTTGAATTATATTCCTTGATTAGTCGCATGCAGTTTAGCCACTTCAAATTTAAGATAAAGCTGAAATAAATTTTAGTAAACCCCGGAAAACCTCGCTCGAAATTAACTGTTACTAGTGCTTCAATTTCATTTACATTATTTCATCGAATTTCCATTAATTGGAGAGAAATTGAAATTTGAGACACTAATTCAAAAATTAATTTTAAAAAATAAATTAGGCCTGCCTTGTTAAATTTTTTATGATTCCTATTTGCTTTGCGAGGTTGAAAAATTTTACCATCTATTTTTAAAATGTAATTATAGGCATTCATAAAACTGTAAAAAAAATTAATTGAGACTTTGCTCAGAAACTTTTTGTCTCGTTTAATTGGCCCTGGCCTAAAATAATATTTAGATCATTTGCATGTGCCATGGCTCTCTTCCAACTTTTTTTCTGAAAGTATAAAAAACTTGAAAGTGAAAAACCTAAAAAAAAAGTGTTGTCGAGTATCGAAGTCGATAAACGGAATCTCAATTTTTTTTAAAAGACCTCTCACATTGTGGCGTGCAATACCACATTCGAAGACACCTTGTGGCATTTAAACACAACTAATGTTTATAGTAATTTTCCGTTCTCGTTTCATCCCGGGTAAAAAAACATTTGAAATGAAAGATGTTTCGGTTGCATGTAACTTAAATAAACTTATTGGGAAGCTGATTGCTGTTGAGCTCTTAATGATGTTTTAATTATTTTTTGTTTTGTTTAGCACGCGAGTTTATAAGGGTGTGGCCTAGTTTACCCTTCAAGAGGGGCAGTTAATGTTTTTATAATCCTTCCCTGATTTTTATACAGTTAAGTTTATTAGCCAGGGCGGTATGAAAAATATTTTGCAGATTACTTCAAGAAGCATGCGAGAGTTCGTCAAAGATAATTATTAGATACCAAAAACCGGTTTTCAAGACAACAAGCTCATAATAAATTCTCGAGCGTACCATCTTAGTTCTAAAAGCGATCGAATGTTAAATCTATAACACCCATCGTAGCAAAAAAAAAAAATGATAGATACCTTGCACCGATTCAAGGTTGACTTCTCTTATTGTTTTTTGATACAAGAGAATTAGCTTAATTTGTTTTGTAAATGTCTTTCATGCGTCCGGATGGAATTTGTAAGAAAGATGCGTCATCGAATTTTGGAAATCACGTTTGGCTTTACCAAGGTGTGGATACAGGTTTTTTGATTGGATGCTATCTCTAAAACTTAACAGGTTTAATATTATGTTGATATCTTGTCTGTAAATTGATAGCATTATCTCTAAAATGCTAAAATCTGGGAATTCGGTTTTTTTTTGGTAAATTTTTCACCTGATTGAGGGTTTTTCAAGGCTGTACAGGATTCAAGTTTGAGGAAAATTAAATTTAGATATTTTTCTTAAAGATTAAAATGGGTTTTATGACAGGTAATAAAAGACGTAAAGGTTGTGGAAGAGGAAAATACATGTTTTGCTGGGCTTATCTTTAAGTCAATCGTCAGATTGCATCTTTGGCATACGGTGACATATATAACCCTGTTTTGCGTTTGCATTTAAGTTCAACCAAATTATTTATTGTCTTTAGAGAAGATTTACCGTAAGTAAAGTTATGCACTTGAGCAGGGGTCATGAATGCAATCCAGCAATTTATTTTGAGGTTCGAGAAAAATTAGAAGTGCAAATAACCCAAGCGAAAACTTTAATGAGCATGCAGCTACTGAAAGATAGAATAGAATTTAATGAAAGGATTAAATTGACTCTTCCCAACGGATCTCAAAGCCCTCTCCCCGACACGAAAAGGTTGGATAGACTTATTTGGAACTGTCAACATGATTTAGACTTGCTCTGAACGTCTTCAGTTTATTTTATTTCTGGCATATTTTTTTTTTGTCTCTACTAATTGTGTCCGCGAATAAAACATTCGGAAATTCCAAGTTTAAAATAAAAAACGCAATTAGAGAGATCGAAGAGGCTTGGTCTTTAAAAATGCGAATTACTGAAATGTGTGGAGACTAAGAAGGCGGCTCCGATTGAAGAGCAAACTGACGAGAAGTTCAAGAAATCAGACAGGCCTACTTTACCGTGGATATGAATGCACCTGGTTCTGAAGTATTTTATAGCCAAGCTACCAGTTGCAACTTGGCTATATATATCTCTTAGCTTCTAGTTGATTCAGAATCCAAAATCACTACATGATTCGATTTATGATTTCGATTGTGATCATAATTATTTTGATGTCTATCGTCGCTTTATCTTAAAAGACTTGACGTCCTTCGTTTTCATCTTTTAAGTCCACATGGAAATCTGTGCGGCAACATAAATCTCGCAAAACTGGATCTTCGATGCATTCGAATCACCGAATAACTAATTTAGTAATCAAAGCACTAGATCGGAGATCGGAACAGAAAGGATGTCTTTGCTTAGATATTAGCCGGCACTTGAAGAAGACTACACAATAAATAATCTTTTGGGATTGGGTATTTAAAGAAAAAAAGATAATTAGAATGAGTTTTGAGTTGGATTTACCTTTGTACTGAGAAACGTTTACTTTATACTTATAAATTAAAATTTTCTCAATCGTCAGGAGTTCTGCTTGAGCATTGCTTCTAAAAAGTTCTCTCCTGAGCTAATTAAATGCATTTTATCGAAATAAGAATACATGATTGTCGGTATAATCGTGGCAAAACTATATAGCTTTCAAATTCACTGTATTGCTTTTTATTGCTTCTAAAATTTCCTTCTATCGACCTATTAATAGATTTATTATCACGGAAAACCGATCTTTTGAGGTGAAATACCTGTAATTGAACATTTACCCTTAAAAGTATTCATTACTTTCGTAATAGGGTCGTTGACATTGACGTTCACAATCCGTTTAAAAATTATGAAATCGGTCAGCAATTGCAATAATTTTATTAATGCTTTAGACAAACAAAGCGGCGATCTTTTAAAATAAAACAAGCATGTATTTAGTGCAAACAAAACACACGTTTCGCTTTTGACATTTCTTTTAAATAAATTTTTATTAATATTTTTAACTAAACGATAATTAGTCAACTCACATCGGGCTAATTAGATCAATAAGCACATCCCACGAATCCCCTTAAGGCATGCAGCCACGCTAAAAACATCCGACTCATCAACAAATGGTTTTTCTGCTTTTTCAACTGATAAAACAATTCAAATCGGCACAAGGATATAACATCGTGTAATTTATACAAAACATTTTTAACTTCTTGTTACGATTTTTATCAATCAATATTGAAAGAAAATTGAAACAAAAGAACCTTGTTCCGGAATGCATGCAAGGATGCCACGCATGTTTTCCTGCATGACTAAACGGAAAATGCAAGATTGAAAATAAAAATTAGTTAGTTTTTTACGAAAGATCGCCTTTACGGGCAAGCGGGTATTTAAGTAGCAACATTAAAGTTAGCTATAAATCAGAAAAATAACAATGAAACTTCATGAGAAATCGTTTTATTTCCTCTAAGTTCAAGGCTTCATTTCATAACCCTTTTTAACGCGAATTAAAATGTATATTTTCCGCAATAGTAATGATCAAAGATGCGATGACCTAGGAAATAGCATATTAACATCGCTAATAGTTTTTAATAGTAAAAATCGTTAATAGATCTATTTATTTTCTCAAAAAGACAAAAAATTTCCCATTGTAAGGATTTTCGTCGTGAATATGTTAACAGATAATTACTTGAGATTCCCCTGACCGAGACAAAAAAAACTTTTTTTCGTTCTGGATGGTTGAAAATTCGCAATGACGTCAGTAAAAATGCGATGAGCAGTCAGTTAGGTTATTTTTTTTTTCTTCAAACGAAAATCTACATTTTCAGGCTCAGAGCTTCGAGTTTAAATGATTCTTTTTACTGGAAGTTGAAAAACTAGTTTTTAGCGCACAAGGTCTGGGGAATTCTAGGATCCAGGTTCATCGTGTCACCGACCAAGACTTTTTTTTTTGTAAAAGCAAAGTTGTTGTTTTTGTTTTTTAAAGGAAATGTAAACAATGTGAAACCAAGACGGGTTTGTTAAACAAACGAAATTCAATATGCACAGAACTTTGGGTTTTACGTGATACATTCGGGTTTACCGGACAAAATAATGCATGCAATTCATAATTAATGGAAGCAGAGGTTTTCCAAGGTATTGTTTTTCAGTCAAAGCCAAGAGTGTGTTTACAACGTTATATTTTTGATCAAATTCTTATTTCGTGTCACTTTCAACCGATTTGCAGAAACTTAATAAAAAATTATTAACTTTATCCTACTTTATTGCAAAAATGATTTTTCCCCAGTAGTAGGCATTCTGAAAACAGCAAGGATAAGGAGAAACTTCGAACGATTGTCACTCGATACATATCCGTTACTTTTTTATTTATGAGTAATAGCGAAAAAGACTAAATTTTTTGCATTTGATCACGTGTGACGAAAACTGGTGCTTTTATTTGCTTACTTTCTTTTTCATATTTAGGTACTGTACATCAGTGAATAATTTCACGAGACGTAAATTCTGTTCGAACATCAACTAAAAAACTGTTTTTAGCTTGGCAAGTGACGTCTCGCGATCGCCTTGACACTTATTTTGAGGTTAGGGTCGAGGAAGATGCCACGTGTACGACCCTTATGACCAGAGGTACCGTGTCTTGGATGATAGGAAAAATTTTTCCTGAGGATAATAAATTCTAGTTACAACAGCGAGAATGTTGATGTGATGGCTAAATACATTTTTTTTAAAAAAAAAGTGCAAGACTTTTGCTGAATAGTCATTTTTTGAAAATGATAAATAATAAGGTCGATCGTTAGGCCAAATTGCATACGTTGATCGAGTGAAGCTACAAGGTGATATTCTGCAATGAAACCCTAAAAATCGGAATTACTTTTCTTTGAACATAGGAAAGTTAAGTAATTTGTTTGCGAAGTCTGTTTAAAGACGATACTGTAGGCGTGCGTGGAGGCAGAGGAAACGTAATTTATTTTTTTAAAGCGACCAGTAGAGATTTGAAAAAGATTGTAAAAGGACGCTATTTGTTTGGCAATTGAGAAATTCTTTGAAACTTTGAATTTCTTTCTTTAGATTTTAGAAACCTAGGGAATAGGGAAGTAATTCTGATACATTCCTGGAATGGTTCTTAATATTTTAGATGCAACAACCAGCCGCTTCAGTCACTGTTTTTGGAAACTTTGAATTTCGAATTTCTCAAAAAAAAATTGTGGTTATAAGTTTCAATTTGTATTATTCTCCAAAAGTAGATAACTTATTGGTGTGATAAACAAAACTAAAGCGTTAATTCGAATTCTTTTGAAAATACTAACTTCTTTTTAAATTGTTCTGTAACAATTTTTTGCCAGTCTAAAAGTTAAAAATTGCTTTAATCCTGACTTTAATATGAATATCTTCAATAAGAACCTAGTGATTACTATTGAAAAGAGTCATGCAAACTAGAAATTTTGTTCTGGTGCGAAGCGGCATACCAGTGGCTCCTCCTATTTAGTGAGTAAACATCTGTAACAAGTTGCTACACGGCACGTGACAAGTTATTCGGCCTAAGGTAAGCCGTCACAATTTCTCTCCTTTCAAACGAGTTCCGATTTTTTATTCTAAATAGCTCTAATGAACAGCTACTTGTGGATTTCAGATTCAAAAGTAAAGAGTTCTTGTGCAGAAAACAATATTCAGAGGCATAGTATTGTTTATAGGCTAGCTTTTTCTCATAAAATTGAGGTTTTAACCTCTTTTATGTGAGATTTGAATATTTTTTATTCCAAAATAAACATTTTTCCAACATTTTCCGTTCTATTAGGAAAAAAATCCAAAACGCACTGTTTTGTTTCCGAATTCAAACAGCTAAAACTTCATCGCATTTCATGTAGATTTCAGCACTAAAAGATTGACACTTTTTTTATTTCAAACCACGACAGCACGAAAATTTATTAATTACAGTAAATCACAAGCCTAAATCCCGCTTCCATAATAATCACTTTCCACTCACATTTCTCATTTTTTTAAAGGGCAAAAAATTATTGTATACCTTTGTTGATGATTTATATCCGAAAGTTATCCAAAAGCATCCATCTTGCATCAGTGAATGTAATAAATAAATTAAATTAACTTGAAATAAACAAAAATAATAGTCCCGCGCAATCTAAACAAAAACAAAACTCCGAACTTTACCATACGATTGCGTTTGTTATACTACCTAGGTTTACTATGTCGTACCTGTTTCGATTAAAAGCAAGTCTTCCGAATTGAAATCGTAACCGGATCACGTTTCTTTATGTTTAGTTTATGCAAAGCCAAACGGATTTTACTTCTCTGCAAAAAAATTTTAAATCGTCGAGTTTTCTCAGATTGAACTTTTTTTTATATTTAAAGCAGAGGAGACTTCACGTAATTATTGTTGTCTTGTTCACGCTAATATTTTTCGCGGTCTCGGTGAAGGAGAAGCGAACAAGTAATTTTTCAGGCTAAACATCTAACACATTTTGGTGTTTAATAAACTTTGATGCTTTGTGAGAGTGTAAAGAGCGGATACATTTAAAAAGAGAAAAAGTAGCAATCGAGTTTATAATAAATTATATCGAGTTTGTTAAGTAACGAAATCGGAATTATCAGTGCCGAACAGAGGAAGATGTTTAAAAGAATTTTATAAAAGAGCAAAACAAAATTGGTATCATTATTTTGTGCCGAAGGAAGTTAATTTGAAAAAGCAAATCTGATGAAATTTTTAGCTAATTAGAACGTGACCATTACTGGCTAATAAATTGTAATCGTTCCAGTCCATAGAACCCCCGATTGCTACTTTAAACAAAACGCTTCCTAGGCTTAAGTGTATTTTGTTTTCTAAATTAATCGATAATGATTCGTTAAAAAGATAAAGGTCAGTGTAACTCTAATTCTGGACCTGAGAAGTCAAGGGGCTCAACTCTGTTTTGTTTTCATAAGGTAAACATTAGAAACAAAAGACAGTTGAGCCCCTTGACTTCTCAGGTCCAGAATTGTTATACTATCAAATAGCAGAATATAATCTAATTCAATTTTTTAGAGAAAGATAAAGATCTTTCATGTGGAACGAGCACAGGATGAGGAAGAAAATTTCATAAAATTTTAACTTAGGAATACCGGTATTTAATGATCGATTTATCAAGGTTGCTAAGTTCCGAATATTACATCAGGAAGTTGAACAATTTGTGAAAAGTGGAGATTTAGACTTGAAATGAGATTTTTTTAAAACTTTTTAATTACTGTAATTGTTTCTAGTTTTTTAAAGCTTTTAGCATGTTTTATAAATAAAGGTTAAAGCTGTTAAATAGGATCAGGGATTGATGGCAAACTTGTGCTTCTTCATTTTCTATTAATTTCTTTCTTGTAATTTCTTTTAATTTTTTCAAAAATGAGAGACTTACATAGAGGTGTATGTTTTGACTAAACGAGATCGTGGCTCAGAATTAATTGAACACGATTTAAAAATTAAATATTTTCATAATACTATTCGAATGCGCAAAGTCATAAAACCTTTCTGAGGGGCTCGAAAATTCTTTTGCATGATGAGCTAATGCAGATGCTTTTTTCCGCCCGAATAGGTTCTATGACTTTTCAAATTAATACTGCTGGCTCGACTACCTACTGTAGAATTAAAAAAATTTTGTCGAGAAAAATGGGTAATGAGAGCCTACAGCGAGCCTTAATTTTTTTATAAGAACGAGAATCAAAATAAATAAATAAATAACTAAATTTCTTTGTTTGATGAAATCATGGATTAATAAGCATTTTTTAATTGTTTTCTTTCCAGATGGCGTTATTCGAAGATGGCAATCGTTTGTATAATCGGGATGAGATATTTTAGATTTAGACTTTGGAGCTGATGCTATCGTAAAAGCAGGTAAATACTAATTTATTTTTATTTTTAAGTAATGTAGCAAAAGTTTTTAGTTCCACTAGAAGCTTTCGCTTAATTTTCAAATGGTTTTCATTCACATTTTTCCATAACAAAGCATTGAAACCTAAAAATAAATTCGGTACCCCCAAACTAATTTACAGTCATTGTTGCGTATAGAAAGTCAAAACTTGTTTGAAATGTTTCATTGCGGGAAAATTCCACGATGATTTTTTAAAATGTTAATATTACCGCCTTTGCCCCTTGTGGTGCATAGCACTGATTTCGATCAAGATTTTTATCTCTTTAACCCAACTGTAATGAAGCAGAAATAAACTTATAAACAAAGTTGTATTCGTTAAAAAAAAAAAAGGTCAGGTGAATACGCAGGAAGAAGAAGGGGTGGAAAGCACACGTTGTTGATCCGAAACTAAAATGAAATAGAAAACGTATGGGTTGACATCTCAAATTTTCAACCCCCAAGAGAACCATTTGAACAGTGAAGACTTTTCAAATGGTTCTACTACCAAAGATGTTTCAGTTCACGTGTTTTTGCTTTCCCAACTGATTTGCTTAAATCTTTGTTCCACGATTTTGAATTTTGTTTTGGTTTTTAAACGATTTCATGGAAATCATTGGAATTGATGGAAATTAATTATTTTGTTTTTTCTACTTTGCTTTACTGCTCCATTAGAATCAGTCTATGTCCGATGTCCTTCATAAGAGGGAAAAATTCTCTGTCGGTCAATGCTTCCCTAAATTGAAAAATCGAAAAATTTTACAGCATCAAATAAAAAGAAATCTTAAAATTTTTTTATTCTAAAATGGCGGAACTGGTGCTGTAAACAAATGATATTCAGTAAAATAAGACACATTGCCTATTCCACGTAGGATTTTCGCACCATTGTACGCCACCAAAGTGATCTCTTAAAGGAAATTTATGTGACAACTTGGCAATTTTACAAACATTATTTTCTTTTCCAATAACAAAGGATTTTCCTCGAAAACTCTACCATTTTAACTTTTCGCTGTTGAAAAACGTGTTACCCTTTCCTCTTTTCTATGCTATCTTTTAATCTTTGAAAATGTTTTTGAAAAGGGAAAATCGTAATTACAATTCTTGTACTGTTTGAATTCTTATACGTGCAGATGCGTCCGCCCGAGAAAATTTTATTCATTTACTTTTAACGGGGGGGAAATAAAGATATAATGTTTCTTCATACATGAACGGCAAATTTTATTTTGATTTGATGATTATTGCTATTCAAACTAGAAACGACAGAAGGAGACATGTGCTTGTGTGTACAAACCAATCTAGATGTCATTAATTTGTTTTCCGAACGATTACACACATTCTTTTGTTTAGGGATAGCCTTTCTAAGATGAACATCTGCCTTTTTTCAACATTGTTAATCGGTAATAATCTCAACCCTTTTTTTTGTTTTGATCGGTTTTCGACAAATGTTATTGCGGTTTTTAATATTTGAAATACATACGAAAATAAGTGGTTTGTTGGCCAAATTTTTTCACTCAGATTTTTGTGAATTGTGTCTGATAGAAGTTTTCATTACTTTGGAATAAAATTGTCGGGAGTCCGTAAGCCGATTAGGCTCATACCAAATCCTTCTAATAGTTCGAAGTCTATAAAGTAATTAGATCAGTCAGTTTTTGGATAGGGGGTTAAGTGGGTAGCTTTGATAGAAAATCGTTTAGGGTGTGGTTTAAATTAGAAGTGGGGCTGCTATCAGAAAGTCAAGGCTCGGATTGAGCAGTCCAGAGAAGTCTGTGTCTGTGTGGAAAGGCGGAACCCCAGCGCATTTGTAGATAAAGCAGAACCGTATAGGTAAGCAATCGTATAGTAAGGTAATTTTTTGATCTGTTTTGTCAGCTTATTTAAGGTTTGGGCAACAGTAGACCATATGCCGATTGATATTTTCAGTGGGTTCATTTCTAAAGACCGTATTGCCCTCTTTATTCGCCCTTTTTTTTTTTTTTTTTATTTGCTAAGTTCCATCAAACTTACACTCTCTACATCCCCTTTAGGGTCACTTGACCACTTAAAATGTTTTTATTGATGTATCCGATTAATAACTTCCGTAAATTATTCATTAACGGATTAAGGTATATTACATACCTTTAACGTGATTACTAAAAGAGGAAAATGATACAAAACGATTAGATCATCATTTTAGCCGGTACTAAGAAAAATGACTTCGGATCTCCAATAATTATCACTCTTACGGCTTGTTTCTAGGCTGAGACAATTACAATCAAACCGGTAGACTGGTGATATGTCCTTGGAAGTGGACCACTTCCAGTTTTTTCATATACTTAGTGAATACACACATTTTCTCGTGGTATTTATTTATTTTAAATATGCACTTGCAATAGCTTTTTTTTAAAAAAATAGGAAAGCTTATCGCTCCAATTTTCAACGCCATGTATTTGTATTCCCATTAGGGCATAACTTTGTATTAAAATCATATGGCCGGAAAATTCTGTTCCTACCCACAAAGAAAATACGTAGAGTTACCGAACCGTGAGATGAGCTATATTTAATGGATATGTCGAATCAACAATGCGAGATATAGTTGTGTCTGGCCTGATGATATTTGACTTTGATTTTTTTATTGCTGGGATAGCTTATGATTTTCTGGTTTTCAGCGAATTTGATTCTCTTGAGTTTGAAATAATTGAAGAGATTTTTTTGACTTGAAAGTCGAATTTACATATGTTGGCATTGCAAATGTTATCTGTGACTATTATGTAATAGTTAATTAGTGATTACTTTAAAAATACTTTATGGTCTGCTTAAGCATGCTTAAATGATTATGGCCTCTATTTATTATGGTCAGCATATAAAATTGCAATGGGCAATATCTTTAATTGAAAACATTTGTGGTCTTAGTGGACTTAGCCATCAAAGTTTTTATTTATGCCAGTTGAAAATATTGACATCACTAGAAAAGTTTCGTCTTTGCAGTTCGAAATGGACTTGCTACACTTACTTGCTGCAAACTGTTGTTGCGGTCTGGGAAGAGATCCAAACTAACCCTTCAGAATCATTAGGTCAGATATAGCAGCTGGCTCGCAAATAGTTTTAATAGACGAAGATCACCGGTTATCATCTTTTAATGACTTTTATTTAACATACTTCGGAAAATAAATTGCTGTCGACATATAAATTGATAATCGTGTAACTATGACACAATAAACAACAAATCACACTTGTGCTAACAAATCTGAACCGATAAAACAATGGACGAGTAAAGATACTGACGCAGAAGGTGTGCTCAGTTCGGCTAACACGATGTGGTCTTTCTTTCTTTTAATCACGGCACTTTGCTGCGTGCAAGTAAGTAAACTTTGAAAAATGTTGAAAGGATCCTCTCAATACCGATATTACTAATTTAATATACTTTTAGGCTCAACAGTTTTACTCGCCCCAGCAAGGACCTTACCAGCAAGGACCTTATCCTCAACGTAATCCTAGACCGTATAACGGAAACGGGCAACGTCCCGATGGAGTCCGCAATCCCCAGCAACCTCAAGGACAAGAATTTTACTCGGGGCCTCAGCAAGGACCTTATCCTCAACGTAATCCTAGACCGTACAATGGCAATGGACAACGTCCCGATGGAGTCCGCAATCCCCAGCAATCTCAAGGACCAGAACCCTACTCAGGGCCTCAACAAGGACCTTATCCTCAACGTAACCCTAGACCCTACAACGGAGACGGACAACGACCTAATGAAATCCGCAACCCGCAGCAGCCTCAGCAAGATCAGCATACTCTTATAAAACCTAAACCTAAACCTATCCTAGAAAAACCGAAACCAGTTGTTGTAGAAAAACCTGTGATAGTCGAAAAGCCTGTTTACATAGAAAAACCTGTATATATTGAAAAACCTGTTTATATAGAGAAGCCTAAACCGGTTTATTATAACCCATGTCCAGATGATTGCTGCGAAGACTACTACTTCTGGCATCCCTTTAGAAGTAAATGATTAGAACATTTAATTATTTCTTGAAATGCATTTCAAACTTAAACTATTGTCATTATTTTTAGGTGGACCATCAAACGAACCAATGAGAACTCGTGATTTACACGTCAAAGAAGATGAACCTGTAAAAACTCGTGGTTTAAACGCTGCAAAAGACGAACCCGCACCTGTCGGAACTCGTGGCTTAAACTCTAAAGAAGATTCAGCTCCGAGCATAGAAAAAATTTTAGATCCGCATTACCTAGGAGCTTAATTTTGCAGACGGCGTGGCACATCACCGTTATTCCGCTGGTTCCATTTTGTTACATAAACAAATGCGACGTGTTTTCTTTTCAATTTTACTTGGAATCCGGTCTGGATATGAAGGCAGTTGAGTTGCATAAGCGTGATAAAGTATAGACCACGATCATGCTGAACCTGATTTCGTAATCTCAGCCGCCTTTTGTTCCTCATCTCTTGTCATAAATAAACAACTAATAAAATCATGCGAATAATAATTTAAGAATTTCCAATCTTCCTGTGTCCTAATAAAAAAGTGGGAATTCGACAAAAAAATGTTTGAATATTAAATTAATAAAAATTTATTTAATTTTGCATGTTGAAAAAAATAAAGTGGTTAATCGTCTATGTTTTCTCACGGGTTAAATAAGCAAGGTTCTTTTGTTTGCAATTGGTCTTGTTCAATTACTTGTACTGACTTAATAGGAAAAGATATGCTTTCCAGCAGTTTTTGCTTTGTGCACAAAAAATCTATTACATAAATTTTATATAAAGCAGAGTAAAACTTTTTAATCTTCTCCCTGAAAAAGCGATTCTTACACTATCAGCAATGTGCTTTTCCTTTGTAAGTCACACTCGTGACCCAGTATCGACTACCACTCGGCACACCACATTAACAATCTATATCTTTTATTTGCAGAAATTGCTGCTACCTACAAGTTATTCTGTAATTGACTGACATCGCTGCTTTTTGTCATGGTGGGATTATTCACTTGAAGACATGAATGACAATACTTCTAAAAGTCATGTAAGTCTTATTCTAATTTCTTTTTTCGAATTTCTCTTTCTGCCAAATTTTTATGCGCATTTATCTTGCTTTACGATGCTATCGCGACTCACAAGTTTAAGTCCTATTCAGCATATCCTTTTTAGCTACAGATTTAAAACGATACAATCGTGCCTAATCTGAAAATTAAATAATCTTATTATCATTTATCTCTTTTTGCCTCTATCGTATTCGGTCACAGGCAAAAAGTTAGAATCCAAAAAAAAAGCGATACCGCTTCGTCATTAAACACCGTAAGCGTGTTGTTGATGAATTTATAGGACCCCCGTGAGCAATCCCCTGATTTTCGTTTAAACCTTTTCCGTTGATTCTCTCAAGCTCTCCCTCTGTTTTCCCTCTTCAATGCTTTTTCATTATAACGGGTTTAAGTAAACGAGTCCACAAGCAGGGCCGGTTTCAAAATGAATAGCAATGTTTTTAAAAAAAAAAACGAAACTTTTCCCTGCTTTATCTAAACTCTTCAAAGCCTGAGTCATCTCTCAAGAATGTGTTGCACGAATAGTAATGATTTTTCTTCAAGCTCGTTCCACAAAAAATTTAGCTTGCACTTGGCTTCAATTTACGTTTTGCGCATCAGGTTATTTGGCATATTGCCAAATTTTCTGAAGACTAGAATACATATTATATATTTATTCTTTATAGAATCAATTTTTAATAGAAGCATCTTTTTTTAGGGATAAAATTAAACTTAAATCGAGAAATCATGAATATTGTACCTAATTAATTCATCGTGGAAACAAATGGTAGGCATTTAATGATCGGCTTCATTACTGGGGATTCCCAACGAAATGCACATTCCATTGGAAAGTTTTCAAATAATCAGAACACGATAATACTAAGCTTGTATGTTTAGGTATTTCAGAAAGAACTTGATGACTTTTGTGTTGCTCCTTGCGCTATGTTCTTACCAGCCGTACAAAATGCCCATATTTTAATCTTGTTTTGACCTTGTAACGACTTACAAACCTGATAAACTTTCAAAGTGTAATCCCTAATTAATGAAATCTCTGACATTCGTAACAAAAAGAGTCTTACCGGCACATCCTTTTTTGTCGGTTCTATTCCTGACAACAAGAAAAACGGTCGACAAAAATCTTCATTAAAGACTAATAACGTCTTGATGAGTTTAAACAAATAGCTAGCTTCCCAATAAAATATTCTTCTGATTACTTCAATCTTATGTCGCCTCGATTGCAGAGACTTCATAAACCTCCAAATATACAGTATATTCGCCAAGTTGGAAACTTCAAATTTCCGATTTTTTAGGGCCATACGATTCGAAGCAATTAGAATCAACAAAATAGTGTATTTTCATCTCAGCAAACCATTTAACCTATGCGGAGACTCAATTTTTCGATTTTATTAAGTTATTCAAAAAAACTGATTTTTAGAAACCGGATTCGTCGAAAATCTATTTTTACTGAAAAAATATTTTAGCGAGCCTTTCAAGGCCAAAACTACATCTTAGCAGACGTATTTTGATGCGAGGAATCTAATGGAATTTACAGAATTAAAAAATTCGGCCGCGTTCTCAAGATATTTGAAAATTTATGTTTCGCTTAAACGAAAAAAATTGACGTTTGTTCGATGTTTGAAAATCGATGTTCAATTTTCGATTTATGAATTTTCCGGCTAAAAACGGGCCAAAATATGGATGAAATATATACTGGGAGATGTATTTCAATCTGAGGAATCCATTGAGACTAAGTAGAACTCTCAATTTTTCGATTTCAAAAAGTTATTTGCGAAAAACGGATTTTTAGAAATCGGATTGGTCGAAAATTTATTTTTACTGAAAAAATATTTTAGCGAGTCTTTCAAGACCAAAACTACATCTTAGCAGACGTATTTTGATGCGAGGAACCTAATGGAATTTACAGAATTAAAAAATTCGGCCGCGTTCTCAAGATATTTGAAAATTTATGTTTCGCTTAAACGAAAAAAATTGACGTTTGTTCGATGTTTGAAAATCGATGTTCAATTTTCGATTTATGAATTTTCCGGCTAAAAACGGGCCAAAATATGGATGAAATATATACTGGGAGATGTACTTTAATCTGAGGAATCCATTGAGACTAAGTAGAACTCTCAATTTTTCGATTTCAAAAAGTTATTTGCGAAAAACGGATTTTTAGAAATCGGATTGGTCGAAAATCTATTTTTACTGAAAAAATATTTTAGCGAGCCTTTCAAGACCAAAACTACATCTTAGCAGACGTATTTTGATGCGAGGAATCTAATGGAATTTACAGAATTAAAAAATTCGGCCGCGTTCTCAAGATATTTGAAAATTTATGTTTCGCTTAAACGAAAAAAATTGACGTTTGTTCGATGTTTTAAAATCGATTTTGAATTTTGAAATTATGATATTTTTTGCCAATAAGGAGCCAAAATATATTTGAAATATAGAGTATGTGTATTTTATTTTGACGAATCGATTTACACTTTGTATATGTCTTTTTTTTTCGTTTATTAATAGTTATAAACGAAAAACCGATTTTGTCGTACTTTGGTTATGTTAAAACACTTGAGAATGTAAAGCGTTAGTTTTATTTTTATAGAATTCTTAGCAAACACAAAGTGAGATGAGAAGGTTTCATTTTAAATTTTCCCTTTGGAAAGTGAGCGAGCGACAGATTCTGCGGTGTTAATTTCGAAAAGTGCTCACAAATATTTCTACAAGTGCGATGGGAAACCTTTTTTTCCAAGAAAGATTACAAGGCCTTTTTAAAAATTTTTGTGTTATGTACCTCTGAAAATGTTTCTAAAAATATTGAATTTTATTTTTTTGATAATTCTTACCAGCGTCTAGAGAGCGTAAAATAAAGCGAAACCAGAAATTTATTTCCAGCGTTATCAATAATTGTTCTTTAACTGTTGTCTTACGTGAATGAGTGTATTTTCGAAATATATACAGGCGAAAAGTTAAAAAATCTACTTCCCTTAGTAAGCGATGACTTACGATACAGTAGGCATAGTTTAAAAAAATGCTGGCTAGATAATTGAAAAAGTATAATCGCACATTATTCGTCATCTTTAGAAAAATATTTTTTCACATGTTAAGCTTAGGAAAAAAGTTAAATCTCCTTTTTAAAAAGCAATTTTTGTTTTTATAAAAACGTGTCAAGTCATCCGAAAAAAAGCACTCATTTTCATTGAGTTTTCCTCTTCGCCTTTTTTTCTTCATTTCAAAAAAACGTTTTTGCAGAGGTTTGAGGGAGAAGAAGGGGTATTTTTTTATCTTCTTTTCATTTTAAGGTTTACTCCTGATTATTATTTTCTTTATGTATAAAAGAGATCAAAAATGCCAAGCTCGGCTTTATTTGAGAATCCGGTTGCGGAGTCATTTTCCTTTTCAACGTTAAAAAAAATAATATCGGAATCCTTAAGCGTATCACAATTTGCATAACTTGAGCTCAATTGGGAGCCGCATTGCGTTTTATATACATGCATGGAACAGATCAACGATGCTCGGAGAGAAGGTTTCAAGGGCAATTCTCAGAAGGCTAGTCCGATAAATCAACTTCAGAGGAGTCGAGCTTTCCTCAATTAGTGAATCATTGGTCGCTTTGGAATAAAAACCTCCGAAATCGAGAGTTCCTAATCAATTGCAAAGTAAAAAACCCTGTTTTGTTCATTAGCTTACTGACATAATCCCCAGTTTTAGTAGCCCCTTCTTATGTGCGAATACTGACATGGCTACATTTCTTCTTACGGGTTTTCACGTGAGCTATATACGAAACATGCTGGAAAAAAAACATTTACATATGATCCGTTAATGTAGCGCAGAGGATTTCAAAAAAAAAAAATTATTTAATGCTGGGGTCGTCTAATCGTTATTTTTGAAAAATATTGCAAGCCATTATTTTAGGTAATATAAACTCCCTGTTTTCGGAGGTTTGGTTTTCCGATTGCCTGTAATTTTTTTTCTCTTTCTGCTTCCTCGCTCTTCAAAAGCTTCAGAGCTATTCTAATTGATGTGCTTTGGGTTTTTAGTTAGAGAGATTCAAGATCTCATTGTGTTACTTGCATTGATTAATATTGCGGTATTCATTTTCACGCTTATCGTATGATTTCGACTGCACTACGGCTGAAGGTGACGGCTTGATGCGTTTGAACTTAAATCGGTAAACATTGGAACAAAATGTCTCAGCAAAATTCACTTACCTTCTTGTTAAAAGTATCATGCTTATTTTTAAAAGTATCTTTGAGTGAAATGCAATTCTGTATCTATGCTGTAGCAAAAATTGGGGAAAATTTAAAAACAAAAAACAAAAAAAAAAACAAAACACTTCCTCTTAATTTAACATTGTGATGACCGATTTATGTGGCAAAGCGATGTTTTCCAAATTCTTCACGAGCAGTCAGACGTTCACCTGGTCTTGATGGTCTTTATCCACGATTTACGGTTCCTTGCTTCCCTTGCACTGCAGGTTGCATCTGTTGGTAAAATTTTATAGAGTGCTGAGAATAACTGATCCTGGGGCAAGGCAGGACGCAAGGCAGGACGAAAGGCAGGACGCAAAGCAGTGGATTGCGAAAGTTTGAGATCTGGCAGCATTGAACAAGAAGGTCCCCTATTAAATGAGCCTATGGTACCTAAAGTACCAGGCACTTCAGACTGCACCACACGACGGCACTAAATACTGTGTATGTGTGTGTGATATTCGCTGGTGCAAATAAGCTGCTGCTCTGTCGTCACTGATAAATCTTCAAAATTTAAACTTATTTTGTTCGAATCGACAGTTAAAGACTCATGTCCGTCCATACTTTGAAAAAATGACAAGCATTAAAATTCGTATTGCAAAAGGGCGTTGACTTAATAAATTACACAAGCAGGTGCCTTATTTTTATTCCCACTCAAGCACTTGTTTAAAAAAAGGCAATCCGCTGAAAAAAAGACATCCTAGAGCTGGCACATATGTGCTATTATAAACACACAAAAGAAGTTAGCGATAAAAGATTTTTTAGCTGAGATTAGTCGTCGGGGGAGAGGAGGGTGTGTTGAAAGCAGTGCTTAAAAGACGTTTTGACTCGATATTGCCATGGGGTAGTTGGGGGTGCATCAAAAGACATCCCTACAAGGGGGTAACATTCAATAGGAAGATCAACTTTTTGTTCGACTTCGTATAAAACTGACGTAACCATATTCTTCTCTCTTCATTCCTTTTTTCCCTTCCAGCGGTCTCGAATCGGAAACCGGGAAGATTTTTTTCGATCATTTAAACTTCCGTAAAATTTTATTATTTATTTTCGTTACATCCTTGGAAAATTTTTTTATTCGAGAAGGAATTTAGTGTTTTGGAAAAGCATTCGGGAAAGAGGGTTGCTCCCTTTTACGGCTAACCCTCTAGTCCACATCTTTAAGTAATATACGTTGTAGACCATGTATATTAAAAGGCAGTTCGACAAGTCATTATTATCATGAGGGATTACTCTGGAGCCAGGAAAATGGCATCGAATAATTTCTTTTTTATTTATTTTTTAAAAGAGAGCAAATAAATCGCATAATTTTGGACACGCCTCGGTCGCATTTTGGAAAGCAGCGTAGTTGCCACGGACGGCCAGAGCAATTAACCAAGAGTGGAAATAGTCATCAATCGATTAGGAATTAATAGAGTTGTTAGGGGTTGGGGGGTGTTCGCTCATGGGAGTTGGCTATATTACCCACTCTGGAAAACCACAGGGGGTCATGTTTTGGTCTGATAAACTTGCCATATGGCATAAATGCTCGTATATCATCATTTCGTTTCATCGGCTTTCCGAATGCCTAGACAGAGGAGACTTTTGTCGGCTTCAGGAAAAAAAGGGAAACCCGCGAGAATTTTTTAATATTATTCCGACGATCTCTGGATTTGTCATCCTACCATTGATACTCCTCCTCGTACATCATTTAAATAAATATATACAGCAAGTCGACGTCGACGATCGCAGTCATAAAAGTTAAGCAATATTAGTTTACATCGAAATGCTTTTATTTCATTCTTCCGTCGCGGAAAATTAACTTTATTATTTTTTTTTTAAAAAAACGAAAAAAATCATATCACTCCGGTATTATTATGAAATACGGGAACCTTCTTCCCTCTCATCATTCTTCCAGAAAAAACTACGGGACATGACGTAATTAGCCAACCTGTGCCTTATTGTTTACCTTCTCTTGTTTTTTGTGATATTTAACAAATCTACTGTTTTTTTTATTAATTAACAAAAACGCGAGGTTTAAGTCATGCTGAACATAAGAGGAGGGAAAAAAGTGGAATAATATGTAGGCCGTTTTAGAAATTTTCTCGATATTTTTTCAAAAAGGAACGAGGATGGGTCGCATTTTCATTATTAATTTGTTACAAATCAATGACTATAGAGCTTCAAAAAAAAAGGGAGGAGGAAAAAAGCCGGTAACTTGCCGATACGTTTTCGAACATAAATGGAAAACAAAAATTGAAATGTTTTTCATTTTGAATCACCCTGAAGATATGGCCGCTCATTAACTTAAAGGGAAAAAAATCATCTATATAGAGGAAAAAATATCATACTTGGAATTTCATTTTTAAAATCCGATAATATCAGGATGGCTTAAAAAAAAAGGGAAACACTAATTAAAAATGTAAAATGTTAACGATATATGTCATACGGGTTTCAGGAAAGCAAATCCATGGCAAAGCTTTCGTACTCGAGTACATGTTTTTCTTTGAACTCTACAGGGACATGAAATAATAAAAGTGATTATTTAATGAACAATTTTTTCCGAACTTAAGACTAAGGAGTAGTGATACTGGAATCAAGGTTACAAAATGCGGCCAACATAATTCAGGTAGATTTTATTGATGCAGAGTATCTTCATACGATAATCCGTGAAAGTTCGTCACAAGCTGAAAATGCACTCAAAAGCTCAAGCATTAAACTAAACACCAAATCATGAACTTGGATAAAGCCGAAGAAGGATCTATGCAATTATGGCTGCTCGATTAGATAGAACTATGGCGGTTGCAGAGGTAGAGTGGCAGTTGATAGGTCTTGTGGTGAAACAGAACCAGGAGGAGTGAATAGAAAGAACAACGCAATGCACAATAAAAGTGGTTCAACGATGTGATTAATATTTCAGGCAGGAGCTGGTTTCAGAAAAGAGAAAACTGAACGACCTGGAGAAGAGTAAAAAAGCCTGAATGAAAAAAAAGAAAACCGGGACTTCACGAACTGTGCTCTGTTGTTTCCGTTGTCAATTCGTATTTTTCCCTTTGTCGATATTGTCACATTTGATGCTAACTATTTGATTCTTAAAATTTAGGACACTTATGATGGATTGAGATGCATTATGTTTTGCGCGCGGTCTGGCATGTGCTGAATGCCTTTAGTTGCTCTAAATTACATCAGGTCGAAGGTCGAGCTTATTAGTTTTTCATCTCGTTTATTCGACCGAGTTGACCTTAAGCATTCTTTTTACACTATTAGAACCTTCGTTACTTCTAATGCCACTCTAGCATAAAGAAACGAAAAAAAAAAAAAAGCAACACCTTATAATCTTCTATTTTACTCAAAGACAAATGTACTTCGATAAACATCGTCTTGCGTGTGTTTACTTAGTGTTTATTAATTAAGAGGATATTAATTTGTAAAATAACCATTATTAAGGAGGAATATTTTAAAAAGATCCCTTGCCGTATTTTTTTGAAAGCCTTACACCTTTTCATTTTTACCTTCCGCTTTATAATCCAACCGTATAGAGGACTGAAAAATAAGAAGTTAACAATCATAAATCATTTGCATTATAAACCCAAACCTTTATTTTCAGAAAATGATCATATTTTGTTAAAGGAGAAAGGGTAGTTTTTCGACCCCTTTTAAGCTTTTCATTTAATTAAGGGTAGTCTAAAGAAGTTTATCGCTTAATCTATTGCTTTTTTTTCGAAATTAAAAACTAGGGTGATTCGTGGGTGTAATTTTAAATACCGATATTAATAAAAATTGAATTTGCTTGGGTGGTATTTATATTTGATTTATATTGCGGTTTGGAATCCTTGCGGTTAGATTATATTGCATTTAAAAAAATTGTTTTTAAATACGTGTGTCTGGAAGACTTTTTACAAGATTTTTAACCCCTCAAAGAATGTAATCTCTGATCCGTCAAACAATGCCTAAATCCACGATTTTTTTCTCCCGTTAATTGAAAAGTCTAAATGAATCCGATTGGAAATGAGAAAGAAGCCAAACGGATGCTTTTAATATTGAGATTGAAAATGTATAAGCCGGTAGGAGGGAAAAGCTAATTTATATGTACTTTCGTTAAAGCAAAGCGACTATTATGACCAGCAGCAAAGATTCTTCAGATAATGTTCCCCTTTTTCCTTTTTCTCCGGCAATACCAATTTGTATTTAATTCTCTGTCATTCCTATTTGTTAAATGGTGTCAACTAAATTAGAACATGTTGAGTTTTTGGGAGGGTGTGATAGTTTTTCATTTAGTGTAAATTAATTTTACCGGTGCCAACCCAGCGAAAACATTTTTCTTCCATTCGTTTTATTGTGTTTTCTTCTTCAATGTTCCTTCAGCAGTGACTTTTGTGAAAGTATGATGGATGAGAGCGTCACCGGATTTTACTGTCTCTGGTCCATCACTACAGGTGGTGATGATATCATCAGTCAGAGTTTGTAGTCCTTTCAATAAGCTGCAAAACAGTGCTTCAGATTTGGTTTTAGCTTCAACCATTCCAATCCAATTGGAGCAAAAATCATGCAGGCTTTCATGGAAATATGAATTTTAAGATGAAAAATATTGATCCAGTAATGTTCCACCGTCGTTATCATTCAAATTGGTTATTTTAACTTGCTAAAATGCCTAACTTAAATATGCTCCATGCGGTTAGTGAGGCTGAAATAACAGCTAGCTGACCCTTTGACCTGAACCTGTTGCAGTGTTGTTGACATTCCATTCTAGTGCTTTTTAATCTTAAAAAGCAAAAAATTCTTTGCCGATCCTAAAAAGCAATTAAGCAGTAGCCTAACAAAAAAAGACTTGGTTTTTGTCGAATTTCTCTGCATTGGCCATTAGCTACTTTAACAATATTCCTATAACTTTGCTCTTAAAATTGTGAAGCTTAAAGAAATCGATCTGACTCCACTCCGACATTGACTGTATAACGTTCTTCAAAGTTGAAAGAGCTTTTAACATAGATTTGCAATAATTATCGCAGGCGTTTTCCTTGTAATTTCTCAGTTTAATGTTTAATTAATAGCAGGCAAACTGTAATCTTAGACTTTGGAAACAAACGAGTTAGAATAGAATTAGGATATAATGAGCTACGATAAACTCTTTGTTCTTCGCCTCATTATAATCAATTTCTCGTTCATCCTTCTGATGTTTCTAATGGATAATAACTTTACCCAACGCTTTATAATATTCAAAAACCTTTTTCGATTGTGTCGGATTTTCACCCCACCCTCTTGGTGTTTATCCGAAATAACATATGCGTTTTTAAATATAATTTCTGGCTAAGCCTATTTAAAAAAAAAAACAGGGAACTCTTTAACTTTATTTTTACCCCCTTCACTCGAAAAATAAAAGTACCACGCGACTAATTTAATATGAAATATCGTTTCATCCCATCGGTGACTCTACATCAGTCATCGAAATAAGGGGCTAATGTAAATAAAAGCTTACGAGTTCGATAACGATCTACCCTAGCCACTTCTAAGAACCTGGAAATTTAATATACCTATTATAACCATGTCGATAATGATCAGGTTGAAGCAGATACCATCCGCATAACCGACAACATTGTCAAAATGTTCTCTATCATGATTAATGCGTATAAACACTACGTGATATTTCTCATATACATAAAAGGGCTTTATTTGCGATCGCTTCAAGTCTTAAGCCCTGTTTGGATTCCTTTTATTGCTGAGAACCAGGCTATTGTGTAGTTGTCAATACAACGCGGGAATGGTTAACAATGCGAAGGCGTGTTTGTTTTGTATGATTTTGACTCTTAGTCTATAGCTTCAAATTAGTCTTCGGGTTATGATTCGCCATTTTAATCACCTTGCCGGTCCTTGAATGAAGATAGAAGATGATGGGGGATGACAAAGAGGGGAAGGGTGTAGAGATGAGTAAGCTGTTGCACTTAATGTTGATAATTGACACCCTCCTCAACCCTTAGTTACCTAGCCGCTAGCAGTGTGCTCTATTATGTCAGTTAATACGTGATAATATCTTTCCTATTATCATTATGTACGAGGTAACACGTGATCATCCTAATGTCAAAATTTATTCAACCGAGTTTATATTTCATCTTTATAAAGAAACTTTTGCGTGGTTTCGTTAGCTCTGAATTTGAATTTTTTGGGGCATAAAATAAGGAGAAATGGAAGTTATCAATATTTTCGAACAATTTGTTTTTTCGGTATTTTCAAATTCTTGTGCATATTCAATTTTGTCGTATTATCGAAGAATGCAATAAAAAACCCGGATATGCAAAATCATCCACTAAATCGCTATTGGACATTGTCTGCTTTAGCAGTCAAATGGCCCTGGGTACGTTACAAAACTAACGGTGTTCGACAGTGTCAAATCGTGGTCAAATCATAGATTTCAAGACAAGTGGGTTTTGTTTACAGACTGATTAAAGACATCCACCATCCCAGTTTGCAAGATGACGTTTCAAAGACGTACACACCTGATTTGTCCCAAATAAGACGTGAAAAAGACATCTCGAAGACGTCCTTTTTAGGACAATTAAGGACCACTACGAGTTCTAGACGTCATCTTGCACAGTGGGGTGATGGTTTTCAATTTTAATTTCATAATTTTTGACATCTCCTGGTTTTTGTTGGTCGTTTTCAATTTACTTTGTTATAACAAATTTTTAATTTCACTCCTAAAAAAAATTGAGCGGGTCCATTTCGATTTTCGACTTGAGCGTCCAACTTAATTTTGCTTTATTGTTCATTTCGATTTGTAACTTGAGCGTCCATCCCAATTTTGCTTTAGCGTCCGTTTTGATTTTTGACTTGAGCGTCCATCTTGATTTCGCTTTAGCGTCCATTTCAATTTAGATTTAGCATCAATTAAGCAAATACCATTTCATACACTCAAGTTTTTTAACTCTCAATTTCTGTTTGACCTCATCTTGTTCCGAAAATTGTTTGTTGGTTTTAATTCTTGGGATGAGGAACTGCGTAACACTTCTCAATTTCTGGTTTTTTCAACAAAAATTTTGAAAATTGGCCTTCTGGCAATGCCAGCAAAATTACGAGCTTCTGTTGGTGAAAAACATTTTTTAACCTTTTTAAGCCATCAAATCGTAGGCGGAGGTATATTGTACAATAAAACAAGACAGAAGCGATTCCAACTAACAATTTCAAAATTTCGAACCTTAGGTCGAATTTAAGCGAAGCCTCTTCATAAAATTCATCCGAAAATTTAATGCTAATTAAATTAATAGCTGTGCTAATTAAAGTAATTATTCATTACGGATTCCGGCAAAGAAAAAATATTTGTAGAAAATAAGTAATTAAATATGATAACTCTAAATCACGCATGAGTTATGGTGAAAAACACGAAAGCTAAAAACCCAGCGTTCCATTTTATAAGTCGCAAGATCGAAAGTGCGGTTCGTTACAGTTCGAGATCCTTCGATCTCCCCATTACGAGCTTAGGTATTATTACACTCGACATGTCATCCTCAACGAGGTAAATAGGATATTAGCGCTAGTAATATCTTTTCGAGAAGTGAAAGGAGGGAGGACATCACCCAGGAAACAAAAGGGGGAGAAGCAATGATAATAATTGGTCATGAATAGAACGACACGGCAGCCATTTTGTGGCAATTACTCTTAATTGAATCCTATTATTTCCAAGCTTTCGAATATTACCTTTGAATTTTGTTTTCTTCCATTTATTTGATCGCCATTTTAAATTTTTTAACTTTAAGAAACAGTTTCGTGTACGATTTTAAGGTGAAAAAAAGGAATCGCACGTGATCTATGACATTTCTTCCTTTTCATTTTTTTCCTAATAAATGGGAAAGAACTTTTTTTCGATTTATACAGTATAAGACCGAGAAGAAAAAAGTGAGGAATATGCAATAACGTGAAATGGTAAGATTTAAAGGAAACTCAAATTTCTCACTTAATACAAAATTGGCTTTGAAAAAAGAGATTTAAAAAGGAGGATTTCGTTGACTCAATCATTTTCGAATTTTCACTTTTTTTTTGAACGGTTGAATTGAAACTTAGCTCATTTTATATATCTTTCAGCGATGGGATATTTTTTAGTGCTTTTAAAAAAATTGATATATTTTTATGTCTGTGCGTATCGATTTACGATTTTATTAGACTGATTTGAATGAATGTGGAAGTTCGTTTTTCGAGGAAGATATTTAATAGTAAAATTTAGAAACTCCAAAGCAGTTTTTATTGTGCGGTTCAACATTTTTGGGCCTATCGTGCGTTACTTCTAGTGAAATAAAACGAGGTGCCTTCACGGGAGGATCTTTAATTTTAATGTAACGACCCCGGTGAAATCTTAAATTCCACATTTCGAAGCGCTTAAACATAACAGTTTGGAAAGTTTAGTCACTTCAATATGTCTATTGATGGACGCAACACGCGAGACAAGACAAGTTTCTTGCTAAAAAAATCTTGTACTGGTCTTGTCTTGCTTTTGCAAGACACATTCTCGCAGTATCGTCCACCAATATATATGAAAATTTGTTATAAAATTTTCACATTAGGCGTCACTAATGTACATTTTGTCATGATGTATCATTTCTGCTACTCCGTTATTCCACAAATTCAAAATAATTATGCAGTTTAAATAATTTGCATTCGTCACAACCACCACGAGGGATTACCCTCTTTTTAGTCGTTTATATAAATGACAAAGCCGGGAGCCATACATGATAAAAGCAGCAGTCAGTCGGATTGACCTGAATTTACATCTAATGCAATAATACGAATTTCCAGAAAAATTAGCAAAAAACATCTTTAATTAAATTTCAAATTAAAATAATCGAGTCCATTGTCAATTTAATTATTAATGTTTTATCTCGACCATATATAAAATCCTCCCGCTTGTCATAAATTTTATTTTTAATTACAACACGAATATTCAAGCACGAACGATAAATTCAAATCAGAATCATATACCTATGCGACATCATTTCTCCCTTTTCATAATCATTTTTTTTTTAAATCTTTCAACACAAAGGGAATAAAAATTTAGAGCCTGAAGGGACTTGCGAAATCCGTACTTATTAAATATTCAACTGTTATAAAAAAGAAACGAAGAAAAAAAAACGGTAAACTGTGAAATTAAAAGGCTATAAAAAGGAAATTAATTAGCGAAGATGGGTAAACAAAGGACTAATGACTAACAAAACGCTGAGAGGGTGAGATAGGATCTAATTCTTTGCAGCATTAATCAAATTATATGACGGGGTTGTAGACCACCCGGCAATCATATTGTTAATTAATTCAGACATGAAAATAATTCGTTTAAATCTATTAGTTGTATTGCTTTTTCCTTAAATTATTCATAATGATGATGAAAAGCATCCGTGAACTCAATTAATACCCAAAGTAGAGGTATTTTATGTCAAAAAATGTATCACCTCCGGGACGTGAAAGAGGCCGTAAATTAAAAAGGATAAAATGTTTAACGGAAGAGTGACCGCTTCCAGTGGCTAACCAGCAACACCTTAGCTGTCGCCCATTACTCGAGCTCGGTCGGGCCTTTCGCTTTTCATCTTTGTGGAAGTGGGAATGGCAATTTTGCAGGCAAATGTTTAAATTACACTCCGATAATAAAAAAAATTTTCGACCAACAGTTCTTCGCTCGTTTTGTCAAAATTATTGTTTGTTCCGCGATTTCTCTTCTTTGTCCGTGCAAGATTGTAGGTGACATGCATTTGATTATGTTATTTTTCAAATTCTTGGAGACTCATTAATGGTTCATTTCCACATTTGTACCGAAAAGTAAAGACTATTTTTCAATCCGAAATAATTTTGGCAAACTTTCAAAAGGGCATAATTGTCTGGAGAGAAACGTAACGGCAATTTCAGTTGACAACGCAGAGTGATTCATTAAGTTCAACTTGCAATACTTTAAAGGATCATGCGAGATCGTTTCAAGAAAAAATTTGAAAGTATAACAAAGCTGACGATGATGCACAACATGTAAATGGCAGCGGGCAGGGCGTATTGCCAGAGCATTTTGGGAATAATTTTTCATTTTCGGGGAAAAATTGTTCGCTATTGTCAAGTTTTACGTATTGCGGAGCAGAACAAGCTACAACTCGGAATTAAAAAACCATCCGAAATTTCACACCATTTTTCTCGAAACTTGAGCGAAAAAATCTACCCACATGATTGTGTAAATTGAAGTTCTCAAAATAAGGAAAAACATGAAATGTTTTAAGGGCAGAAATAAAAATGAAACCATTGTTATTCAAATAAAAATATAATTTTTTTATAATACGAAATAAATCTTTTACGATTGAAAACTAATTGAGGGACTAAAAAAGGATGAAACTGGATTGGAAACTTAACACCAAAGGAAAACGCCCTGGAGTTCCTGTCAATTTATAAAAATTATAAAGAGCAGCCCTCAAACCAAAAATCAATCGTGAAAAATGCTGGCATACGAATTTTGAAAAAAAAAACAACAAATTTTTCTCATCATGTTTAGCTTAAGGCTTGCCAAAACATTATAAAAAATTTCTTTTATTTCTGAAAAGCGATTTCGAGAACCATGTTTAGTTAAATAGAAGCAGTTCTACATAATTGAGCATATTAGGTTTCGCATTTGTACCTTAAGGTCATATTTTTTTATCCCCCAATTTAAAAAATGCAGCACATTTGCGAACCATACGTTTTCTTTAATATTCTAATTCTTTTAAAAAACAAATTAATAATTTTTACATATAATGCTTTAGTTTGTTAATATTATATGCGAAAAGTCTTTAAAATTAAAAAAAATATTAAGAGCTAATAATCTGAAGAAATCTTAAAAAATTTCAAATTCGCTCAAATGTGCTGCATTTTTAAAAAAAATCAAAGGCGATATTTGTATAGAAATAAAAAGGAATTGAATGAATTTCACTCCTTTTTTTATCATTATTATTGAGGAATTAACACAAAAGGAAAGATTCTCATCCTTGGTGAACGTAAGAAAACACGAGGGACTCTTTGTAAGCATTTGCGGGGTCGTTTTAAGTCTCAGTTAGGTTGAAATTAGAGCAATCTTTAATTTTCAATTTCTTTGCTTGATTGTGGTAATTGGACGCCCTTTCATCCTGAGGGGCTTCCACTGTTTTGTTTGTTTATATTATTATTTTTTTTTTATATCATCTGATTTTTTTTAATAGGATTTTATAAATTATCAACTCGAATTTCACGCCTACGTGTTTGTCCGTATTTTTATTCGATTGTGCGACTGTCATTGTCAGTTTCCTTCTTCTTTTGGGGTTGCTCCGGATCTTTTAAATTTTTTTATTGTATACTGTGTTATTTTTCATGTAAAATTTATTTGAATCAATTTTTGATTTCTTTTGAATGAAATCGGAAGAAAAATAAGTGTCGGAATTGAGATTTTAATGTGCGCTTTAGCATTTTCTGACCTATTTGCGTTGTCGCAGCACTGCAAACACCACACCAGGCGGCTTTATCGTGGCATGTAGCTCACTAGAAGACATCGATCCCAAGTATTTAAAAAGAAGGGTATAAAGTGAATAATCGTCTTCCCAACAAAATTGCGATTTCTCGAAAGTCTAGTAATCGTAGGGCGTCCATCTAAAACTTGTTCTAAAATCCTTTTCTCAAGGTTTTCTTTTCCTCGCACACTCGAACTACGTATAAAAAATAATAGGCACGCACTAAAATTTCGTCTGATCTAGATTTGCGTATAAAGAACTCATTAGTGATATCTCATCACATCATCTCGAAGTTAAATGCAATATAAACATAGGTTAATCAAACGTACACGGGACAATTAATTACCTAAATGCACACGAACGCATATCAATACACCCCTAACAAAAAAAAACGACGGAAAAAAAACACCCTTAATAAACCCACCCTTCGGACCATCTGCCTGTGACAACCTTCCTCATATATGATCGGATTATTAAATGCGCTTTTACAAGTCCGGTTTCACTACGTCCATTTTCATAAAAAAACAAAAAAATAATCCTGCGTCTGATTAATTTAATTTGGACTAAAAAATTAATAGAACCGAGAATTGGACCGTTAAACGTTGAGCCAACGGTGTTAAATGACCGAAAAGCGCTTGCACGCGCGTGACTAATATGTCGAGGGGTAGTCATATGGTCGGGGGTTTAGATTATGTTTGTTTTTACTGTCATTACATTATTTATTATCTGGAACAAGAATCACAACTTGATTAACCGTATACTTTTATGGATGTTTGAGGCGTGTCCATGAAAATTTTTCCATTTTCCGGAAGAGATAGAGCGTGACGCATTTTGGAATGGAGGAAGATCAGCGAATGACCAATAGGAGTTTGAGGATTCGTAATCGGTTTGGGCTTCTGAAGCCGGAGAAAGACTGAATTAGGGGCGGTTAGAGGCTTAAAGGCCACTAATTAAGATATTTTTTAAAATCAGAGCTGTATAGATTCTGTTCATTCTCATTTTCTGTTTTCAAATCATCCGTTTAAAAGAAACAATTACGAAACTCATTCTGTACGTGGCTTTTCATCGTCATTCCCAAACTTTTGAATTCAATATTGCTCCCGTTTTTTAACTCAAACGATTGAAGGGTTCTAAGAATATTTTACAACACTTAAAAACCGGAAAGCAATTAAATCTTGTGAATACCTCGTACACCATTCTTTGTGAAGAAACCCTTAAAATATCTTTACTGTATGGGAAAAAATAGGGCGGAGTCCCGGTTTTTATAATCAGGTCACTTTGTTCAAATCTAACATACGTGGTCATTTTACTCATTTTACCCCTAAATATTTGAGTACCTTTGAGCAAAGGAAAAATACAAATATACTTCTGCAATACTTTGATTATTTGGAAGCATTTTCCTCATTATAAAAGAATATAATGAAGCTGAGGCACACTTGCCTTGATCTTTTACTTTAAAGTGCAACAATTAGCTGCACCTTCTCTATTAAAAAGGCAACGGATGTTTAATTAGAAAACGTATGATCGGATCCTCGTGATAACACATTTGTGTATATAATATATCGTCTCTCGGAACCCTTGCAGAGTCCAAAGTATTGATTGATGAACCCCCTTTCTGGTTTCGAATTTCCTCAGACAAAAGCCGTGCATTCAAGTTTTTGAAAGCCTAATCTATCCGGCGTAGCCCTAATAAGCGGACAGGAGCGAAGTCATCCAGCGTGAAAAAAATCCTGGTTTTAATAAAAATACATAAACCTTTTTATTTATTTTCAGAAATCGACCCTCCAGTTGCACTAGTGAAGTCATGGCCATTTCAATCAAGCACGTCGATATTTCGGAATTGATGCTACCAGCTTTTTAAATACAAGGATACACAAGAATGAACAATAAAAAAGTAAACATTTGTAGTTTAAAAATAAATGTATTTAATTGAAATTATTATAAAAATGTCTATATTTATTTAAAAAAATAATTCCGGGACTATGTAGGTCTTATCTAATAGTGTTTAAATTTTCCTCTCTAATGCTGCGATCAAAATCCCGAAATTCCTACGGGAACTGCTTAAAAAACTCATTTTTCGATTTTTATGAGTTGACTTGGTGAGATAGGATCAAATTTTTCTATGATCCACGATCAAAAATAAAAAATTTTACGATCCAAAATCCAGGATCTATTAAATACGAGATATATTTTACGATCCAAAGTCATTTTCGAAGCCTTGTAGGATCTGAAGTCGCTGGTAAAATTTTCTTAAATCCATAATCAAATGCTGCTTTCGTTAGAATCCAGAATCAAAAGTCGATAAATGGAAAATTTAGGATCTAAATAAAGCTAGAAACAAATAACGTAGGATCCATGATCAATAATAAAGTTTTTTAGGGATCCAAAACCCAGGTCACGTCAAACCCACGAGCACGATTTGCTCGTGAATACTACGAAAATTTTTCTAAAATTACGAGCAAACGTTGCCATGTTTTTTAACCCGATTTTTTTTCTCCTTTCCCAAAGGATTTTCCAGATTTTTCCGACTGACACCGATAGTATTTGACGCCCTCTATCCATTGGTGCAGTCAGATTCCCGAAATTCCCACGGGAACTGCCTAAAAAACCAAGTTTTAAAAATCGAGCACGATTTGCTCGTAAATACAATGAAAATTTTTCTAAAATTACGAGGAAATCGTGCTCGATTTTTAAAACTTGGTTTTTTAGGCAGTTCCCGTGGGACTTTCGGGAATCTGACTGCACCAATGGATAGAGGGCGTCAAATACTATCGGTGTCAGTCGGAAAAATCTGGAAAATCCTTTGGGAAAGGAGAAAAAAAATCCGGTTAAAAAACATGGCAACGTTTGCTCGTAATTTTAGAAAAATTTTAGAAAAATATTTTAATTATAGATCCTACGAAGCTTCGAAAATGACTTTGGATCGTAAAATATATCTCGTATTTAATAGATCCTGGATTTTGGATCGTAAAATTTGTGATTTTTTATCGTGGATCGTAGAAAAGTTGATCCTATCTCACCAAGCCGCCAAAATGCATTTTTGACGCATTTCCCGTGGGAATTTCGGAGTAATTTTTAAGTAATTCGATAGAGGTCTTCGAGATTTATCATTTAAAACCAAAAGCTTCCCTTATATTTTTCAAATTTGGCCCCAAATAGCAGCTTTGAGCCAACTTTTTGGCCTTTTTTACTCGTCACCCAATTGGTTTATACCGAAAGAACCAATGCCATCAGTTTTTTTCAAAAATCCGGGAAAGTCGATGTGAAAGTCCGAAAAACTTACTTGAAGGCTTTCGCATTTTAGACGTAGAGTTACGTCAAAAATGTTATTGCTATCAACCTCTACAAAGGTTTGTAAGAGGTTTATATTAAAATCAAATAAAAACGGATCAAGGTAGGAATGAGGATTGATAAAATTAATTGACATGAATTTCCATTGAAATACGGATTTATAATTCCACTTATACATTCATTACTGAGTTTGTCGATAATTACAAATTATTATATATTAAGCTATAATACATTATTTATAATATTGCATTGTTTTTTTTTTCTTTTTACAGGATCACATTCAGAACTGACTAAGATAAAATCATTTATTCCCAATTCAGAAAAGAAGAAATACTTGCAACATTAAAAATTAAATTAACAGACGTGCAAAATGCGCGCATAACAGAAAATGATTATTAAAGACGATCGTTTTATAATTTGCGCTTTCACCTATCCTTTTTTGTATTTCCTATAACACTATCATTGATCTAGTCCGTTTTGCTTGGTTAAAAAAAATTTCTTTTCAAGACAATTAAACGATGTCCCTTTAGTTGAATCACCAATCACAATTGACGAGAAGTAAGTAATCTACTCAAAATTTTTCATAAAAGTAATAAATAAAAAAAATACAATCTTTTAAAAATGAACATATCTATTTTCTGTAATTGTGATTAAATGATTTTTCATTTAACATTCTCGAGTAAAAAGTTTTTTTGCTTGCTTTAGCAGTAATCTCCAGTATGCGACTCTTAGGTTGTAAAAAAAATAAAGCTGAAGCAACACATGGTTAAATTTTTTTTGCGAATAATTCCAGTTTGAAAATGAAAGATTTTTAGAATAAAAACAATTTATGAAATAAAAAAAGCTAACCGTATAGATTTTCGGTTGTTCTCGCTTTTAAAAAATTAAAATAAATCAAAAATTTGAATAGAAGCAACGTTAAATGTGTTTTAAAAAGCTGATCTAATTTATACTTGTTTTATACATAAGTAGAGATAAAAAATTTAAAAATGAAGCCTTTATAAAGAGATTCATTTAAATGAAGTATTTAAAAAATCGATTGACTTCCTATGATTGATATTTGAAAAAAAATTATTTGCAGTCATACGGAAGCCCTGAAAGGTCACACAGTTTGACGGTTGGTTACTGCTAGTCGTACAACTGACACTGCTAGTTGATTAACAAGCAGTGTCAGTTGATCAACTGGCAGTAAGTGACTGTCAGTTGATCAACTGACACTGCTAGTTGATCAACTAGCAGTGTCAGTTCATCAACTAGCAGTGTCAGTTGATCAACTGACAGTCACTTACTGACAGTCACTTACTGACAGTCACTTACTGACAGTCACTTACTGTCAGTTGATCAACTGACACTGCTAGTTGATAAACTGGCACTGCTAGTTGATGAACTGACACTGCTAGTAGAACAACAGGCAACTTGAAAGTATGTTATTGTCAGTTGATCAACTAGCAGTGTCAGTTGATCAACTGGCAGTGTCAGTTGTACAACTAGCAGTAAACAACCGGCAAACTGTGTGACCCTTCAGGGCTTCCGTACAATCATGTTCACTTTTTTAAAAACGCAATGTTTTTCCATGCTGAATCCATCAGTAAAAATGATTTTTTTTAAACTTCGTCGAATTTATTCGTGATATTAAGCTCACCGTTCATCTCACACTTTCATAATTTTTACCTTAAAATGCGCACAACCAATTAATGATCACTACTGTTTTTGATAAACGTTACCAACATTGATCACTGTAAATGTGTTCGATGTGGTCGTTTAAAAAAATTAAACGAGACCGGAGAGAGGAGGTCTACTAGTTACAGGACTCGGAGGTAAACTACTAGGAGGATGATGATAATACAATCCTGGATAAGCTGGCGTATTTCCGTTTGGCGTCGTTTCAGGGACACCAAGATGATGAGAATGATGAATCAATCCTCCCGCTGCCTCGTGATACAGAATTGGAACCCTAACTAATCTTTGAGCCGCATGCGCCATATTAGCTGCTTCAAGTTCCGCTGCTACTTGTCGCTTCCACTTGTTTCGCCTATTTTGAAACCATATTTTGACTTGAGTTTCCGTTAAATGTAAGCTAGCTGCTAAGCCTGCCCGCTCGGAACTAGACAGGTACCTTTTCAAATCGAACGTGCTTTCCAATTGAAAAACCTGCGATCTCGAAAAAACCGTCCTCGTTTTCTTTTTTCTTTTGCTATTCGGATCGATTCCGGACGAAGAATTCGTAATGTCTTTTTTATCTTCGTCTTTTATGTGAAAATCATCGTCATCTTCGATTTCGGAATCCTCTAATATCATATTTTCTGCGTTTGCACTGTTCTGACTCGTTTTCTCTGATTTAATTTGCTGAGATAATTGCTGCAAACTCCCGGAATGGTAATTTTCGAAGGACGGGTGATGAGGAAAAGCGGAAGAATGATGATGAATAATGTTGCTTAAATGATGAGAGCCGGATATTGGAGAAACGTAGCTAGATGCGTTGGAGTACGGAGGAGTGTTCGACGGACTAGGACTTCTTCCCGATTGTTCCTGGATAGGAGGAGTATGCCTCGATTTCTGATGATTTGGAGAATTCGGCGGACTTTGCTGATCCTCGTTTGTGGTCGTAGACCCATCTGCAACGAAAACAAAGTTGGAATTTTATTGATGTGACCTTTTTTTAATCTTTAACGATAAAGGAAATGTTCTCGTTGTTAGTTCTTAATCAAAAAGAAAAATTATCAGGATTAAGGGAAACCTTTTAAAAAATAAAATAGGAAACAAGATATTTAAATAAGCTAAGCATGATGCAATGCGCTAATTGGTTTAAAGCATTGTGTACACAAAAATATTAGGAGCTTTTAAGGTTTCAAAGCGTTTACTCTTGACACTGTTATAAATGTATAGTTAGTTGGGGTTAAGAAGTTAAACATCTAAAATAGATTTTTTTGTATATCATTGTCAAAGAAAAAAAATCTAAAAAATTGTTTGCTTTTGTGTTCTTAATACTAAAAGCACGATATTTTTTATCTTTTATTGGAAGTCATCATATTGGCTGAGGATGATTTTCGGGCTTAAAGCTGAGAGATGCTGATTTTAAAATATCTGAGGCAGTCGCTTCATGAGATTTATACTTTACAAGGGCTAATGCTAGCAACAAATTTAATGGAAGTAAAATTTCAGATATTTTTAGCACTTAGGGTTTTCAGGGGAATTTTCTACTACATCCGAAAAGCACTTCCTCCAAAAAAAAGGGAGGAGATGCAAAACAACGGCATCGCGTTTCCTCCAAATAGCACTTTCTCCAAAAAAATGTTGGAAAAAGTGCAATGTGGTGAATTTGCGTTGCGAAATTTTTGGGAGCAAGTGCAATATAGCATACTTTGCAATTCCTCCAATTTTTTTTTTTTTTTTTTTTTTTTTTTTTTTTTTGGGGGGGGGGATAAACTGCAGTTGGAGAAGATACAAAAAATTTTTTTGCAAATACAAAAAAACTTAGCCTGAAAAGCCATAATTTTTTAAAAATATTTGAATTTGGATGAAATTTAAATGCGATGCGTTTTGTATTTTATTTTCTCCAATACCAGTCCATCAAAAAAAAAAAAAAAAAAAAAATTGGAGGAACTGGACACTGCATGAAATGCAAATTATGCTACATTAAAATTGCTTCAAAATTTTTTCGACGGAAACGCAATGCCGTTGTTTTGCATCTTCTCCAAATCCTTTTTCGGGAAAAATAATTTTCGGATGTAACTGTAGGGACCCGTTTTCAGGATATAAACAAAGAATTTTGATCAGAAAAATGAAAACTAAATATAATAACGAAGAAAAGTAATGAAGGTCCCAAATTTTTACGCCGCTGGCAAACTTTTCGATTAAAAATCCTTTTTTTTAACCCTAAAGATGTAAAAATGTAACTCGAGGATCTTAGCAAAGATAAAATGAAATAAAAAAAAGCATTTGTAAACCACAGAGACCACCAAGCGATGGCACGAGACCTAGTTATCATTTCCCCAAAAAAAAACTTGCAACACACCTGGCCCTGCATTACCCAAAGATGATTATCCTCATCAATTTTGATAGTTTTTAATGTTTTAGTCGCTCTAAATCAATCTACACGATCGTTAGCCAATCTTTACATCAAACTTCATTACCATGTTGAGTAATAAATTTAAAAAAAAAAAAAACTATATTTGCACTTCAGCCTTTTTTCCGTGCTAAAAGGAAACTTGCTGATTAGGAAGTGTAAATGTCAAGCGGTTAAAAGAAAATTTAGCTTTTTACGGTTTTCCCTATAGCTTATATTAATTTAACGAAAAAATAATTTTTTCTTCATGCACAAATCCGATTTAAGTTGGGATTTTATTTTTCATGGCGCATTTTGGGGTTAAGGATTATAAAAATAAATTTGTTTACCTGCAGGACTCTGTCGCTCCGCGCTGCCATTGGCTGGCGTAATAGGGGTTGGTTGGTGGATCCTCCACCCTGAAGGGTAAACAGCTACAAAAGGACTCCTCCCTGATGCGGCTGCTGCAAGAGCGTTGAAATGAGACATCAGACCCAGCCTAAAAAGAAAAAAAATAAAAATAAATAAATCGTTTTACAAATGCGTTAATTTGTTGTAATTCTTTTCTTTCTTTTTTTAAAAAGAATCCGATCACGCAACGAAACCTTTTCAATACCCCAATTAGTAAAATATCCAACGCGATAAAATCGATACTGTAAATCGAGAAAAATTGGTACAAGCTATTCCGATAAAAAAAAAGTAAAGGGGGAAAAATCTTAGCAAGAGGCCGATAAAAACGTGAAGCGATATACGATGCTTTAGAGTGAGATTAAATTTTATTTGAATCTTCCAAGATGGCGGCGGGAGCTGTTTCGTAAAGTGCAATAAAGTTACGGCCGTCGGCGGCCGTGATCTCATGTGGGAAAACTTTGGAAAAGAAAACCTGTTAATGGTAAAAGGGACTGAGAAATAACGCTTCATACCGTTTCCTTATCGAACCTTTTTCAGCAGCGTTTAAACCATTTTCCGAAGAGGGTCGGGAAATCAGACTTTACGAGACTCCTCCCTTTTGGGAAAGTTTAGTCAACATTTATCGCGCTTTTTCTACATTTTTAAAAAATAAACTGGAAAAGCGCCACCGATTTTTTAACGTTCGAAGGCAATTTTTTTAGTTCTCAAGTTTTTAAAAGGTTAAAGAATCTCATCGTCGAGTTAAAAGGAAGACCGCTCCTGTTTTGTAATATCAAATTCGGTATCCCGGCAATTATATATTTTATTCAGGAAGCTATAACTTTACACTTGCTCCAAGTTTTAGCTGAGTAAGATGAGCGTAAGGTAACGCTTAGCTTACGATGGAAAGTATCAAATGGCGAAAGTTTCTCAAAGTATTTCATTAGTTCTTTCTGCTTAGCTTACGGAATGATTTGATAAATAATGTAGAAATCGTTCAAGAACACTCGAGAATATCCTCTTAACTTTTTAGTGTTGTGTTGTTAAATAACTTACTTCGCTATTATGTACAGGGTGAACCGTTGAAACCGATTTAAGTGCTATCAAAAGCATTTAAGTTTTTACGTTTTGAAAATTTTAATGTTCGATGTTTGAAAGAGTTCTGCAAAACATAAACTCGGTTTCTGCCTTCGGCTACTTTTAATAAAAATGAACTAAAACTTTTCGAAAATCGTCCATAATTTTTCGACGATTTGAGGAACAAAAAATCAAGCGGCCCAATATCAATTTTCAATGATTGTTAAAATTTTTTGATCTTAGAAGTACAAAAGTAAGCTAGTGGACAGGATCCTGTTGAAAATCGATTTCCAAAAAATTGAATGATCTCCAAATGATTTTTGAATGATGTTAGAATTATTGAAAGTTTTTATTCAAATTTTACAGTAATTTATTTCGGATTTTTGGTGGTGAAATCATTCCGTAAACAGGACGACAACTGAAAGAAATCTGTTCCAAAATAAACTCAGAAAACTTTCTGAAGTCAGAATGATTTAAGAAGAAAATTGTATTAAAATCATAATGAAAATTTTCTGATTATTTAAACTTTTAAAGCTTTCTTGCTGGGAAAATGGATTTTACAAGCTAGAATTATTGAAGCTACTTTTTTGGTCCAGGACCGAGGAATGTTCTCAGAAGAGTAAGGTAAAGCACCAACATTTTTTAGTGCATTTTTGCTTTAAAAAAAAAAAACAAAAAAAAAACGGCCCTCTACATTAGGCAGCTTTGGCATTTGCTTTTCAAAAATGAAATAGTGTCACCCATTAAAAATCTAAAATTGTCGCTTGATTAAAATAATTTTCAACATATTTCGTAAAAAATCAATCTTTGCCTTTGCCCACATTAAAAGCTCAAAAACCATTTCCATCTTTTTTACTTATACAAAATCGCACCAGACAGGATCTCTTTACTTTAATAAGAGATTGTAACATTGATTGACGTGCTGTAGGAATAAGAAAGGCATTTACCGGACGGCGTTCCTGAGTTAATCAATTATTCAAAAGCACTTAAAAAGTTTTCTTTAAACGGAAGACTCAAGAAAGTAGAAGCTAAGTGATCTATTAATTTTCCATTTAGTTAAATGTTCGAGAGAAGGTTAATGATAAAACCGTTAGCATCCTTAGAGGATTCTCTCCCGGTCTCTTCCACTCGCTCTCTCTCTTCTTTCTCTACGACCTTCTTCAAAAACGGTGACGCATATCAAGAGACTTTACTACAAACATCCCGATATTTTTAAAACGATGTCGTGCTCGAAAAATCGAATTTAAATATCCGTAGCGAGAGGATAATAAAAATGTTTTCGGAAACCATTTCTCGGACTATTATGATTCAACGTAACAATTAAACTTTTCAACGATGCCATCTGTCTTCCGTATGCAATAAATTTCCACTTTTTGGGGGATTTCTTTTGTTTTTATGTTTTTTGTTGACGTGCCAATTAAGTTTATTACTTCATTTTTGACTCTACATGGTTTTGTACTGAATGATATTAAAAGGCAAACGGAGAAATTAGCAAATTTTAATAATTCCAAATTTAACCGGGTTCCGCCCAGTGATGTGAGTTGAAATGAAGTTATTAATTAGGATAATCAAACGGACCGGAAACGATTTAGATGTGAGCAGTTAAACGTTTGTAAAATTTTAAAAAAGATCTACTTCTTTAAAAAGTTGTATAATAAAAAAAACTAAGCGCTAACATGAATTTGCAGCAAAAGGCCAAAGGTGTGATAATTTTTCAAAAGTTGGGTCCAAGTAACTAATTTTACGTGCTTTCACCCATACATTTAAAAGCTTGACATTAAATGATGTCAACTTTTTATGTAGAAAAAGTGGAGTTAAATTTAAATTAGAATTGGTTGCGGCGCTCTCATTGGACCACGCTGTTTTCGACTCTCAAATTTTTGCAGCAAACCACAAGAACTGCTAATGAAAATCCGAAGGAACTCAGTTGATACTGTCTGCCTATCATATAATCGTTAAGTCTTGCACTAAAAATCGTCCTACTGAAGGTTTCTTTTCTGCTATGCAGCACTCCTAACACCCTTGATAACACTCCCCAGCACTCCTTGATAACACTAGCATTTAATGAAAAACTTTTAAAGACCAATGTGCTAGGAGAACTATTCCGTTGACACAACAACTAAACCCATGTAAATCTTTCAAAAGTGTTTGAAAACCCAAATTTAAAGGGAGGCTCAGTTTTATTAAGATTTGATTTGATGATCTTAATTTAAGGAGAGTTTAGTGGATGCTTCAACGTCTACGAATATTCTGCAGGTGCCAAGAAAAAGTTTGTAACTTTCGTGTCAGCCGCACAGAACTCACGGATTCTTCATGTGCGCTGCATGAGCAGATTAGGTATTCGAGCGAAAATAAAAACTCAGAGCTTTAAAAAAACGAGAAGATACTGGTAGGCACAGAGCAGGGGAACACCCATGGTCAATCTCCAACAAAATTAGACTCGAGTCCACCGACCAAGCGACCAGTTTCAATGAACATAAAAATTGAAACTGTAAATCTGTAAACCATTCAAAAAATGAGCTATTTCACTGCATTTTGGCTGCAACTGTCTTCATCTTTGAAGTTAAAGATGATTTCGTTTGCAATAAGCAAAGAAGTTCGCGTAATAAATTCCAAAAACAAATACTGCAAAGAATTTTGGAAAAAATCAAAGACGATTAATAAATTAAATTTTAAACGTCCAATTTAATAATTACGAGTGTAATCGCCATTAACACTTTCTCTATTTAGCATTATAAATTGCCGTTATTCTGAACGTTTGTTAAGAAACTACTTTAATGAATCATTAATTTTTCAAGTAAACTTTCCAAGAAAATTTAATATTAAATCCATATTGTTTGTCTTAACAGTAAAATTAAAAAAAAAAATTCGAGTAAGAAGTTAAGGGCTTCCATTCGAATAATCGCATTTAAAACGCATTAACTTACAAAGTAAGCAATTTCTTAATTCAGGCTTCAAAAATTGCTTTTGTCTACAACAATGTCTTTAAATTTTTCAAAAGAAAAAATTTTTACTGATTGACATTTTCAAATGAAAAAATTCCACCCATAAACTCTCAGTAGATATTTTTATTTGGAATCCAAACTCAACAAATCAAGAAAAAATTCTTGAAAAAAAACTGTCGGTCAATCGAAAATTGATTGAAATCGTAAGCAGCCCTTTTTTCCAAGGAGAGAATCGATAGCCTCAAAATGAGAGTACAAAAAGTCCTAAATAAAGTATTTTAGATTCTTCATGAAGTTTGAGACAGACCGCTATCAATTGATTCTTTTTCTCACCTAAAATGTTTGGTTTTTATTTTAGGCAAATAAGAAAAATGAACAATTTTTTTATTGCAACCATATTTTAAAAATAGCGCGTTCATTTAAGCGCCACGTCCAAAGAACTAACTGATGGTTCCTTTCAAAAGATACAACTAATTTTCGGCAATGAACTGTAATTGCATCAAGACCAATAACCGCTGCCCGCAGTTCAATATTACGCCCAACTAAATTTCAAAAGAAAAAATAAATCAAATCTCTCTCTAATTGAGTTCGGAAGAACCTCGTGATACTCTCTCCTAATTGTTACATAATCTATTTTTAAAATGTATATGTCTTTCGAAACAACAGTTTACGATTCTCATTCTAAATTTACACGAAAACGATTTCACGCTTAATTTCGAACCTTTATCTACTTAAACCATAATTAACGGATTTGTCAATCAAATCATTAGAAAGACATCGATATTAACGATCCTATTGATCTTTATTCAACTATATTAACATCTTATTTACCTGGACAGCATCGCCGGATCCGCACAGGCAGAATGATGGCTCAAAAAATTGGTAGCCGCATCCAGTACTAGATTTTGTTGCACATTACCACTGAAACTATTTTTCTTTGCACTCGAATCGGTCCTACTTAAAATGCTAGATATGCTAAACGAAGTGTACATAGGATTCGGGGTCGAAGTCGGACTTTTCGATCTACATCTAGGTACGGGCGATCGTGATCGACTTTTCGATCTGCAACGAAAATTTCGCCTTTCAGGCGATTTGGTAACTCGATCGGAATTAGGAGATTTCGCTCGTTCCGTCGAATCCGGAGTCCTGCTTCCTACGGGGCTTTTCGACCTTCTATCACTCGTTTTATAATTATCACTTAAATGTATTCGTTTCAGTTCCAAATTCCTCGACACGTTATCACAATATTGTTCGATATTTTTAAATTTTGGCGAATCCATTCGCGTCGGTTCGCTTTTCCCATTTTTAATTTCGCTATAATTGGTAGGACTAGGTAAATCCGAATGATTCGATACCAATTTCGCTTGTTGAGATAATTTTTTCCATCTTTCGAAATCGATCCCGCGAAGTTCTAGCCATTCTTCCGCCCGTCGGTCGGACAACTCTTCGATTCTTTTCTTCATTTCCGGGCTGGACCTAGGATTCGATCCCATTAAACTTAATTTCGCGGGAAACGTCGCGTTCATTTTCCCGTCTGTTTTTTTTGAATTAAGAACGTTAATTTTATTTTTGCTAGACAGTTTCAAAGAGTCCTTGTACGGTTTTTTAGCGTCGTCGGAGGAATCATCGGCTTCGCTAACGACGTTCACTTCCACGTCTTCTTCATCACTCATTTTTCAAACAGATTCGATATCACATTTCACGATTCGAAAACGATATATTCGACGACCCCCACGTGTTCGACGGAAATACTTGTAACATGAACGGGTGACGCGCCACCCTGAAAATAAAACGCTCCCAACCAACGGGGTCAAAGATAACCACTGCTAACTAAAGATCATAAGCATCGATGATTTTGTATTGCACATAACACTCGAAATCAAACATGAGAAAACAGTATAAATAAATGCTACATCCCCTACTGTACTGTTCCTATGTTACCTATCGCCCCGATACTGAATTCTAATCTTCAAACCGATTATTATATAATTTTCAGCCCCTATTCTTCCTGTGCGTGGTAAAAAGGCCTCAAACGTAGAGTGATACGTGCACTTTATTTCCTTTTATCATTTTTTCATATATTTCTTTCATTTTACAAGGGTTTATCTGGTGGAATATTTCAACTTCCGATGTTTACCTATGATTTTGCGCGGTGATGACTTCAATTAAACAAGGGTTCGTTCCGGAAAGTTTCATGTACCGAATCGTCTGCGTTTTCAACATCTTGGCAATAAGATGGAAGTTCTGGCAATCAATTGCCAAATTTTTGAGGTCTCTTAATTTTTTTTTAAAAATTCCTTAAAATTTTTTTAGTTTATCCAATAATTTTACTTCACGTTGATTTTTGGACACTTTAGCTCCAGCAATTTAGGTAACTCAGATCCCAACCTTCTTCATTGTAAACTAAGTTCCTTCAACTTCAATTCTGTCTTGATCCAAAGTTTAAATTTTGGACTATTTCTCTTCGTCTTTTCCGGATACAATTTTTCTTTTTCAATTTTGTTTCTCAAATCGGTTCCCGCCAATCTTTTTATTTTGTCGAGATCCATAAACATCTAAATCTTCTGAACTAATGAAACAATCCGCCATAATTCTTCTCATTACAATAAACAAATAAAAACTCCATGGCTAGTTTTACAAATTTAAAGAAGATCACTAAACTCGAACTTACTTCATTTTTCCATTGAATATCACCCTTATCATAAATCGAAATCAAAGAAGAACTCACCGCTCTCGCAATTTCAATCGCCACCGTTTTCTTTTAGTCGAGGATCTCACTTCCAGGAATACAGTATAAGAAAACAATTCGCGCCATCGCATTTCCGTTTTACATTACAACCATTTATCAACCCTATTTTAGTCACGATTGAATTGTCTACAAGCTCCGCCTAAGAGACTCCTCTCTATGGACCCCCCCATCATATCCAGCTAATACAACCCTTATCGTTTCGTGGTTGATCCTCGATTACTTGAATTATCGCTTCTCTCAGTATCTGATAACAATGGTTTTACGTCATAACCTCTGTTTTATATTTTCCCCGAGATCATCATTTTTCCAGGTGAAAATTTTTTCCTTTTTTTTTTTTGAATTTCGGAAAATTCAAATGCGATATGCTATGTTATTTTCTACGACATATGCTTTCCTCTTTTTTATATAAACATTTTTAAAATGCGGCGAAAACTTCCTCTTAAAATATCATTCCTTTTTTTGTGCCTCTCTTTCTCGATTTTCAACCTCTTGCGTTCTCTCATTGTTCCTCTATTGTTGTCAGTTCTTGTTCTCGATATACTCTTTTATAAACTCTTTCTTTTTACATTCCCTTTTCCCAGTTTCCCAGCTTGTTTTCCAATCTCTTTTTTCTCTTTTATCCGTTATATCTCTCTCGAGTAATTTCGTAAGTTATTTATGGTTGTAACATATTCGAGGCGTCAACCCAAAGTATCGCTTACAACATTTCTATATCCATCATTTATACTATAAGGGAAAAATGTGGGCGTTTTATTAACATTTATCCTTTTTTTTTTTTTTTTTTTACAAAGTTTTAGGTAAAAATGTGTAAATATGTGAAATTTTGCATAGGATTCAAAAAATTATTTTGTTGAATTTTCACGCTTAGGCAAAACTTTGCCAAGTATTTGCAATTATTTTTTCTGGAACTTCTCAACTCTTAATTTCCTTCTGACCATGAAAAACAAAAAGCATTAAGTTGAAAATCTAAGATTGCCATTAAATCTATTTAAAAATATACGCTAAAATCTAATGTTACAGCAACCAAAACCTGAAACTAAACAAAACTCCGTTGCACAAAGTTGCACAAATCCGTTGCAACAGCAAACAATGTCGACTTTGTAGCATTACATTAAATTCTGCACAAAATCAAGCCGGCAACAAAACAAAATTAATCGAATTGATTTAACAAAGAACCCGCCATTATAATTTAGTAAGTCTTAGGGAGGAAAAAAAAAGATCGTTTTTTGGAAAATGCTGAGCTAAAATCGAAAGTAAAGGATGAAATAGGACTTTAAAAAAAGTTACCTGACTGTTCAAAAATCTTAACATCAAAGAATTCAAAACTGACTTGTCTCCTTACATTTCAGCACTGAATTCAAATAAAGTCCATTTCAAAATCTTTTGGAGGCTGCGATTTTTATGTAAAGTATAATAGACCCCTCGTTTTTTTATTAAAAAATTAAACATTAAGATTATAACTGGAAATTTTCAATTTTTGCCAAAAAAAAACGTTTTTTGCTAAAAAAATTATAAATGAACTCATGTAGATTTTTAAAAAACGGGATTACTTAAAAAAGATACTTCAACATTTTGGGGGATCTCAGGACTCCCAGTTCACTATAATATCAAAACTTAAGTCAACCATAACAGTAACTTAATTCTTAAATGCTTCATAAAGCGAATTAAAAAGTGTTAACAATGACACAAAGGAGGGAATTAATATATAGAAAACGTTTTCAATGATTACTTTTTCAAAAAGACAAGTTTGAATGGGTTTAAAAAGGAGTTATTAAGGGTTGTTTACAGAGACGAAGGGGGGTAAAACACCCCGGGGCAGTGGAGATTACTAACACCCCTTTCGAGCAACCTTTCATTTCGAAATAAAAAAAAACGACATTTCTTCAATCGTTAGTCAAAGAGCCATTTTTTTTCGGGGGATAAAGATTATGCCAGAGTCGAAGGCATCAAAAGAGAGAGGGGGGGGGGCGGAGGTAGAGAGAGAAAAAAGGGGAGACGTTACCCGAGTTTTCGTTTCTTTGATCATCGAGTCTCTCATTTCCATCATGTCAATCTACATATGAAAATCATTGTTGGAAAACTCCCCACGATGGTTTGAGGAAATTTTCGTAACGCCTGAAGATAAACAAAAAAAACAAGCGTTTGCCGTTACAAGCGAAGCAACCGACATTAATTAAAGCTTTTCTCCGGTGAACATTGCAGATTAATCAGCATTTTATGTATGCTTGCCATTACCGAGAATAAAAATCGACTCGAAAAGAAAAGCTCCGAGTCCGAAACATCATATGTATCTTAATATCAATTCAACAAAAGGAATCATGTACCAAAGTGTCGGTTTACGCGTCGATCTTAATGGGCTCTTACAATGGGTGTTTACAAAGAAGTAAACAATAGGATTGAGAAGCCTTGTTCAGGAGTTCACTGACACTAAGAAGTGACAAGGGACATCACTTAGAGTGCTAAAATCCGTAAATTGCGATACGGATTGTCATTTTAAAGTTGTTATTTGATACGTTAAGTGTTCCAGATTTAAATCTTTGCAAAGAGAAGAACGTTAGGATATATTTAAAAAATCCGAGAGGAAAAAAATTGAGTCCAGATCGTGAAAGTTTGTTATATACGATTACATCGATCAATGCGCGACAATATAGGATGAGATATATTTTAAATCAATCCCCTGAGGTAGGATAATGTTGCGTTCTTGTTAAGCTTCCAAGAGATCTAAGAATCAGATGGAAAACGATTGTGTACACAAGGAAAAAGAAAAAGGAAAATCATAACTAAGTTGGATGTCATCCGAAATTGGACTTTTTTTTTCTCAAGATTTGAAATAAAAATTAGGAATGATCTTGTTCTTTTTATTTTCCGTTTTTTCCCAGGGGCTTGTATATCGTGATTGGGGGCGGTTTGTTTATGTGAAACCTTTTAGATTTAAAGCGGATTAAAAATATAAAAGCGATATCAAGGTTTTTTAGCATGTGCCAAAATGAGATTTTTTGTAGGTATGCAAGCGACTCACTTATATTACAATGAAATGATAAACCTTATACCTAAAAATGATATTGAAATTGGCTTAATTTTAGACCGAGCATACTCTTTTAGATTTTTAATTGGTTCTCGAATATAAAAATACAAAGCAGCGAATAATGATATTTTCGTATTTTAAAAGTGAATGTTTTAATGTGAATGTTTTAATGTGAATATTCTTTTTCAGAAATACGTTTTTGTCTAGAAATGACGGTCGAGTCAACCCCAAAAGAATAATCTCACTTGCTATTGGTCAGTTCTATAATTAATTCTCACGATTCTTCTGACTGAAGGGATCATTTAGCACGTCTAGGAACAAGAACACTACAACTTCATTAAGTGCCCTATTATTAGGCCTTGGACAAGACTTCTGACTAAGACACCAATACACACCACGAATTCACAGTTGAGACCCTTTAAAACCATGCACATATCCCATTCGACAAAAAAAACTAATACAAAGCTTTTCCATAATTCCATTTAGAGGAGAACAATGTACCTGTTATAAAGCTTAAGCAGATTGAAACAAAATCATGAAAACAGATCTAATTCACACTTCTGAATTAAATTCAGATTAATCATTATTATTATCATTATTTTATTATAATGAAGCGAAGTAGTGTGAGGAATTAAATTACACGTTAAAGTATCACAGATTTGTTAATGCAATTGTAATGATATAGTTGGGCAGTCACCCTACCACTGCCTCCAGGGGTTTTGGCAACACACAGCTAGCGCTAGTTTAAACTCTGACTTTTCGTATCATTATTTCTCACGTACTATTAATGGCGACACGTCGCGAGGGCGGTCTTTTTCCAAACAAAATTTAACAATGAATTTTCTATTATTCTTAATCATACGATTGTTATGAAATAATAAAAAAAAGCTTAAGACCAAAGCTGAAATCTGTGTTATGCGAATATAATGGCGGTCTCGAGATTACGTTAAAGGGATAAATTACAGATACCGTATCGGGACAATAATCCCGACTGTTTCCTATGAATAATTAATAAATTTAGAGCGTTAAACTTGGAAAGCGTTTAAGATAGTTTTGGTTAAGCTTATTCATACTTATGTTAAAAAAAAATGTTAACGTCACTCAGTTCGCCGATTAGTGTTAAAAAAAGGCTGTAATTGCATGAAACGAACAGAGTTTTCGAAGGTAAATGACATGTGCTAAACCCAAGGGAAACACCTATTCAAAAATCAAAAGGAAAAAATGTATATTAAGGGAAAAATCACTTCAAGTGTACTTGAGCGTGAATTGGTATTTAAGTAAGATTATACGAACGTACTCTAAATATATTTAAATACCTTTTCTCCGTACGTGAAGTCTGCGAATCTTTCCATAATGTTGTTTTTCATTTTCCGAGATGAGCAGGAACTGCAAATGAAGTATATCTGCTTCCAGGCTGATTTTTCGATGCATTTATCGACTTGTCGTAAAATGCTGTTTGGTTTTGAACATCTGGAAAGAAAAAAAAATAGGTGACTATGAGTGCCGCTCAGATTCGATGCGACGAGAATCGTTATTTTCATAATACTTTATTGTTAAAGACTCTTTTGCGGATTAAGGTGCTTCAAGAGTGTTTAGTTTTCTTTATTAAGATACTTATTTACACTTTTGTACACTTAAATCTGGGCATTCTTCTTTCTCAATTCTAATCCCCACTTACTAGAAACCTCTTCTTGTCGGCTTCGATTCTCATCACATAAAAGTGTTTGCCTATTTGAGATTTTCAAGAATTTACATGGCGGTCCTATGAATTTTAACGGTTGCATGAATGAAAATGAAGGTGTTTGACATTTTAAAATGGCCGCTTTTAAATTTATTGATGGGTCAATAGCTAGTTTCTGGGGTAGCATGTGAGAATGCAACCAAATCTCAATAGATTAAAAGACTAAAAATGTCCAATATTATTTTATTACCACTTTAGACCGATTACAATTGCTTCTAAAGCTTTTTTATCCCAAAGTTTGCAAAAAAAGCTTTATTGATCATAGCTCGTTTTAACTTTAAATCTCGACTGAAGCCTAAAATCTTCTTCATAGTAACGTCCATCATAAAGATGACATTAGTAAATGTATACAACAGTATAAAAGGCCAAGAGAGAAAAAAAACTCGATGAAAGAAAAAATTTAACTCAATAAAATGGATGAAAGCTCAGAGCTCAAAAAGCTTTATGTAATATTAAATTGACAAATCTTAAACTTAATAAAAATAAAGGAGGAGAAAAAAAGAGGAAAATATCTTCTAAGATGATCTCTTTAATGATTTGTATGAAAAGATTCATTTTCTACAGAAGCAGGAAAATCAAAAGAAAACTTTATAAAATATTATCATTTTCATCCTTTAAACCAGTCCTTTAAAATAGAAAACCCATCCTTTAGTTTATCTAATTTGTATACAAACAGACTTTCTTCGTCTTATTCGTACATTCCTCTAAAAGGAAAATTATTTCTTGGAAAGTTCTTCATGAAGAAAATTATCTTTTCATTTTTGCAGCGATGCTTTCCGAGAAAATTGTTTTTCCCTCTTCTCTCCTTGTCGTACTCAATGGAAGAGGAAAAAAATTAAAATTCGCGAGCCCGGGGTTAAAACATCATTTACCAGCGGGAATTATGATTCGATGACAATAAGAGTTTTTCTTTTGTTTGTTTTTCAGGCGCCGATATTAATTTGGAGAATTGTTATCGCACAAGGCAACCAGCAAAACGAGTGAAATTAAAAATGAAGTTACACTATGAAAAAGGAAATGAGAAGAATCGTTTTTGCCAAAAAAAAGTAAGATGCAGATTTAGAACTTATGTTACGGCAAACGATCATTTTCGACATTTTTAGAAGAATTTTCTTATTTTTACTCTTTCTTTTTTAAAGAACGCACCCTAGCTCGGCGGCAATATCATCAAGACAAGGAATATAAGTTTTAATTCAAAATATATAACTTTAACGAACTGCGGTTTCAACAAACTTTTATTAGAGTATTTTCCTCCTGTCTCTCCTCTGTTTTACTAAATTACATTCGATAGTGAAAGAAGCTGAGCGAGGCCGGCGAATTACATGGACTCAAATCTAGAGATATTTAGAAAATTTTTCATCTTTAGTTTTCAACATTAAATAATTTTTTTTTGTAATTTACAAAAAATACCGTTTAAAAATATTTTCTCCGAATCACGAAATACCGAATCACTAAATTAATCGGTGAGGAACACGTTTACCTTTTCAGATTCACTACGGTAAAGCACATTTTACAAAAGATTAATAATTTAATCAAACTAATGTGTTTAGCGAGGCAGCATTTCTACGGTAATTTATTTAATAAATAACAGGTTTGTATACCGATCAGAATTGTCGAAAAGATTATCAATGTTATGTGTCGTATACCGCATATGCCTTTTCTAAGTCATTATTTCACTTAAACGTGGATTTAGGCTATTTCACCGCATAGGATTCAAATTTAAGGTTAATCTTTAGCTTCTGGAAATGGTTATTTTAAAGCTGCACTAAATCAATGGTATTTATATTAGAAATGACATGATTACCCCAAGGTAAGTTTATTATGTGTATATGAGAAATATCAGCTTGATCGAAACGAGGAAATGTGAGAACAGGAAAAATGTAAGTGAATTGCAAGTGCAACTGTTTAAGCCGTATGTTTGATGAAACATAATTCTGGATGTTTTCGGCATCATTTTAATTATGTTTGCTTCAAGGAGGACTAGTCAGGAAAAGTTAAAATTAAAGAAACGAAAAAAAAAAAAAGAAAATACAAAGTTAGGACTTAGTCAATGACGGCAAACACAGCCCTTTGCTTTTCCTCAAACAACTAAGCGCAAAAAAATCAAACCAGGACAAGTTTTTCTTTCACATCACCCACTGGTGTCAATGGGGAATCAACACAACATTTTTGCCAAACAGTATGTATATTAGAGGAAACCAAAGTTTTTTGATACGTCAACGTAGAGAAGAGACATAAAACTCTCTTCCAGAATAAACAGCTTGTGATTTTGACAACATCCACGAGGCAAGTCAGATAAAGACACAAAAATGGAAACCCATATGAGCTCCCATCCAAAATCCTAAAAATACACCTAATGCGATCGACCTCTTCAGCTTTTATCAAAATTTTCGAATTTCACCATTAAATTCAGGATATCCTTAAAATTCAAGAATTTCCGAATGGCCAAAATTTAAAAAAACAATTCTGTCTCGTTTCAAAAACGAACCGCTTCCAAATTAAATTATAATGTAATGGTCCTGTACCATTTGGCCATTTTAGGATTATTCATTTCGTCTAAAGACGAGAAATCTCGATCCTGCGGCCATCATTATTGTATGATAAAACATTCAAACCATTGAAGACTTTTCCTATCTCATCCCAATATTTCATTCTTTCAAATTACCTGGTGTTTATTAAAGGGCTGTGTAAAAATATTAAAGAATGGAAAACAAATTATTGAAAAAGCTTTACAGCCATTTTCCTTGAAAAGCGGAAGTAAAGAAAAAAAATGATTGATTTCACATCCAATAAGGAAAAAGGGGAGAAGGTTGATAAAAATATAAAATGCGAAAAGCAAAGATAACATCCCTTCATTATTGGTCCTTCCAACATCCCCAGTCCCCGCCACACTAAATCCAATTCTGTCATCCAAAACTCTTTTGTAAAGCTAATCCCAGTCCATTTTGAGCTTGAAATGGAACTTTTAACGTCTGTAATTCAGACAAGATTTTATTTTCCTATCTCCTTTGACAAATACTCTACATCCATTTTCGCAGCATTCTTTTTCGGCCTTGCTTTTTCAATTTTTTCTTTCTTCTTTTTATATTCTTTTCGAAGAACAACCACGTTCGTCTGGAATCGATACATTTGTCGGTCTTCTTATACATTTTATTATAGTCCTTCTTTCGGGGAATAGGGAAATGGGACTTTGTCGTCTACTTCCAAGACGAACCGGTATCGGTCAAATCGAGCTGGAGTTAGACTTTCTTTTTCCGCCGGGTTATTAAATTCTTTCAATTTGACTTCGTTATAGACCTTAATTTCTACGGAAAACTATTTTCGGTTAAATGCGAAATTCCCGGGGCATTTCCCTAGCGCGATCAATTAAAAACTTTTGAAAACAACCTTGCCCACTCGGGAACGAGTATAACGAAGAAAACTCGCCATTTGCCCTTAGTGAAAGCTTAACTCGGCTGAGTAAGATTATTATTCTTGTAAATCGCATCGAAGGAGAAGGCAGAGCACCAAGTGGCCACAAGATAAAACAAGGAAACATGATTTCGCAATTAGAGAGCATCTCGGTCTGCGGAAAATCATTTTTGACCGTTTTAAAAAAGCGCGTCGAGTCATGATTAGCTTTCGTAGAAAGGATCAAAAAACAAAGAAGTCGAGTTTCAAGCTTTTAAATACTGCCTAAAGCCCATGCTAATGTTATTACTGAAACGGAGCTTTGTATAATGAGTAAATTTATAGAAACTAAGGGTACTTTGCTCTTGTTAATTTTCTCTATTTCAGAGCTGTGTTTCTCTAATTAGTTCGTTTATTGTAATTACTGCAAAAGCGAAATATTTGCTGCTTTTGTTAAATTAAAATTTTATCCCCATGAAAGTCTTAAATATTTCCAGCTTTTCCACTTTTTTAAAAACAATTTCTTTTTAGATGGAAAAACTTTTTAATCTTGTTACAATTGTCGATTTTAATTGAACAATTATTAATTCGAATTGGAAGTTTTAGGGGAGGGGTTTCAAAAAATGAGAAGAGATACATTTAAATTTGAAGTTATTTTAGTGTTTCTAAATCCTGCAATGGATTAAAATGATGCGCAGGGAAAGAGTTATCAAATTATGAAAAGAGGGTTCTACTAAAATATGGTGCAAATCAAGCTTCTGTGGCGTTTACATTGTAATTTATTTAGATTGTGGATACGAGGGGAAAACCGAGATTAAGATTGATACACTTCTTTTAAAAGAGCCAGATTTTTTTTTTTTTTTGAAACCGCGAAAAGATTATGCTGATGAACCAACCTCATATTGCGAATCTTTTATGCAAGAAAAGCGGATCGTGCCAGCATGAGAAGAAAAAAATACAAGCTCCCCCGTAGAGAAGCTTTTGAAGGACTTTACATAATCAACTTTGACACCACAGTCCATCCTAAAGAATAAAAGACATCTGCAGAAATCTTTTAAACCGATCTCGGGTCAGTCTTATCCGTTAAATCTTACAAATCGTAAAAATCATGTTTAGCTTATGATGAATTTCAGCGATTAGTGAATCGATTTGCGAATAATAAAAAACCATTGTACACGGTTATTCAAGAAGAAGTTATCTGTCAAAACTGGTTTGGTTCGTCAAAAATATTTTGAATGAAAGGTTTTTTTGAGGTTTTTCGGTATTTTCGATTCAGCAAAAAGACGGTAAAGATAAAGGAAGACGTACAGGGGCAACAAAGGGAGACGAGTTAAAAAACAATGCCATGTCGCCAATTTCATTTCTCATGGATCATTGAGTTTTATAATATTTTTCAACCGTCTGGGTCGGTTCCTTTTTTTTTCGCCGTTATCGTTAAGGGTTTTTTTATTTTTTCCCATTCAATGAACTTTCCTTCTCAGTCTTGAAAAATATATTGCCCTTTTTAACTTTGATAATGTTTTGGGTAGATATAATATTATTTTCATCTATGATTATAATTATTTGTGTTACGTGTAGTCAAACGTAAAGGAAAATAAAAGAATCGTCTGGAACAGCAGACGCAGACTCGTTTTAGCTATCTAAGCTTATTTTTCACGGGTTTGTTATTGTCTAAAAAATTTAAATTGTTGCAGGTACATACTTAAAAATAAGTTTCTATCAGATTAGAGAACTTTATTTATAAATATTGCATTCAACTTGCAGATCGATCTTAGTTGTGGAAGCAATTGATCTCGATATCGGTTCTCCTGTCATAAAATTGTGGTCTGGGCCAGCAAATCGAATGCACCCGATAACAACTCACATCAACCGCCAAGCTATTTGGCCACAACAAGAGCACGAGCAGCAAAAAATAGTTCAAGCTTAAAAAGTTTCTCAAAACAACAATGTTTAATATTTTTCAATACGCCCCTGACCGGTCATAAACCGCACTAGTCGTTAAAAAATTACAAGGGAGGTTTCCCGATTGAAGTCTAACCTTTTGTTTAAATCACTTGTCGAATTATTAAAAAAATGAAGAGAAAAACCATCTAGTAATTGTTACGAAAACATATTAATGAAAAAAAAAAGAAGTCCTAAACAAAGCCGCGGGATTGTGCATGACACGTGCGTGTTTTCATCATGATTATGATCCTTCAAGTTTTCATTAGTGAGAGGGCGGTGAAAGCGATGTCGTGCAAATGGTTTTATTTTTTTTTCTCTAGTAGGCGGTGAACAGAAGAGGGTTTTTTTATTTGATACAATGAAGGATTCACTAACCCGTCAAAACGTTGGGAAAATGACTTCCTTTTTTCATTTCATACTTTTCCTCATTGTGGACATTTGGCACAATCGGAGAAGTAACCGAAGCCTTAAGAAATTTTATGTTGGGGGAAAAAAAAGAGATAAAAAAAGTTCGGAAAAACCAGATCGGCGTTTAATAAAAGATTAAAAAAAGAAAAAAAGAAGAAAAAAAGCAATCAAGTGAAGTTAAAAAAATCAAGTGGATGCTCTATTTTGATTAATGTTTAAAAAGGAACAAAAGAAAGAAAAGAAAGAATAATTGGGGAAGGAAAAACGGAGATGAGACTTCAGGGATTCGATATGAAATCAATCACAGCGGGTGGCCCATTAGTAAAATAGGAATTGAACCATCATAGAATTAAATAGCCTTTGGGGAATCGGAAGCTTCAGCATTACACAATACCTCACTTATCGCATGTCCTTCCACCCCCCCCTCCCTTTTCCACATCCATCATACACTTTGGTTACTTAGCCTTAATACTCGGCTCGGGATTAATTCCCGCAGAAATTCTACTCTCCATGAAAGAATTAATAAAGCGGGGAGATAAAGGCTTTTCCAACTGGAATCAAGAGCGGTAAATGCGAATTTTCATTATGAATACTGAAAATTAGTTTTCCCAACTTTTAATCGAGTTATTTTCAAAGCGCTTAAAATATGTTTTTTAAAACTTTGATCGTAATTTAATCAATAAACGAAAATGATCTTATTAGAAACGTGTCGGCCTTCGGGTCAAATTCAAGTGTTCCTAATGCAGTCGTTGTAAGATACTTGTCAAAATATGTTCATTTCCACCCCAACGAACACCGTTTAACAAGGGCTATCCTTGAGAACAAGGGGATATTATACATGTATATTATACGTAGATATGATATTATTATATCGACCTCTTCAGTTAACAGCCACCACTTACGGGTTTTCATATCGTTTAGAAAAACGGCCACTTCAAGAAAAAAAGTTATTGTTGAAACGTATTATGATGTTTTGTATTGAAAAGTTGAAGAATCATCGATCAGGAAAAATCGAATGGGTTAAACATCGCTCTAAGGGGTCCTCGTTCCACCAGATATTATATCTCAAAACAATAAAGAAAGTTTAAAAATCCTCATCCCTCACTTTTTTTTAAAAAAAAGTTTTAAACAAGGAGAGAAAGAGAGAAGAAAAGAAGAAGAAAAAAAGAAGTTAAAAACATCTTTAAAGAAAATCTGTAACTTCTCACTTTAAAAAAAAATAATAAATAAACAAATGGTAAACTTGTGAAGACAAAAAGTAAGAAAAAACAAATAAAATGAAGCGTGAGCCAATCAGGGAATACTGATCATAGCGCCATTGCGGTGGAAACTTTAACTACCGATATAAACTTGTTGAAAAGGTTTCCTTACTTCACTGTGTATTTATCCGGGTAATGGGAAATTAAATTGGTAAAAGCGAGGGTTCGAATTCTTACTGACTATCGGCTCGATGCAGAAACTTTGGTTAAGCATATTTAGATTAAAAATAAATTAAAAGAAATTTCATATTCTCAGGGGGTCTGCTCTTTATTATTTTCTAGTGCTAACCCTTTACTTTGATATAAAAATTATCTAATAAAAATGATCCTTAAAATTGACCCAGACAACAAAGAAAGCTGAAGCAAAACTTTTCCGATATTACTACTAACGAACATGGCGAGTGTAATCTTGAAGTTCACAGCTAGTCAAATTTAAATTATGTCAAATATGTTCTACAGCAAAAAGCCAAGACCTGCTCCTAAATTTTATCTGGTACTGAGAAAAAAGATGTTTAAAATATTTTTGCCACAAAACAAATATTCTTGCCGTAAAAAATATTACGATAGCTTCAAGTATCAGTTAACTCAACTTACCCATAAGTAGCTAATTTTTGTTTCCTTCCATTCTGCGCCACACCTGAGTTTATTTTCTTCAAACAAATAGCCTAGCTCCATATAAGAAGAACTAAAGATGTTTAAAGCCAGACATGAACCGGCCAATGTATATCTTTTAAAAACTTAGCCTAGCCAAAAATTCCTCCTTAAATCCAGTCTCATTTCCTGAAAGAAAAAGAAAATGAAAATCAAAAATTTCCCCACTATATCTTTCTCCGTAGAGAAATTTCTGTTTAAACTCGATACACATTAGTTGTTTGCTTGCGGAAAAGTGCTTTCGTAATTTGGTTTTATGGGGAAAATCGTGAAAAACTAAAAGCCTTTTTCCGACTCAATTTTCTCGGGAGCTTTAACGATCTGTAATTACATTAAACTATACCTTTAAATATTTTATATTTATAGCAAGTACTTAACTTACGGAAGAATGTCTTGTTCTTTACCTTTGGAAAGGCTTCAGTTTATTTCGAATTAAAAAAGATAGAAGAAAAAGTAATCAGGACGGATTTCGTTTCACAAACGTACCGGTGTAGTTTTTCAATATCACCCTTTTTTTAACTGCGTTTTTTACATTTCTCTACCGCATACACTTTATATAACCATTTAGTTAATATGAAGTTATGTCATTGAACAAAATGAAAATTTAGAAATTTTATAAAGTTGGCTTACTTTTGACACTTTTAATAGTGCGCGCTGCCTGATAAATAGAAACTAGAGAGAACTAAGAAATTACAGGCCGTTTTTACCAGGAAAGTGCTTGGTCCATGCCGACGATGAAGAATCATTTTCCTTCCGCACTGAATAATTGGTAACATCTGCAAAGTAAAGGAAAAAAATAATTAAATTGCTAATTCGACTTTAGCAGGCGCTAACAGCCTATTAAGTTTCAAAAACTGAGTTTCAAAAAAAAAAAAAAAAAAAAAATTGATGGGAATGAATGGGTTAACGCGGTTACCTTTCCTAATCTTTTTATCGTTGAATAAGATTCCGATATGATGTATAATTATTGTATGTATGAAGTTTCAAGGTTTAGTTAATCCTTTTTTACCTGATGTTTTTTGTCATTCTTATGTCTAGTAAGATGTTTTAAGTATAAACCAGCTATCAAAAAAAATAATTGTCAAATATTTGAAAAATAAATAATGAAAAGATCTTAATCCGGAAGCATACCGTTAAATGTAGCCCGGTCATTCACAGCTAGTGACAGCAGGTCGTGACATAATTGTCATTTTTAAAAAAACTGATGGAGTTTTGCCATTAATCGATATAAGATTCCGAGAAAATAAATTATAATAATAATAGAGCTGATATTTTTTTCTTAAACTCCTTCAAAATTTAAAAAAACATTATATCATTCGAAAGCTTAGAACCGTAAGGATTCAAAATTACAATAAGTCCCATAAACAATACACCTTTCCGGTTATAAGCCGTCGAATTTTCTAAACAGAAATTTAATTAAAAATTCGATCGGTGGAGATATCTGATTATGCATTCCTGATATTTTTCTTTGGTCTTCTTCATGCAAGTTTTATTTCTACCGATCAAAAACACTGCAACAATGCACCTTGGCTAAGTGGCATAGAACCAAACAAGCAAGGATATGCAAGTAGCAATACGTAACTGCATATATATTGCCGATTGAAAATCTGACCATGTTCAAATAGCCTTGTTCTACAAAAAAGCTTCCAATATTATGATTTTTTACAAGAATAAACATTAAAATAGAAGCTGCCTGTTTCATATATCTTTATAAAAATTTTGCAAACCTTCTTTGAAACTGACCGCCATTTTACCTAAAAGGATCATTTCCTTTAAAGATTACCAGCTTTTACATCAAAAGAATAAAAAGAAAAAAGGGAAAAAAACTGACGGTAAATCACATTAAAAATATTATAGATTCGAGTTATTGTATAACTTCCGAGGAAAGCAGTTTCCGCGCTGAAGAAAAGAAAAACCCATTTCTCTCCCTTTAAACATCGAAAATCTCTATCTGGCTGACCTTTTAGCGTTTGGAGTATCCATTAGACAAATCGTATAACATCATTTATATAAAGCAGTTCTTTGCGAAATCCGATTCTTGTACTTTACTTCGTTGGAAGCATTTTCCTTGACTTTCCTCTTTCAACTTTTTTGAGAGGAACCTTCTGATTATTTACGGAGCGGCCATTTTTTTAAAAATGCAGGTAATGCAGTAAAGTATTATGAAATGATGAAATATTTGCACCATTAAATTTTTTATCATAATTACAATGTGATACTTTAATACCTAAAATTGAAGTTGAAATGCAGAGTGGATCCAGACATGATGATTCGGGTTGTCTAATTTTTTGACGAAATTTAAAAAGTCAAACAATGTATTCACTCCAAAATCTAGAATTTTCAAGTAAAATTTTATCATTTTGAAGGCAAATCTTGTGCGGATAAACCTTGCACTGCAAATTTTTTGTTCAAAAAATCGAGTAAACATTTTTCTTTCTTTCAAATTTACCGTTGCCAAAGAAAAAGTATCATGTTGCACACCCTGACGATAAGTTTTCTTAAAAGTTAAAGGTTGAATGAGGTTTGACAGATGGAAAGAACGAAAATAATTACATTTAGTGAGTCTCGATCAAAGAGTGAAAGGATCGATTGAAAGAAGCGAACCCATCGGCACGTATAAAAAGCGGATAAGGAAAAGTGGAAATAAAGTGGAAATAGCAATTTTATAAAGTGGAAACATACTAGTAGGGTGTGGTCCGAATTTCCTTATCTTAAATCAAACTATTTCTTTAATTCAAAATCTACAGAGCCTTTTCTCCAATTTTTTTCCGCTTTCACTTTTTTTTTTACTTAATCCGCTTTTAGACGGTGAGTCGAATATTGCAGCCAAAGAAATAAAAAAGCTTTTTCCTCATGTAATTATTATTAATAATAGAGTAATTGAGGTTGACCATCACCGAAATAATAAACAAAATATTGGTTAGGGTTATACCCTCGAGATCAGATAAGCTGTTTTTATTTTTGGAAAAAAAACGATGTTTAACGCTTAACTCGTTAAAACCGGCACATTATAATCCCAAAAATATATGAGGGTTAGGTGATTAAAATTTATAGATTCTTTTTATAATTTCCCTGGGTATCTGGATGGGCATAAGGGCTTTTAAAACTTCAGCTTGACGTGCCTTTGACAAGCGGTAAATTAGGCCAATCTGACGAAGAAAAAGGTATTTCTAAAAAATATCCTGTAAAGCTAAATAAATGGACACATGAGTTGAAACCCTTTCATTTAGGAGTCAAAGATTTATTCCTAACCAAGCTCAACACTTGCATACACGTTTCAAATTAACAGGTAAAGGTTTGAGGCACTTCCTAGCATGAATTTTCTCATTCAAGCAAAATTCAACCGCTGTAAAGAAATGGTCTAGCCTCGAAATCAAAGATGATCGAGGTAAGGGCAATTAAAAAGGAAAGCTGAGCCAAAAGGAAAATCTAGAGAGCAGATCATCTCCTTACCGGAAAATGTAAAGCATCATTTTACCAAAAGCTCTTAAAGTTTAATTACCCCCATCAAAAGCGGAGAGCACCCAGTCATTGAGAGTAACAAACAGTGTAAATGCCTCTAATAAATAGAGATGCTTGCGGTCTCTTAACCTATTGTTTAATCCTAATCAGGATAACGTTTTAATAATCTATCTTCAAAATGGTCGAATAATTTTTAGACTTTACTATAGCAAAATCACTGTCATTTTTAAAAAATACATTTAGCCCTTGCAAAGTAAATTCTATACACAATTATTTTTAATTTTGGCGCAAGGAAAATTTTAATAAAAATTTTTGGAGCTAAGAAAAAATTTGTTCATAACAAATGTGCAACTCGAAATCGATTTCTAATTTTATTAAATTCAATTTACTTGGCAAAACATCATGACTTTTCCATGGAATTTCAGCTTAAGAAGTACTACAGCGAAATATCAAAACAGGATTGTACAAAGCAAAAGAGAAGCCGCTTAATATCTAAACTGTCATTATACAACAGCATTCAAGCATCAAATTAACTACCGTATTTTGTGCTTAAAGTTGGCCCACCCTTTAAAACATAACACGTAACATAATCGAAGCATAAGAGCTAGACATCCCTTAAATAACGCAACCCCCGACGATAATGAATGCTGGAAACCCCTATTGCGTAATCTTGTTTAATGCTCCCTATGTAGTCTGGTCGAGGACTTTAGATGAGGCTTGTCTGTTTAGCTTTCGAAAATGCGTTCACTATTAATGATAAAGAAAAAACAAGGAAGAGATTTGTGTATTGAGACAAGATGGCGCCACAGGATGCCATGTTTGTATGGCCGATAATCACTTATTCAGTTATTGATACTCCCTTGTTATCTTTTGTAGTCGCCGCTCTCGGGGAAAATTTCATGAAGAGTCAGAGCGGAATAATCGGATTTTTGGGTTTAGTTTTTGAATTATTATCTCTTTGCAAAGGGGTTTTCACTATTAAAAGGAGAAAAAAATTTGAATTAGTTTCAACATTTTTTGCAATTTAAATAAAAAATTTTGTTTCCATAAATAATATAAATTTTCTATGTGAGTCAAACAAGTTTAATAGGAATCTTTTCAAAATTTTTTTAGACAATCCGCAATCCTTAATGTTAAAATGTATGATTTTGATGGAAATTGTTTTCGCAATTAGCGAAGAAACATTCAGGAGATTTCGGGAAAAAAAAAATGAAAAATTCACATACCCACTTGTTTAGAGCTGCATTGGAAGATAAATGTTTTATCAGTTCCATCAGGTTTTTTCTTTATGTGGTCTGGCATTTCCGCATTTAGTTAGTGCCTTGTAAACAATGCCTTAGCCCATTTTTCCAGGTTCCCTTTGTAGATGGTATTTCTTATTCTTATCTGGAAAATTAACAATACAGTAAATCTAAATTAAACTCGCTGGCAAATTTGCTTAATTCTTCTTAAAATACTAAGCCACATTTTGTTCTACTTCAACCATAGAGCCATCTTCAGTTTTATCAGGAGTGTTACCACTTCCTAGGTTGCCAGAACTCTGAAAAGGCGGAGAGACCAAATTCTCAATATACATTGTAATAATTTTTTAACTCTTCGGACTACTCTTAGTTTTAAGCAGATGTCATTGACCACAGGAAAAATACGAGCTGTATGTAGAAAAGAAATCAACCGCTAGACATAGCCATGAGGATGACTTGTTTGTTACCTATTTAGATGGTCACCTCAAGTCGTTGGATTAGCCAAATGTATGAAAGTAAAACATTCTGAAATAACAGTTAATCTTATTATTTCTGCATCCTAATTAGAAATTAAAATTAAGAACACGCCACGCACTTAAAAAAATTTTTAACATGGCATACGAAACTAAAATGAGCATAAAAATACTTATGGTAGTTTATTCACCTTTCAACGTGGAACCTTTGTCATAAACTAACAAAAGGTTGTTTTGATTCCTGATTAGGTCTGTAAAAGAGTGACCTTACAATGCAAATTTTTAAACCATCCTTTTTTTTTAGTTTACCTAGTTATTGCGTCATCTAGTTATTGACCTTATTTGAGGAGAGATTTTAAAACTTTTATTATTATAACTCAATTAGGGCGACTCAGATTGTTATGCTTATGCATAAGTCAACCACCTTAGTTCATCTATTCCATAAACTAAGCTGGTTTACGCATGAAATTCAGCTGCTTCATGAAAATTTGTCTTGTCGGGCTTAGCTAAAATCAATGTTCAACATCATAAAAGCGGTGATTACCAAATAACGTTAAGTACTCATTTCTTGCAGTAAAAATAAGTACGGGCTGGCTAGGTAAACCCTGAAAACTATTTTTATTTCGAAGCGAAAAAACAAAAGAAAAGAAGAAACATGAGGCTTGTTTTTCCACATGATAAGAATCATATTTGACACGTCTAACAGAACGGTATTATATAGAAACCACAGCTAAAGCCGAGTTGGAGATATTCCTTAGAGAATTGACCCTCATTTCGAAGTTGAGAACTCCATTTGTGCACAATCGAATTGTAGACGAGGAAAACATATCCTTCCATCTCGAATTCATCTTTAACTTATGACTCCAGAGTTTATTTTTTAAAGCTCTCAAAAAATGTATGGTTCGGAATTGAGTTTTGATTCGGAAAAGCTCAGATTTTGTAAAATATTATTATCAAGGAGTGTACAAAAACTCAACCATCCAATTTCTTTTTCCTCGTTGAGAAAAAAATGGCGCCTTTTTGATATTTTACCCGAGATGAGATTTCAAACTTTACGATGCGTTATGTCAATCTCTTTAAAAGCTTAAAAATAAAAATAAAAACCTCCAACATGGATGACTTAAAGAAGAAAAGACTTTAAAGGAGGTGTGGAAAAGTTGAATCAGTCGACCCACGCCGTTAGATAAGTCAGTTTGAAAAAAGTTAAAAGTTTTCGTAAGGCGGAGCTTTGAAGGCCACCCCTAGTTATCACCTAAGGATTTAGAAACTTGTTTCACACTACACTGAGCAAAATAACAAAACTTCACACTTTTCTACAATAAATTATTGCCTTTTTCTTTCGCTTCCCTTTTATTTGACGTCTGTCTACCTCACTTTCGCTCCTATCTGTTCTGCCATGTTTTATGGACTTATATTTATTTCATGACACTAGTTTTACCACGCTCTTTTTTTCTTCATCTCTTAATATCACAAAATCTAGTCATTTGATACTTCCGGCTTTTCCATTCCGGTTTTTATTTGTTTCGGGATAAAAAAAAAGAACTGATAAGGGAGTGTGAAAAAAATTTTACAGAGGCAAAATCCCTTTCCATTTAAAAGTGGTCCGTATAATTACGCTTTCCTCCTTTTTTTATTTTGAGAAAAAAATGAAATCGCATATTAAAAGTTAATGGTGAACCCGGAAGCAAACCCATTTAAAGAAAAGAGTCCGGGTAATGTGCCATGGAACAAATAGATGGAACCCACTGCGGAAAATATTATGATTCAATCTAGAATATTAAGCAGCGAAAAAGAAACGAGAAGGGTATAAATGACGGGATATAATATGTAATAATAAGAAATAAAGGCGACGATGTGTAAAATAATAGAATTCCCGCGAGAATCCCGCCATCATTAAATTTCTGTTTTCGCCTTCACTTTTTCTAACTTATTTAAATATTTGACGGTGCGAATGTTAATGGCGTATCTCTCATCTTGTTATTCGATTCGTGTACTCGTTTTTTCATAACTGTAAAAGAATTGGATTATTTTCTTCTGAATGATTTTTCAATTTCAAAACAGGGAAAAATTTGGAAAGAATAGGAAAGAGGTGCAAGATATTGTTGGCTTTAATTACGAATCTCAGGTTTAAAATAATTCTGAGAGTCATATACCCAAATTATAATTAATGCGGCCTTTGAAAATATGGAAAAAATACGGGTATGAATATATGTTTATCTAAAGTTATCTAAAAATCTTACGCTGTAAAATTTATGTGGATGCAAGTATTTACAATTTATATTATAATGTATCAGAAATTGACTGAGTTAATTCAAAATTAATTAAGAGACGTCTAGCTCATAGTCAATCTTACATGTGAGCTGAACTGCCCGGATCTGTAGTTGAGCTCAATTAATCATAACTGATTTAGAATTTTTACTCAGAAATTAAAATTTGATTTGTTTAGCATCTACAGTCAAGACACAACTCTAGCTAGATGAGCTATTAAAAAATTGCAATATTTTAGGAAATCCTAATAATACAAGACTATTTAAACCATCTTTAAGACTCCCTCAAATTAAGTCGACAATAATCAATTTTTAATTAAAAAACATCTGCTCTTTCTAAAAAAGACAATGACCACGTTTTACCTGTCAGAAACTTTTCAATTTAAGAAAATTGATTCCATCATTCCAAAATTTTAATTTCATTTTTTGGTTTCCACTTTTGACCTTGTTTATACCTACCAACAAATAATAAATTACCACCAGGAGAATAAATTCCTAGACAGACAATACACATAGTTTTCATTTTTAAAGCAAGAAAACCTCTAGCTCCAGTTTAAAAAAAAAATTTAACTTTCAATGCTTTCAATTTTTTACTTCAAAAAAAATACACTCAAGAGAAACAGAAAAAGAGCTACGGGAAAAGGTCGTATTACTAAACTTGACGGACGAAGGTACAAAAGAAGCAGTAAAAAAAAAAACAGGTTGAATGAGCAAAAGTAAAAAAAAACCTAAACTGCCGAGTTTTTTTTCTTTCTCCGAACTTACTGTCTGTCATTTGACACTTTCTTTTGTAGATTCATTTTCATGTGCGAAAAGTCCGAGATTAAAACTTTTTTTTAAAAAAGATAATTTTTATATATTTGCGAAAAGCTTAACGTGCAGAATACGTCACTACTTTGATATCGCTTTAATTCCTTCCAATTTCCGGTTCGGTTAAAAACAACTTTATGCTTTTGACAGGTGAAATTTTCACTTCACATAATCTTCTATAATCCTTTCCGGTTCTTCGGTTCCCAGTGTTGGCTTTTCAAAATCGGGTTTGATTTTATCGAAATATATAATTTTATTGACGATAACTTAAAAGCATCCAATGGTTATTGCTGAAAGCTTTTAATGGCCTCAGTGGCGGAACCAAATTATTTCGTAACAAAAATCGAAGCGGGAAAATTTTGCTATTAAAAATTTCTCTCAGGGATCGTACCACAATTCAGGCTAACATTTTTCGATTATATAATCCGGGGGAACATCAATTAACGGTTTTGACATATAAAAAAAAATTACGGGAATCTTATGGGACTTCGATAATTCGACGTGGGGTAGTCCGATTCATCAAAGGAAACAAAGATAAATTGAAAAATGAAAAATGCGTCTTCCCACTCTACGTTAAAAAAAAAAAAAATACGTACGAAAAATGAAATATGAGGAAGAACCAATCAGAGTGGACGGAAGTAAAAAATGGTTCTATCTAGGACGCTTTAACACGCGACTTTTTAACATGCGACACTTAAACATGGCCAAAATAACATGTGACATTTTGTGTGATATTTTGACATGTGTTATTTTGGGCATATTTAAGTGTCGTGTCACCGTAAAAAATAGGGTGGAAGGGGTTGATGACATCTACCCTCTCGAGCATTGCTACCTGATTGCGTCATCTCTCAAGTCAGGTATAAATACGGGTTCTAGGTATGATGTAATTCAGTTGCAACCTAGCAACTGGTGAAGGAACATCAACGATAATACTTTCGACCTATACCACTGCCTGTACATTGTTTTGAAATTGTATCTCGCAGTGGTTTGAGGGCGAAGGATTTCGGAAGATCATATCTACAATGCTACTTGGTTCTTTGCCTCCTGGATCAGTATCGTATTTACGTAATATTCAAACCGTAGTACGAAACCGATTTCGGGGGGGAAAGAAATCCCATCAACGTCCAGGTCGCCACCGTCGCCGATATATATTTTTCGTTTCTCAGATAAATTCTGTTCTGCAGTTATAAAAGTGCTGCGGTACAGATTTGATTTGGGGAATGCAGAGGCAAATTTTGCATCGTCAAGAAATTACGGCTTTTTTCCCTATGCCACGGAGCTACGACATGACTATGTTATTGTAGTACTCCGCAGACATGGGGGAAAAGGCTGCAGATAAATCCTTTTCACATGTTTGTTTTTATAAAATTTGGATTGTTTGTCTCCTTAACCTTTGTACTGCGAATTAAAAAAGCCGTAGTACGTTGTCTGTTAAGGGGTGAAATCGTCCAAACCATCAGCCTCTGAATTGATGGAGCCTCCAGTCGTCATCTTTATTAACCAGCGTGCTTATTTAACAGACCAATGGCTTACCTTCAAGCTGATTTATTAGCTTAATAGTCGTACTGCGTATTAATGAAACCGTAGTACATTTTCAGTTGCGGGGACTAAGCGTTCAGTATGTGCCTTACTGCAATTGCAAAACTATCAAGTCATCGTTTTCTCGCTAAAAAAAAATCAGTGGCTTTGCGTTTTTGGGTTCTCAGTCGTTCTGCGTTCTATTAATATTCGTAGTACGGCTTTGATCCCGGGGTTGCGGAGCTCTGTTATGTCTTCTGCGAGGTTATAAGACAAAGTATGGTTAGTATTGTTTACCCTTTCAGGTGTGCGTTGGCAGTCTTGTTTCGTTTACCTATCTTCGTCTCCTTCGTTTTTATATGTCCCCCAAATCGTTCGTAGTGATACATTTTTCGAGTTGTATTACGCTGACGATCGGGAAGATGTGTGAAATGTATCAGCTGTGGCGACTGTTTGAGCAAAGGATTTTGATTGCGGGTGACCCACAAAATATCGCTGTGTTCGTGATTTTAGTATCGAGCACAGCGTTGTTCTGGGGCTGCAACGCTTTCTGCCTTCAACATAAGCAGCTGCATCTATCGTCGGTTGCTTGTCAAATTTTAAAACAGTACAGACTGCTACGTTTACTAAGTAAGCATTCGTTTTTTAGCTTCCTACTATGTTTGCTTTTAATTTCTTTTTCTAATTTCTCTCCTTCACTAATTGCACATTATAGCTTGGGGTTTTTTTGTTGCTTTAGATTTTTTGACTACACATCTTCATCTTAATTTTAATGGTTTTCACTCAGCCGTTCTTCAGCTTCTATCTTCTGCTGCTGTATACGTCGTTCTTTAATTCGTTCTTGTTTTCAACTCCAGGCTATTCCAATATGCCATAGGTTTGTTTCTTAAGTTCTTAAGTTGCCGAAGTCAATTCATGACTTGGGTTTGTTTTTCCATAATTACACCAATTCTAGCTAGACCCGACTTTTTTGTCGCTGATAGTCTTCCAAAAAATTACTGCGCATTCGAATTTTTTTTAACACGTCGAAAAAATTTCATTCAACAACAGTATCGCTGCAGACATCTGTTAGCTTCTATTAGTTACGCGCGTGAATAACTTTCGCTTGCATCCAACAGATGTCTCGAGATGTAATTTTATTCCAGTAATGTAGTGCAGTGGCCCGCTGTTTTTTCTTTTAGGGTGAGTGGCTCCCTCCTTGTGCCGGGATCACAAATTTTGAAATACAGCAATCTGTGTTCCTTGCGAGCCGAGAGATGACGCAGGATGAACTTTCGGATCCTTGAATCTCATTTACTGTTTTATCATTATCAAACATAGGCGCTTTTGTTATTTTTTTCAAATCAAAGGTCGCTTTTCCGTGTAACTTTCATCGATTGTTATTCGCCTTGTCGCCTCTCAAGGGGGGCACATTTGTAGGGCTTATTATTATAGATTCAAAAGGACGGTTGTTATTTGAATGCTTAATTATGATTTCGTGTTTTTTTCATTTGACTTGTTTGAATAAGTGAAATCAATTAAAAGAATTGAGAGACTTTTTTTTAATTGGCTCACTCATAAAAAAAATTGTTGTTGCAGGAATAATTGAAAAACGTAATAAGTCAGTCGGCAGCTTCCCGTATTTTCCTTGATCGTTCCGAATACTTCATGATCGCACTTGCGGCGTTGTTGTAGTAGACACTTCTTTTAAATAACAAAAAAGGAAACAATGAATATCGTTATACAATGGTTCAGGGATGACGAAATGTGATAATTAAAGATATCAAATATTATTCCGAGACCTTGTTAAAGAAAGTTTTCCTTAAACACTGGAAGCCGTTGCAACGTATAAGAAAAAAAATACAAGATTGCATGTTCGATCCGACGAACCTAGATGTAAAAGCGGTTGAAGAAAAGAAACTTCGACTTTGCAACCGGCACTTCTTGTATGCTCAACAAATTGCGATTCATATTAAGTAAGGCCGCCTTGTCGAGTTAACTCTATTAAATCTTTGTGAATATTTAATGGTAGTCAAATAGCGGTAGAGAAGTAATTCTAGTTTCGATTATACCGTTCTCCGTTCTGCGGCGTTATCCCGCTTCTAGTATTCCCTTAGAGAATACTTTCCAACTTGAGAGAGAGATTTCTTGGAAACTTCTCTTTCTCCACCTCGTTGGCCTCTTCGCTAACCTTTCATTTCTTTTCTCGCGCCTTCTCTAGCCGTTTCTGCTTTTGTCATCTCGAAGAGCGACGTGTCAAAAGGTGAACCCAGTCAAGTTAGTATAAATTACGAGTTAAGAGAGTTCCCTTCGCTTCTCCTTCCATAAGTCCCCCACCTCTTTTCACTCTTCATCGTTCCCCTCTATGTATTTTGAATGAGGTATATAGCTGGATGCGTCCCGAGGGTCTGACGTCGTATTCCAGTCTTTGTTCGGCTTTTACCAAATGTCTTTCCTTATTTACAACCACTTTACATGTTTAAATGAAAATCAGCTCTCTTCGCTTAACATGTAGCTTATTTAAGCGAAAGTTCCCGTAGGTTTGAATAATGTATAATATTACGTTAAGAAGGATTAGACGATCGCCCATTTTCGTCAGCGCTACAAATTATACTCGAAATTTGTTGAGACAGGTAATTTCGGAAAAATAGTGGCGACTAATTACTCTAAGAATGCCTCATTAGCCGACATTCTCAACTTGTTTCGACGTTTAATCTTAGTTTCGAAATGGTATATCTGCTTCTCTTCATTCTTCTGCCAAAACTTTATTAATATCTTCGCTTTTTTAAATGAAGGAATAATAATACATTTATTGCTCCAGCTTCCCCATTCCAAAATGTCGCGCCTATTTTCCAAAAAGATTGACTTTGTGTAAGTGAATGCAATGGTACGACTACCGGTGTCGAGGAATGATGCTACCTTCCAATTATCGCCTCTCAAATTTTATATCTTGATTCTGAATTTTGTTTCAACGTTCAACTCTTTCAATCGGTCATAGCTCTCATGATGTCTTGAAATTGAGAAAAACTTTAGAATACTAATTTCAAACAGAACTGTAAATTATTCTTCGCCTTACACCATTGTTTTAATAAATACCAGAAGCACTGACTAGTACAGCGATTCAAAATTTTTTTCAAAGCTTTCATTCGGACATTTACATTGAAAATTTATCCAAGCGTTTTTATTTCATTTAAAAATGAAGCATTTATGCCCTTTTAAACTTTTAAATTCTAAAGTTGTAATTTAAAATATATCACTCGAAGAACGAGACAAATTAGTTCTCTCATCTCAGATGTCTTGATCCGTAAAAAAACACTAAATATTTTGAAATGTAAATTTGTTCGCCACATGTTTCATCCTATGGCCGACAAATTTGTCTTATGTAATTGTAAAGATTCCTTTCCTCTCTTTCTACATAATAAATATCCCTTCCAATATTTCCCACTATATTTTACCCGTTTCGATATTCTTTTAATTTAAAATCCGATCATTTACATTCTTACACCATTTTGGCAGATTACTGGCAAAGCGGAACGTATTTATCCACCCAAACTTTCTACGATTTAAAAAAAAAAATAGGGAAAAAAAGAATGATGGATCGAGAAGGAGTGAGAATCTGCCAGTTTACCAGTTAATTAGCCATTGCCTTTTGTAACAAACCTCTCCCTTATGTTTGGCTTACTACCTTTCCATTTTCCCAACAATAAGTCTCGGAAGTTAAATTAATGGTTTCTTCGCGTCCTGTTTTGATGTTCGCCGCATGCCTAGCTTATGACAATGCATCACAATTTTAATTTAATTAGTAATTTTGAAGTTAATTAATGCGTTTGACGGGTGAAATAGGACCGTTTTATTCGCGATCACGAGTTTTAATGGGTCCCCGCTTATAAGGACGTACGCCGGATATATTCTTCGAGTGTTCGTTCAGGCCGAGAATAAAAAGCCTGAAAAATCTAGGTCCCTTATGTTATTTGTCATTCTATCGTGAAAAGTTAATTGGATCTTATTAGATTTTTAAGCTTTGGAACCGATTCATTTTATCTTATCTATAAGAATTTTAATAGATTTTAAATACTTTCAATTTTTTTCTTTTCCCCCCTTTTTCTACAAATTTTTCAATCAAGTCTTTTTTACGATCTGACAAGTTAGCGACAGTTTGTTGATAGGATATTTAATTATTATTAGATTCTATTTTCGATATGAGAATCAAAATTATCTTAAGGATCTCACGCTCGAGCCAAAGGTAAGACAAAAGACTAATCATTTGTTAAGGCCGGAAGTGTGATTTGTATTATGAATGACTTCTTGCACCTCGATGAAAATTTTATTCCGTGATTTGAGATGAGTCGCTCTATTAATAGCACGTTTTGGCTCGATGTTCTTTAAATTTTAATTGAGATTTTGACTAACTGGTGTTTTATTTATCTGTCTTTCCAAGAGAGGACTGCATTTAACAAGGAATTGAAAGATATAACGATCGTTATTTTCACTTTTAAGGGTATGGGTGTTGGCAATCTATTTAACGTTGAGTGATTTTTTTCTTGGTTAAGAGTCGAATCCGATCATGTCCACTGGGAAAATTCAAACGATTTATGTCAAATAATTAATTATTCCTGTTCTTAATATGAGACTTTCCCATAGTGAAATTAAGAGTAGATGCCAATATCGTATATTGTATTACTGCTACTTTCAGAAACCGTAAAATGTCCGCATATTTGAAACCTGAAACCTAGTAACGTTGCTCAACGTTTTGACGTATCCGACGTAAGGTTAAGAGAGGTTTTATTTCCCCAAGTATAAGAAGTAGTCTTTTGGCACACGGTGCTAGTATCTACCATCAGTTCCCAGTCTCGGGCATAATAAATAAAATATTTAAAAACTTACCCGAAAAGCTGGCTTTTATGTAGCAACGTCCTTCTTCCACAGTATTTTAGCATGAAATGGCCAAAAACCATAACCAGTTTTAATTTCAATATCAGCCTTATCCTTCACGTGTAGATGACTTATTTTCATTTCGGAAAATTAATAGCTGCATGTCCGTTATGAGCCTCGACTGACTTTAATTCAATCATCATACCTGCAAAATATTATAAACATATTTAAACCTGTAAAATTCGAATGTTTTTAAATGTTGTTTTTGTAGTTAAGTTTCTGGCTAGAACATTGACTTTTCGTAATTTCTTATTACACTGTATCAAGTGAAATGTAAGATCAAACTTTAAAATTAAATTTTCTATGTTCTTCTCAAACCCACATTCCTATGGAAAGGATGTAAAAAGTATATCTTTCGAGGGTGAAATGGTGTTTTCATTTTTTCCGTAATAATTTATAGGAAAACAAATTCGTGAAAATACAAAATAGCATCCGTTATCCCGCATAGGTCATTACTTTAAAGTCACATTTCGAAACGAAACAGCTACTCGGAACCTCTGATTCCCATTTTGGGTCGCCATTTTTTTTTTCCACTTTCCCGAATCTCATAAGCTAAATAAGCGGAATCGTTATACATTATCTAAGTTGATACGGTTGTTCAAAAATTCATGTTTCTCTCGTAACACTTCGTTTATAATTCTATGTTTTTTTTAAAAGTACCTCGCCACTTTGATTCAAAAGCTTTTAAGTTGTTTTTCAAAAAAAGTTATTTGACTCGTAACTTTTAAAGGCTTTTCATATCCAAACGAAATACGGACAAACTAGAGATCTTAAATGCGCTTGAATCCCTGAAAAATTTATACGCCATTATGTCGTTTCTGAAGTTAGATAAAAAACGTGGAAGATTTTCCGAGCTATGTACAAAGATTGTTGAAAATATTGCCATGATAGAATAATAAAATATTTAAGTAACTCACATAACACTTGGTTTAGTTGAAAATGAGTTGGTTTGAATCTTCCACCCCCTTTGCAACCTCCATTTCTCCTCCACTACCTCCCGGGATTTCTCCCCCCTTCTTCCGCTTTTCGCTCTTCACTTGTTTAATATTGCTTCCTACATTTTTAAAAATTGTGGAGCATCTCTTGAGGAAACTAAAACATAATTATCGAAATATTCTTACTGTTTCTCATCTTTTCTTTTTTTTCTAATGTTGTTTTTCAGGAAGAAAGCGTAAATGATGTTTCCCTATCGCTGTAAGATTTTCTGGAACAAAAAATTTTCTCTGTCCCATTTCACGGATCTGAAACAATAGAAAAATAAAAAAATTAAGAAAACATAAAAAAAGGCCCAGTCCGCTTCTGGAATGTGATGTTGAAAATGGAGACCAGGAGTAGAGAAAAAGAGAAGCACACATTGATTTGAAAATCAAGTATAATTCAAATAAGCACTTTAAATTAAAAAATTGAAATATTGGATTTAGAAAGCTCGTTTTAAATGCTAAAAGCTCTTTTGATTTCCTTTAATGGTATAAACGCTTTCGAAATTGAAACCGTTTTAAATTGTTCAAGTGTGAAATCGCAATTAACTTTTATCTCGGAAAATCTCTTTGAGTTTAAAATTTCTACAGAGCAATTTTCTTCTTCTTGTTCCTTTTTCCTCCTTCCTATAACTTTCAAAATCCGTTTTTGGTCGTGAATTTAAAAATCAGATGTGCTGACTTACGGATTCGCAGAACCGAGAGATCAAAAACGAGGGAAAAAATTTTCTTTTGAGATATGTTTACGTCAAGCTGTCGTTTTCCAAAATGGTAGAGGATTAGATTTTCACTAATTTTAATCGAATCCGTGAGTGAAAAGAATTTGCTTCAAAGCTCCAAAGCTAATTTTCCTCGATTCTGTAGCTTGTGAGCTCATGGGTAGAAACTACACGGGCCGGTCTAAATTCTCGACTTATTTGAACTTTAAATTAGGTTTAGCAGATCACTGCTGGTTCCCCCGGGTTATGACTCACAAGCCTGTGATCCCGTATTTAAGCTTCAGTATCAACTGTTACAATAATTACACTATGTAATTGAAGCCAACGGAAGTGTCACGCTCACACGGAACCCTGGTCGCCTTCAGCCAAAAGTAACTTGGTGGGCCAGGGCTCGATTCTTACAGCAACTAACCCAAGCATGATTCTGCTTACTGGCTATGACCGAAAAGGGAAATAATACTTAGATCCGTGCTTCGAATCGTTATGCTTCACACTCTGAATTAAACCTAAACTCTCTGTGGATTATTCCCAACATTGCTAAATTATAAAAAATTTTAAAAAAAGCCAACTACTTGATCGGTTAAAAAACAAACCGAAATAAAAAAAATCGGGTAAGCCTAATTTCCATTTGATCCCACCCATCGAGCCTCATTACCGGTGTATGAAAAATGTTCCTTTCCCCAAGGAGCCTCCACCATCAAGTAACAGTATCCGCACTCGTTAATACAGAACGATAACTCATATTTTCAAAATTGATCGCCGCATTATTAAATGAGCTAACTGCTAACCGATGAAAAGTATAAATGGTTGAGCGTAAACGATGTCTCATAGAATTACACAAGGGATTCACTAGGATGGTAACGTTTCCGATCCCGGGAATTTCCTCGTATTTCATCCATTCATTATTTTATCCTAGTCAACATATTTAATAATTCATTATCACTCAATTGTCACTAATTTATCCGGGTTTTACCTTTTGCGGGTGGGTTTAGTGGTAGAACAGTCAAAAACTTTAAGGCTGTTGTAACAAATGCTTGTAAATAAATTGCATCGAAGAGTTGCTCGGCGCGGAATCGTCGCTTTGCGTGCCTTTGTTAAAGAGCCTTGTTTTAATGACACCCCATACATCCCGCGGGACACATTCGTTTTACTCATTCGTGACGTCACCACCAAGATATTGTCGTGTTATTGGTGCAAATTTAATATGCAATTATCACCATATTAGAGTGAGATAATTACTTTTTCACCCATTTCTGAATTTTTATTGCTTTTCCACAAAGGCATGATTTAAACCCAGATAAATGTTGTTTTATCGGGATCAAATCCGTCCAGTTCGGGGTGGGATTTAAGTCGTAACGGATCCAGCTATGAGTGACGGTATCATTCTTAATAACCTTTCGCTTGCACGAAGCTCTTCAGGAATAATAATTTTTTTCCTTTTCAATCAAAAATATCCCTGAAAGTAAGAGTCCATTTTCATGTCAGCTTTACCGCTGGCATCCTTCTTCTGTACATAGTAAAGAATTGTTTTCGACTTTTCTAAGCCATCTTATGTCTCTTCTGAATCGATTCGGCTATTAAAAAGTCTTGCAGCTATATGAATTTTTAGCCGTTGTAAGTCTCTCAAGCTTTCGGTCAACTTCTGTAGCTGCCATCTCGTCTCTCGTGGCGGGCATTATCGATCCTTTTGCGATATCTCTTTGCATTTATATCTGGTTTGTGCGATTATGAGTTGCCACAGCTCACCACTGTCATCAGTTCCGAACAGCGAACTACTACAAAGGTTGTACTGAATGAGTTACCACTTGCTACCTTCTTAGATCTTCAAAATAGTTTCGCATGACGGAAATGACATCGGTCAGAGGTGAAACACCGGTCGGGAAAAATCTGAACCTTAAAAAAGTTTTGCTGCTAGATTTCCGAAAGCGAGCTGAGCACATTATCCAAGGCTGCCTCTTTGCGATCATTAATTCAGCATGTTACGCTTCATGGACAGGCTGTCTCTGTATTTTTTGCAGTGATGGTCTCTCTTTCCCCAATGACGTATGATATTAGCCAGATTTCCTTATCTTTTTAGTTTAAGCCAGGACTGGTAAGGCTGCTGCCTACTGCAAGGAATGTTAGTATGAACCCTTTTAGCCTACATTGGTCACCAGTAAATCGGAGCAGTTAAAAGACTCTGTATATTCTGTTCTAAGACTTTGACTGTTCTACGACTAAGAAAAAATTCGATAAGGAAGAACGATAGGGGTGGTTTCGTATCTGTCATCTATCCTTGACTTTGCATAGAATAACTATAACTAAACAATGACGACACCAGTTCACAACATAAAACCTTCGTTTTAAGCATTTAGGAAAGAACTCTTATAACTTTTAAAGTTTTATTCCTCCTTTTACTTTTTTCTCACAATGAATCCTTACCCTGGCCCTAGGAAACAAATCATTTTTCTCTTTTATTTTCCCTGCCCTGTTGAACATGTAACAAAATAAAAAAAAAACGAGAAAAGGATGTTTTCTGTTTAAGAGGACAAGCGGGGGCTGTCAATCCCGAGGGAAGGTTATAGACGGACGGGCAACAAACTAGGATTCCCTATTGTTTTCAACTTGTTGAAGCTGACAAATCGTTTTCTAGGAAATCATCGTCCTAGCTTCGGCTTAATTTTTTTTTTTATTATTTAGCTGAAAATAACAGGCCGTTTAGGTATAAAGGAAAATAGAGAGGTGATTATAAATGATCTTGATTTCGTTTTCTTTTCCTCTTTCCCCTTCCTGTCGTTTCCATTTATTACCTTGAGCAATTTCCACTTTCTCTTTAGCTTTTTCCTAAATACTCTACTTTGAGCTTTCTTATGAAAACATCTTGATATTTCTCATCCGCTCAATAGGGGTTTTTTACTTTTGTAATTATGCGGGGGATTATATCGTTTTTGCACGGATATCCCTCATCCCGGAAACTCCACCTATTCGATTCTCCCTTCTATCCTATACGTGAGTTTGGTTTATTTCTAAAAGGGATATCTCCAATTTTTTCTGATCTTAAAATTTGTTCAAATTCCGCGCAACGTCACGAAGAATTAAGGTAGATCAGCTCTTTGCAGAAGTAAATGTTTGAAATCCACAAAATTTTGAAATCAACCAAATTTAACAGTTGTTCGATATGGAAATAGACCGATAAAAAACTCTAAACCCGATTTTTTAAAAATAGGACTTAAGCGGTTTTGAAATAAATTTAAAAATTACATATCCCGGTTAGCTTTACCAATACAATAAGGATTCATCTGTGCGGGAAATCAATTGCTTGAATCGTGATTTAAAATTAAAAGTTGAGCTTACATCCCTGATGGGAAAGATCCTCAATGCTAAAAAGGTACATCTATTCGGTTTCGTACCGCAAGAAAAGTCGAATTTCCTTTTCTTCACGCACAAAATCACTTTTGTAAAACGTTTTTCTGTAAAATGGCTGTTTTACCAGCTTTATAGACAGAGCTTTCAAGTTATTCTCAATTTAAACGTTTGTGAAATGAGTCCAGGAGAAAATAGTGATAAGTGTGCGATTAATTTGTCGTGTTTGCCAACGTGATTTTAACGATCAGGTACGACATCAAAACGCTAAGTAAGTTGCCTTCGAAAAATGTGAACTTTGTAAGCGCTACTTGCATTTCGCTTAGTTTTCTTCACTGGATAAATTCGAGAGGTATAATAAATTTGCAAGGGAGAAATGAAATGGAGATAGTCGGTTTTAATAGGGAACCATCAATTGAGTCATCCCAATTGCTTTTAAGGGTGTATTCCTACTGTAATTGAGAAAGAGCTTTTGCCGATTCTCCCTCGCGTTTCATCCTGATGGTTGCGACATCTATTCATCTTTCTCTCGCTCTCGAGAGTCCTTTCATCATTGTCAGTCGTGTTTTCAAATCTTTACCTTCAAATTAGCATTTTAAAAAAAAGAGGAGAGTAAGGAGATTCTTTTTTTTGTGGTCCGTGTTTTGTTTTGTTCCAGTCGTCTTTCGAAAATTTTCGTGTGTCGATGGTTACACTCGGGTTCTTTCTATATTTAGTCCCGACGTGACGTTAACAGTGCCAGTGATTTTATTTTCGATCAGTGTTTTCGGTTCCTTCGAGATTAAATTGAATAGGTAAGGAATACCGCGATGTCATAATGACGATAAAAATGATGCAACCGCTATTACGTCATCAAATATACGATACGGACAAATCAAAGACATTTAGTGAAAGCGATGAGTGCGAGGTCGGAAATACTAATCATCTCCCGGAATCCGAAAACGAGGATAAAAACGTGGAGGGAAAGCAAAAAGAGAAAACATCGGAGGATTCGCCCGGAGAAGATCAACGAAAAATCGGGATGGAAGTAAAGAAACTAAGGATAAATAACGAATTATTACTGCAGCAGAAAAAAGAAAGGAACGGGAAATCCAATGGAAACGATTTACAACACGTGGTTAATAAAAAACCGAGTGAGAAATCGTCGGAAACGGAATCCGTTCAACAAGACGATGTGCAAAGTGATATTTCTGAACGTTCCGAGGTTTTGAACGTCGACGAAGAATCTAATCAATCCGAACACTATGAAAAACAATTTAACGTATCGCCGGTCGATCTGACCAATAGGAATTTAGAATTAGAAAGAAACCGATTCAAGTTTAATACTTTGTTACTTCGAAATCGAACCATTTTTAACAACTGCACTGATTTTTTAAATAACGGTAGGGAAAATATTAATTTTTTCGATGGTGCGGCTAGGTTTCAGTTAAAAGAGGACAATTACGACAACAGTAGGATAAATGCCCCATTTTTCGATAGAAGGTTAGAAAAAGATTTTGTGAACGTGTCCGATAGATTCTTTAAAATTGAAGACGTTCGAAATTTCAACAATGACAAATTATTTTTATCCGATGGTAAAATGAAAGAAATCGAAGAAACTAGATCGGAAAGTGTTAATAGTAATTTATCGGTATCCTCGAATCAAGAAATGACCGCGCTATCTTCTTTCCGACGACAGGACGATAAAAGCAGTAAAAATTATCAATCTGACGATAAAATGTCACCGAGTTATTTATCTCCTTTTCAAAGGTTTAGTTATTCACCGGATAGGAAATCGACTTCCCCCGTTGGGGAATCGGGACAACCGAGAAGAAATTTAGCCTTTTCCGTCGAAAATATATTGGATCCAAATAAATTTACCGGGAACGGGCCGCATAAAATGGGGAATGGCGCAGCTAGTTTGGCGGCTTTAGTTTCTGGCCAAAGGATACCTGGGGCTCTTGGGAATATGGTGTCACCGGTTGCGTGTTGTTGGAGACCGCAAATGCAGGATGGTGGTGAAAGCGATCGTGATGATAATTCAGGTGAGTTGAAAGAAAAGAAATCTTCCGACGGAAGAAGAAAGCTTTCCAACGATTTACTAGTAATTTAATTCAAACCTAAATATTTAAATATTAATAAAAAAATATTAATAGCTGAGATTTCTACAACGAAGAGAAGATCTGAAGCAAGAGCATATTTGGTTTAGAAGTTATTTGGTGAAAAACCTTATTCAAAAATTAAAAAAATCTTTGGGCATATTATTCGATTCTATAATTTAAAAATAATTAAAAAGAATATCATCTGACAATAATCCTTTTCTTTTTCTCCCTTTTTTCCCTTTTCTATTTTTACTCTGTAGACAAGGCTTGCTTTAGCATTATCTGCGTCGCTTCATTCGAAGTTTTTCTAGGGTTTTCGCTTCCCTTGACTGATTTTTCAATCAAAGTGGCAGTAAATTTGCAATCGGAGCGGAGCAACTATTCCATATTCAGCTAATGGAAACGGCTCTTGTTAAAGCTTTATCATAAGTTTTGTAAAAAAAAACAACCGTAAGGTGCTAAGTGTGCACTGCTTTAGCCGAGAATTCCTAAAAAGCTGATGATACCTAATGAAAATCTCAGTTTTCTGCACGTTTGAGAACAAGGGCTTAATTATAGTTTAATGCAAAACATTAGCAACAATAAAACTGATTAAAGAGATTAATAAAACAAGCCGCATAATGAAGGAGAATTTTACGGTAAAACCGTTAAAATCCCCTGGATTAGATTTGAACGTGAAAGTTTTAATTTTATTGAAATAAATATTGTTAAGATTCTCAAGCGGAAGTTAACAACTCTAGCAAATAAAATTGACTTAATTAGCGCTTTCAATTATAGGGAGGAGTAATTATGTCAGATAACTCAGGTAGCAATAAAGGGCAATGTTATCGCTGATTGATATATTTCTATAAAAATGATGACATGACTTAGCTAAAAGTACATTTTTCTGCGCCCACCGAAAAGTAAAATTCGACACAAGCGAACATTTATTTTTAATGTGAGAAAAAATCAACCACTATTTTCGTTGAATTTTACGACAAAAAATATTTTATCGGCACTATCCGCTATTAACTTTCACTCTTTATTGTATAAAATATCTCAGTCAATCGATTTGTCCTTTTCCCTTATTAACATTTTCCTCATTATAAACTTTTATTTATGCGACTTTCTCCAACAGCTAAAAATAACCACGAATATTCCAATAAAAAAACTTTGCAAAATTGTATTTAAAAATTTCTCTATAAGATTTTTAATAAAAGTTGGTGAAGTTCTACTCACAATGTTCTCGTTTTTCGTTTTTCTACATTCTAATAAAGAGTTTGGGAATGTAACGGATTCTTCCTATATCGTTTTAATAGTTTCTTAAGATTTTGACCCGTTAAAGGTATGATTTTCCTCCCCCGAAAATTCTCTTTTATGCTCAGTAAAATTTTCTTTTTAAGTACTCCCACTTCACTGCATTCACTTTAATTAATTGCTTAAGATACAGTGCTTAGCTCCCGCGTTTCTTCCCTCAAAGAGGGCTACAGAATACGTGCACGCAAGAAAATAGCGGGAGGAAGGAAAACCAGAATAAAGAAAAAATTACTTATTCATAAAAGAGACTAAAAATATTTACCCCAATTATTGAGAGAATTTTGTTTAATATTTAATTAACCCCGAGTACTTAATTATATAAGTCGCCGCTGTCGTTTTTAAAAATAAATTTTTTAAATGGAGAAAAAAGAGATACAACATCAATTAAGTTTATTCAAAATGAATGGGAAAAAATCTATAATTCATATTTTTAATAATCTACCCCTGGTGAATTCTCACACCCATTCGAACTTCCCATCAAAAAACTCCGATATTTTTTTCCATATTTAACAGTTGACTGACGATTAAATCGGATTCGGTTTCGATTGGAATCTCGTATTCGTTAAATTTCAATCCTCCTCATGCCAAATTTAATGATTACTCTGTAAATTCTATTATTTTAAATCTTATCGGAAAAATATTGAGCACGATGTATCCAAAAAAAAATCAGAAATGGTTATTTTCGTGTGATCTGGCGAAAAAACGCAGAGGGTAACCAGCAACTACGACTATGCGAAAATTATTTAGGCTTTCAGAAATGTAATTTTTACTGTTGGTGACCTAAAAATGTTTATCCAGGAAACACTAGGCAGAGCTCGGCAACATTTTTTGGAAGATCTTGTACCTTAAATGGAAAAAAATAGATTGACTGGGCCGCGCAGGGAAATCCTGGACTATGTTAGCTTATACAGCTACACGGATGTCACAGCACAAACTGTCCCTAATGGCACAATATGCAGAGGTCGCCCAGATTTCACTTCAGGGATGCCTTTAAGATATCGTGTAATCCTATGGCCAAACTATAGTCATACCCAAAATAACGATCTCGAAATATATGAGCCGCGCATTCTCAAAAATTCTCAGAAATATTATAATTTGCAATTCTGGCTTACAAAACTTTCTCATTTCTACAACGCCGTGAAAGTAAAATAATTGGTACTTACAGTTGTTGCTGTTCGTTTCCGATATGCAAAAGTGCATGCCTCATTGATTTCAGTGAGGTCCGCCTTAATATTTGTTGTACTCCTTTGAGTCATGTCCCAACTTCCACCAAATTATTAGGCTCTGCGCATACTGCAAACTGATCTGAAAGTAAAAAAAGTAATTTCAGCTTTAGCAGTATTCTGAACGATAGCATAATGGTCATTATTAATTTGTTCTTTTTAAAACTTTTCGGACCGAAACGTTGAGGATACCTCACGAATTGCTTTAGGAAATGAAAGTTTGTTTAGGGACATCACACGGAAACCTGGGACCTAGAACCTTTACTTGTTACTATACTGTATATAATGGTCTTAGTAACAGAGAGGAAAAAATTTTATTTTATAATCATCTTACATAAATTCATGTTTAGCCAATAGCCTTTTTATTTAAATTTTCAGCTCTCCTTTTCTTAAACGAGTAATCCAATACCAAATCGATTAAATTATTTTTGAAAGTGTTCCAAAGAAAAGCTTAAAGGAAAGGCAGCCATGTTGAATCTATAACCGAGCGGGAAACTTAATTATCCAATTTTCTGAAGGGATAAATACGAATAATAAGTGTTAGTTGACCGTAAAATTGCTTTGCATAATTTTTAAATAATGGGATTAGAGCCTGCACAATACTCCCGACGCCCATAACCCCCCCACATCATTCAAAATTCCTTTCATTTTTCCGCTAGAAAAACTAGTCGCTTTACAGAAAAAAAGGCTTTTCAAACAATTTTGTCAATGAGGGGACAAACATTTTTTGGGGAACACCTGATTCGTTTGTATAACTTCGAACCGGCAATCCTCGAGAGATGATTTAAATTAACTCGCATTTTAAAAATCCACCCTCGTCCTCGCATCAACTCTTTTTTTTTAACTGAAGCATGAAAACTTTTTCTTTTTTTTTTCCTCCCCAAAGCCCCTTCTCGATATAAAACGCTGAAGCATGCAAACATTTTCTTCCATTAAAAAACAATACATTTCCTATTATAAAAATCTGAGACAATTTTAGGGCTCATTGCACAACTACTATTAAATGCTCGGCGCGTGTTTTTCTAACTTAATTTATTACCGCTTTTACCCGGGGAAGATTAGGAGAAATCAAGAATTATTTAGGGGTTGAATTCGCTCGAGCGAATCGGTCTAACAGGTCCTAACGTATGACGCTATTAATCATTCCTTGATTTTCCCTTATGGCAACTTTTGAATATTTCACGATATTCGTATTTGCTAACAAATACGTAGGGTATCAATGCCTTTTGCATTTTGGTTTTAAAATCCGAATTTATTACACAAATACTTTCCTGATAAAAAGTGGCTCCCATTTACCGACAAGGGTTCGACATTGACTCCAGCGATAAAATATTTTGAGCCGAGGGAGAAAAACTTTCTGTTCGAGTTATCGTCACCAAATTATGCCAAGTCTCAAGCTTGTGCTTAAAAGAAATCCTAGCCTCAATTCCTTGCTTAAATACAAAAGTAATAAACTGTATTGGTCAAAATAATTCTCCAGGCTATAAACGCGACACAAGAGTACTACTTACTGTAATAGTCTAAGCTTAAAGCGGGTTAGCTTACACTTGTCTAAAAAGCTTGGCTCAAGCCTCTATCAGCTTAATCAAATTAATTAGAATTAGCAGCCAATCACATGACTTTTAGTCAGCAGCATGTCTAAAGAAGGCTTATCCCGGTTTGGTTAGAGATTTCTTGCTTACCACTAGTATCTACAATAAATGTTGCATGCCTTCGAAACATTTTTTTAAAAAGGGTTACATGACGTCAAGGATTATTGTTTTTTTCTTAAAATACGGCAGTCAGTCATTTTCTTAAAAAGAAGTAAAAAACTCTTCCAAAAAAAAAAACATGTAAATATTATGTTTATTGAGTTTACGTAAGGCGTGGTTTGGACCTGTTACCATGACAACGGGCTATCAGCCACCTTGTTGACTCAGACTTCATTCAAAGCTTATTCAGGGGTTAAGCTTTTAAATTTTCCCTTATAAAAAACATCTCCATATTTTTTTATTATATTCAAAAAAAACCTTTCTTGCTGATAATACTTTTCTTAATCTTAAAAAGTTACGACTCAAAAAAAAAAAAAACGATCAATTAGAACGAAGTAAATTCGAAACAACCCCGACTTTCCTTAAATACATAAAAAAACCACGAGAAAAAGAAAAGCTTTAAAATGGAAAACCGGTAATGAAATATCGGATTTCATTAGTGAAATAACTAATTTAGAGAGAAACACGAGTTTTCAAAATGGCGGTCTTATTAAATAAACGCAAAGTAAATCGTGGTATCAATTTATAAAATGAATTATAAATAATATTTGCTGAAAAAACAGACAGAACGTCCGTTTTCTCTATCAAAATAAATTTCATTAGCTTTTTTCATTTAGGTTGAACCTTTTCAAGCTCTAAATTGTTATTTACAAAACCCTCTTCTTATGATTTACCTCCGTACATGAAATGAAAAGTTTTGTATGCTTTCCAAATGATATTTGAAGGCTCGTAGCAATCTAATTATTTGACCGTTATCTTCAGGGCCGGACTGTTAACACTTCATTTGAAATAGTCTACTCTTTACTTGTGTTTATTCTTTCATGAAATGAACATCAGGGTCGGATTTGTTATTTCACATATGCTTAATCCAACATTTGAATGTTTCATTAGATTTTAAAAATTTATTTTGTCCTTTCCATTTGGAAAATGGTTCGCAGTGTTGTGACAATTACACCTTTTTTGGGTCAATTACAAATTACAAATTACAATTTCTATTTTCAGTTTAAATTACAAAATACCAATTACTTTTAAAAAAGTGTTTCAAATTAAATGTAATTGAATTACAAGAATTACAAATTACTTTCCCAATTACTTTTTTTCCTTTTAAATCAATAGCATTATTTTTTCTCAAAAAAGTAAATTTAAAAGATTTATTGGCGAAAATTTTATGTCGAGGATATACGACAGATGTCACTACCAAATCATGATCTCGATCCCTTTCGTGTTAAAAATTTTCAATTTTTTAGGATTTTTCTATTTAGCTTCTTATTTTCCATTTAAAAATTTTCAAAATGTAATTGGTAATTGAATTACAAGAATTACTTTAGATTTTGCTGTCTAATTACAATTTTCAATTACTTCTTTTTTTTTGACGAAATTACAAATTATAAATTACAATTTGTAATTCAATTACGTAATTCAATTACTTTTAATTCAATTACGTCACAACACTGATGGTTCGGTTAGGTGCAGTTGTTTTTGCAGTGCTTCTTTAATGTGGCATGATTAGAGACATCTTTTAAAGTATTTAGACATCTCAGTGTTCCTTTATAAACTTACACATACCTTTCTTAATTTCCTTTTCTTCGTACAGCATTGAGATGTTTTCCGCCATTCGTACTGGCAATGTCCCTTCTCATCTGGCTTAACAATATTTTTGGGCAGTCGATAAATGAATATTTATTACTTTCTTCCACACTTTTTCCAGAATCCCTTAAAAAGTACTGTTCCATGTCCCGTACTTCTAAGCTTCTACGCACTCATCTTGGGCTTTCGTATTAAACTCATCTCATTTTCCCTCTTCTCTTAACAAGCTGGTTGCGCCTAACCTGAAGATTTCAACGCCTGTAAACAAAAATAAAGTTTATGTAGTTTTGCATTACTTAAAATTTGAATAAAGCGAATGCTTTTCAATCAATTTACTTAGGAGCTTCTAGCTTTTTTCCGAATTTCATTATTTTGATAATATCATTCCTCTCAATTTAGACGAATTCGTCTTAAGAAGAAGAAAGCGAGAAGATCCATCGACGAAGTTTGGTTTATGCATTAAAATATATTCAAGCCGTAAATATACCCCGACATAAACTAAGCATGAGTGTCATAATAGATCAATTTCACGGTCTTTCAACGGGAATTGCTTGATAAATTTGCATGATCCTTCCCCGTTTCTTTAAATGATCTCTAACAACGCTTAAGCAAGCCAGCAGCAATTTATTCATCTTACGATTTATCTTCTCGAAAGGTTTTCTCTTATAAGAAGATGACTTTCTGCTAGTATGACGTTTTCCACCGAAGGGACATTTTAAGCCTTTCCAGTAAATTTTGTCTCGAGTTGTAATACAAAAGGAAAATGGAGAAAATGGATGTTCAGGTTTTTGGAAACTAAAATATAATATCCCTCGGCAAATTTCGTTTTACCACCGATTTAATTTTTTCCCCTATTCTCTTTTCAGGAATCCTTCACCAATCCGAAAACGAATTAGACGAATGTACTTCGAGTCAAATAGGAGATGACGACCAAGAACAAAACGATTTAAAAAGCGACATCAGTGATCCTCACGATGATTCCAAAACGTCTAGTAGCAGCAAGAAGAAAAAATTAAATTCGTCCAATAGCATCTCGGGTAATAGCGATTCGAAAAACAGCGGTGGGAAACCGAGGCGTGCCAGAACGGCGTTCACCTACGAGCAATTAGTTGCTTTGGAAAATAAATTCAAAACCACGAGATATCTTTCCGTTTGTGAACGATTAAATTTAGCATTAAGTTTAAGTTTGACAGAAACTCAAGTTAAGATTTGGTTTCAAAATCGAAGAACGAAATGGAAAAAACAAAATCCGGGCATGGACGTTAATTCGCCGACGATACCGCCTCCGCCCAACGGTCCTTCCGGTCATTTCGGAGCTCCTTTCGGTCATCATCATTCTCATACGGCTGCAATGCTATACGCCGCTGCCTCGCATCATGTTCCTTATCCGTATCCGGTATTAAGTTCAGCGGCAAATCCTTATTTTCATCATTTTAATCATACTCATTCACACGGAAGTTCATGAGAAAAATAAATTTAAAAAATTTAAAAAGCCTTATGGTTTAGGCCAAGCAGCACATTAATATTTTTCGGTTTGTTGTTGTGTATTTGTCAAGCCGAAGTTTTTGTGCTATTTGGATGATTGTTCACAAAATATTTTTCTAAAAAAATAACAAGAATGAATTGTAATCGTTACACTTTCAGCTTTATTTTTTCTGTCAATTTGAACGACCACAAAAAATTTTCTGAGCCATTAATCTAGTCAATTTCAGTCAAAGTAAACTTATAAGAGCAATACATGGACGCTAAGAGTTGTCGCAGAAGGGTTGGAGTCCATTCTAAGGTAGTGTCTTTAAATTTTAATTTTACGACAGTTAACAAGACCTGAGAAGAGGGCCACAATGGGTTTTAACTAAAAATCTACCCCGCTCTGGCATTGTTTGAAAGCCAAAAGTACGAGCAAAAGCTAAAAGTACGAGATTAGAAAACAGCATATCCAGGAAAAAGAACTGATACATGAAATTGAATAAGACCAGATCTGCTCCTAAGGAACGTTTCAGCTTCGAAACTTTTGCTAAGGGGCTTTATTAGTCCTTTAATGGCTTTAAGAATCCTCATTACGTTTATTTAAATATATTTTTCAAAACAAAATGCATAATTTTAAAAAAATTTTCATTGCTTGTTTGAAAATCACTCTTAGCATTACCCATTTTTTTCACAAAATGATCTCAAAGCTCAGGATGACAGTAAACTATTTTTCAAGAGTTGTGATGGAGCTGATAAGCTCCTCACTACGGATGGTCCAAAAGTGTTTCATCTTCGTTAGAAGGAAAAATATGAACTACATCGAAATTATTGAATAAATCACGAATGTTACGAAAAACTGATGGATGTATTGAAGACAAATTCTTCCGCAAAGAAGATGCGTAGTACCCAATCAAAATCTTGCATATCTTCTGCAAGAAAGATCTTTATTGGACAAGGCTAAGAACCCCTAGCAGAATAGTTTGTCTTTCAGTTCTTTGAAATTCTGAGATCAATCTACAAGATAATCTAATATCTGACTAATGTCGTTCTGAAACAATTCTGCAATTTTTTTAAATGAAAAATTAATAAATTGAAAAACTTTTGGGCCATCTTGTATTTTTAAAGAAACGGTTTTAAATTATTTGTAGAATAAACAAAAAAAAGTCTATGTATATGATGGGTGTATAGTGCAATTTTAAATAACGGTGTTTTCTTATGTAAAGTTAATGATCAATGTAATAAATTCTTACAAAAAAAATTTACCAAATTTATTTGAGATTTTGTTTCCTTAATCAATAAACCTTCCCTTGTTAAACGTAAACGATTCATATAATTTTTTATTTTTATATCGGTTAATAAGAGAGCCACCGACACTAAGAACATTAACACATGTGACACTCGACAACGTGCGGACAGATTTAATTCTTCCGTTTTAAATCAAGTGTTGTTTATGAATCGACATGATACAACAACTTACTGTCCTTGCTTTTATTTTCCTTTCCTCTTCCCCCAAAATTATATAAACGACCTGATTTCCAAAAACGTAGAACTGATTTGTTGTTTTAAAGTCACAGGAGGCAGTTTTAATGATTTTTACATTGTTGTTTCAACCCCATGTTGTTTTTAGTAAAAAAGTGTAATGTCGGAATTTTTCTTCGAAAAACTTGAGCAGCTCTGGTGTATTTTGATACCTATGCCAATTCTTTAAACTTTACTTTCTTCTTCTTTTTCAGTATTTTTGCTTTCACTCCTGACTTTCACTCCTGAGATTTATTTGCAAAGGCTCCTCCATAAAATGCATCTTTAATGTTGGAAGTCTCTGATCCCAGATGACATTGTTTCAGCCTTTACATTCGTTAGGTCCGAGCTAAGTAAGACTGAGGCTGATTAGCATATAAGATTCTAAGCAAAGTTCGTCAGAGTACAATACGGAGCCAATACAGGCTAAAGCCGGCCCAGCAATTACGAAAACAACTTTAGTTCGAATTAAAGTTTTAGGCCAGTCGGAAATTCCATCCAACTAAGCCCATTACAGACTTTAGACTTGTTAGAGGCCCAGGCTTATCTTTTAAGTCGTTCTCAAAATCTTGTAATGTGACATAAATCTGCCGAAGTCTTCTTTGGAGAAAACCCCTTTTCGGATTTTAAATTTTTATCAAAGGAAGAAGGGAAAAAAAAGTAAATGAAAAGAAAGTAGGGAAACGACAAAATTTTAAATGGAGAAAGCTATTTGGTTAATCGGAATTGTCGATATTCAGTTTTGTCGTAAATATAAGCCGATCTAGGGGCACTCAGAAGTCACCCGTGTGTGAAGGTAGGGGTTGAACCGTGAAATAGATTTAGAGAGGGATGATTCTGATTTTCATTTATTGAACCTATTGTTCGTTAATCCCTCGACTTGATTGTTTTCGCACACTTTCTTCCTTTTTTTATATAACCTTCTTCCCCTCTGGAAGTGCAAGGATTTTTTCCGGAAGCGGATGTGGAAAACGCAACCATCTCGCTTACCCTTCGCACTCGTCATCACCAGGATGTGAAACCCTTCGGAAAAAACGGTGAGATTAGTTTGCGCTTAAAATCGGAATCAACATTCAAAAGTTTAATCCTAATTTTCAAATGAATAGAATTACCCGAGCGCTCTCTTGTCACCGCAATTTGGATGTGAATTAATCAAGGAAATCCGGGGACGGATTCGTTATGAAGGCGACGAAACCTTCTTCTAAGAGTAAAATCGATTCCTTCGAGGAAATCTAAGTTGATACATTTCCTAACGGGTTGAAAAATAAGTTAAATGGTATATTTACGGGTTGTTTAAAAATATTTCATGCTCGCTTGCTCGCAGTAATTAGACTGATCTGTGTTAATTTTGTGTTAATTTTAAAATGAGTTAATTCGTTTACTAATTTCCTCAACTTTTGTTTCGTCGATCGCGATGGTTTCATCGATTTGGCGATAAGAGAACTTAAAATCTCCTGTTAACATTGAATCAGTTCGGTTTTGCGGGTAGCGAATGGTCAACTTCCCAGAAGTTGGTTCATTTTACTTGTACATTTTTTTTGTAAAATCGATTCAAACGAATGGTGTTGATAGAGTCACAAACATGTCAATAAAATTCAGGTGGGGCACTAATGATGAGGCAAAAGATAAAAATGGAATCTGCTTTTAGACTCTAAACCGTAAGCAGCCAATCAGGGGTTCCGCATATTAAAAAACCAATATTTCAAAATTCTGAAGATCTGAATGCCGGTTCTCTGCTTTTCAGGATCCAAATATCGCAAACGTGGGGTCACAGATTAAATATTTTTCGTTTTCTAAAATTTACCTACTTGTGAAGATGTTTAAGAAAGGCCAGGACCTAGAAAGTAGCCTGTCATCGATCTAACAAATTTTTACGTCTCAAATTAACGCAACAGCTCTAGTTGACACTGCCTAATCTAAATTACTGACACGCTTGTTGATTTTAAGGGATATAGCTATGACTTAGTTTAAATTATTTAGAAAAAATCTGGACAAAAATAATGTTTGACACGGCGAAAAATATTTTTCAACCAAGTACTGGTCTCGAAAAGTCGAGTGAAGAAGTAGCAACTGATGCTTTACCATTAATTTTTCACATAATTTGCCAAATTATTATACTCTCAGATGCTGTGATGGTCTATATTTTTCCTAAATTCTCCGCTCCGATTTTTGCCATTTTTACATTAAAACCATTTCACGGGATTTCCTTAGTTTAAGTGGGGGTTTGATCTAATAAGGAACATATAAGATAGGAGAGCTGAAAGTGAAGCAAGGTATTATTAAAACATGTTGTAGAATGTAATAGGATTTCGATCAATAATAGATGTGTGAATTAAAGCTTGAGAAACAGGTGTCTAATGTCGACTATCACCAGCATCCAGCATCCCTTCATGTCCTTAAGTGCTTTCTAATCTTTACTTTGAACCTATCAATTTTAATTCGCTCCCATTCATGTTTCCAGCCTTGGGAGCTTTTCACTCTCAAGGTCTCTAACCTTTCTCTTGAACAAAGACTGCAAAACTTTGTCAAATGAAAAAAAGTAGAATCTTCATACGTATACGTTTACAAGCGGTTTGAAAACAGGGCGAGAAACAAGCCGAGAAAATTTCTCCCCCGTTACGATGAAGCCGAACCCCTTCATTCAATTTCTAAGTCCCTCTAGATTTGATTTGATCCACTAGATAATGGGGGACAATGTTAAAACGGCCACAAGGATGTACTATTAATCCATACAACGACATAAATGATACACTATGGGAATTATTAGAAATAAAATAACAAAATGAAAACATCTGCTTACTTTTTTGTCCGGCTACTTTCTCCTCGAAAAGTCTTGTTCGCTTGAGCTTTCCTGTTTCGTCGAAAGTCAAGACGACAAAAACACTCGATGCTTTCAGGAAGATCACGGCTAAATTCTGTAAATATAAAAAAGAATTTCTATTATCGGAAAGAAAAAAACAAGGTAAACTATTGACTATATATACTATATTTGATCATTACATAAAATACTTCCCCATAAGGAGTCTTTTTTTTGCTTTGAAAAGGATAGAAAATGGGAATAAAAAGGATATCGAATTTAATTGAAAGTCAATGTCTCCTAAGTGAAGGAAGCCTCTGCAGTAACGAGACACGTTAAGATGACAAATGTGTCCCGGGAGCTTCGACTCTTGAAAGGGACGGAGGACATGGTCGATGATGCTATTATGTCTTCACATGTGTTCCTCTTTTTCCATTCTATTATAAAAGGACCATTATCAAACTTGTTTAAAATTAAGAGGAGGAAAAAACAAAAGAACCTTTTTTCAGACGTTGATTAAACGCACTATTTGTTACAGTGATTGGTTTTATTTTATTTCTGATCCTTCTTTTTAAAAAAGTTAATGAGGAATAATGTGCAGAACACTAACTGAGGGAGAAAGCCTATTCGGTGCAGTAGATTGCATTCCTTTCAGGTTGTCTTGATTTTAGTCGTCATTGCGTTGCGATCCTAATTCAGCATTAAGGCTGATACTTTCAACTTTCCACGTACAATTGAAAAATCATTTTCCTACGGTAGCTTTTAAATGAAAAAAGTAAAAAAACTCCGCTCCTTTTTCGCGATTAACGAAAATTTGTATTTCACATAAAGATGTAAAGATTTAAAAGGGTGAGCACTACACTTGAAGAAGCGAAAAAGTCTTACAATCCCTTTTTAAGAACTTACCGAGCGCCCTTCTCATCTTTAAAAAAACATTTACTTTCACGGAAACCGCGAGAAAAGGAGGATCCCAAAAAGGGTGGATGTCGAGAAAACCCGATAGCTTGTACAAGGGAACTACATTATTTAAATATTTTTCAAAAGATATTCCCCATCTTTCTAATATCCAACCTTTCCCAAAACAACCAACCCAATGCAGGTTGAATCTTTTATCGAAAAATTTTTCTTTTCTTATTTTTTATTTTTTATCCTCGAGATTTTCTCTATATAAAAAAAAAGTTAGAGGTCGCGCTTGATAATGGCGTCGGGGGTCTTTTATATATATTTTCTGCAAAACGCGAAAAGAAAGAAGTTGGAGAGTTTATGAAAGGTGCAAAGTTGTGAAGGTAGTTTGAAGCCAATTACAGTAAACCACGTTGGTCTCTCCTCCCAATCCTACTCCCTCTCTTCTCTCTTCTACCCCGCTTTTTCATCCTTTTGTCCCGGTTTCTTCGTCTTTTTTTTTTTTAAAAAACTTCCAAACAACTATTTAGAAATATATATTTTTTTTTATGACGATGTAAGAGTTAAAAGGACCTATCAAGACTCAAGGAAACTAAAAGAAAATAAATATTTGAAATAAAACATAAAGCTTTCGATACGGGAGCAGTATTTATTTTAATTGGGTAGTGGAATCGATCATTTCGTCCCCCAATTTAGCTCTTAAATCTAATTATTTTTTATCAGGATTTTCCTTATTAAAAAAATTAAAAGAGAAAAGGCACTTGCATTGTTTTGACCCTGAATAAAATTTTTGTAATTTTAAAAAAAGAGAAGAAAGTATTTAAATAAAAGGACGAGAAATAAAAATGCTTATCTCGGGAAATGAGAAAAACCGGCTTTGTTTAACTCATTTAAAAGATATTGAGAAAGTTGTATAATTTTATCCATTGTACGCTGAACGCTTTTTGTTAAATTTACAGCGAAGTATTTTTTTACATCGTTATAAAAATGAGATTTGACTTAACTTTTTTCCCCGCAAAAAAAAATAAAAGAAAGGGAAAAAACTAATTCGTTCCAACCATAGCAAAAAAAAAAAAAAATAACCAAAGATGATTGCAGTGGAACAATGACTAAAAATAAAATAACCGCGTTAAAAAAAAATTCATACGCACAAAATCACATCGGCAAGGTAAAATAAGAAAATATCTAGCCAAAGGAACTGCCTTACAAATATCGCAAACTAGTAGGCGTTCCGGACCAGAATCGTTTAATAATTACGGTATGTCTAAAACAGGGTATTTGTTGTCAGTTGTAAGCAATTTTTATATCGTTAGGAAGCTCGCACATGGTTATTGTACTATCTGCTCCTCGTTTTGACACCCCATACGCCGATGATTGATGGCATGTTTTATTTATATTATAATGTCTTTCTTTTTTTTATCTTCAATAATTTTTTCTCACAGAATTTGTAACAGTAATGGTTGTAGTAACCGGTGGACGTCATTTTGGCCCTGCGCTACAGCTAATTATTTTCATATTTAATTCAGAATTAGGCCTAGCATAGTAATATCTCAGATAAGACCTAGATCGGATCGAAGTCAGTTTATTGTCATATCTTGGACGCTGACAAGTGCCACCACCATTGAAACTCTGAGCGTCCTTTTTGCACCTAAAAAGGTCAGGTCATAATAATACTAACGTACATTCGGACTATTCCTGTCAGTCTGCAGATTTAGGGAAAAAGTGGTTTATTATTTAAATCATTTTCATTAAAACTATAACAACGCTCGGACAATACTCCTTTCTCCACAAATATTTATTCGAATAAAAAAAAGAAGCGGGGAGGAAAAAGTCCAAAGGATACTTTTATTTGTTTTGTTGTTTTGCGAAAAGCGATAACAACACCACCGAATAATTCACTCTAATTCACAGCCTACATCAGAGCCATTCATAGGAAATCAGAGATAAAGGACACATAAAAAGGCAATAACCATAAAATTAAATAATAAAAGGCAACAATGGTGACGACAAAACACTATCACATGAAATTTTCAACGCGATTTCCGGTGGCTTGGGAGTCGTTAAAATAAACGACTTGTGATTGGTCAGTTAGATAGGAAACAAAAGACCGTTATGAACCGGAATATATGAAATAGCTTAATTACAGAAGGGTTTAAGGCCATCCAAGACAAACCCTTTCTAGTGCCTTCTTCGACTTTGCCGCCCAGTCCTAGTCCATTGTTTAAATATTTATTTTTTATCATTTTCGAATACGGTCCTGCTTTTGTATCCCGATAGATAATAAATAAGAGTTAGAGTAGTTTTTTTTAAAGAGATCACGAACACGTGAAATCCAAGGGAGAATCATTCGATCATTTATAAAATACATCATTATATAGCTTTGTAAACAACAATACGTAAAAAGGTTAGAGGAAAGGTTTGAAAATGAGGGAATATTACTATGGAGGTTGGCTGCGGTTGCTAAGGAAAGCTAGAGGGCGGGAACGAGATGAGAGAGGGGCCAAGGGAAACTTAGGGAAAAGGGGAACGAAGGGGGGCGAATGAGGAGGGGGGGCTGACGACCCTCGGTGACAAGACGTTAACAAGGCTACGAGTTTAGGAATCATTTGAGCTTGAAAATTCGCCTCACATTATCCAAAGTTGAAAACTAATTGAACTCTTTGATTGTGTCATGTCGAGTTGGAATTGTGTTATTATCTCCTTGTGTTTGGTGTGCTCCTAATGTTGGATGTACTTTCCACTTGATGAGTTTCTTCATTCCGTGCATCGTTTTCGCTTTCCATCGTATTTTCTTTCTCTGGTAACGATGAGTTAATCACTCACAAAACTTAGCTTTTCATATATGAAGCAATAGTAATAATTTATTATGTGGACTCGGATAATGACTATTGAAATCTTTTAATGAGAATGTGGAAGAAAAAAATACGCCCTTTGCATTTTTTACAGGTGCGTTTAATTCGCAGTAATTATATTATAGGATTCCTGCCAGAAAAATAAAGGGTACATGGTTCTAAAGGAAGCTCAGCTCCAGAGAAGTATTGTACACATTGATCAAACTTTCACGCTGATCCGCTTTAGATCTACCTGAACTTCTTTTCGACATCAAATTCCTTGACTTCTCTTTGATGTAGATTTCGAAATATGAACATTCTAGCGGCAGTTGCTTTAGATGACAATTTATGGACAACAATTTTAGTATCTTATGACTAAAGTTTTAGAATTCTTTCATAACTTGTGTAGAATTATTTAAATTCCCATAAGGCATCAGAGCATGAGCCTAGAAGCTTCATGAAAAAGTAAACATGAAAAGAATACGCAAATTTGAAACTAATGGGAGAACACAAGCAAAGTTAATAGGGAAATCTGTAAACAGGAAATGAGAGGAAGAATAAAATTGGTAAAATGAAAATCGATTTAAAGGTATTTATATGTAATAGGATTGAAGTGAACGCGATCTGTGTGATTAACATTTCAATACCGCTCCCCTATTTCAATTAAGTTAGCGTCTCCTCAACCACCCCAATAGCCGCCAGTTGTCACCAGCCGCAATAACCAATGGCATTTTTTTAACTTTCTCTCCGAATAAAAAACATTGCAAACCGTGTAAAAATCTCTATATGACAAAAATTTATTTTTTAAACGTTTCCTAAAGGCACATGGTGAGGCAAAACCTTCTCGGAATAAATGCAACTCGCTGTTAAAGTATATAAACGATTGATCGGAGAAAACCACAATCTAAAAATCCGATGAAACCGTGAAATGACCAATTACACCGGCCCAGATAAAATCGGCGGGACATCCAATTTACATTAAACATGCAACAGGCTTGCATATCCGATTGCAGTTTTAGAAGAGTGTGAAACAAGGTGTTGCACCCTCGATACGAAAGGTTATTTTATTCTCGAGGGTAATTAATTAGGATAATTGGTCAGAGTGCATGTATTTAGTGCAGTGATTTGAAATGTTTAGGCTTTTCGAGCCTATTATAACTATGTGCCCAATTAGAATTAATTTAAAATCGTTTCCTGATTAGTGGCTACTGTTGATTGGAAGTGCTTACAGAGTCATTAGGGATATGAGTTCTCTCGTGTGCGAAAATATAATAAGGGAAATTCTTCGCTTTAATCTTATCGAACGCTAAAAGGAAAGAAAATTTTTCTTTTTTATAATATATAAAAAGATTAAAATGTCATAATCTGCGACATATCTTGTAAGGAGCGAGAAAAACCTCCAACAGATTTGAAAAGCTTTTAAAAATTTCCATTTTATTCTACATAACGTGTGAACAAAATGTGGTTTCAACAACTTTTTCCTTTTTCGCGATCCTTTTTGTCTAATGCAAAAGTTTTTCAGCCCTTAATCCGGGGATCCTCTGTTTTTGATTTATCAAAACTATTTCGTTATTTCAGTCCCTTTTTTTCAGAAGAGAAACCATAGGCGGAGCCACAAAGAGTGCTACAGTGCTACAGTCCTTCTACCTCGACGCTTGCCTCGGCGTTTCCCCTAAAAATTGTTTCGAGCTGAGTAATGAACTCTCCGCACAAACCCGTAGTCATAATTATGTTTTATTTTTGTTAATTTACTCGAAGTTTTGATGAAAATGTGCTCATTACAGAGCAGTATTGTTTAAAATTCCCAAAAGGGGGATACTCGCCACAAATAAATTGCGTACACCTGCTAAGGACTCTACTTCAACAGAACAAAAAGACTGTTCAGTTTCTAATAGAAAAATCGATATCATGTTTATGAGGTCAAGAATTTCAATTTGCGGCAGAAGAGCATGTTCAGTTAAACAACTGCTATTCTGCTTTAAAAACCCTAGCAAAGTAAACACGGCTCTCCAAAAGCTCGACTCATTGTCAGTTCTGCGTTACAAGCTCTTCTTAAGACTTATTTCAGCCTGTTAAAAGTTTGGTCTATCTCAAAGCGTTGATAGATTTTATCTATGAGCTTAGCAGAGGACTCGAACTCGTCGCAAAATGGGATCTTTCTTAGCCCAAATCAGGAGGAGCTTGTAGTCTGCCATTGCTTCAACGGCCCCGAATTAAAACAATAAAGCGATATCTATGAAAGGATTGTACTGAAATTACCCACTAAGAACTTTTCGAATTTCGATAAATTAATTTAATTCCCGGAACAAAATCCATTTATGATTGATATTTAATGATAGAATCAATGCAGGGAAATATTCGCGCCCCGACTCCATCGACGCTCCTCCCTCTGACGTTCTGCTTCGTGTTTATTAAGCAAACATTATATTCATAAATGAAACTGACACTGGCTAACCAAAAGAACGGATGGGAATAAAAAAAAACTAAATCCGTTAATGTAATTAATAGTCGTTTTAATTTGATTAAAAGTAAATTTGTTCATTTGAGGCGAGTTTGTTAATGTGTCCCTCTGTACTCTTTCGTTTACTTCTACTCCAAACTAAACATCGTTCTTCATTAAATTAGAGTGCCAGGTTTAGGTTATAATTTTCGAAAAGGCTTTGAACTTCAGATGTTCTATTTCTTGGAAATTATTAAAAGTCAAATCACTCTCAATTTTAAATGACTTTGAAGTTTAGAAGTGCACAATATCTATCTAATTAGTAAGATAAAGAGGAGAGTCGAAGTTCAAAACACAAAGTTTAGTGAGTATTTTCTGCGAGAGCTAATTAATCAAAAATTTTTTAAAAGCTTATCAGCTTAAACAACAATTCATCAAAATTCGGTTATTTTTAATTTCCAATATAGCCGACTAAAAGCTGGTTATCGGTCCTGGATAGCTCAGCCACACCTGAATCGACTCTACTAAAAACATATTCTGATTCCCATCAATTTTCTATCAAAACCCACAAAGGTTTTAGAATACAATATGAAAAACGATTTAGTCATTAGCTATCCCATGGAATAGATCTTTACTGCACGAAGGAATAAAAATAGATTTAATGCGTAATGCGTAATGCGAGAAGAATGGAGATGGATGGCCAGGGGGTTGAAAACAACACCTCTAGTTTATCAATAGAAATACAAAACCTGATTGCTTCTCTTTCAAAATCTAGAAAACTAATTTAACAGCCCTTATTGGTTAGGTGTCGAGTGACGTCATTCATCTCAGCAGCATTTTTTCTTCTCATTCCTCCCCGATTTCTACCGCAGTCGCTGATTGTTTTTGCCGGAAATTTGATAGAATTTTTTTTTCAAAGCGATTTATCATCTCGCACGTATAAAAGAAATCAAAACAGGGAAAAAAGTTGTCGAAATGATTCGAAACTGACCCGAACCTCAAGTTGGAGAGTTCACCCTTCAACTATGAATAATTAATGACAGCCCAAGGGAGTCCAGCACACCGGAGCCGCTGACATCTATCGCTTTTTAACCGATCTAGTTGCCAACTTTGAAAAATGAAATATCCACGTCACGTCAAAATTTTTCAACAATTACAAGCTACTGTAAAAATAGAAAACATCTCCGATTAATCAGTCAGTGACGGAACGAAAGTTAAATAAAGAATAATCAAAAGGAAATCGAACCTGAGAAACCTCTCACGTGATTTATCGTCAAATTAAATTTTTTTTTGGCCGAGACTAGGACAAGGAACTTTGTCTCTCGAAATTCCTTTCGACACTTTACTTCATCCTAAAAATATTTCCCTTTGTCAGATATTAAGGTTTTTAATCGTCCGTGGACGCGAATGTTATTTTCTTGTTCTTCGTCATTGTTGATTAAAGCGAGAAGAATTTAAACATCCCATGAAGATAATAAAATATAGTAAATCTCTGGCAATTAGTAAAGGTAAAAGAAAGGGAAGCTGCAATTAAGATAATGAGCGTGTATGTCGAATGAGAAACTGCCAGCCAAAATGAAGTCATCCGAAGTCACTAATGGGGAACAGTTCGACCGTGTAATACCAGATGCGACAGCGATAATAATTATATCAACTTATCAAAGAAAGCCATTGTGCTTACAAAATGGCGCATGCGTCCTTTTTTTCCTTTTCATCCTCCTGGCTCTTTTCTTTTAGAAAATACCCGTTACCCGATTTAATGCTTTCTTTTCGGAAATTATGAATCGGTTTCTTATAAATCAAAAGAAGTTGACAGTTGCATAACGGGATGATTGTGTACGCCCGCTCGACCACCAGGAGCGTGCATCGAGATATATGGGGAACTCGCACGTGTCAATGTTTGATCTGCGGAAAATGGAATGAATTAAGTCATGTCATGGGGAAGGACTCTTCACGTTTGTTTGACTTCGATAACCGTTTATTAATTATTATTATTGTATTATTATTATTATAAATAAATAAAGAGGGTGAACGTTGATACGTTTTTAATTATTCTTTTCATTTTGTTATATCGGCTAAAAAAAGGTCTGATTATTATTTAAATCTTTAATCAGAACGACAGATTTTTTTTTTTTTTGAATTTATAAGAGGACGGTTTCGATTATCTAAACTGACTGAGAAAGGAATAAAGCCAAGCAGAAAGGTTTACCATATAATTAAGAAATAACATTAAGTAAAAGAGAAGATATTGTAAATAAACAGAGAGAGAAAGAGAAGAAGAAATATTTCAGAGTTAGGAAGAAGAAGGAAAAGAGAAATTAACTAAACTCAGAAGGAAGACACTTAACTAATTTGTAAACTCGAATTCCATTTGTTTTCGTGTCTTTAGAAACGAAGAGAAATTCGTATCGTTTAGTTGGTAAAGACATTTTGCTACCAATTTATCTAGTAAGTTACAGTGGCGCAGAAATCCGAGGTAGGGGGATATCTTTTAAGGGAGAAGAATGGTATTCTTAATCAAACAGAAAAAATATGCGATCGTCTGGAGTACGTATGAATTAATGATAAGGCATTGAATTATATCTCTCCGAAATGGGGAAGAAAATTTTTTTAAAACTGCGTATCATCATTCGGGTCGAAAGATAAGACCGATTTGAGATTAAGAACCGGTCAAATAAAAAAAATAGGTAAGCTAATAGCAAAAAATCGGCTATTTACGTAGCTATAGTTTCGAAGTATCAAAAGAAATTCGCTACGTTAAAATATTTGGAAATGTAGACTTACCCATTTTACTAACATGCACATCTATAATCCGTGACAGATGATTTTTACAGAGTAAGCTGCAGCGTTAGTTTTTGCACAGAACCTCCAAACTTTGAAATATTTCCTTTTTTTTATCAGCCAGCAATCTGAAACGAAAAACTGAAATAATAACTTAAGCTCAGCACACTACTGGAAGGACTATTCATTCCGATAAAGTTAGCAAAAGCTTGTAGAAACTTGCGTAACAGCTTTCAAGGTTTCATATGGGTTAGTTACTAAATTTTTAGTCAAAAAATCCGTAGTACTATACTAGAGAAGAAAGCTATCTAGATTAATAAAAAAAATATCCGCACTGTGTAAGATTAATACTTCTCTTGTCGAATCGATTATTTCTTAGGGTTAGTAATCGAATAGAATCAAGACTGCCGATTCGTGGTTATTCCCGAAGGAGTAAGAAAAAGAGATACGTAAAACTGTCGGAATTAAATAAAATCGAAGGGAGAACCTCTTTCACGATGGTTTCTTTTTTTCGTATGATTTTGCCTCTAGCACTTGAGACAGGTTTAATGTTGATACACCACTCTCTTACGGCAGGATTGTACTGTCGAGTATTTTAATGTTTACATTGTATTTTCTTTGTAACTTTTCAAAATGGGTTTCCGTTTCAAGTATCCTCGACTCCTGGCTTTTCGTTTAAAGTTGTTTTTCAAGAAGAAGAAAAAAAATACCCGACATATTTTTTGTCGAAATCCCGGTTTGGATAAACAAGAGAAAGATTTATCATCGGAGAAATAAGCAGTTAAAGGATTTTCTAGATGAAAGAAAATGATGAAAAGAAACAATTATCAGCAATTATCCGGTAAAGCCGAACGAGGGAAGTAGTGAAAGAGACAAGGGAAAAAGGATCCGCTATTCAAGAAACAAGGCGAGTTTCTCAATTATGCGACACTCTTTGCCACGAAATCATCCCGAAGGCGATTAACGAAAATCGTTTTCAAACCCATATGGAAGAAGAGAAATTTTATCGGTCACGCCTAAAAACCTCTTAAGCTTTCGAGTTGAGAATTCGGAGAAATAGAAGTCGGCATCACGGAGACCCGAATAATAATAATTAGACAAAAGCTCCGGTTAAGATGAACTGAGAGTAATTAAAGATGGTAGGAGGAGTAATTTAACTCGGCAACCACTTTTCTCACCAGTCGGCAATTAACTTTAGTTTTCCTTCATCTTCTAGAGTATTTATTAATGGTTTCCGCCGATTCGGAATCGCTTTTCCTTGAATTAATACCATTTTAACCCTGGCAGCTTAACCGTCCTTCTCATTCACGCTCTACAAAAACTTCAAATATAGTGCTTTTTAAGAAAAAAAATTAGATTTATTCGGTTTAAAGTGGAAGGTCTAATTGCTATCATCTAATTTAAACTTTTCACAAAGAATCTTTTGGATACAGTTAAAATTGTGATATTCAGAAACAAAATAAGCGTCTCTCTTTCCCAAAAGCTCCACACCCACAGGCCCGAATTTAGAATATAAGACTTGACTTACAGAATTTAAAAAGATGGTAAACACCTTGCGGCTTTTACGACTAGTTAAAAGTATAAAATCACAAAAACTAAAATAAGATGGTCAAAAATTAAAAAGTCGAATTTAACTTCGCGTCGCCTTCGAGTCCGTTTTGTCGGTTGATTTTCCTTTACATGTAACAATAAAAATCGCTAGTTTTTAAAGTGGGGCCCCAGTGATGGATAACGAACCCTATAATGGCTTTACATGATTGATATGTTCACACCTCTCCCGCATCAAAATGATGCTACACAATCATACACTATTGCTGAACTGATTTGCTGAATCATATTAATATCAATTATTCAGACTGAAAATGATTTATGGTTTCTTTTAAATGTGAATCGTTTACAATTGAAACTTGCTACATAAGAAAGCGAAAACCGAAAAAAGCAGATGCTAATAAGTGTTGAAACAAATGCAACTGCCTCTGGCTATAGCCCCTATAAGATTAAACTTCTTCGTCGGTAGTAAACCCTGATGGCATACATCGCAAATAAAGACATCAGAGCTCATTTGATCAACGTAACTTCAGTACGAATCTAGACACAGTGCTCAAAGAACCTGTTTGAATGCAGCGCATTTGTGGAGCTATAATCTGCAAAATGTCTCTGGCCCCCATATTCGGTTCTATAAATAAAAAAAGCATAAGGTGGCAATATTGCTTTATCTTTTAAGCCTCTTTAATTTTTTGAGCACGTACCCTGAATAAGGTAAAAGAAGATTTTAAAAGAGTCCACGCAATCTCATCAAAATGTACAAAACAAGGGAGTTAACACCGGGCTTTCATGTATACCAAGTACATTGAAAACCTCTCAGAATACACGGGAAACCCCTTCATCCTTGGATTAGGAGTCGCAAGGATAAAGAGGGAGGCGGAAAAAAAGGACAAAAAATGGGTTGCCATGTAAAAAATTTAAAAATAATCCGAAGGAAGCGAAACTAGTTTGAGAAAATCATGGATTAAAACTCATATGTCTAATGCGTTTTAAAATACTGTACATCTAACGGGATGACCAATTTGAAGACGTAAGCATCGTCTCTAACCCTCTTACCCCTCTTTCACTTCTCCTCCATTTTATCCTATCGTTTATCCTCGAAACGACCCCGGGCATCCCGATTCTTGAGAATGTCAAATGCTAATATCCTTTTTCACCCTTTTTGTTTACAACTCCGAAAAATTGTTACTGCTTCAATTTTCCTGGGAGGAAGCAAGAGGGCTTTCCTTATAATCCGGTAGAATTTAAAAGGGAATAAATTCCTGTCGTCTAAGGTATGCGGTTACAAGTCGATTAGCAGCATCTTAAAAAAATGATCAAAAGGATAACCCGACACAAATGTGTCGACCGTCAAAAGTACCGCTTACTCCATCCGTATCTTAAACGATCAAGGAGAGATATAATGGTCGGCAAATTTGAAAAGGTTATTGTTACTCATGTAGAACCAAACGGACACACGGACTGACTGAATACAAGGGTAGCGTTCATCATTATAACTAAGATAGGGTGCTTCCCAGATGGTGTCGTTCATTCATTAAAATATTATATACTGTCTTATATTGTGGTAGGGTAGTCACACTTTCGGTTTTGTTACTCTACGGCTCATTCATTTTTCAGGTTTGAATTTCACCAGGGTCGTCGCGATGTTGTTGGGAAAGGTAGAAACTTTCATGAAACCAACCATTTCAAGGGGTTTTGAAGGAAAATGTCACAAAACGTGCTTTATGAAAATGGAAACTTTCAGTCAGTTTAAGAGTGATGGCTGTGGCCTTTAACTGGCCCAAGCAAACGCTCGCCCCTTTGACTTCCTCCCACCCACCAGTATCTCCTTTGATCTCTCAGCGCCCTATTTTCCATCTCCCATTAATGCAAGAGCTAAAGATTCAAATACCTTGGAACTCTTTCAGCTTTTACATTTGCCTTTTTGGATTTTCAACCTTCAAGAAAAATTTCAGGAATCTTCCTGAAGACCCTTCGACTTTTGTGACAGCTCTGAACATCACCTCCATGCACCGGTTTCATTTCCCAGCTCCCCACCTTTTACATTATTAACTATCTTTTTTTTCCCCATAAATCCTCAAAAAACACGGTTTTAAAAAAATGCACCCTTGATGCAGAAACCCCCGTTATTTTTCAAGTTGAAAAAACAAAAGATTTAAATCAATAGTAATTTGTAATGTAAACTCTGTATGACGCTGATAATTGACATTAAATACTGTGGAGGTTTCCTTGGCCAAACAACAGTTTTGATGGATCGCTTTATTTTCAATTACAAGCCTATTGAAGAAACCACCCTCGGTTTGTTTGCTTATACTCACTCTCAGAGGGGGTGAATTCCGAATCAAATTAATCTTATATTATAAGTAAGGATTTTTTTGGTCATGTGTGTGGTTGCCCCGAATGATTTTATGTTTACATTTGCAAATAAAAAACCAACAACCCAACTGTATACCCTTAACGAGATTAAACTAGGATTTTATTTTTCATTTGGAGCTCATGTTAAGAACTTTTCATTTTTTTTTCTGGACTTAATTTTCAATTAAAATAGAGAGTCCGGAAATATATCACTAAATCCGATACATGATGCCTATATATATTTTATATAAAACATTGGATAGCAATAAAATCCATTTTAAATTAGTCCTAGCGTTTCCTATGTTTATCTTACGGTTAAACAGTTATTATCACCTTCGATCTCAATAGGCCGTGACCGATTATTTAGCTACGACTGTCAAGGGGACAAAAGACGAACATTTCAATTTCAAGGTTCCTTGATTTCTAAGAAAAAAACGTTTCAAGAATGGGGATAGAGGAGAAAAGGGAAGTAGAAGGAAAATGTCAGCTAGAATATTGAAACATTCGCGGGAAAGGGCATACGCATAAGCTAAAGGGAAAGGGAACATTAAAATCGGCTTTAAAGTTTTGAGGGCACGAATGCAGAAATAATAGTAAGATTTTACCCTATGCAAGTTTGCAGATATTTTTTTTATCGGGCTTTTAGCAATAGTACAAAGCGATATTCTTCTCATAATCAAGAGGATCACTAGAGACTTAAAAACTTTATCCTTGAAGTCAAGGCTTTCGAAAGTCGAAACCTCCAAATAGCCCAAACTAAAACTTAAAGGCCAGTCAGGATTTCTAGCCCAGTTTGCCTTAAAGCTTTAGAAATTTCAGAGATTAAGGCGTACAAACGATTTCAGTGTCATAAACTAATTTTCTATCACAAATCGACTTAATCTCTTTTTCGGTGGCCTGATGGACTAAAGTTTTTAGTGCACATGCAGGCAGCCAGTTATTGCCTCATCCAAGTTCCTTCAGATTTAAAGACTGCAAAAGCTATAGTTTTTCACCTTCCTATAACTACAAACAGACTTCTGCACACACAGATTCATCATTTACTTAAAATTAATATGCACAAGCCTTCGTTTACATCTAAAGCTGATTTTAAAAAGGTCTATCGAGCCTACAACTTCTGGTTCAAGTAGCTCGCTATTCTTTTCAGCCTGGAAACTTGTCTGAACTTTCCCAGTTTCTTAATTTCCTTTCTAGCTTTGTTGTTCAACATCATTGTAGATAAAATTGGCAAGTGGTGCTCATTACACGAGCCATTACATCTCGGAAACAAATGACTTTCGATGTCCTAGAATGGCCGTTTTCTTTTCTTATCCTTTTTCGTTGATCCTTCTCTTTTATTTTTATTCGTGATAAGAGAATGAAAAATGTTATCGTTCACGGGCTTGACTTTTTTTTTAACTCGACTTTTCTTTTCCGTTTCACTTCCTTCATCTCTTTCCTCTCTTAACACCCGAAATAACGGACCCTGGAAAAACTAATCATTTTACTTGTATGCTTTGCCCGAAAATTATAATTTCCTACGGCATATGATCCTTCCCCGTACGCCTCCCCTTTTTTTTTCAGTTAACACCACATGCCCGACCCATTCCTCGTTACTTCCCCTCAAAAAAGGAAAACTTATCTTAACAGTAAAAAAAAAGCACTTTAAAAAATACGAGAGTCGATCTTAGTAAAGAATTTGTAAGAAATCGCAATTTCAGTTGCAAGAACTTTTAAGGAAGACAGTCTTCTTAAAATATCACATCCGCGAATATCCTTTGAGGCGTAAATGGCATTTTAAGTGAGACTAAAAAAGTGGAAAAAATACAATTCAGTTGAAAAAGGAAAGATTAAGAAGTTTTTTTTATTTTTTAAATTTTCACTAGTTTAATGAAAAGACCGTTTATGTCCTCCCCAATTTTTCTTAGAATTTTTTGCGTATTTTTTGTAATTGGGAAAAGTTTCAAAACTCATTCTGCTGTTTTTCAGCACTGAAATTACTGTTTCCTCTGTACAGTTTTCATTTCAAAAAAAAAGTCCACGACCGCAATTAAAATTTTTAACACATTTAGAAAATTTTCCACGCAAGTTAGACATATTCCCTTTCAATATTAACACTCTTTTAAATATGTTTAAGCGATTTTTAAATTCCGGATGGATTTCTTTTTCATTTCAAGATTATGCAAAGGGATTTCGTCTCAATTTCGAAAGTGCTATTTTATAATTGCGGGGATTAGCATATTATCAATTAATTTGTTTCGTTTTAATTCTTAATTACTTTCGCTTTATTTAAGAAATGTTCCTAGAATATCTTTCTAAGCGTAACTATTATACTGCTATATAATACATTATAACTAAGCTTTCTGTTTTAAAATCTTTTAACTGTTACTGTTAAAAATAGAAACTTCCCTCTCCAAAACAAAAGTTAAATTGCTTGAATTGTAAAAGAAACATCATCAGAACAGTTTAAAATTTACCTCTTCGAGGTATAAAACCTCAAAAGTAAGTAGTAAATACTTTAGAATTACAAAAGTAAGAAGTAAATACTTCTGGAATTATCAAAAATGTTTTCCTAATTAACGAGATAAAACTTTGGTTTTAAGTGATAACATCATCCCGGCAACCCCTTCAGAATACACCCTCTTATCCTTCCTTCGGTATCTTTACCCCTTCCCCTTATCCTTCAACGCTTACCAGTTTCTCTTTTAAGCAATATTCACTTTATTTTCTCTAAACTTTATTGCGATAAAAAGTCGGAACGGATTTTTAACTTCAAACAATAAACCGTTATTCATTCATTTGTACAGTAATAATATTACGCATTACATGACCACACCAAAATCATGTTCAAATAAAAAGTTTTCAAATTAAAATGTGGTAAGTAATTTTTCAATTTGTCAGCAGCATTCAAGTTTTACTAAAAATGTTTTTTCAGGAAAGCCTAAAAACTATGATTAAATAGGCTTAGTATGTAAGTTCTATGATTACCCAAAAAGTTTAAAAAGATTGAGCTTTACCCTTTCAATCTACAATGACGTTGTAAAACATTCCTCTGGGATTGGGCTTAAAAGCTACCAAAAAGCTAGAGAGTCTCCCATTATTCATGTCTTTCCATTTTAAAAATAATTTTTATTTTACGTTTATTTAATATCAATTGAACTTGCTTACCAAACTCTTCATGAGGCATTTTAATTTTCCCTCTGCTTAAGCAGAATTTAAATTCTGTTGAAGGTCTATGAAATCTCTGGTGTTTTTCCCCTTTGATTGCAATAAAATACAGCATTGACAATCGGACTGCATTAAGTTTTTTTAATAACCAGTGTCGTAATGATGTTTTCTTCCCCACATATCTGAAAACACATTTGTAATACATTAAATAATTTTAATTTCAAGAAATTCATGTTTTAAAAAAATGTGTACATGATGAACTTATGTAGGCATGATGCTGCAAAAAGCAAAAAATGTAATTTTAAAAATTGCATGGTGCGTCATATTTTTCCCTGGTTGGTAAAGGTTGGGGCAATCTCAGATTGTAGCCTGAGTTGCATTGCCACACATAAGACAGGTATTTGTAGCAAGCAACGCAAGCTCTGACAATGAAAGACACTCCCCTTGCCTTTAGTATTTTAAGAGAACATAAAGTATGAATTTTTGCAGCGACTTGCTTCAGATCTACAATTTGATATAGATTGTCAAGATTAGTTGGCCATAATGCATTAATATAACTGACTTTTTATACCTTTCAAATGCCTCATGCAGCAGTTACTTTCACTGAAAACTAAATGCTTTATAAGATCATACACCAGTTGAAAGCAAAATTTAACTTCTCAGACCATGGTCTTCTGTATTAACTAAGCACGCAATTTATGCTTCATCCAGCTTTGATTTTATCTCAACTTCAGCATTTTACTATTGAAAATTATGAGAAAAATATGTCGGCCTTCGGCGTTATACAGTGAATTATTTGATCAACTTACATATAGATGAAACAGTATATCTAGCATAAGCACTGCATGCATCCATTTTTTGAAGCAATCCGGTCCAGGTGTGTGGCCTTTATCTTCCATCAAATACACTATCGTTAAAATTTTTATATTGCGAAATTTACTTTCTACAATCCCCAAGCATTGATCTTTAAAACTTGCGATAATTGGTGACATATATTACTTGTTTTATGCATCCTTTTCATCCTTACTTTTTTAAACACTTAATTTTTTAAAGTAATCAAGCACAAAAAGATAACTCGACACATTGACACCCTCGGCTTTGCAATAAAAATGGCCAGCGGACGGAAGCCGGAAATACGATGTTTTTGTTTTTCTGGAGTTCTCTTTCCGGTGGTGAAAGATGGCGCTTATCTGAAGTTGCAATTGCGCGCGTTACTTAAAAAAGTGGTTTCTGTTGTAATCCATTTATACAGACAAAAAAATAAAAAACTGCTTTTTCCTTTAGTTTACTATAAATTTCATTTAACTCTTAGAATTATATTAATGATAAGAGACTCATTCATCTCCTAAAAAAGTCAAAGAAAAAATTACTCGGTATCATCTCCATTTTTAATTTTTACGACCACTCACACCACTCTACTGCCTTCTAGTAAAAAATTTTAAATGTTGGCAACAAGGTAGTAACTAAACCAACATGGCCGCTAAGAAAAGTAAACATAAATAAGTTTTTCTTATGAAATAGAAAACGAGAGAAAGAATTTTTTAGTTTTCAGTTAGTGATCATTTTTTTTTATTAAATGCATCGGCAAGGCAAATGAAAAAGTTCATCATATTGAAGCTGAAAAAAGTAAACACCAATACAAACGGTTTTGTATTAAACAATTTCTGATGTTGGAGAAACCATGCTTGCCAAAGTGAGTAACTGACCTCTGCTATTAAAATTAGCAGATACTGTAGCAATTTCACTTTTTTCAAATCCTAAATATTAATGTCAAATTTTATTAGTCCTCGAGTGGGCATTAATAAGTTAACTGGTTTTCAGTAATTTTGAGTAAGAGGATAAGAAGACTTGACTTCAATACTGTAAGTTCCTAACTCTTAAATAATCGCAACTCAGTTAGAGTCAAAATAAAAGGTCTATTTTAAATTTTTTGCTCAGCCACTCTTCCACAGTATAGCAGTATATTGATCTCTTTCAAAATAAAGATCTAAGAAAATGAAAAAAGCCATATTATTTTTTTAAGGTAACCCTTACCTGATGCTCTTCTACAAATTATTGTACAAAGGTTGATAAAAAATTAATTACCAAAACAACTAAGTACAAAGTATATTAACAATAATAATTAATAAAAAAAAACAAAATCAACTTGTCACAGAATAAGGTTAGGCCAACTGATTTCTGTTACTATAATTGTTTCAATGAAATCAGTAAATTGGTGCAACCCAATTTGAAGGATGTGAAATTAACTACTTTTGAATCGGAGTAGAATCGTGCTAAAAACGCATAAGATTGCTATCCAAAGCATAGAAACAGCATATCCAACAATTACTTGATGATCAAAAAATGATAATCCTTTCTCAATAATATTTCTCATAGCTTGTGTTGCTAAAGTTGTTGGCAGACATAATGATAGCCATTGAAGTTTTTCAGGCATGCCTTCTAAAGGCCAAATAGAACCTGTAATTGAGATTTAGTTTAAATTATTTGGGCAAAACATGTAAAAATAACAACAAACATACCACTTAAGACAATAATGGGCACAAAACTTCCCATGGAGACATAATTAGATGATGTTACCGTATCGCAAAAGATGGAAATCGAAAATCCTAAGGAAGAACCATAATTTTTTCATTGCTTAGTTGTAATGCACAATTATCATACAGGGACTTAGTTCTTACCTGTTAACATCCCGCAGAGCCCTTGCATTAAAAGAAGCAAAGTTACGGTTACAAAGCTTCCTTGACATCGAAGGCCAAACAATCCGAAACAAGTAATCATGACTTCTGCCGTTTGGAGCATCATGACTAAACCTTGGGTCATTATGTGGGAGATTAAAATTTCGGTAGTCGACACTCCTGCCACTAGCGTTCTATCCCAAACGCCTTCATCCCTTTCGGTAATTATAACAATAGACGTTACAGTCACAGCTAAGAAGAAGATCAATCTGAGAAAAAAATTTCATCAAAAATTTTTTAATTAACCTGACATCTTCATAAAATCCGTTGAAAGAATTCAACTTAACCGACGTGACAGTATATGACATCTGTGGAAATCAAATCAAACTTCTATAAGCACGTGGCTCCCTCTCTTTAGATCTCTCATAAGCTGCCTACAACTTCCATTTGGCGCTACTTTAGAATACGTGCGGAAAGCCATGCAAATTTCTTATTTGAGTTATCTTATCGCTTGATTAATGTGACTTACGTGACTATAACTCCTGGCGCTATAAAAGTTCCGTAATTTGAATCGAGCCTTCCGAATACGGGTTCGTTGAACGAAATAGGTATCATTGCTACTTTAGGATTTTCACCGCAGTCTTCAAGAATTTGATTCGAAAAATTAAAGTAAGCTTCGTACATTTGCTGTTGTATTAAGTATCCGGTTTGCCGATCTAAAAAAAATTTAATTAGATAAAATTTTTTTAAGATTTTTGTTTTGTTAAGAAGACTTACTTGCCATATCCAACCAAATTTTAATTTCGTAGCTTTCCAACGTATCATCATCTGTATCTTTTCCTGTATACAACCTTTCTCGAAAGGCTTCTGTGAAATTTGGGGAAAAGTGAATAACTCCTACCGCATGTCCTCTTCTTACTGCTTGTTTGGCACTTTCAACATCATCGAAGTAATCGTAAATGTACTAGAAATCGCGATTAATCGGATTAGATGCGTTTTTTACAAATTTTAAAGCATCAAGAAATTGCTATTTCCGACTAAGCCCCTTTCAATGTAATTTTTCCCAACAACAGGGCCGTGAACCTAATTTTTCTGTAGGGCTGCTGCAAGCAGAATTATCCTGGGTCTTACCTTGGTTTCCAGGCTATTGTAAAAATCTGTTAAGAAATGACAACTTAAGCCTTGATAAGTGCAATCTGTGTCTGTATAAATAACTCCAGTAGGCATGGAACTTGAATACTGCTCGCAAGTTGAATAATTCATCATTTCTTGGTTGACAATTCCGAACCTGAGATTTTGAGGATTCCCTCCAACAGTCATAAAAAATGTAATTATTTCTAAGACGGGAAGAATAAATGTAAAGCCTAAACCTCTAAAATATAAAAAAGAAAATAGCTTTAAATATTCCCAGATGACTGATTTTACCTAATTAAAAACTTAACTAAAAATTTATTGAGTGCCCTTTTTGCACAACCTGATTCAGTTTAATCGATTGTTTTACTCACCCCGGATGTCTAACAACCCTGAGTATATTTTTCGAAAGAAGAGCTTTCGATCTCGCAAAATAACTAGACCTATGAGTGTCTGGGTATTTGTAACTTCTATCAAAAGATACGGTTTTTTTGCTATTTACGTCTAATTTCGGTGTTTTTTGTTCTTTTGGTTTCATCGTCTCCGTCTGAAATAAAAGAAATGATTAAATATGAAAGGATGCCGCCAACTTCAATTTATCATTTCGAATATAAGCATGGCATGACGAAAATTATAAGCTCATTCAATTAATTGATGCACCTAATCCTAATCTTTTTTGTTGACTAAAACTATTTGTCTGCAGCCCAAGCTTGGTAAGCTCACATCTTCATAATTTCAGCACTAAAGGTCCAGTCAGTCTCGAGTTGTAAGAGCTTACGTTACGTTGCGTCCCATAAGCTAAGTGTTACACGTAACGTAACATAAGCTCTTACAACTCGAGACTGTCACAGCCTTTAATGATGCCTGATGGCCCTATTGTTCTACAAAGCTTACTTCTGAACTCTAGCAATAAGTGGGCTTTTAGTTCAAGCTCTTAAGGGCTAAAAGGGGTTCTTTAGACTCAAAAAACTTAGCTTAAGCTTGGAATAGATCTTTGAAAATCGGCGAATAAAAGCTCTTACAGACTCGAGGACTTCAACAGCGTCAACCAGGATTCAGTTAATGCTTTCTTCACCGTTTGAACACTCTTTATCTATGTTGCTCTTTGTGACTCTTCACATTGGCTTGAGGTTCTTCGTTATTTATCAGCAAAACTTAACCTGAATTACTAATCTGCATTACTTTCCAGTAATTATTTTGCACCTCTGTTCAGGGCTTTTCATTTCTATTCTGGAAACCAAAAAAAAATCTTAATGGCGGTTGGTAGTTACACGATGTTTTTAGCGCAGAGAACATATTCCAAAATGTTAATATTATTTCAAGAGAAATTTTCCCCCTTTAAAGAAATGCTGCTTCCTGAAGAATCCAACCTTGCTACTAAACCGGCACCTCTAATTAAAAGCCTAGCAACGCCTATGTGAATAAACTGTAATATTGTATCATTGGAGACCTAATTCTCCTTGTACAAAATTGCATCAAGGCATAAAAACGATGTAATATATCTTTAAAGAGCAGTAAAATTCTAAAAGTAGGCTCAGTCGTTAATCACTTCCAGTGTAGGAGTAATATAAATCAAACTCCCGTCTAATTTATCGCCGATTCAATGATCTGAGGTGCTAAAGCTTCAAATCTTCGTGCTCTTAATAGCTAAAATTAATTTTCATCATACTTCACTTCTAATGATGTCATTATACTCCGACGGAACATCTGTATTAAGATTGCTGTCAACCTGTTGAGTCACTTGCAGTTTCGATTCCTGTTTCTCGCTCAGCAGCAAAAATACTTGTTCTATAGTGGAACATCCGTATTTGGACATCAAGAACGACGGCGAGCCTTCGTCTAGAAGTTTCCCGTTCCTCATCAGTCCAATCTAAAAAACAAATTAAAAATTTTAGAAAAAAATTAGATTTTAATAACCTAAGGGTAAGATCAATTAAAAGTTTCCCAACCTAATAAATTAATATTTTATAATCTTCTTTAACAAAAAATTTTAAGTGTTTTTGGAATTCTTTTCGGTTCAGGGCCGATATAGATTCAATGATTAATGATGAACTTGTGACGGCAGATTGCAACATTCAATGTCGACTGGTGCGGTGCATCCAGTGAAACAAGTATCTTTATGTTGCAACTCAAGATTGCTCGATTATCCGAGTTCCTACAATTTGGACTAATTTACGATCTCAAAACCCGCGATTTAAATTAATTACAAGCCTTAATCAAAAATATACGATCTGTAAGAATGCAAGTGAATTCATTAGTACCTTCTAGTACGTGTGTACCTGATATCGGTGTCGTTATTGTATTACGCAATGATTACTATGTGACAACACTCGATTAGGTTTTTGTTGATCATTATTTTTCATCTTGCGACCGTTTTTAATCAACAGGGTGTGTCGTAAAATTTTTTGGCCTTCGCATCCAAATTTTTTTTTAATTTTTAGGGTAGTTTTCCAAACCTTTCTTATAACCTATAGGAAAATTTGACCTTGTATAGGTTATGATAGCCATATAAATGAAATTGATCGCGGTAGTTTTTAATTTTGGATTTTTATAAGTTCAGACATAAGGTGAAGGTCGGTTTAACAAAGATCACCTTGCATGGATTTTTTAATTTTAATGAAGTCTATGCCGTGAAATTTGCAAATGGTTGCCATGAAAATTTTTTGAATCTGTTTATTAAAAAAGGCTTTTAAAAATTTTTCTGAGTATGGACCAAATAAATTACGCTATTAGTTTTTATATTCAAAGGCTGATCTTGAGCAATAAGGGCAATGGCTAATAAAAATAAAAGAAATCCGGTTTTCCTTTCGAGCCGGGATATCATTAGTCTCCTCTCAAGGCACTTTTTCTTCTATTTTCAATTACACATTAGTACCGAGAGCGCCTCGGGTTTTTAGCGACGGAATTTTGTTGTTAATAATAAATATGGTTCATTTTTCCGAATTAAAAGTAGTCATGAATGCAAACATTTTCCAAGGCTGTTAACGGAAGCATTAAAAAAGATGGCATGCGTCGACCAAATTAATATAATAAGTCCCACGTGCCTGGTAAATTAACTGGAAATGTATATCCGAAAAGAATCTGGTCCGGTGCATAAGCCTTCCTGTCCTTCAAATTTTTCCGTTGATTAAGGGATCTTATAATATTTAAAAAACAGGAATTACAAGACTTTAAAAAAATATGTCAGACAGAATTTATTTCTTGTGCTTCCTTGTTTCTAAAAAAAACGGTCCGGAAATAACGTTACTTTCATTTTTTAATAGAAAAATGTCTTAAAACCGTTCTTCTTACAAAAAAATTGATAAAATGCAGCTAAAGTAGCATTGCAATTTTTTGTAATTTTGTATTTTTAGCCTTAACAAATTCTAGAATCTGGAGGAAAGTAGCTATAATTTTTTTCAGTAAAGCACCAAGGTTGTCAATTCAAAAGGTGTAGAAAAGACCATGAGATGGATTAAATAATAAACCCGTACATACTACATAGGGAAGGAAAACGGTTGAAATTAAAACTTTCTAGAAAATCCAGCTGACCTTATTTATGATAAGGGAATGTAGTTTAGGGAACAGTCAAGTTACATAAAGCCGGCTCGAAGTCTCACTCATCCACTTTTTTCTTTGTTCCTATCCACTCTTAGATCTGAGCCTCCTTCAAACTCCTACGTGATGCGTCTCCTTGAGCAGATGCTTTTTCACTTAGTAGTAGTTCGCATATCTTCTTCGCTTTTAAAGGACATCAAAGTAATGGCCTTACACTTTTCGTCTTTTGTAGTAAATTTCTTTGAATGGTTTTCTTCACCCACCTTAAAAGATCAGCGATGATTGACTGCAAGTTGAACCAGGCTGAATTTCTGCCACACGCTCGAGAGTAAGGCTTCTAAGTACTTTGTTCTTTTAAGAAGCTTTCATTCTTTCTCTTCCGGTCCAGCAGCGTATGGCACTTGATTTCTATCGTTCTACAATAACATATCAGAATTGACTTTAGTTCTGCTTCGAATTCCAGCTTTTGACGCATGTTGACGCTCACCTCATACTTCCTCTCAGAATGCGTCCGACCAGTATGATACTTGTTTCGTATGAAACTATAATATCGCAGTTTGGAAGAATCAAGGACCGGTTTCCATCCTATGCACAGTGCTTGCCGTGATTGCACAAAAAGAAATATCAACAGAAAAAAAAGTTTTCTCCTTTCCTAAAAAAACTATAAACTCCTCTGCTATTTTCCTGTATAATCTTTAGAATTATCTCTCTCTCTCTCCTTTTATCTTCCTGACTTCGGATGAATTTGTAAATGATATGATGAACTGCTTTCTCCATTATGGTCTTTCTTTTCATCAAAATGCTCCGTCAAATTTTTTTTAGTCCTTAATTATTTGATTTAGAGCAAAAATATCAAACTATTCTCTAAAGTCGTTCTTTCCAGAGCTGCGGTTTTGTCTGCAAATTGTTTGGAATCTTAAAATCTGCCAATAAGCGGTTGGGCGGGCACTGCACTCACTTATCATCACATTTCTTTGATTTTTCTGGGCGGTGACAACAATATACTTCATCGTTTCGATTACCAAAAATTTTCCCAACATCCTTTTTTACTACTGTGGCAACAAAATTGACCTCTCTTGGTTAACACCTAATCCATGATATGGCCATTTTCTATTTTCATGTTTACATCAACTCAAGGCATTAACCGATCACATGATCAAACTCATTCTATAAAGTAATCATTCATTGAATTACACGTTCCATTGGATTATATCTCCTAAAATTGTTAAGATGGTATTTAACTTCAAAAAAGGCGATAATTTAGTTCAATGTTAGAGGAATGTGTGTTTTTTTACAATCGATGAATATCTAATTATAGATCAGAAGTTTTAATAAAAGGCGAATTAAAATGTCTATCACGCTCATATGATAAAGTCTGACGAAAGAATCGTTGTGTGACGCAGGATATATATTCTCTATGTTATGACATCTGGGCAACCTTGTAATGTTTCAATGTCCTGGGTAGTTTGACTGCCCGGTGGCTAACCAAGCACCTTCACTACCTCTTAACTCTAATGGCTTACCCTATTCTTCGAAAATTTTAACCTAGAGCCATGTTTTTGCGATAAGGAGATTCATTTTAATTTTTTTCGTACTTTCTGGATATCCTTGTAATTCTTTTTTCGTAATATATTTTATTAATTCTTTTTCGAAAGAAAATCGAGAGCATTTGTCATTTAATAATGTCTCAGGGTTGGGACCCTCCTCCAGTTAAAACTTTTTTCCCGGATCGCAGCGGCGATTTAAATGGAATATTTCATCAATGGAAACGACAACTATAATAAATCGTTTTTTGCGTGATCACAATGTAAAATATACATACTTAATTACACAATTATCATGAATTCATAAAAGCGCGCGCGCGTGTGTACTTTATGCTATAATTTCAAAAAAAAATGTTTGCAATCGGATATGTTTACTGGGTCAATGCCAATGCTAAAACCCGGTCCCTACGGATTAAATTGTTTTTAAATGTAATTATAGACGTTTTTCCGCATCGTGTTTTTGCTAATACATTTTTTTTAAAAGAAAAATATTGTTAAGGTTTCTTGGAAGCGAAACCGGAAACGATTTACAATTTTTTTGCTTAAAAAAATTGAAAATGAGATGCACGGCAGGGAAGCAGCTAGAAGGACCTTCTTTCACACATTAAAAGAGATAACCATTCGGTTATTGGTCATGGTTACAGAATAGAAAAATTTCTCATCTCCTTGATCAAGGTAGTTGTCATCAAAACAAATTAGAATTTTCAAAGTCAGATGATTGGGACAATAATAAACAATTATATTATTAGTTAAGGAAGGAAGGATTTTTGGGGATTACCGGCACGAAGAGCAATAAGTATTACGTTTAATGACCGATATTAAATTATTAAATATTAAATATCATCTTTAGATATGGCAAATCGGATCTAATTCATTCATTCGGATTCGTGGTATTTTGCTTTATTTTATTCACATTCATGCAATGTAAGGAATTGAATGATCCTGACCTTGAACCCGAATCATATGTAATATGGTCGGCTAAAAGAATCTGGTTTTTTTAAAGGTTTGCTAAATTCGCGAATAACCGTGATCTTTTCTACAAGAGATTAAGGTGGTAATGTTGACAATGATTGTCATTTGCAAGGAAAGAAAAGCCTTTGGTCAAAGTCAATAACTTTAAAATCCTTGATAGATAATGGTATCAAAAAAAAAAAAAAACTGAAGAAAAAAGTGTGGAGAATAAATATGGGTCAGGCGATTATAGTGACGGACGATTAAATGAGTACTTTTTTATTTTTAACAAGCGTTATAATATGCAGAGTCATTCGGTCCACATAATTCCGCTTGCGGAAATTTAAAGGAACTCTATACACCATAAATGGTCTTATGTATTGCTTGACACTGTAGACGTAATATTATTGCACAAATAAATTTTGTTCGATTTAAATTGATTTTGGAAGACATTAAGGAATGAGTGTAATGTACCTTATTTTTTCAGGGGCGAATACAATTTTGGGATTGGTTTGAATGCAGCCTTAAATTGTCAAGAAACTTTCAGCCATTGGTCAGCGATAATGATGCTCAAGCCCCCCCCTTCTCCACTTCAAGAACCGAACTCAGGCGCTCAAAGAGTGAGAGGCAGACATTAGAGTAAATGTCTTATTTAAGCCGTCTTAATGGTTAATTTGTAGTTCGACCGCACTTCATGTCTAAGAGAACTTTATCTCATCTTTCCGAGGCCTTGTAAGTATCATTGAAAGATCAGTCTGGTACACCTAGTCTTAAGCTCTTTCTTAAAATGATTCATAAAAGAGCCCTTCGAAGATACGGAGAGCTAATGACAGATACACAATGCGGCCCCGTGTTTGTGGTAAATCTGGTACCATGGAAGGCTTTCCACAATGCAAGTTCTTGTGCAGTAATGTCAAGATGCAAATGAGGACGTGTTCTTGCGTTTCATCGATTATCAGCAGACTTTGTTCAGCACTAGCAAATGCTGCACTTCATTCAGAGTATGAAATATGACGATCGGTGATTTACGCATTAAATTGTTGCTGGAAACTAAAGTTTTGAAGTTCGGGCATGTTATCTTTCGATTATGATTATTTCTCCGGCAATAAGCGAGGAAAAATATATGTCCTTTTCGAACGATTCCTTTTCTCTTAGATGGAGCAGTACTTGTTATTTTGATTGCACCGCTACGACTCTGTCCTTTTATTTTCTTTTAAGTATCAAATTTATTTTTAGCACTAGACTTGCCACGAGACTATTAAAAAATTACTAAACAAGTCTAGATTTGCAAGGTTTAATGTAGTTAATTGCTCCTCTGGCGTAATCAACGCAAATGTATTTTAGAACTTATAATTGTCGTTATCGAGGGAGTAAAGAATTCTTTTAAGATAAGTGGTTTAAGATGAGAATTAAACGATTACAGAATTACTTTGTTCTATCTCCACTATCTTATGATCTGCTACACTCCAGGCTAAATTCAAAAGTCGATTACAAAATAAAAATTCCCATTAGCACAGGCATCAGTTCCGTTTTTTTAAACATTTGTAACGCTAATGCAGTTCAAGTCGATCCTTTCGAGCCCAAACATTCTCTCCTTTTTAATGATTCTTTTAGTTTTCCTTATTCTTAAAATTTCCTTGGTAGAGTCAGACTTATTTGAGTTGAGTTCAAACCTTTCCAATCTGAAAGTTAGTAGTTGGTATAGGAAAAAGTCCGAGTGAAACAATTATAAAGTGTAAGGTCTGGTAGCGCTTCATTATGGTAATTTCTTTTTTAAACGTACACTCCCAAAATTGTTCGATTCTTCCATATCTCTTCATTTGTTTAATGGTATTTAAATTCTTAAAGGAATTTATGTCTTACGTTTGTCTTCCCAGACGACCAAATACAATACAATCAGCAGTCACTAACTTATTAAATATCCTGTTTCAATCACTCCCCATCATTTGTAGCCAGCAAACAGCCTCTTAACGAATTCCATCTCTTTTTATGCATTTAATTATTCAAGTAGTGAGAGGAAAATTTAAAGACGTCACTTTTACAATCCTGATAGATCCATTGATCCATAACTTATCCAACTTTGACCTATTTGACTTTTCAAACATTGAAGGTTCCATTTTCTCCAAATTTCTTCTACAAATCCTTTTTCTATTTCACCGATTAAAAATTGATTTATTGAAGTGGTTGAATTGGAGATATTCCAGGTGTAACATGTTTACCGGAGGCGATTTGGCTACCATACTGTGCGTTCATTGCTGACAACGTAGTCGAATTTGCCCACAAGCCTTATTTAAATATTGTAATGTCAGGCATTTCTATTTCTTTAAGTAAAACTTAAACTGATGATTGCTTTTGGTATCGAATTTTTTAGGCCGGCAAAGGACCAGTAGAGGTTACAAAAACTACTTTGAATTCAAAACCGCGGCAGCAACAGTACCAGCTACATTTTCAAATGGTAAATCTTCCATTTTCTTTTCAAATCCTTCTTTCAACATTTTTTTACTATCTGTAAATCAAGAAAGTCACGACTTGATCCTTTAAAAAAAAGTAATGGAGCTATATTCACCGAAGCCCATCTTTAATATCTATTCTAAAAAACGTATGAGTGGCCAAAATAAATAAACAAAATCGCGATGATGTGCACCTTTTGAATGAAATAATAAGACGTTCAATTGTACGGTACTTTCCCTTTTAGATGTACCACTAAATATAATACGGTTTTATAGGAAATATCCGTTAGGTCTTTATCACCTAAAGCTAATGTGGAATGATTTGCGTTTTAAATTCCCTTAATTACAATTATGTAATATAAAATCTGACTCAAGACATTCAAATGTTACGTTTCTTTTTAAAAAATAAAACAACTTAGCGAATATTTGGCAACGTTGTTAAAAAGTCCTGTCGGGATCTTGCGAAAATTGCGATCGGACACGCGGCACATCAACAATAAACCTTCCATTTTTTTTGTAAATAAAAAAAAAACAAATGATTTTTTTAAAAAAAGATTTAAGCGCAAGACGTTATCTAACTTTGGGTATGTCGCAAACTTTATTGTAAGCCTAATTCTATGCTTTATTGTAATTTTTCGTAGATTAGGTCAATGGATTCTGATTTGCTTTTTTTTAACGGTTATGCAACCCTACTGGTAAATCCCATAACTAAAAAAGTGCTTACCACATGGGCTTGCCTTGCTTCTTCTATATAATGTGTTGTTATGATGATAGTTTTGTTTTGCTCCGTGGCTAATTTAACAAGGTAATCCCAAATGTTTTGCCGAAGCACAGGATCCAAACCAACGGTGGGTTCGTCCAGAATTAATAATTCGGGATCGTGGATTAATGCTATAGCTAGAGAAGCTCTTCTTTGTTGCCCTCCGCTGCAATAAAAAAAAATAAATAAAATTAATGAAAACGACGCCGACGACAGCTTTATTTAATTTAGGTCAACCAATTCTATAAACAAAATTCGTAGCAATTACAAATTAACAGAAAATGAAGTGGTGATTGACCTCATGTTACAATGCAGATATTTCATTCTCTCGGCTACATGTCTATCCTTATGCAACTTTTTTTTCTAAGAGTCCTTATTACAGAAACCGAAAAGAAATTATTCAACACGTGATAATGTGGTCAAGACGCCGAATGAGGTCTTACCTTAAATTTTTTACGTATATATTTCTCGGGGGTAGATCTAATAATGTTTCTAAAAAGGAGTATTTAGCATCTATTTGTTTTGCTGTCAGTCCGTGAATCCATCCGAAATGATCTGCGCAGTCTTTAATTGTTAATTCGCCTACAAGAGCAATGTCCTAAAAATAAAATAAAAATAAATTAGTAATTTGTTGAGTCGTGGCATCATGGGCCCTGGAATTATTTTTTTCTAACTCCAGATTAATGGGGAGCTCCAGATTAATAGCGCAAACTTATCCGCTGAGGTCGATAGTGATTATCTTCTGCATTGCTGTCATCCACTTAGAGTTTTTCTTTACTATCAACTTAATTGGATCGCAACAATGTAGCCGCCATTAGATCGCTATAGCAGAAGCAGACAATATTCACTAGCGACCTCAGCGGATGAGTTTGCACTTAACTTCCCCATTCTTATGGCGAAAGTTAGGCGACGAAAATGAACACAGTACAGACAATATGGAAACATAATAAACAGAGAGGAATCTGATTTACGGATTTAGTGGAAGGTTGTTTCCTTATTTGCCTCTTTAGGTAGCGCCACATTAAGCGAGTGTGACGCTATTTTTTCGGTTGAATAAAAAACAACCCTCTCCTCTAATCTAAATCCGACGAGTGTAAAAAACCAAGATTGCTCACTCCTATTTTCCCATGCTATTAAACTTAAACGTCACAGCTTCCCCTGATCGATGCTTAGAGAAACCGATGACGCCATCAGTTAAAATTCACAGAATCTGAGCATAAGTAAGCAATCTTTTTTAGAAAATCCTTACTGTAAATCAAAATTCCTTTCTGTTTATTCTATGATGATAAGAAAAACGGAGAGTAATTCAATCAATTTTTGGGCTATAAAATGTATTTCTTACCTGTGGCATATACCCTACTCTAGGCCCGGGAATGCCGCTTTCTTTTGTTCCGGGGCAACCTCCAAGGACCCAAATATCTCCTGAATTAAGTTTCCTCCTTCCGACGATGCATGAAAGAAGCGTGGTCTTTCCACAGCCGCTGGCACCAAGCAGTCCATATCTGCAATGTTAATGTTCATGTAAATGAAGTAATTATCCAGTTCGTGCTTTTCTAAACCTCCCTCGAGTAAAATAATCGATTAATCATCTATAATTAAAAGCTTAAGTACAAATGATTTTTAATCAAGGTCAAGGTAGCGCCGTGACCCTAAGACTGGTCTGTTCGCCGACTCTTGGAAAATGTGTCAATAAGCTGTAAACTTTTCCTCATTTTTCCGCTATGATCTTACAATACGAAGATTTGCCAAGGATTACAATTTTAAAGTGTACTTATATGGAAGACTATTAATTAATGATTAATTAATGTAGTACAAAAGAGTTCGTTGCTACATTTTAGAATGTGAGTCTATTTTCATTACATCAGAATAATTATAGGATACAATGTATTGATGATGCCATTAGTCATCATGTTAACCGTATTTTTGTTTGCGAAAATGATTGTTTTTTTTTTTTTTTTGATTTTGTATAACATGTGGAGTATTTAGTCTGCGTTATTTCCGCATAGTTCATTGTGCAAGATTTTTTAAATTCTGCTTAAATAAATCAATTTAGGATTCGTTCTGAAATTTTTTTAGGAACCGTAGCTTGTAATTAAGTCTGTTCTTTTACTTCATTCATGACACGAGACGTCCGGCTGCAGCGAGGAATGTAAACAACCCTTTAATTTGTTCACTAAAGATCGTCCGGCAACCTCATAAATAATAATTCCCTGAGTAAGGATAAGGTCTTCATTCAAATAAGAGTTCGAACGATTCTCCAGACTTTCTTAAACTAAGTTATTCTTTGCTTCAAGGTTTTTAGTTTAAGCCAACAGACAAACTTCTATTTTTAGCGACACTTCGTCAACCGTCGCGGTTTCTTGGACTGAACAATCTGTACAGTATGCAAGGATACTGGACGTGGTTGATTAAAGAATCTTAAATTTATTCCTTTTTATCTACCAATTTATCTGCTACTCTACTATTAAGATTTCCAATTCGCCGTGATACTTTATGCACATTTTATTTTGTAATGCTCTTTATTACAGCTCTTTTAAAAAGTTCAAGGAATGAAAAATAAAACTTAATTGAAAACGTACAACTAGTTCATAATTTCTGGATTAGGAAGCATTGCAAAAATGACAAGGTAACCTTCAATTTATTCTTCTTTCTAAATCGTACAAATTTTAAGCACGAATTTGTTTTGTGTTCGTACTTTCTCAATTTTTTTGGTAATGTTACAACGGTTTTTCTATTTGCGAGAGGTCCACTACCTTTAACCAAGAGCTAAACTTTTCTTGCTGAAAAAGTTTTACTATTTATTTGAAAATTAATTCAAGCAAAAAAAAGCGAATGTATTTATTTTTTTGACGCACTTATTTAGTCATTTTTGCTAAAATTATGGTTGAAAATGACAGAAAGAGACAAAAACATTTTTAGTCGCCTAATGCAATTACAGATTTTCGATAATTGATTTCTTGAATTTTCTTCCAAATTAGTTTCATTTTTTAAAAACCGTAAAGGTGCTTTAGCCATAAAAATCCGGAACCCAGACGCTTTTCGTCCGATATTGCGAGCAATGCAACCGTTCGGGAATATAAGTAAACCCACTGCCCAAGGACATTCGAAAACTCGCCGGTTACGGTGAACTAGGGTGCAATTACACTTAAGGAGCCCTTGGCCAGAAAATTTGGACGGTAAATCAAACCTACCAAGATTTTTAGTTCTTTAGCGGCATATAAAATTATAAAAAAACTCGGGGGGAAAAAAACGTGTTAAGTCGCCGTGGTGTGCTTTCCCCTAGGCCAAAAATGAAAATTCTAGGGGATTCATTAGGGCGTACAGGGCGGGGGGCAGAGGAAAACGATGCAAGTTACTCTCAGAGCAAATTTTTAATTATGACGATCTGTCACTAAAAAATATTAATCCCCCGATGAAAATAACTTCATATTTTTCTACTTTAACATTACACACTTGCTTAAATCTTTGAAATCAATTGTGACAATACGAAAAGCCGGCCATTTGCAACTTTTCACTTTCTCTATCTTCCCTTATCCTAAATTATTTAATAAATCCTTAAAAAAAAGCTTATTTTATCTCGTGATTCTATAAAATGGTTACGATACACAACAGGGACTCTACTAAATGCGATTCATCATGAAAATGTTAATATTATGCAATCTCTTCAGGTTTACTGTGTCATTATATGAGTTCATCCGATGCGATGAGTTCTTTTTACACGACTTTTTTATCCTTTGAATGATGGGCTAACCCCGGAAATACTAAACTAACGTCAAAATTGAAATGATCTTTTCATATCAAAAAGAAAATGAATCTATTATAAAAATGAAAGAAAGTTACCGAAAACTCGAAACTCGATCGTGACTTACAAATGACAGGGGAAAATCGAAACTTACATGATTCCTTGAGGTACGGTCATGTTCAAACCGTCCAGGACGACGTTCGCTTTTGATGAACGCCCGAACTGCTTATATGCGTTCGTCAACTGAACTGCGTTTCCCAACATTTTGTTATTCATTGTATTCCAAAAAAAAATGAATTTAGGAAACACATTTCACTCAAAAACACTTTAACTTAATCCTCGGCATTTACGATGCATATGAACGAAACAAATTAAACATAATTTGGACTGAAGTTAAGAATCACAAAAAAAAAAAAATAAGTCATTGGGTAACACTAGTGTATCCAAATTTTTTTTGAATGGGCAGTATCCAATGATCGAATGTCTGTACCATCACTAAAAACGAAAATCGATAGATCAATCCGGTAACATCGCGACAGGTACTGATAAGATTCGCACCACGACTTACTACAGTTTAGCCCCCCTTTCGAGTCGCGAATGTTATTAACGGCTAAAACCGTCTATCTCCAAACGGACAATAGCCTCAAGTAGCTAATGAGCAATGACTCATGATTTTATCCTATTTGATTTCTTTTTTCTTCGTGTTCAAATATTTAATATTTCGTGAAGATCTATCAAGTCGGAAATAAAAATTAAACATAAAAATTAAGAATAAAAAGCCCCGATTAAAATTTCAGGCAAAAACTCCTCATTTTCTTAAATAGAGAATTACAAAAATAAAATTTTTTTATTAATTTGTTTGTCGAACCTAATCCGATCGATATATCCAGAGCAAAGAGACAGTTCCAAACAACTCACATTAAAAGTGTAATGGACTTGAAGGAACCGATCGGCCTTGCCCCTTCCCCACTTTCCTTTTCAAGGTATACTTGTACACTAAACTCTGGCATCGATCATTGGCCTGACTAATCACTTGGTGGTTTGTCATGGATTTCATCAACATATTTCAAAACATATCGCTCGATGGATGGTGCGATTTAACCTTGATAAATTGGTTTATTTAATGCATTAATAAAGTACCGCGTGCTTTTAAATGGTTCGTAACAGTGACATCGTGAAATTTATAGAAGCGTCGACGGCTTTAATCAATTTGATAAGACCTTTAAAATTTGCATGCGAATTTAATCAATTAAATGTAGGTTTTAGCAAGTGATTTCCGACTGAGTAAAATATGGCATATTAAATTTGAAATCATCAAGGGCTATTTAAATCAACCTCTTTTAAATAATTTTTGATTAAAATATTTATAAGCCGATAAGAATATCTAAATACATTTTACTACTTTTATTTAACTATTTTTTTATGCGGTGAATTTGAGCAGGCCTGCTTTAGATCGACCTCAAATAAGGGTCCGCAACAAAAAAACAGGGGCCGGATGAATTAACATAAGAAAAAGATGGAAGGAGGAAAGTAATTCCAACGATATTGATTTTTTCTACCTAGAAAATTGCTGAGTACAGCAGGCCCTAAAATTTATTAAAATTAATACTGCACACTTAAAATATTTTACCCTGCTTAAGGCATATCTTCCCCCCCCCCCCCCCCTTCCCCATTTGTTTTACTTGTTCTTCTTCATTTTATTTCCCAAACTTTGGCATGAGACACCCATGACTGAGGTACCATTTACGGTAGTCCCTCATTAGCATTGCCCTACCATATCCGCGTATAATACCCAACTCACTTGGGAATTGTCTTTCTGTAATTGCGAAGACCACCGAACCAAAATTTTTCGATGGAAAAGTCTTCCTAAATCATAAAAATAAGTATCCCTACACGGTCGGAACATTTAAAGCAATTGTACACTTTGGAAAAATAACTGCACGCAGTATGAGCAACTGCACACTATTTAAGGGCCTGGAGAGCACACTCTAGAAATATCTAATGACGTGAAAACTAAGATGTAAGCTGGGTGAATAAAATAAAAATTTTACCCCCCCCCCCCCCCCAAAATAAATTAAAATTCCGTGCCCTGAAAAAGTAAAATTTTTGTAAAAATTTACACACAACTTAGAGCGTTAAAAAAAGGGGGGAAGGGGGTAAGAACCCCGCTATACCTTCTTCGTTTCCAAATCACAAAATCGACGAGGCTACAATGTTATTGCTCATCAGCAACATGAATAATTATTAAATTATGTTGATGGTAGGATTGAAATTAATTATACAATTAGAGGGTTCGAATTTAATTAGTCTACTTTACCGACAATCACAAATACAGTTGATTGAAGTCGTATTTGTAGTGTGACAAGTCAACGATAGAATGCGTTAAAAACTGTGATTGTACGAAGCGTTATAATTTTTTATTTTATTTTATTAGTTAATTTGTAATTTTTGGGGTTAAGATGGGAGTAAAAATAACTATATTGAAGCCCAAAACGGTTTTAGTGATAAAAAATTTACTAATTTAGGTTTGTGTGATCATTAAATTTATAAGGAATTGATGTGAGTAAGCGAATGTTACAAGCTGGTCGTGAGAGTGGTCGCGAATAGGGTGATTGCTTAAGCATACTTACCTGGCGTAGGGGCTACCGTGATCATGAAGGCGGTTCCCCCGGGACGAGGCCCTTCCATTGCACTTAGGTTGGGTTGACTCCTGCGAATACCCCAAATGTGGGTATCTCGGGCGCGTAATTTTTGGTAGTCGGGACTGCGTTCGCGCTCTCCCGGTTCTAATCATATAAAATTAGTGACAACGTCGTTCGATAAAATTATTAATCCTTCATCAGAACTTATGAAGTCGGTAACTAAGGCTTACATTCACATTGTCTAATAAGGCTTTGATTGTATGGAATAGTTTATTTCAATGTTAATGTTCTTCTACCGCGGTGCATGGTCGTAAAGGTAAAGGTCGCGAAACTCAGGTTCAGGGAGGAAACTCGTTGTTGAAGTCAAAAAAATAGTTCACCAATTTTACCGCTACGAGCGCAAGTGAATAAAGGGCTATAGGCGACCAATAAGAGTTCATACCGTTTTTCTTTTGTTGAATTTTAAATTTTCGAACACGTCAACACGTTTGATTGATCGCATTTAATCTCTCACGCTTCCAGCAGCAGAAATTGAACTACATTTCTGGCTTTAGTAACAGATCACCATTTTTTAGTAAAATCAACTCGAGTTTCCCGACCATTAACGACCATACCGCGGTGATATTTCTATCCTCTTTACGTTTTTAGTAGAGAATGTTTCATCCTTTACAGATTTTACAGATGAGATGAAACACAGTAGTTTATGTTTAAAAATTTTTTATCTCGTTAATAATTAAGGAGGAAAATAGTATTCTTATTTGAAAGTCTGGGTGTCTAAGAACTGCACAGGTATTGCGCTTTGCTTGATCAGGGGTTATACGGGAAAAAATGTATTTTTCGCAGCCCTTTTTTAAGCAAATGTTGAGAATGATAATTATAACCGTCGTGGAGGTATAACCGGGACACCCTCTTTATGGATATAGGACTTCCAAGAAAACTGAGTTGCTTTGCTTTTATCCATTGTTTTATTTCCCCAATCGTCCACTAACCTACAACGCGATCTTAATTAATTAATGATACAAATTAAAATCTTACATCCTCTACCGAATTCAACCCTACTGTTAAGATAATTAGAACCGGGAGAGCGCGAACGCAGTCCCGACTACCAAAAATTACGCGCCCGAGATACCCACATTTGGGGTATTCGCAGGAGTCAACCCAACCTAAGTGCAATGGAAGGGCCTCGTCCCGGGGGAACCGCCTTCATGATCACGGTAGCCCCTACGCCAGGTAAGTATGCTTAAGCAATCACCCTATTCGCGACCACTCTCACGACCAGCTTGTAACATTCGCTTACTCACATCAATTCCTTATAAATTTAATGATCACACAAACCTAAATTAGTAAATTTTTTATCACTAAAACCGTTTTGGGCTTCAATATTGTTATTTTTACTCCCATCTTAACCCCAAAAATTATAAATTAAATAATAAAATAAATAAAAAATTATAACGCTTTGTACAATCACAGTTTTTAACGCATTCTATCGTTGACTCGTCACACTACAAACACGATTTCAAATTTAACCAGTTGTATTCGTGATTGTGGGTAAAACCTACTTTGGTACCCGTATTTCAAGTTAACGTTTATAATTAATTAAATAATTAAAAAAATTTTTCTAGACTATTAACGAGTGAATCGTAGTCGTAGATTATTTTTTTATGGATCCCAAAAAAAAATTAAATTAAATCGCATGGCGCTGGCATAGATCTCTGGCAGACGACATGACGACATTGATGTAAACACGTGAAGTGATAATTGCCAAGAAAAAAGCCGAAATATGCCAAATATTGCATTTATTTCAAAAGATTTGTGATTCCTAATTGTGAATTACCATATAATCATTACTAACTACATTTTTATTAGGACTTTCCATAGTAAGGTATTGTATATCATTTAAATTTTTGGAAAATTGCTATTATATTTCTCTAGGCCTAAAATATTGTGATTACTTTTTTTTTAGAAACTTATCAAAAAAATGCAAATTGCTGGGATAGGTTTGAGTTTCTCAAAATTTTTGAAAGTTGAAGTCTTTCAAAGATGTCGCCAAATAAATCAACTCATGTTCAACAAATATCTTCTACTGACAAACGTGGGAATTTCAGCAACTTTATCTTGTGCTGGAGACATAATACAACAAAACTATGAAATCGTTAAGACAGGAAAAAGAACTTGGGACAAAGCCAGAACTTTTCGAATGACAGTGTCTGGTGTAGCAATAGGTGTAGTGTGTCATTATTGGTATGGATTTCTAGACAAAAAATATCCTGGTAGAGCGCTAAAAACTGTGCTAAAAAAAGTTGTGATTGACCAATTAGTGTGTTCCCCTGTTTATATAACTATATTTTTTGCAACAACATGTTACATGGAAGAACGTAAGTGGGAAGATTTTAAAGAGGAATTAATGCAAAAATGGTGGAGATTATATTTGGCAGAATGGGTCATATGGCCACCGGCACAGATACTTAATTTTTATTTTTTACCTCCACGGTATCGTGTTCTGTATGATAATGCTATTTCATTAGGATATGATGTATATACATCTTATGTTAAGCACGAAATTCCATTAAATGAAAATAAAGAGGACAATGATGAACCTAGATGATGACAAAGTGTGATTAGGCATGAAATTTATTTTTAAATTATTGAAATTTCATATTAAATTTGTCAGCAGGAATGACATTATAATTTTGTTTTTGAGTTTATTATTTACATGTGGATAGCTGAATTAGAAAGAGAACGAAAACTATGTAAATAGGCAAAAAAAGTTTCAAGCTTGTTTGGAATATATTTCACTTTTTAAAAAGAAAAATTTTATTTTTTGTATAATTATTTTGGGGATACAGTACTGTAGTTATTAACAGCAGGCTGCAATATATCATTTCGAGAGAGAGAGAGAAAACTGGTGCATTTTTTTATTATGAAAAAAATTCTGCTATTTAGTATCTTGCACTAACTGAAATCTGTTGATATTCAGCCAAACTTCAATCAAGACTAAAATTTCAGTTAGGCTAAGTAAGGCTTATTTCTCCATAATGTGCCAACAAAACTAAGCTTTTTAGCTTTTAAGAAAAGCATTTTGCATGAATAATGTAGATTAATCATCAGCTTTTGAAAGTTGACAGCCCTTTTCCCATGAATAAGACTGGGATCATTTTTTTTTTTTTTGGGGGGGGGAACAGGTTTTTTTACAAATTTTGCCGTAGAACAATGTGCTATTATTAATTACTGTAAACAAGCACCTGCACCTTGAGAATCAATGCATAAAAATGAGGTTAGTTTTGCAAAAAAATTTGATGATGATTTGGTTACACAAAGCATGTTTACTTTCAAGCACAACAGCTTATAAGTATACTTTGCTACTTGGGCTATCAACATGAGGAATATTAGCATGAGGGTAAAGTTTCATCCTTCAATTTACAAACTTACATTGCAAAACCTAACAGCCAGATGCATATCAAAGAATTGGCAGGGGAACACTTTTCCCTAATGTAAATGAAAAATTGCTTTCATGAGTGAAATTTTAAGAATCCACTTTTTTAACAAAAGCAGATTTAGTTTGGAAGAGCCACCTAGGATTATTCTGACGATGCAATAATCTCAAAGTGAATATTTTATAATATTCCCTAAATGTGGGATTATTTTTACCATGAGGAAGTCATTTTGTTTCCAATATGTAAAACTTTTATGCAGATGATGATCTTCATTACTTCTAAAACTACATCTTCTTACCTTTAAAATTCTTATCCAATGCACAAGCCTCACCTCTGTATGTCCAGTAGTCTTCTTAATTATTTGCATCTGCAATAAAAAATTACAAGTGTATTTATTACATATTCTCGGTTTTACACACCTACATATTTAGATTTTGTTTCAAAGATCAAATATACTGCTTGGATGAAGGAAAATTTCACTCATAAAAATGATCAAAGAATCACTCACAAAAGAATCAATGGCTGCATAATTAAGGTTGGTTTCTATAGGTTTATGATTGCTTTATTACGGTAACAAAAACGATCGAAGCCCATTAAATAAAACGAATAAAGGCACTGTTAAAAAGACTTACGTCTTGAAGCAAGTTCGCATCGATTCCTTTGAAAAAAGTCCTTTCATCTAACGAAAATAAAAACTGGCATTTGTCACAACATAAACGGAACCTTTTCCCCACGAATCACGATAGCCGCGAGAAAAGCAGACTTACTTGATAGTTATATTTTTTATTACCAAAGACGAATGAAAAGCACTACACGTTCCTGATTACAACTATTATCCGTCAGTTGTACACTACATAAAACTTCCATTTTCTTCCGAAAAAAAAAGAAGCGTGCTTTACGTATGGTCACAGTAAATACATGATACAATTAAGCTTGCGATAAGATGGACATCAGGGCGGCCAACATAATCGTTTCAACTCTGCTTTCCGATTGGTTGATGAAATTGGCGTAGTCAAAATTACTGAGCACTCTATGCTATGCTCTTATTTATCAACTGACAATTCTTTAATAGTTTTATGACTTGACGTATTTCGAATTTTTCAATTGACAGTTTTTTACTACGATCGATTTGTTTCATTCTCGATAAAGAAAAGAAATAAGTAAATTGGTTTCTTGATATCCTTAATGTGAAACGACGGAAGCCGAAAACCATTGAGAAAAACAAACGACAGATGGGATGATGATCCTAATTATATCAACTGTGCGTATGCTATGTATGCATATGCACAAAAAATTTCGAAACCTGCTACTATTTCTAAAATTGATCCAGAATGACAATCAATATTAAAAAATCCATTAAATGAGACATTGCCCAAGTAGAAATAATTCGTTACCTTCAACAAATGATTAAACATTTAAAAAAATATCGACTTTAATAATAAACTTACCGTAATAAAGGTAATGTATCTTACATTTAATTTTCTTGACAATATAAGTAGGTACGAGATTTATAAACCACATTTTTTTCATATCCATGATTTTCTTTTGACTTTATTTTTCTTTTATCTTTAAATTTAATATATTAGTTCATAATACAAATCCATGTGACTAAAACTGAACGTTTATTGAAAGTAGCTGTAGTAATGTCCCTCGACATGACAGACTGAATGAAATCCACTATTTGCTTTGGAGCGTTACCTGAAAAGAAATATTCAAATGAATTATTTTAAGTACTGAAAATTGTTAAAGCAAAAAAAATAAATCTGTATTTTAAAATGATTTAAATTTGAAAGTATAAACATCTGAAATTTTCAGGATGCAGATACACAAAAACAGTCGCTCAATACTTTCAAAAAAATTCCAAAGGGGACACTTAGTAATAGGCACTACTTATAAATCAGGTCGTGTGAAAGTCTGACTTTTTTCAAGCTCCTAAACGAGGACTCGGAAAAGTTTTTCTGCAACAAGCAACAAACTTATCAGTAAGCTTCGCGATTAATTTTTTCCATGTAAAACTGCCTATTGTTTATTTATCATATGATGCATACTTTCAAACAACAATTTAATTTGGATTGCAATTTTATTCAATGTTTCCCGTCAAATACAAAAGTCAGACTTACTCGGTTTAATACTTTTATAAGAAAAAGTGCTTTGGCTCAGCAGTGATGAATAGTAGTACAGCCTCTGATCATAGGTTTTTTGATAAAATTGATTATGCTATTTTCATAGCTATGCTCGCACTTTCAAGTTTTATTGGAATTTATTTTGCTTATTTTTCTAAAAAGAAGCCGAATTCAACGATTGAATACCTTATTGGAAATAAGAAAATGGCTACGTTTCCCATCGCTATGTCACTTGCTTCTAGGTAAGGTAATACACTTAAAATGCTATAAAAATCTTTTAATTTTGTTAACTATGAATCCGTAAATTTTAGCTGTATATCCAGTGTTAAATTTCTTGGATTTCCGACCGACGTTTATAAACACGGGACTCAGCTACTATTATCTCTTGTGTCCACAGTACTTGCATGCTTAATTTTGGGGACCATATTCATTCCTGTATTATATGAATTAAATTTAATTTCGTCTTACGAATACTTTAACAGAAGATTTAATAATTCCGTAAGAACTTTAGGTTCAACCTTATTTGTGATTAAAATGGTAAGGGAGATCAATTGCCGTAAGAGAAATAAAAATACAACGATAATTTGGCACCTTATTTTTTTTATTTTAGTTAATATACTCAGCAGCAAATATCTATGGGCCGTCTGTAGCTTTAGCACAAGCTTCAGGTTTTGATCCCAAGGTTTTAATACCCTCCATCAGCATTGTTTGCATTTTTTACACTTCTATAGTGAGTCGATAATTAAATTTAACGATTCAAACAGACTTTAACATTAAATAATCGTTTTTAGGGTGGTTTAAGAGCCGTTGTTTGGGCAGACACGCTTCAAATGATATTAATGATCTTAGGACCATTCGCTGTAATGATAATTGGAACTTACAAAGCAGGAGGAATTGAAAATGTATGGGAGGAGAATAAAAAATCTGGGAGGATAGAATTTTTCGAGTACGATTAACCTATCCACAATGCTAAGCAATTCAAGCATAAGTCATTTGTTAATAAATATATTGACAGAAGAAATAAATGAATGGGTTATTTGGTATTTGAAAGGGAGAAAATCCTATAGTCTAAGATAAAGGGTTCGAAATTCTGATTTCTTATTAGTTATGACCACACGTTTTCAATCGTCCTTCATTGGTAATGACGTTCTGCTGGTAATGTATTTACATGACTATGGTACTTCATTTACGTTTCGTCAAAGCCAAAAAAAAGCAGCAGTATAGTTGGCGACTCTGTCCTTTCAGCCTCTTTAGTGAAACACACGCCTCCGCGGTTTCGCACTATAACATTGATTTCATTTTGCACTAAACATTCGCATAAATCTATTCTTTCCAGCATGAATTTAGATCCTACTGTTGCATATACTTTCTGGGATGTAACTGTGGGTTTGACCTTTTTTTATTCTGGGCTATATCTAGTTAATCAATCAGTGGCACAAAGATGCCTTTCTTTACCATCTTTAAGGAAAGCAAAGATGTAAGGCAGGCATTATTAAAAATTGCAAAAAGTTTTGATACTCAAACGAGTTTATAAAAATAATGAAAGTAAGAAATTGTTTCAAAAAGTAAATTTAATTGATTACTTTTCAGAGCCATTTTCACATTTTGCCTCTTTGCTGTATTTTTTGTCGTCATAACTTGTATTATAGCACTGGCTGCTTATGCCATGTTTCATGACTGTGATCCAATCACCAGCAAAATCATTTCAAGAGACGATCAAATTATTCCTTATTTTATGATGAGGGTCACTCAAAATATTCCACTCATACCTGGAATTTTCCTTTCTGCTATTTTCAGCGCTTCCTTAAGGTATGAATATTTAATCGATTGCAAACTCTTATAAACAACATTTAGAAAAAATATGTCTTGCCTTTTCAGTTCTATTTCAACGGGTTTAAATTCAGTAGCAGGGGTCATTTTGATCGATTTCATACGTCCTATCTGGAAAAGACCTATATCAGAAGCAAACGAGGCTCTCATCATGAAAATCATAGTTGTCATATCAGGATTGATTTTTATTGCATTAACTTTTCTTATCGATGAACTGGGCGGTATTTTTCAGGTACATTCTGTTACTGAAACTATTTTTTCATTTTTATTAGTTTATCTCTTTTTCCAGACTATTGTCAGTCTGCAAGCGATCTCACAAGGTACACTGCTCGGGATGTTTTCTTTAGGAATGTTGTTCCCATGGGCAAATTCTAAAGGTACTTTAACCGGAGGTGTAATAGCCTCTGCTCTCATTGCCTGGATTTGTACCGGGGCTCAGATGAACAAAAAACGCATGAAAGTCCTCAAAAAGCCATTATCAATTGACGGCTGTGATAATAGCACATTAGATAATTATTACACATTTTTAAATAGCACTAAAACTGTTTCTAATGAGGAGTAAGTTCAATTTTGAAATTTTGCAAGCGGCCTATTTAATTTTTAACTTAATTTTAATTTTTAATTTTCAACTTTAAATATTTTCAGAGGTGAAGTATTCCCTTTGTATAAAATATCACATGCTTACTACAACGTGATAGCTGCTCTAACAGTTGTAATTATTGGACTACTTGTCAGTTTTCTGACAGGCCCCAACAATCCAAAGGAAATGGATTCAAATCTTTTTCCAAGTATGATAAAAAGATTTTGCAAAAACGGAAAGGACCCTGCAAAGGAGAACAGCAAATTAATGGAAAACAGCTCCGAATGATCATATGTTTCGTACAAAGAGTTTGATTATTAGTGCTAATCAAATAATGATTTCAAAGAAATTTCAGCCTAATATCAGAAAATAAAATTTAGTATTTTGTCAACAATTTTGGGTGTTTTTTTTTTGTACCTTATGAGAATAGTAATGGAAATCCTTTTTTAATAATCTAAAGCAGTAAAAAAATATGCAAAATCTGAAATAACCTTACGATGTACGAAATCTATATAAAGCATGATAATCCATTACTATAATTTTAGTTGGTACTGGGCAATTCAATCCAATTTAATTAGATTCAATTATATTCACGTTTGCATATACGACGTGCAATGAAACATGCAAAATTTTTAGCGCCAAGCTGCTTCTAAGCTTCAAAGACAAGATCGTGTATCAAATTTACAATACTTCAAACTTTATAAAAATCTTTTCAGTGCAGTCTGCTAGGATCATCAAGAGAGGTGAAATTTTGCATTAGGCGCGAAGAAACAAATTTTGCACAAAAAGTTGTTCAACACGGAAAATACAGTAACACAATCGATACCACAAGAAAAATAATTTGAAGATCTGATTAACATTTCAAAACATATTTAACAAAGGTTATAAAAAAAAATCTTCCTTTGATAAGTTTCAATGGTCTTTGTGGTAGAACGCATTACTGTTTATACAAAACAATTTTAATCGAAAAAAGTGATAGCTCTTAATCTTGGCGAAATTGCCGGTAATTCCCCGCAAACTTAGTAAATGCTTTTAATCGGTTATAAATGCAAAACTTGTTCTATTGTATAGAATAATTTTTATAGAGATGTATTGTTTTTGCAATTAGGAATTAAAAAATTAAGTACGAGCACTAAGTGCAACGCTTAAAAATGGATGAGCAAACAAATTTAGCAACCAAGTTTACTTCTGTACCTCGATTCTTAGATGCAATAGATTATTCCATTATCATAAGTATGTTGGCGTTGTCAGCCTTTACCGGGATTTATTTTGCTAACTGCTCTAAAAAAAAGCCAAACACAACGACTGAATATCTGATTGGAGACAGGAAAATAGGATTGCTTCCGATCGCCATGTCACTTGCTGCAAGGTATGAATTTTTCAAATATTTAAAATTTAACCAATGTAAACTGTTTTATTGTTAAGTAAGTTAAATTTAGCTACATAGGCTCTCCAAAATTTCTTGGAGTCAATACGGATATTTATAAATACGGGACTCAATTACTACTAATTCCTGTGTCAGCGGGTATTGCCTGCTTATGCTCAGCAACGTTATTCATACCAGTGTTGTACAAACTTAACATGATCTCATCTTACGAATATTTTAAATTGAGATTTAATAATGCCGTAAGAATATTTGGTGCGGCTTTATTCGTGGTTAAAATGGTAATAACACTTTATCAATAAATTTATTATGCCACATAAATGACAGGTCTATTAAATGATACAATTTTTCATAGTTATTGTTCTCAGCAATTCAAATTTATGGACCCAGCATAACTTTGGCTCAAGCTACAGGGATGAACCTAAACGTCTTAATACCTTGTATAAGTCTTGTTTGCATTTTTTACACTTCCATAGTAAGTCAAATTGTCGAATAATAATAATAATAAAGATTTTTAAAATGACATATCTTGAAAAACTATTGTATTTCAGGGTGGTTTAAGAGCTGTAGTTTGGGCAGACACACTACAAATGATAATCATGATCTTGGGAGCTTTTTCTGTTATGATAATCGGTAGCTATAAAGCAGGAGGAATAGAAAATATTTGGGAAGAAAACAAAAAATCAGGAAGAATAATATTTTTCCAGTGTGTGAAATTCGTTATTGCATAAAAAACTTCAATAAATATTTTTTAAAAAATTCTTTTTCTAGGATGAAATATGATTCTTCGGCTCCATACACTTTTTGGGATATAGCCTTTGGCAATGTTTTCAATTACCTCGGTTATCTCCTTGTTAATCAATCAATGACTCAGAGGTGCTTGTCTTTACCTTCTTTTAGAAAAACACAAATGTAAGCCAGGTGATTTAACGAAAAATGTACCGCCTGTCTTAACAGTAAATGTATACGATGAATGAGGTAAACATATTGCAGGGCACATTTACTTTTGAGACAAGTCCAGAATATGAACCTAACGTGATGAATTCGTAACTTTGTAATAAATGTATTTCGCGACCAATAAATAAGTTTGTAACTTTCAGAGCCATCTTCATATTCCCAGTGACACGAAATCGATATTTTTTCATATGAAAGAGTATTCAAATATCCTTTCATGAGTTTCGGGATAAACGGAACATATTTTTAGGTATGAGAATACAGACTCTTGCAGAAAAATATTTTTCAAATACAAACAAATATTTTTATAGAAATTCCTCATATATAAAAAACCCCCGAAAAATATATGTTCAGAAATAAAAATACAAATGTCTATCCAAAAAATGCCTAATATGTAAAAATATAGATTTCGTGTGACTGGGTTCCTTTTTATCACGGTTATGCTCACTATAGTAAACTCTATATCTGCTCTAGCTGCTTATACTATATTTCATGATTGCGACCCGATCAAAGGCAAGATAATTGCAAGAGATGATCAAATTATGCCTTACTTTATGATGAAGATCACTGAAAATATTCCAGCCATACCAGGAATCTATCTTTCTACAATTTTCAGCGCTAGTTTAAGGTATATCTATAATATGGTAAGAACAATTGACATTAATTTTAAAAACTACTTCCTTGGCAAACCTTTAGTTCTGTATCGACTGGTTTAAATTCAATGGCAGGAGTTATTCTGATTGATTTTATACGTCCTATTTGGAAAAGACCAATATCAGAAGCAAGACAAGCTCTACTCATGAAAATTACTGTCCTCATATCAGGAATGATTTTCGTCGCATTAGTTTTTCTTATCGACGCCTTAGGGGGCCTTCTTCAGGTAAATTATTTTGTTGAAAAAAAATTCAGATTACCGTATTTTTGCTTTTAATGTTTTGCCAGACTGTAGTCAGCCTGCAAGCGATTTCACAAGGAGCCCTGCTAGGGATCTTCGTTCTAGGCATGTTTTTTCCTTGGGCGAATTCAAAAGGTGCTTTAACGGGTGGCATCGCAGCCTCTGCTTTAATTATGTGGATGTCAATCGGATCTCAGATGAACAAAAAACGAATTAACACTTTCCACACATCGTTAACCATCGACGGTTGCGATAATAGTACATTAGACCATTATTACAACTATTTAAATAGGACCAAACCAGTGGCTCTCGTGCCAGAGTAAGTTTGTTTCTACATATAGTATTGTAGATTTGGGTAGCATCCGGGCTCGGTTTTATGGATATTATTGTATATTCTTGGTGGATCCCTTGATCTGTTATTTTGCAAAAGTTTTATTGCCCATTTAGCCTCTAATAACTCCGGACATTCTTGGGATATTCAATAGGCTAAGTCATGAAATGCTGCGTAATGACTGATCCATGGTTGTCCAGTAGGAATAAGTGAACATCCACAGAACAGCCAAGGATATTAGAATAAGATGCTACTGTACTTCAGAATTAATTTCATTCAAATTTTACGATTTTTTACAGGCAAGATATTTTTTCTTTGTATAAGGTATCGTTCTTCTACTACAGCCTAATTGGCGTCTTGACAGTTGTTGGGGTTGGTTTGCTTGTCAGTTTTCTGACAGGTCCAAATAATCCTAAGGAAATGGATCCGAATTTATTCCCAAATGTCATAAGCAGATTTTGTAGGTCTAATAGTGAAAAAAAATCAAGGGAAAGTTTAAGATTAATGGAAACGAAAACAAAAACCTGAAATGGAGGACGATTTTGCCTTTTCCAAAAGGTTGTCTGGTATTATAAGAGACATGGTAAACAAATATTTAAAAAAGTTTCCAGTTAACTTGACTTTTTAATCAATATCCAAGAATTTTAAGAACCCAGAGCCTTCAACAAAGTGATAATCCTAATGTATATTTTCTACTAGGTGATAATACAGTAATAAATTGTATTAAAATTTTGCAGATTAAATTTTTCACAGAAATGATAACCTATTTTCTTAAAATTAATCTTTTCAAAAACTGTACTAAGTCCGGATTGATGGCTCCTGTTCAAGATTTCCTTTACACACAGATTTTCAACGAAAATTCCAATCCACAATCCAATTTATACATATTGGGCTCGGTAAGCAACATACGCAATCGTAACAAAAATAACTTGACGGTCTAATTTAAGGAACCCTATTCAAAAGGTTAATAAAAGTTCTCAAAAGAATGGAACTTTTAAATAATTTTGAGTAATTTCCTTTCCGACAAAACACTAACTTGTATTGTTCATGCGTTAATTTTAATCACCAAAAGTGATAGCATTTATTCTTCTATTCTTTTATTCTTTACGTTCGATAGCCAACAGTTTGCGTCAAAAATCTGCATCCACTTAAATATTACGAAAAAATAATTTTTCCTACGCTCTAGAGCCGCAAAGTACATCCCAACAGATGTATTTTGATGCAAGAAATCTGTTGGAATTTACAGAATATAAAAATTCGGCCGCGTTCTCAAGATATTTGCATTTTTTAGTTTCCGTTAACGAAAAAAATTGTCATTCTTTCGATGTTTTCAAATCGATATTTCAATTTCGATATATGAATTTTTTGGCTAAAATCGGGCCAAAATATGGTTGAATTATATACTGGGAGATGTATTTTAATCTGAGGAATCGATTGAGACTAGGTAAAACACTCAATTTTACGTTTTTAATAAGATATTTACAAGAAACCGATTTTTAGGAACTAACGAGTTCGAAAATCTATTTTTACTGAAAATGATTTTTCCTATGTTTTCAAGGCCCAAACTGAGTCGTATCAGACGTATTTTGATGCAAGGAATCCGTTGGAATTTACAGAACAAAAAAATTCGGCCGCGTTCTCAAGATATTTGCATTTTTTACTTTCCGTTAAACGAAAAAAATGGCCATTTTTTCGATGTTTGCAAATCGATATTTCAATTTCGATATATGAATTTTTTGGCTAAAATCGGGCCAAAATATGGTTGAATTATATACTGGGAGATGTATTTTAATCTCAGGAATCGATTGAGACTAGGTAGAACACTCAATTTTACGATTATATTAAAATATTTGCAAAAAACCGATTTTTAGAAACTAACGAGTTCGAAAATCTATTTTTACTGAAAAATGATTTTTCCTATGTTTTCAAGGCCCAAACTGAGTCGTATCAGACGTATTTTGATGCAAGGAATCCGTTGGAATTTACAGAACAAAAAAATTCGGCCGCGTTCTCAAGATATTTGCATTTTTTACTTTCCGTTAAACGAAAAAAATGGCCATTTTTTCGATGTTTGCAAATCGATATTTCAATTTCGATATATGAATTTTTTGGCTAAAATCGGGCCAAAATATGGTTGAATTATATACTGGGAGATGTATTTTAATCTGAGGAATCGATTGAGACTAGGTAGAACACTCAATTTTACGTTTTTAATAAGATATTTGCAAAAAACCCATTTTTAGAAACTAACTAGTTCCAAAATCTATTTTTACTGAAACATTCTATTTCCTACGTTTTCAAGGCCCAAACTGAGTCGTATCAGACGTATTTTGATGCAAGGAATCCGTTGGAATTTACAGAATATAAAAATTCGGCCGCGTTCTTAAGATATTTGCATTTTTTAGTTTCCGTTAAACGAAAAAAATGGCCATTTTTTCGATGTTTTCAAATCGATATTTCAATTTCGATATATGAATTTTCCGGCTTAAAACGGACCAAAATATAGTAAAAAAATAATATACTGGGAGATGCATTTTAATCTGAGGAATCGATTGAGACTAGGCAGAACAATGCGGCCTTTTTGCGGTAACTTTTCACCATCGTAGCTGCATTTCGAAATTTTTTCTAATTTCTTTTTGATTTTCTTAGACCATGATCAGTTTACAAGCGATTGTAAGAGGATCGCTGTTAGGCATGTTCATTTTGGGAATGATCTTCCCATGGGTGAATTCTAAAGGCGCTTTATCAGGAGGAATAGCAGCCTCAGCTTTAATATTGTGGATAAACATTGGAGCTAAATTGAACAAAAACAAGCTCGACACTTTGAGAACGTTATTATCTGTTGATGGTTGTGATAACAGTACCTTAAATAATTATTCCAACAATTTTAACAGGACGAATACTGCAACACTTCGTGAACGGCAAGTTTGACTTTGTGGTAAAAATAAATTAATCTATTAAATTCTTCTACAAGTGACATTTTTCAGGGATGAAGTATTTCCTTTGTACAAGATATCATATCTCTACTACGATTTAATTGCTACTTTAACAGCAATAACCGTTGGATTGTTTGTGAGTTATTTAACAGGCCCAAACAATCCCAAAGAGATGGATTTAAATCTTTTTCCTCACTCCGTGAAGGAAAGACGGTTTTTCCTCACGGGGGAGTTTTTTTAAACGGAAATTGAAGGCTTCCTCGTGAGAAAAAATATCTAACTATGCAAGAAACGCAAAAGACTTGCCCGTCTCAACCTTTTTAAGGCCCTTGCCTTCGGCTCGGGCCTCAAACCCGGTCTCGACGGGCAATTTTGTCTTTTGCGTCACTTGTACAGTTATATACTATTTCCACCTATGATCCGTCAAATTTTTAAAAGGGAAGAAATTTCATTAGAAAATATGAATTTAATGAAAATTAATTCGGAATAAAAATGTAAAATTTGGAAAAAGTTTTCTAAAACGGATACTTCTATTAGCACCAGCAGCAACCGTTATTTTAAAATGTACCCGACAAAATTAAAATAAAGGATGTGCAATTTTGTGATAAATATCAACCAAACATAACGATTACTGTAGTCATAATATTACACTTGTTTAATTACCTAAATCATTATATTAAATTGCGTTTTTTGACAACCTTGAAAAAATCCTGTCATTAACCGATTTTCTCTCATAAGTTAGTCAGCTGACGGGGAAAAAGAAGTAAGGATAATTAAAAACTTAAGTGAACCCGGTTGAAGTGTGAAGAAGTGACAAAACAAAATTTAACTGTTTTACTAAAAAATTATTCATCTTTAAAATGATTTTGAAGGGTGAAGAAAATCGCAATTGCCAATCCCCCAACGAAATAGATTTTGAATTTCATTTTTTCTTCCTTTGACTTACAAGTTTAGAAAGAAATAATAATAATGTTTATGGTTCGTAGATAATTAAGTAAGCAAAGGCTTGTACCGGTAGAATTTTTACAGAACAGTTCTAAACCTTGGGACACGATTTATTTGCCATAATGGAGTCTAGCAAGCCTCATCCTTTTGTTGGTCGATTTCTCGACGTTATAGATTACAGCATTTTTGCTGGAATGTTAGTTCTATCAGCTTTCATCGGGATATATTTTGCTTTTATTTCGAAAAAGAAGCCTAACACTACTACGGAATATTTAATAGGAGATAGAGAAATTGGAGTTTTTCCTATTGCCATGTCTCTTGCTTCCAGGTAAGTTCCACTTTACCTACTTAAAATGGCGAAATATTTATAATCATTTTGTTTTAGTTTTGTGTCTAGCGTGGCTTTTCTGGCAGTTCCAGCAGAAGTTTATCTATATGGAACTCAAATAATATTATGGTTTATTCCAACGATTCTAGCCAGTTTCTGCATGTTATTTCTTTTTATGCCAGTATTTTTTAACCTCAATATTATTTCATCTTACGAATATTTAAGAAAAAGATTTAATAATACGGTAGCTACAATAGGATCTGGATTATTTTTAATTAAAATGGTAAGCAAAAATAAAGAGCTTGAATTTAATTATTCGAGCCTAAACTTTTGAGAACGTGAGATTGTCTAAAAGAAGCCTAAAAAATAATGAAATCGTGAGGTTTCATTCGAGGCCGAAAAATCAAACCCAGCAAGAGAGTTAAATTTGGGTATAAACACAACCCAGACACAACTTTAGGTTAATAATTAAAAATATTATTTCCTAAATTCAGCTACTTTATACTTCAGTAGCCATTTACGTTCCTTCCATTGCTTTGGCTCAAGTATCTGGGATCGACTTAAAAATTTTGATACCCATAGTATCAATCATTTGCATATTTTATACTTCTGCGGTAAGTTATCTCTTTCAATAAAAGTAAATTTCCTCCCTCAAAAAAATAACTAAAGAAAAAAATTACAGGGCGGCCTAAGAGCTGTGGTTTGGACTGACACTCTTCAGACTATCTTAATGGTAGGTGGGACCTTTGTTATAACGGGACTTGGAACTCATAGAGTCGGAGGGTTTAAATATATTTGGGAAAAAAATGAGGAATCGGGAAGAATTGAATTTCTCAAGTAAATTTCTTTACTCATATCGATCCATTCGATAATCAAACGACTTTCATATTTATTTTATAATTTAAGCATGGATCCTGACCCACGAGTCCGATCAAGTTTTTGGAACGTCACAATCGGTTTTTTCGTGTTCTCTTTAAGTCAATTCAGCGTTAATCAAGCAATGGTCCAACGATGTCTTTCATTATCATCTTTTAAAAAAATAAAAATGTAAGTTTTCCTCGTTATTCGATTTCGATAAAAGATAAGGGCTATTTAAAAAAAGAATATAACTGAAATGATAATACATGGCTAATTATCTTTCAGAACAATGGTCATGTTCGCGTTCATAATCTCCTTGATAGTCACGGTCAACAGTTACAACGGCCTAATCGCATATGCTGCTTTTTATGATTGCGACCCCATTACAACAAAATCAATTTCAAAAGCAGATCAAATTATTCCTTATTTCTTAATGAAGATTACAGAGAACATTCCAGCAATTCCTGGAATTTTTATTTCGGCTGTGTTCAGCGCTGCTCTAAGGTACCTTTAATAATGCAAACTAAACCACATTTGGTCAGGTTCTGGTTAGCAATCCAGGTCTTCTTTGCCAAACCAGCGGACTTTAAATACCTGAGCTGCCCAAGCTGCTAATTCCGCCCTTTAATATTTTTTCAATAAATTAATTTATTAAACTTTTAAATTTTCTTTCAGTACAATATCGACTGCTCTAAATTCTATGTCTGGAGTTATTTTAATAAGTTTTGTGAATCCTTTCCGGGAAAAACCTTTATCAGACAAAAACGCTGCAATATTAATGAAAATAGTAGTAATTGTTTTAGGTTGTTCTGTAATTTCAATTGCTTTTCTAATAGATAGACTTGGTGGAATCTTGCAGGTTTGTAATTTAAACCATTCTAATATATTCATTTATTTCAGTGAATAACAAAAAAAATTTTTTTAGACCAGCGTAAGTTTTCAAGCTATAACAAACGGCACTCTTTTGGGAATTTTTATCCTGGGAATGTTATTCCCTTGGGCTAATTCGATAGGCGCTTTAGTAGGATCTTTAGCAGGAGCTGCCTTTGTCGGTTGGATTGCTATAGGAGCTTTGGTGGCCATTAGCAAAAAGCAGATAAAATACCCGACAAAACCTTTATCTATCAGTGGCTGCGATAATACCACTTTGAGTAACTACTACAGCTATTTAAATCAGAGCAGTGTAGCAATTTCTCCTAATCGGTAAGCATCTAATCATTTTTTTAAAGAACATACGAAATAATTTTTTTAATTCTTATTATTTTTTTAGGGATGAAGTATTTCCATTATACGCAATATCGTACTTGTATTTTCCTTTGATCGGAACTTTTACAGCAGTATTAGTTGGATTGATAGTCAGTTTTGCAACAGGGGCGAATGATCCGAAAAAGATGGATCCGGGTCTTTTATCGCCAGTAATCACAAAATTTTTCAAGATTGGAGAAAAGTTTGAGAAAGAAAAATGTGAAAATACCAAATTGTAATAAGAGGCAAAAGTTCTGAAGATCTGAATGCTAATTGAGCCGCCCTCAATTACCATTACTTATAGGATAGAGGATTCACTTGATAAATACATAAATTGTCAGTACTTACAAGAAAATCTTGGTAGTAGTCCCAATTTCCTGTGATTTTATCCATGAAAAATATATCCAGGACTTGATTGACGGATGAGCAGTTCGATGGAAGCCCAGTAAAATTAATATTTTTAAAAAAATTCGCCGATTAATCATATAAACTAGCGTAATATTCCTGATATGCTTGAATGTAAGCTTCTTTTTCCGACTGAGTCATTTGTGCAATTAAAGTATCATTTACAGAGGTTACAGGAACAGATTTGCCAGCAACCTGAACCATTGGAGATGAATCGTCTTCATCTGAAGATATCACTTCTATATCTGCAAAAAATAAACATTATTAAAAATTGCTGATATATAGAATAATTTTAATGATATTTTCTCTTTTCTTGTTTTTACCTTCTTTATATTCATTATCAAACCGTTTCATTTCATCATCGCTCGAATCACTATTTTCATGGCCAGGAAGAGATTTTGCAGCTGCATTTGCAGCATTTCCACTATCTCGAACTTCATGCTGCAATAATACTGACATAATGTCTTCAACATTTTTATTGGTGGGTTTTTCATTTGTTTCTACTGCACTTGCTTCATTCAATTGTAAATCAGTCTAAAAATAAAAAAAACAATCATTAAAAATAAGTTTCACGAAATTCAACTTTAAATCAAAATGTTTTCAAATCAATACAAACCTTATTGTCTAACATATCCTGATTCATAATGGTGCTATGTTCCATCCAAACAGGACGTTCCTTTCTAGCAGGTGCATTTTGAGTAATATCTTCACCTATCCTAACATCAATTCGAGTTTCCTCAACTCTAAATCCTTGATTCTTTGTAAGATCTCCGGACCATTGTTCATTGGCTGGCCTAAGAGTTTGATTTGATTTCTTTTCAATACTAAAGAAAAAAAAAAAAAAAAGAAATTATTACCCTTTTCCTTGTCCATGATTGCAAAAAACAATTATTTTTTTATCTTACCCTCTAATTGTACTAATATCAACAGGTTCAGGTTCTAAGAGTTCCGGTGCTAATTTGATGCCTTCCACTTGTCGAAGCAAAACAAATAATGGTTCTAATTGTTCATTAAATTTTGCAAGGAGTAACCTTGAATCCTTTTTAGGCAAAGCAGACTGATCTTCTTCAACTGGTTGTTTGCAAAATGTACATAAAAATTCTTGTGTAACAAAATCGTACAACTGGTCAGCCTAAAGTGAAAAAAAATGTAGAGTAAAAATTGGTGATAGCAAAAAATATCTGGTAAAAAATAAATTAGTATATTACCTCAAGATCGGTAAAGGTTTTGAGACAATTTAGACATTTAAAGCTGGCTCTACTAGTGGCATCTCGTTCTTCTGTTTCCATTCGCTTCCTCATGAGATCCAATTTATATTTGACTACATTTACAAAAGTCTGAAGAATAAATTTAAACCAAAGTTATGAATTTATCAAAAACACAAAAAAAATGCTGAACATTCATTACAACTTACCTTATAGTTAATAAAATAATAATGAACTTTTTGAGCTTTACCATCTTCAGCTGTCTCCATTTTTAATCTGATCTGAATAAATTTATCGTTCTTAAGCGTCGCTATTTTGGAACGAAGCATTTTCTTATCGAATTTTAATAATTCGGTCATATCATCCTCTTTCATACAAGGATTCCTAACCAACATATCTACAATTAAAGCGTCTTCAATATTGTAAAAACCTCGAACCACAAGCCGGGCTAATTGTTTTAAACTGCTGGGTATTTCGGTAACGTATGTTTCATCCATTTTTACACATTTATTAAAACGAAAACCGTCGTTAATCGTTTAACTTTTTAAACGTTTCGTAAACAAACTTCATTTATCGCCATGATTTCTGTACCAATGCTTTCAGCAAAATTGCCAACCTAATGGCGGAAATTTTAAAAACCCTAAAGGTAGCGCAATTTTATTCTATGTTTAGATTATGGAGGTTATTGTCATCTTAGCAGTAATAAACCATGGTAGTTAAAGCGCGAATAGAAAAAATATTTAAATGTTTATCGCGAAAGTAAGCTGCAAGCATCCCTCGCTAACAAAAACAAACTGAAGGAAGAGGAAAAAAATATCGAAAGACTTTAGTGTTTCTATAAAAAACAAGTTGGAAAAATAAATAAGAATTCAATTTGAGAAAGTTATATTAAATATTAAAAATCCATATAAATAAAGGTAAAAAATATGAAAGGTTAATAAAAACTACTTTAGTTGAACTACTTTGATAGAAATATTTATTCCTATTTTTCTTCTTATCATCAACCGGATCATCTGATCCACAAGGGCGGTACGATATGGTTGATTTTCGTTTTGCACTCACAGCATGGCCTACAATGTACAAACTGGGAGATGCCAATTTTCCTGTTGTCATTAAAATACTGAAATCCTGTTCCAATTTACTTGCTTCAGGGCCTGAAATTCAAAACTTAGTTAATTCTCATTTTCCTTCAATTTCATTTTGTAGTCTTCGCTTACCCTTGAAATGCAATAAAAATTGAATACAATTCGAATCGTATAATTTTTTAGTCTTCCTAGTATCCACTGTAATAAACCAGTCTGGTACACCCATTATCTCACGAACTTCTTCCAAAAATTGTGTCGTGACAAATTTTGAAGAATATCGAATATTGGCATACTTAATTATATCCTTATCAGGCTCGATATTGGCGCATGCAAATCTATCTCCTCCTCTCTCGGGTGTAAATATCACGATTGATCTTCCCATCGCGGAGACGTCTCCTTCTGCAAAATTTTAAAAATTATTTTCTGTCGAAAAAAATAATGTTGAAATATAGAAATATTACAAACCTAAAGGAAAACTAGAATCTGAAAAAACTTGTCTTTGGTCTCCTACATTAATGGTTCCTAGACGACCTGATACATCACCGACGTAACATCTTAAAGGATTATCAGGACCGCATTCAGCTCTGTACAACTCATCATTTAAAGGATCTGCCAGCTGGGTATAATAAGGATTCCAAACATAGCCTCCAGCCGTGCAGCGAGTATTTAAAACTTTTACGGTTGCGTCAACGCTAACAGGATTAACATAAACAGCCCAATTATGATTTCTTGTTAAATTTCTATCCTGTTTGCCAGGATATCTGAGATTTACTTCGATGACTGTGTCACTTTTCGAACCGTCGTTGTAAACTAATTGAGTCTATAAAACAAAAATTAACTTCATTTTAAAAAAATTAATAAAAGAAATATTTTGATAACAAAAGAATAAATACCATTCTAACATATCCATAGGCAAAACCTCCTGGATGATGAAAAGAGGCAATGGCCCGAAGTTCTCGAGCTTCGGAGGGTGCATAACCTCTTTCTATACTAGAACAGACCCATCTTCGATTTTTTAAACGCTTATGAATTACCACGCTTCGACCGAGTATGCTTTTTGGACCGAAAAGCGTGATAGAGGAATCATTATAAGATGTTACTACTGTAGTTTTATTATCTAAAAATCCGAATTTTCCACTTAAATCTCCTGTTTCGTATTGATCTGGAGTGCCATGCAAAGGCGAAGATTGAGGATTCACTTTTAATGGGTTAAAATGACCGTATAATGTAGAATCTTCACACGGGAACTCAAGATACTCTTGCACTGGTGCCTATGAAAGATAAAAATGAAATATATGACAGAATGCAGTTTGCCAGCAAGTGAAATAAAAACGGTTAGTTGTGATTACCAAATGAATATGATAGCCACTTGCATCGACTAGACCTTCGATTGAAACTTCGATATTAGTGATATCATACTTAGTTTGTTGGAGGAATTCTAATTTTCCCGACACGGTTGCTGGTTCACCGTTTGGATACCAAGACCTGACTACTGCCTTACGCCGATAAACTGCTTCAATCCTGAAAATTCAAAAAAAAAAAAAAAATCATTGACATTGCTTGATACGAAACACAATTTATAAATAAATTAACTCACTTTGAACATGCTAATCTATCTCCTCTTAAAACAGGCCCATGATCATCGTATATTACGAATGACTTTCCCACGATGCTGCTAGCTCCTGACAGTGGCAGTCTCCCGTCGGTAAAAATCTTTCTGGAAATTTTAAGTGAATTTTTTTTGCTTCCAGCTATGCTAAGCGGCCCGTGTTTTGATGTTAAGTCCCCTAATCTACATGTCAGTAAATTTTTGCTATCGCAATGTTCTCCCGAACTCTTTTCGTTGAGAGAAACCTTGTAAGGGTTAAAAATTTGTCCTGAGCTGACGCATCTTTTTGAATAATTGTAGAAATCTCTTCCTGGAGGGAACTCATTTATCGACCACCTATGATCAAAAGTGTCGTTGAGTGTAGTTCCGTCAGAATAAACCTAAATAATAATAAAAATAAAAAAATAGAAAAATAAGTTTATTAAGCAAAATAATGGGTAAATAAATTAGTAAGTAATGGACTCGATTGCAAGTTGAAAGGTTTTAAGAAATAACTCACTAATGTTTCTATAATGACTGTTGTGTCCATCCATGGCTGATCTCTTGGCTGTCTCAGTATAACGCTTCCTACTATAGGGTAATGATATATTACAGAGGCAGTAAACATGGGGACAGCCGCGGAAGAATGTGAAATTGATTTGTACCTTAACAAAGTCCCACATACCCAAGGAACTGATATTTTACTTTCTATAAATCTGGAAAAAAAAGAATCATTACTTTTTAATCTTAGTAACGTTTTTATAAACTAATCCTTCAATTTCGATTCGCTAACCTATAAAAAACTATAGATCGATGCACGACGCTGTTGGGCCCATACAAAGGAAGAAAAATATCCCACATGGTCAGTACAGATCCAATGTAATGAACGTCACCGTGTTTACCACTTAAATCACCAACGGCATATACATCTTGAGAACCGTGGCCATCGTTAAGCATACTCGGATTGTAAGTGTGGCCGGATTGCGTACATCTTGAATCGAAGCTAACAGACGGATCAAGAGGAAACTCGTTAATTTGGCATCCAGCTAATGATATGACTTCATTTCCAAGAGTAGTTAAATTAAAAAGAAGCCACGTTGGATCGAATCTCGTTCGTTGGGACAGCGTCACTGCTCCTAAAATTCCATCTGATTGAATAATTGACCTAAAAATCAATTAAATTAGTAAATCTTTTGATTTATTTTATCATTTAAATTGAGAAGTGCGACTAACTTGACTACGACTGTCCGATGAAACCGTATTTTAGCGCAGGCTAAAAAGCTATCGTCGTGTCTATCGTCGAAAAGTACTAAATAAAGACTCCTTCGGCCTCCTAATAGATCAGCAGGAATAACTGATAACCCTGGGTCTCGAAACATAGATCTTGAAGATTTTGAAAAACGACTTGTTGTTTGTGCCACTGTTATTTTTCCTATTCGGGATGTTAAATCACCAGCTGGATGAGTAGAATCAGTTGGATTGAAAACGATTTGCAAGAAATTACAATTGTCTCTAGATTTATCTGTAAAATTAAAATACAGTGTACTAAGCAAACTCAAAACAGGCAAAAAATGTTTACTTTTCCAAATGTCTTACCGACTTCTGAATCAAGAATATCAGTCACATAAATCATCCATTTGTGCTTCGATGAAGTGTGATTAGTAATGTGTGCTAAATTGCTAAAAACCACATTGTCTGTCACGTTAAATCTGTGACTTCCAGCCCATCTAAAATACACGGAACCTGCGATTGGGGAGTAAAATTTCGCTTCAGCAACTCTTTCCTCGTAATCATCTGTCACCTATCAATTAATTAAAAATGAATTAGCTTCAAAAAGTGAGCTTACCTAAAATGTATTATGTCAAACATTAATTATTGAGTCCGTAAGCTTACGGTTTACTTACTGTTATAGTCCCGCAGGCTTTTTGCCCGTTCGACCCAAGTAGAAGTAAAGATCTTCCCCATACTCCTTTCTCTCCAGTGAGTGCAAAAGTCTCGTTGTATGTCTCAAATTCAAAATACGTGTGAGATTCATTTTTCAAAAATATAATAGGTCCAAATAAGTCATTTAAATCGATGATCCTATAAAAAATAGAATTCCATTTGTAAAAAGTGTAGTGTTCTATTTAACACTGAAAAATATACTTACGAATTTCCGACTAAGTGATTATTACACCGATCTCCAGAAACGACAGAATAATCGACTGGGAACTGGGAAATAAACCAAGTCCAAGTTTCATTCTCGGGGATTTCATTTCGATGATATAAATTGACAGTTACGTAAACCGTTCTATTATTAATAGTCCCATCTACTAATGGATCCTGATAAAATGTAATTTCTCCATGAATCCCATGCTGGGATATGTGAGCAGTTAGGTGGAGTCCGAAACATGTCGTTAATTCTAAAATATAAAAAAAATAATTTAATTTGAGTCATTGTTCCAAGATTTACTTCACTGATTTAGCATCCGGCTCAAGCGTACGTCATTTATGAAGTAAACCATCCGTCCATATGCTTTCTTAATTTGTCAAATAACTGTACTTTGCTATAATTATCTCTAAAATTTTAAGTCATCAGGCATATTTAAAGTATCGAGCTTACAAAGCAGCAATACTGAAAATCACAACTCTTATTTTTTACATCGATATTTCCTTTGCCTAAATAAAAACAGTTACTTAACTTAAGAAAGTTATGTCATTGAACTCAAATAAACATTGATTTCAAGCATTAAAAATAAAAACATACATAAATCATGACAGAAACTTACCGAATAATAAGATAAATAACATATAAATAATGAAACGAAAAAACATTTTGAATTTTTATTCATGAAACACTTGTTATTACCAAGTAAACAAAAAAAACTTGCTTCCTCCAGCGCCTTCTTTACATTAAGTGCCGTTTAGGCACGAGTATGAGTAATTTAGGTACGGTCGTTGTAATTCCAGCCGCTTCCCACAGATGGAGTTAACTACTCTACTAAGGTACTCACGATTTTCGAGGATGAACCATTAATTATTTATTATTAATAACTTTTTTTTTTTCTAAAAAATTATATTTCTTTTTTTATAAGGCAGGGAAACAATTTCGTAGAAGAAAATTTAAAACATAGAAAAAATACAATATTGTAACTAGTAAATGGCAAATGGTAATAAACTTTTTAATGGCTAGAAACCATTAATTGCTCCCTAAATACAACTTCGCCACTTTTTTTATAAAATAAATTATTTTTTCACTAATTCTATTTTAATAAAATGAGATAAATTGCAGTCTACAAGATTTAAATTATGACATTTAATATGTTGAATCATACTATCTTGGTATTGAAATCGTTTTGGACATCTATTACACTGATATACAATTCGTTTGCTATGACTTTTTAATAAATGTTTACTATACATGTTCCAAGTAATAAATGAGTTACTACAATCTGAGCATGTAATGGCATTTTCATGTTTTGCAACATGCTTTTGGTATTGATTCATTCTTGAAAAGCTAACTTTACAATATGTGCAACTGTACATTTTTCTGGCATCTTTACAAAATTCCCTGTGCTTTAAGCTGTGGCGATAATAATGAAAGCGCTTTTTGCAATAATTGCACATGAAAGGTTTCATGGGATGATCGTGAATTTTTTTGTGCTTTTCACGTTCGGTTTCGTTTTCAATTACATCCAGACAGCCTTTGAAATCACAATGTTTTTTAATATGGCTTTCCAATATTTTCATATCGACGAATAATTCATGGCACTTGCAGCAATGTAATTTTTCATGGATGGCTTTCGATTGCAGTTCGAAAAATTTGTATTTGCATTCCTTAACATTACAAGTTAGCTCAAAATATCCTGAAGGAATTGCGTTCGGTGGGGTTTCATTGTTGAGCGATTTTACGTTATTTGAAAAGCTTTCGTCGATTATTAACTTCCCATCTTCATCATCACTTTCATCTTTGACTTTTTTTTGAATAATTGGCTCTAAATAAATATCTTTGCTATAATCTACACCTTCTATAAAAAGTCCGTAGTTTCTCAATACATCCTTTGGTATGTCTTCTAAACGTACATCTTGACTATTATTGTGATTTACATTAATTCGATATGTATGATTTTCTGCAAGATCACATTGTGAGATACTATTCTCCTTATCTGATTTGAGATCATTCGATATGTCACAGTCTATTGGTGGGTCTACTGTCTGACTAATAAATACTGGATTGTTCTTAAATTTGTTCGCCTCAACCACACCAAAATCATCTTTTGTTTTTATAATACTGCAGCAATCCATATTTTCCTGGTATCAGTCTTATTCTTTACATTGATGTTGTTAAATATGATATTCCTAAAAAATAAATCAAACACTGCAGTTTATTTTTTTGAAAAATCAAACTTTAAGCTGGTTAGTTACATTCACAGATTCTTTCTTCAGTATGAGTCATTTTAACAGAATCTCATCTCATAGCGTCCATGCTATGACTCATAATTATGAGAGAGCACTTAATATTTTTATTATTAAAGACTATTGCACAGTATGAATAATTTTTGCTTTCTGTTAAACATTTAACCTCTTTTTTTGTCTGGTGACAATCGACCATTTATTAGCAAATGATTTATAAAGCAGCACTAAACTGATTCATTTTACACATCATAAAAAACATTTGATAAAAAAAGATTTAATATCAACAACAAAAGAGTAGAGTTCAAAATAAAATGCCAAATGACACAATAAACTGAAAAAAAAAAGTCTCAAGGCAGAATGACAAAAAAAGGTTCTCTTTAGGGGCCTAATTAACAACATGTGCACCCAAGTTCCTCTTAGTCACAAATTTTGACCGAATAAACTGACAAAAGAAAATTTTCCTTATATTAATAAATTCATACCGGTTTATCAACAAAATTAAAACTCGTACCTGCGTCACTCCTACGAAATAAGAAGCCGATTTTCCGTTTTGTAATTTTCATTACATTTAAATACTGAATGGCGTCTGTTTTAACATCACTGTAAATTCAAATCATTGCATTTTCTAGCATTTCAGTACAAGACAAAATTATGCACGAAAAAGAGAGGAAAAAAAACAAAACATTTACGGTAGCCGTAATGTTTATCTTTCAATGAATGACGCCATTTTTTTCCTCGTATTGTTGAGTGCCAACTGTTGAAACTGAAGTTCCCTTTAGTGAGAATTGTTTCGCCACAAATCTTAGAAAGCCGTGGGATTTGCGAGGGAAGAGCACGATTTTAACAGTTTTGTCATTTCCTTGCCAGTCTCTTTTTAAACCTCTATTTTTAAACTTGGATTTTAAATTTACTTACCATTTTTGAAAAACGTTTCTGTATTTTCCTTCCCGCTTATGCAGTTTTTAATAAAACTTATAAAAGAACAAAGGCTAGAACATAGTTGCGTTACCAAATCTTATGAGATTCGGTCTTGGATCATTCGTAAATGTAAAATATTCTCTTGATTTCCGTGTTGGTTATTATACTTCTCGGGTTTTCCTATGAATTTCGTTCTTCATTATATTTTTGCAATTTCTGTTTACAGATTATCGTGGGAAACAACGACATAGCAGATATAAAAAGGAGTGAAGAAGCGTAATAAAATACTGCATCAATGGAACCGGTAAGTTCTTTTATTACACCTGTAAAAAACTACGATTGTAGATTACATTTAAAAAAATGAAGACATTCTCAAAAAACAAACGTACCAGCTGAAGGGGCTCCTATTATAGTAAAAGTTCCTAAAAACAAAAGAAAAATGCCAAATGCATTTGACAAATTTTCCAGTCCCACTAATTTCACCAGAATTATAGATCTCATTGAGCCTTGCTCAGCTAAAATAAAATCGAAATTGATTTTAACTTGAATCGAATTTGAATCAATTGAATCAATTTTATTTTCATCAGACCAAAAAAAAACATACCTAATACAAATCCATAGAGAACTGCGTACAAAAAAGCAGCTATTTTACTCTCAAAAAATGTTACACTAATGTTAAGTGTCGCTCCAAAAATTAAAGCAGCAAAATGAAGAATCACAACGTTTACCCATCGAAAATTGCTCAAAAAACCACACAGGATTCGGCCAAGTGCATTTGTAATGCCAACTGATGAAATTAACCACGGAGTTTCATCATAGTTTATAAGTCCGATATGCAAACTCCGCACTAAAAACCAACACATGAATGTTATAATATGCGAAAGTTTTTCTTAAGGAGACAGAAATAATTTTGCAATACCCATAATAAAATACATCGGTATGCTGACTACTGTAGCTAAAAAGGAAGACGATGCGACGTAAAGTAAAAACGATGGGATTTTAAAAATGTTTGGATCAAAAAAAGTTTTCATTGTTCTTCTCATACTTTCAGGGCAGCAAATACATTTTTTATCTTTTTCTTCCCATAAATCGATATAGGTTGGTAATCGAGACACGGACATGTGGTAGTAAAATGATTGGGTATCTTTGTCGGTCTGAAAAAAAGAGAATTTATAAATTAGTAAAAATTTTGTCCAGCGCTAAACGAATTCTATGAAAAACCCTAGTTTACTTACCATGTTTCTGATGCTGCTGGACAATGGTACAGTTATTCTTCTTCTGTAGTCTGGTAAACCTTGAATACTGCCTTCATAAAATATATCGTCCCTGTAAAATGGTCTGCTGCCTCCAATTTTACTGTTGGGATTGAATGTTTTCAAGCATTTCTGGCAGCATTTCTTATGAAATAATTTACATCTTTTCGAAAAAAACCTTAAAATAAACAATATTATTTACATCGTACAATGGTTAATAATAATTTGAACAAAAAATTTTATATATACCGAGATATTCGTGTTTTCCAAGTAATTACCTCCCGCTGTACAGTGTATCTTCTTCTTATATCCATAAGAAGAGATGATTGATAATCCGCGTTTAAAGGCGGTTTAAACAATTCTCTAAATTCCAATTCCGTCATTTTACGAGCACTCATTGAAGTACTGGCATTAGTCAATATGAAAAGAAATAACTAATCAAACAATTTCAGTAGATACCATTAGCCAAGATAAAAAGTTATTAAAAAAACATATTCAAACTTACGCACTGGCTTTGTATTGATCGGCATTCGCTATCCTTGCCGCAGTCGGATATTTAGTATTTGGCATGGATTTTGTTCTATTTTTTACAACAAGCGGAATAGTGGCCAATGTTGCCATTGATTCTACTTCATCTTCCCAATCAATTTTGACAGGCGGTATCGGCCGAAAGCACAAGGCTATGAGAGCGCAAGATATTAATCCGCCTAGAATAGAAGCAATAAATAAGTAAGTTTAAGTATAGAATATATGCGAGTTTAAAGTAATTACCAGCATATATCAGAAACAGTTTTCTCCAAGTGTAATGTTTTAAAAACAACTGAATTGAAGGTGCGATACACAACATCCCTATCCCAGTCCCGCTTGTTGCGATTCCAGTGGCCAGCCCTCTCCATTTTTCGAAATAAAATCCAACGCTAAGGACAGCGTTTGCGTACATCATACTAAATCCAACGCCTTCAATAATAAATCTAAAATAATCATTTTTACAAGTGATTTGAACGATACTAATAACTGTGTCTTACCTCCCACAACACCATAAGTTAAATATAGCAAAAATATTGAATTGACAAACACAGACACTGCTAAACCGATGCTTGATATTACACTTCCTGTCATAATCACTGGGCGAAAACCGAACCGATTGGATAAAATTCCGGCTAAGGGTCCTAAAATTTTTAGTAAAATATTAGCCTGTAAACATTTGTGGCAAAATCTTATCAATGGAAACACTTACCGAACATGTATGAAAATCCCATGGTTAAAGAGTTAGCTAATGTAATTTGAGATACGGAAGCATTAAATTCGTTTTCAAAGACTTGGACCAAAAGACTAAATGTATGAGTAATACCTTCCATGACAAAAATACAGTAAAACGCAGCGGCTACAACTACCCAACCCCATTTGCCATCAGGTGGCACCACTATTATATTAGCAACACTAATATCTTCTGAATTTGTTGAAGGCATTGCCTAAAAATTTGCTCAACTATTGTAAATAAAATTTTTGTTGTTTACTAATTGAAACCAAAACGGAAATCAGCAAGTAGATTGTTAAAAGGAAAATATTCAAAATATAGAATGATTAGGCGCCTTTGATAGGGTGCATTATGCGGTTATCATTCCGTACTACTTTTGTTCACAATACTTTGTAATATGATAAAGTAAACGGGGTTTTTTATTATTTTTATAACACACCAAGAGGAAAAGTTGAAAATAATTATTTCTTATAATCTTGCGCGAGTAATGAAAAAAAAAATTCATTTGGAAAAGTTTTCACGGCAGTTAAGCTGTCGGTTTTAATTATTCAGATATGGATCAGCTTTCAAACTCCAGACATTTAAGTTCTATTGACTATTCAGTGCTTGGAATTATGTTAACATTTTCAATGCTGATAGGAATTTATTTTGCATTTTTTGTGAAAAATAAACAATCCAGTACAGCTATGTTTTTGATGGGCGGTCAAAAATTGAGAGTTCTTCCGGTAGCAATGTCACTCGTAGTTACGTAAGTAATTTTACAATTTATAAAATTTCGGTGGAAAAGACCTAATGCAAAACTCCATACCGTTAAGTCGCTGCATTCGGCTGACGGGTAATAAACTGGATACTTTTGTGCAATGTGGTAGCTGCATACCCCTCATAAGTGCTTCTAAAAGCCCTAAACGACTAGAATAGTAGTAAAGTTTCACATTTACCTTCCCCATTTACGATAACCGATATACGTGTTATAATTTTTTGTTTTTAGCCAGATGGCTGGGCCGTCACTTGTTGGATTACCTACAGAAATATACATTTACGGCACTCAGATTTGGTTATTTAGTATAAACCAGGCACTAGCTAATTTCGTTATGGTTTTTGTTTACCTCCCGGTCTACCGTAATCTTAAGATCACCTCAGTTTTTGAATACCTTAAAAAAAGGTTCAACCACTCAGTGAGGCTGCTAGGATCTGTTTTGTATATTATTAGAATAGTGAGTACAAACTACTTTACAGAGAATAAGAAGTTTCGCTACAACAACATAATTACTTTTTTCTTTAACGCAGATAGTTTTACTTCCAATCGTAATTTACGTACCTGCTTTAGTTTTAGCTCAAGTGACAGGCTTTAAGTTGGAAATGTGGATAATTTTAACGTGTGTTGTAAGCGTTTTTTACACTACTTTAGTAAGTATCAAACCATCACGGAAGAGAGCCGCACAATTCTACCACTAGAGTCGCTGTGTAAAGTAAAAACCACCACCACTAGAAAATATGCACTCAGCGCCACTGGTGGTTGATTTTCGGGTCTGTCTATCCCCGCTCGAATAATATTGCAACATTTTACTGAATTTAAAGCTTTTCGATGAATTTCAGGGAGGAATAACAGCTGTGGTATGGACAGATGCCATTCAAATAATCCTAATGATCATAGGAATATTTACTGTAGCTATCGTGGGGACTTATCAGGCTGGAGGAGTCGAAACTATATGGGAAAGAAATAAACAAAGTGGAAGAATCGATTTTTTTAAGTAAGTAAAAATATAGTAGGAAATTTGAACTTTATTTGATTATTTATTTTTCCAGCATGGATTTCAATCCTAATATCAGACACACTTTCTGGAATATTTTAATTGGAAAGTTTTTTACTCAACTTTCAACATATTCAACTAATCAATCTATTCAGCAAAGATTTTTATCTTTACCATCCTTGTTTAAAGCCAGATTGTAAGTCTACTATGCGTTTTAGTGTGATTCTAAAAAACATTTCGGGTGAGTTTTTAAAAAATTTAAAAAATTGTAGGACAGCTGCAGTTTTTGCTGTCGGCGTTATAACCCTAATGGGAACCTGCTGTTATACTGGGTTAGTTATGGCTGCAACCTTTTCCGATTGCGACCCTATTACTGCAGGAATCATTGATAGGCCAGATCAGATACTTTCGTATTTTATCATGAAAACTGTGGGTCACATTCCTTCAATGCCTGGAATTTTTATAACAGGTGTATGTTCCGCAGCCATCGGGTAAGTAATCATTATACAATATAATCATAAAAGCAAGGTTTCCTTCGGAGAGAAAAAGTATTTTTTTTCCAGTGCAACAGCGATCGGTCTTAATTCTTTTGCTGCAGTAATAATGATGGACTTTATTAAACCATTTTACAAGCAACCAATAACTGAGTCACTGGAATCCTTTTACATGAAAATAATAATCATTATAACTGGAATGATCATCGCACTTATAACTTATTTTATAGTAGATAAGTTAGGACCATTAGTTCAGGTATGGAAAAGGACGCTTTGAATTACCATAGTTCATAGTAAAAGAAAACATAGTATATGCCAACGCGCAGGGTATACCACGTGATCTACTATCGTGACGTCAGCTGTATGTAATTGAAAGACCTTTTCTTCTGCCAGTGTACACAAATTATTTTTCTTATTTTCAAAAAAATTAAATCATCAATCATCTTTTTTATTTTTAAATCGTTTTTGGATTTTTCAAAACGTTATTAGTATGTTTAAGGTTTTGAAATTCAAAATGTTAAAAAACTCAAGTGTGAAGTTTCTTAACGACTTGTATTTTTTCTTTCGATTGAATACAGCTGACGTCATGCGCGAAAAAAACGAATTTTGGACGGATGGTGGGCACCCCTGCCATAGTTGATGTTGTTTGCTTCGTAGAGGTCATATTGTTGTCGAATAAAATGTAATTTGACGTGATGGGTAATGCTGACTCAAGTGACTTTTTTCAATAATTTTTTTTTATAGATAACGGGAAGTCTGTCAGGAATTGCCGATGGAACGGTACTCGGCCTTTTTAGCATGGGGATGCTAATGCCTTGGGTTAATTCGACTGGCGCACTATTAGGAAGCGTCATCAGTTTAATATTTTTAGGATGGATTACGATTGGAACACAAATAGCTATTAATGAAAAACGAATTATTTTTCCAACGAAACCTCTCCTGATAGACGGCTGTGATAATGCTACACTTGAAAATTATTATAGTCATTTAAACGAAACTAGGAAAAATGTTACGTATGATCTGTAAGTTTAAAAAACGTTTGCTTATTTTTAAAAAATCTCAGATTTTTTTACTGATTCTGATTCAAAAATTTTAGAGTAGAACCATTTCCTTTATTCACGGTATCGTACACTTATTATACGTTGATTGGATTTATTGTTACAATAATACTCGGACTGATAATCAGCTTCATGACACACCCAAATAAAGTAAAAAATATGAAACTCGACTTATTTTCACCGGTTATCCATAAATTTTTAGTTGGAAAAACTATCGAGAAGGAAACAGAACTTAAATTGATAAAAAGAAGAGATGGAATTTTTGAAAATGGGAATTCACATTAATATCGTAGACTTTGTTAGTGTCAAGATGAGGTTTACGTTCTGTTTTTCAACTAATTAGGATAAAAACACGCAGCAAGCAGACGATATCGAAAAATGTTTAACAAAAGCAAGAAATCGCAAATTAAAAATTAGAAAAAAACATTGTAGAAATTAGTAAAGAGATAAAGGATTGAAATAAAACTGTGCTCGAATTGAAGCTAATGTTTTCGATTTATGTTTAAGTTTAGCAGTTAAGAAATAACGTGCAGACCGGAAACCGGAAACAAAGGTTTCAAAATTTCGCGGCTTTTGATAGTAGGATTTATCTCAAAGCCGATCTCTGTTAGAATGTCTACCCTAAAACAGTTTTATAACAAACAAAAATCAAGAAAACTGAAAAGTTTTTCATGATTTTTTCCAGCCCTGCATTTGACAGACTTTTATTTTAATCTTAGTTTAAGAACATTAAATCATCGTTCTATTGGCGTTGTGCGACCATCACTACCATGATTTAATTGTTTAGGACCTAAGAAGTCCTGTAATATTGACAAACTTTAAAATAAAATTTAAATAACAAAAAAATTAAAAATGGATTTATTTCGCCTACCTTATGCTCTTCCATTAATTTCATATTAACCATTTCCTTTTCATCCGGATACGCAATGTATCTATGAATAACCGGAGATAATAAATCCAGGTCCACTTTATGAGGTTTGTTCATTCCTGTAAGCCAACTGACAATAATGGCGACTACTACGCAAACTGTGACACCGATCAACGGGTAATAAACGTAAGAAACCTTATATAAAAAGAAAGGTTCTTCCCTAAAATAAAAAAGAAATCATAAATTTTAAGTTCAACACTCGATAAGAATATGTGTACTCACCTTGTTTCATTTATTATCGGTGTTGTGTAATTAGATATCGAATTATAATAATTCTCTAATGTGGCATTGTCACAGCCTTTTATTGAAAAATCTTTCATTTTAAATGTTATTTCTTTTTTCGTTATGGCGACTTGAGTTCCTATTGAGATCCATCCGACAAAAATTGCGCTAACTATACCTCCTGCCATAGCTCCTTTCGAATTGACCCAAGGTAGGAGACTTCCCGAAATAAAAAGTCCTAATTGAACGCCACTAATGATGCCAGAAAGGCTATGTGATGTCTGCAGGAATAATAGATATTTTCTATCAAAAAACTGAGCATGAACATCAGCAGCTGTTTTATCATACCTGTATTAATCCTCCTAATTTATCAACGACCGAAGCCAACACAATTGTAATCGTACCAAAAATCACAACCATAACCTTCATACAAAACGAAGCTCGAGCTTCCGAGATAGGTCTTTTTAATCTGGGTCTAATAAAATCTTCAAAAATCACACCTGTCATTGAATTTAAGCAAGTCGACATGGTGCTAAAAAATTTCAAAAAAGTAAGACTTAAATATACGTCCGTGAAGTTAGCCTGGACTTCAATTTTTTTTTGTTTTTTTTTTTTCAATCGATAACTTAGGCTTGCGCGACCTTGCGCACAAAATATTAGAGCTTGCGCACTTACCGGGATTGAGCTATGAAAGATTATGTCATTTCGTGAACTTAGCCTGCACTTAAAAATTTTAATTTTTTTTTTCGACCAATCGATAGCTTATGCTTGCGCGACCTTGCGTGCAAAATTTTGGACCTTTCGGACTAATACTAACAGAGTAAAGCACGAAAATGTAATTTTTGAACTTAGCCTGCACTTTAAAATTTTTAAATTTCTGTTGCACCAGTCGATGGATAATGCTTGCGCGACCTTGCGCATCCACTTTGAAAACCGTATTATGATTAATAATCATGATAAATTATTTTTTTTAAATAAATGAAACAGTACAAATACGACAAATTGCGTAATATTAATTAGCTTGCTCGTGGAGCGATGGTAGGTGTCCTGCCTACCGTGCAGATATATCGAGTTCGAATCCTCCCGCTAACATTTTTTTTTTTTTCGGGTATGAGTTTTTTTTAGATTCAGTATGTTTTACTGAATAATTTTAAAAATAAATTTAATGTCTATGTTGCTGTAAATGCTGTGTCTTTTTTATAATTACTTTAGTCGTTAACCTAGCAAAGGAAATATTTCCCGCTTTTTTTCCCCTTTTAATTTTGAGATTATTATCAACCTTTCTTCTGCGATGATTTCGCAGCCAATGGAGGGGAAAGAGTCAAGAATGACGAGAATAACGCAGCCCCATGCACTTATTCGAAATGCAGTAAAATAAGTTAGGTTTTATACAAATGGAAAGAAAGCGACTAAAGTAATTATAAAAAAAGACACAGCATTTACAGCAACATAGACATTAAATTTATTTTTAAAATTATTCAGTAAAACATACTGAATCTAAAAAAAACTCATACCCGAAAAAAAAAAAAATGTTAGCGGGAGGATTCGAACCCGATATATCTGCACGGTAGGCAGGACACCTACCATCGCTCCACGAGCAAGCTAATTAATATTACGCAATTTGTCGTATTTGTACTGTTTCATTTATTTAAAAAAAATAATTTATCATGATTATTAATCATAATACGGTTTTCAAAGTGGTTGCGCAAGGTCGCGCAAGCATTATCCATCGACTGGTGCAACAGAAATTTAAAAATTTTAAAGTGCAGGCTAAGTTCAAAAATTACATTTTCGTGCTTTACTCTGTTAGTATTAGTCCGAAAGGTCCAAAATTTTGCACGCAAGGTCGCGCAAGCATAAGCTATCGATTGGTCGAAAAAAAAAAATTAAAATTTTTAAGTGCAGGCTAAGTTCACGAAATGACATAATCTTTCATAGCTCAATCCCGGTAAGTGCGCAAGCTCTAATATTTTGTGCGCAAGGTCACGCAAGCCTAAGTTATCGATTGAAAAAAAAAAAACAAAAAAAAATTGAAGTCCAGGCTAACTTCACGGACGTCTTAAATATCAAGTTTTCGTACACGTCCATCTAGATGAGACTGTATACCTTAGCGCAGCACTGAAAACACCAGCTACAAAAATTCCTGGCAATGCAGGAATATTGCTTGTAGTTTTAATAACAAAGTACGGTAAAATCTGATCGTACTTCTTAATTTTTTTAGTCATTACCGGATCGCAATCATGAAATCCAGCGAATATGACTAAACCTGTATAAAAGCAGTAAGTAACAAGAATCAGCATTCCAAAAATTAAGATGATTATCGTCCTGAAAATTACAGTAAGTGATGTCAACTTTAAAATAATGACTAAATCCGTTCAAATGGTAAAAGCTTACTTTTTCGCTTCTCTTAAAGTCGGCATAGATAAGTATCTTTGTGCAATGGATTGATTTATGGTGCATAGAGATAACAGATGTACAAATTTTCCAATGAGGACATTCCAAAATGTATGCCTTATCGTTGGGTCAATGTCCATACTTTGAAAAAGTAAATCAATGTTAGGCTTAATGCAATGAACTTATTATGATGAGACAGTATTACTTACTTAAAAAATTCTATTCTTCCACCTTCTACGTTTCGCTGCCAAACTGCTGCAAATCCTCCAGCGTTAATAGTTCCGAGAGTAGAAACGGTAAATACGCCCAAGAGAATCAGCATCGTTTGTAAAGTATCTGACCATACTACAGCTTTTAAGCCTCCCTTAAAAAATAATGCAAAAAAGTTTTCCCTGTCCAAAGAGATGATCTTAATGTTCAAACAAAGAACTACTTACCACGGTAGTGTAGAAAATGCAAACTATACATACAACAGGTATTAAGACGGATAAACTCATTCCTGTAACTGAAGCGAAAGCTAAAGCAGGTACGTATATAACGATTGGAATGTATAACATCTGCAAAATTAATTTTAATTCATTAAAAGAGCAACCAAAAAACGATGCGGGGGCTTTTTAATCAGGATTCTCACGTTAACATACCGTAGCTATTAAATATAAAACCGAAGATAGATTCCTTATGGCTGGGTTAAATCTTCTTTGAAAGTATTCGTATACCGACGTGACTTGCAGATTGTATAACAACGGTAGAAAGAGATATATCAAAGCAATATAGCCGAGGATTTCACTGGCTAAAGTGAGATATAGTTGTGTACCAAAAGTGTACACTTCAGATGGTAGTCCTATTAGAGAAATACCAGAGATGCTACTGCAAGGTCGAAAAAATGAATGATTAGTTTCAAGAGAAACGATTGAGAGACTTCAGGATGATCGAAGCTTTACCTTGCTACAAGGGACATCGACATTGGAAAAGTTCCCATCTTCTTTCCTCCCATCAAGTATTCTTTCGTCGTATTTTGCTTCTGTTTGGCGAAAAAAGCAAAGGAGATGCCAATTAAAGCAGATGCACCCAACATCCCACCAAAAAAACAATAATCCAAAATATCAAAGCGTTCGTCCGATTCCATTTTTCCAGATTTATTGAAATTTGCTATGAAATAAGTGAATAAGTACGTGAATGATGCATGGACATTCCACCTGTAAATTACATGGAAAGTTGAGAACATTCATTGAACAAGCTATTATCATTAAAATTAAGTTAAACGATCTGCCTTGACACTGACAGTATAACGTTATCAAGAATGGTAATCAAGATATAATTATGATGTTAGACAGAATTTCTATTTTTAAAGAAAAATTTTCAAGGCTTACCCGAAATGAAGTACAATTCACCTCCTTGCGCGTTGAGAGCGCAGCAGCTTATGCGAACTTTATATTTAGGAGTAATACTAAAATGCTGCGGCTGTCAAATGAAGAACATAACCACGTTAAATCTTGGACCAACATTATTACAGTTAACTGCTATTGTTTCTGAAAAGGCTAGTGGCGTAACAATTATTAGGTGACATTATGGTAATTCGAGGCTTTTAATTTTAATTTATAATGCAGCATTTGAAATATATCAAATGCATTGCAGTCGTTCACTAAGCTGCAATGAATGTGGATTCACGTTGACATAACGTTTTCCTCCGAACATACAGCGCTCATGTTCAGCATATATCAAATCTATCGCCCTACATACTTAATTTTTTTAAAGGCAAAAACCATGGCAGAATTTGCAATTAAACGCAATACTATTATGGTTCATGATGAAGTTTAGGATTTCGTATCGAAATACATGTCAAACTCTGCGCTAAAGTTGCAATATGGCAAACCACATTATTGATGTCAAAGTTAAGCAATAATATGATTCCTACGTACAGTAATGAGCAACGTCTAGTGCTGAAGTTTTGTGTCATTCTTCGCGAATCTAAGTTAAATCCAAAAGATAAATAAAAATTTTCTTTATTAAAATTACAAGTGATTTTATTTGAGAGCTTTTAATTATCTTGCGATTGGTGTTACATGACCATTAGATGCTCGGTCTATTGCTCTGAGATCTATGCTATCCTGAAAATTTAAATCATCATTGTGATCTAAAGAGAACATATTTCAACTCCTTTTATAATGACATTTGGCCTACCTTATGCCCTTGCATTAATTTAATGTTAACCATTTCTTTTTCATCAATAAACGAAATATATTTATGAATTACTGGAGAGAGTAGATCTGGATCCATTTTGTCTGGTTGGTTCATTCCTGTATACCGGCTAACAAGAAGAGCTACAATCATGCAGACAATAACGCCTATCACTGGATAGTAGACATAAGAAATTTTATACAAAAAGAAAGGTTCTTTCCTAAAATAAAAAACATTAAGTCAATATGAAGATGTTTCGATGCAGTTTACATGCGTATTGCGGACTTACTTAATCTCCTGTACAATCGGAGTTGTATAATTAGATATTAAATTAAAATAACTTTCTAATGTAGAATTGTCACAGCCACTTATTGAAAAATTTAACATGTTAAATGTGATTTCTTTTTTTGTTATTGCAACTTGAGTCCCAATTGATATCCACCCGACAAATAATGCACTGGCTATGCCTCCTGCCATCACTCCCTTTGCATTTACCCAAGGCAAGAGACTTCCACAAATAAAAAGCCCTAACTGGGTGCCACTAATGATACCCCCAAGGCTTGCTGAAGTCTAAGAAATTCAATTTAAGTTATTGCTTTTATGTACTCACTCTTCAAGATTAGAGTAATGCATGATTTTTGAGTACCTGAATAATGCCTCCTAATTTATCAACTATAGAAGCCAGAATTACTGTGAAAGTACCGATTATAACAACCATGACTTTCATGTAAAAAGAAGCCCGAGCTTCTGAGATTGGTCTTTTTAAACGGGGACGAATAAAATCTTCGAAAATAACACCTGTCATCGAGTTTAAGCAAGTCGACATTGTGCTGAAAGATAGCAGTTTTTCAAAACATTTTCATTTTCCAGTGAAAACTTAACAAAAAATGTATACCTCAGAGCAGCACTGAAAACACCAGATACAAATATTCCTGGTAACGCTGGTATATTGCTCGCCGTTTTCATAATGAAATATGGTAAGATTTGGTCGTATTTTCTAATTTTTTTCGCCAACACAGGATCACAGTCATAAAATGTGGCAAATACAACTAAGCCTGTATAACAGCAAAATGTAACTAGGATGAAAATACCGAACATCAACACTATGATTGTTCTGAAAATAAAAACGCAATAAAAGAAATCATTTTCTAGGTTGAATTCATTAAACATTTTGATTTACTTCTTTGATTCCTTCAATGTCGGCATAGATAAATATCTTTGAGCTATAGCTTGATTTATAGTGACTTGAGATAAGTTGTGCACAAATTTCCCGATAACTACAGTCCAAAATGTGTGCCTTAGCATTGGGTTAATATCCATACTGAAAAGAAGAAAGTTTGTGTATTTCCAATATATTGACAGATTCGAAATTCGGAGCTACACTTTGACACTAGGATAACTGATGCCGTAAGAAAAAGTTAGGTAAGATAAACGTGTTAATCGGGACATTGATAATATAAGTATGCTTACTTAAAAAAATCGATACGCCCACCTTCTTCACTTCGCTGCCAAACCACTCCAATTCCGCCGACGTTCACTGTTCCTAGTATTGAAACAGTCGATACGCCCAAAAGTATGAGCATAGTTTGTAAAGTATCTGTCCAAACAACAGCCTTCAAGCCACCCTGAAGTGCCACAAAATAAAAATAAGTAATCATCTTTTTCAGTATGGGTCATAGCGCGTCACAACGAGATGCTTACCACAGTAGTGTAAAAGATACAAACTAAGCACACCAAAGGTATCAATATATTCAAACTCACACCTGTTACTTGAGCGAAAGCAAGAGCGGGAACATACATTACGATTGGGATGTACAGCATCTGAAAGATTAATGCATTTAAATAGGTTAAAGATGAGCGCCACTCGAAAAATGTGCAGAGAAACTTTGAGTAAAGTTGTTACCGTATGAATCAAAAAAAGAATCGAACTCAATTTCCTGATAGTCGAGTTAAATCTTTTTTGAAAGTATTCATACACTGATGTCACCTGAAGATTAAATAAAAGTGGCAAGAAGAGTATGTACATAGCAATGTAGCTCAAAATTTCACTAATTAACCCCATGTATAATTGTGTACCAAAAGTATACATTTCAGATGGGAATCCAAGCAAAGATATACCAGAGATATTACTGAAAAATGTAAAGTAATTATAAATTAAAGTAATGCAAAGAAAATATAAAAATATTTGTGGTTTACCTTGCAACAAGGGACATCGACATAGGGAAAGTTCCCATTTTCCTTCCTCCCAATAAATATTCTTTCGTAGTGTTTTGCTTTTGTTTGGCGAAGAATGCAAAATAGACACCGATCAAAGCCGATGCACCCAACATTCCACCAAACACGCAATAATCCAAAACATCAAAACGTTCGTCCGAATCCATTTTTTTAATTTAATCGTTTTGCAAGAACTCTAAGATTTTTTATAATTGAACATCCCACCTACGAAGTAAAAAGTTTGAAACAAAATTGGAATAGTAACCGGTGTAACTGACGTTTATGGTCTGCCTAGACGCAGACGGAGTTGTCTTATCAAAAATGGTAATCAACGACTATCTGAACAATGCAATTGCATCATTAAAATTTTAAATTTAAAAAAAAAAGAATCGTTTCGTTGTGAAGTACTATATTGGTAAAATTAAATGGTCCATAGCACAAAAATTTTAATTTGATATGAAAAATCAAATTACCTGAAATTTCGGACGATATTGATACCCGGATGGTGTAGCCACTTGAAATGGCTTACTCGAGAACAATGGTGCACTGCAGCATAAGCTGTCAGAAATAAGCACATAGCTATAAAAAACCTTGGATCAACATTATAACATCTGATTTCTATTGTTCCTTTAAAAGGTTTTATGACGTAACTTCACTTTACATCATCAAAGGACGGCAGAGTATAAAAAAAGATGCATGCAAGCCAATATTCTTAAGGGAAAGGAGAACCACTAAAGATTATTTGCACCCTCAGAAGTGAATTTGTATGCCGGTCGTCTTCAAGCCAGTTTTAATAATGCGACATTCCAGCAGTTCTTAAAAATTTGATGCAAAAGGCATTGCTGCCTTGTGAATTTCTGGTCAGCTCATCAGAAAAGCTACAAGCCTTTGCTTTAATTAATCAATCAATCCAACTTTAGGAAGTTCGCGCCTTTTGACCCGTTAGTGGTGCTAAACCTATGTCATGCTTTGATAGGCTTAATCGCTGCCAGCAAAATGGAATCAGACACCCATAACAGGACCGCTTTGATACGCATCAACTCATAAGGCTTTAAGTTATTCTGATAAATAAAATGAAATAAGAACGGAATAATAAAATATTTAATAAAAAAGATTTCTTTATAAAAGAAAAACACAATTTAAGAAACTTTTCCTTCCAGTTTCAGAAATTAGATTGTTTCAAATGTACTTGCAATCACCTCTCTATCGGAAATATTCGGCCATCAGTGGCTCTTCGAAAAGCTTTGAGATCTACGCTGTCCTAAAAAATTTTTATGGAACTATGTTAATCAAGTACTGTAAGTCAAGAATTTCAATTAATATTTTGCAATTTACAGACCTTATGACCTTGCATTAATTTAACATTAACCAGTTCTTTTTCATCAACAAATGCAATATACTTATGAATAACTGGAGACAGTAAATCCGGGTCCATTTTACGAGGTTTGTTCATTCCTGTACACAAACTCACAACCATGGCGACTACCACACAGACAATAACGCCGATCAATGGATAATACAGGTAAGACACTTTATACAAGAAGAAGAGATCTTCTCTGCAATAAATATTATTACGGCTAATCGGACGCACATCAAGAAGAAAGCATTATTTTATTTTTGCGAGGGCAAACAAAATTAACATACCTATCTTCATTTTGTAATGTTGTAGTGAGATTAGCTATCGGATCAATTGAGTAGTCATCAAATGTTGAATTGCTGCAGCCTTCTACTGAAAAATCTTTCATTTTAAATTCAAGTAGCTTTTTACTTATAGCAACCTGAGTCCCGATCGAAATCCACCCAACAAACAATGTACTAACAGTGCCTCCTACCAAAGCTCCTTTAGTATTGACCCAAGGTAGTAAACTTCCACAAATAAAAATACCTAATTGGGTACCGGCGGTAATACCGTAGAGGCTAGCAGACGTCTACAAATATAATTATAAAATAGACAGTTAAGCTAGCTTTGCAATAATTTCAAAAGTACCGTATTTTACCTGAATTATGCCTCCTAATTTATCAACTACTGACGCCAACACAACTGTGATTGTACCGATAATAACGACCATAACTTTCATGTAAAAAGAAGCTCGAGCTTCTGAGATTGGTTTTTTTAAATGAGGGCGAATAAAATCTTCTAAAATTACACCGGTCATTGAATTTAGGCAAGTTGACATTGTGCTAAAAGAATAACCTTTTTTTAAAAATTATTTCCAATACTGAATAACGTTGGTTGAAAAGTTAAAACGTACCTCAAGGCAGCACTGAAAACACCAGATACAAATATTCCTGGTAATACTGGTATATTACTTGCAGTTTTCATAATAAAATATGGCAAAATTTGATCGTACTTTCTAATTTTTTTCGACAAGACAGGATCACAGTCATAAAATGTAGCGAAAACAACTAAACCTGTATAGCAGCAAAAACTTACTAAAATCAGCATTCCAAAAATTAGTATGACTACGGTCCTAAAATCAATTGTAATAATATAAAACACTGATCGTGAACGCGAAGGTTACAATAAAGAATTTACCTCTTTGAGTCTTTTAAAGTCGGCATTGATAAATATCTCTGCACGATTGACTGGTTAATAGTAGCACCGGATAAACAATGCAAGAATTTTCCCGTTACAACCGTCCAAAATGTATGCCTTAATGTAGGATCAAGGTCCATGCTAATAAAAAAGATTTATGTTAACTGGACAAAGTGATTTTTAGATATCATTAAAAAAGTTTTGATAGTTACTTAAAAAAATCAATTCGCTGGCCTTCCTCATTCCTTTGCCAAACAGCAGCTAATCCGCCAGCGTTAACTGTTCCAATAATTGAAACTGTTGAGACGCCCAACAATATCAGCATTGTCTGCAAAGTGTCTGTCCATACGACTGCTTTTAAACCTCCCTAAAATGCCAAACAAATATGAAAATGGCCGAATAAACAGATCCACCTAATCCTGAAAGATACTTACTACAGTGGTATAAAAAATGCAAACTACACAACATAAAGGAATTAGAACAGATAGGCTCATGCCTGTGACTTGAGCAAAAGCAAGAGCAGGAACGTAAATGACGATTGGAATGTACAGCATCTGTAAAAATCTCGATGCTAATAAATTCAAACAAATTATGAACGTTTATCTTTAGTCATACCGTGCCAGTTAAGAACAGAATAGATCCCAATTTTCTTACGGCCGAACTAAATCTTCTCTCAAAATATTCATAAACCGAAGTAATTTGAAGATTGTACAAGAGTGGAATAAAACAGACGTATGTAACACAGTAAGCAAGAATTTCACCAACTAATCCTGTCCACAATTGTGTGCCAAAGGTATACATCTCAGATGGAAAACCCAACAACGATATTCCAGATATACTACTGCAAGAATTACACATGCCTAATATTAGCAATGTTGAAATTACCACTTAACAACTAAACGGGTTTTTAGGTCTCACCTTGCTACGAGGGACATAGACATCGGGAAAGTTCCCATTTTCTTGCTTCCCATTAAGTACTCTTTCGTAGTGTTTTGTTTTTGCTTGGCGAAAAATGCAAAATAAATTCCAATTAAGGCGGATGCTCCCAACATCCCACCAAACACGCAATAGTCCACAACATCAAAACGCTCATCGGAATCCATATTGTTTGTTTAAGAACTATAACGCATATCTTCTAAGAATAATACTTGTGGAGTGGAATGCACCGGTGTGGTTTAGTCTGATGGAATAGACATTTTTATCAAGAAAATGATTCAAAAGTTCAATGACTTGCCTTGACACTGAATATCACTTATCAGGAATATATTAAGGCATTGTATGTAATTATTTCGAATCTAGAAAAAATCGCCATTTACAATTAGAATTTCTTATTTTTTAAAAATTTTCTTTTAACGGAAAATAAAAAGCGAGTTAAAGCTCAACTAAAATAACTTAAATAAACTCACAAAAAATTTTACCTGAAAAACAAACTTTGAAACTATGAGGATGGAAACGTAAATGTCAACTAACTAAAACGATCGTTGGAAGACAGTGTTGCTGTTGCGATGCTGTTTCAGATAGGCACATAACCACGATAAGTATTGGGGCAATTCTATATCTTACTATTGTTCCTTTAAGAATATACTGACTTAATACTAATGTTACTGAAGGTCGAATGTAAAAAAAAAGTTGCCTTTTGACACGTATTTGTGACTCCTGATATGACCTAAAATCCTCCACGTTCATTAAAATTGCAATATTTAAAAAAATTATTTGTTATTTTAGTGGCACAGCAAAAGGTGCGACATCACAATAAAAAGGTTTCAATAGGTTGAAGGCCGCTTACTCATGGTCAAGAATAAATCAACGCTTGTCCTACATAGTAAATTATTGTCAAGGCTTTTAAATAACTAATTCGATAATGAGCTTCTAATTTTCTTTCACCATTCTACATCTCTGAAGTTGAATCTATTATTAAGTTTCTACCCACGTGCTAATTTTAATGTTTTCTTTTGAAACTGAATCAATTAATTGTTCCAAATATAAAAGAAAATAATATAATTTGAATGAAATATTATGAAATGATTATATTGTTGAGCCCAAACTATTTTGTTTGGAAAGTCCTGGGAGAATTCATAACATGTTAATTATTTTAAAAGCAAACGTTTCTCTTGTATAAAATAATTCAAATAAATAAAATTTCCTTTTTTTAAAAAACATTTTCAAACGTTTGTCAATAATTTTCTCAAAGTAATTTGCTATTTGCTTGCCTCGTGACCCTCATCCGGATAGCTACTCTTTATTTAATCTGTGACAAGTCATCGCCACTGTAAGTTTGACTATAATTTGCTGCAGTGCAAAAATACATACATATTTTAAAATCGGAAGTGTGTGCAAAGATTAAATGAGCGGTTAAAAGTTCTTTGATGTATGTAGATTAAGCGTATTTTCTTACCAAAACTGAGTGAAAGTTAATCAAAGCTAAAAATGAATTTAATGGATTAATATTTCAAGCGATACCAAAAAAATGAGATCAAAAAAAAGCAAATGCAAAAGATAAAAGTTTGATTGATCTTACTGTTCCGATGTATTAGATTAATCGTGAAAAGAAAAAAAGATAACGAAGAAAAAAGAAAATGGATAACTATCAAGACTACAGGTTTTTCGACGCTTTGGACTATGTTGTATTTGCGGTAATGCTGCTATTATCTGCTTTAATCGGGATATATTTTGCATTTTTTGCTAAGCAAAAACAAAACACAACAGCAGAATATTTATTGGGTGGAAAGAAGATAGGAATTTTTCCTATTTCCATGTCTCTGATAGCAAGGTAAGTTTAAAGTTGACCCTGAAAGTATAAAAATTAAATATACAGGAATAAATGATTGCTGTAAGGATGCACAGATTCTTTAATAACTTTGGCCGAAAAATGGTCTTAGGGATGTGCGATTCCGAATCGATTCTTCAGGAATCGATTCTTTTTTGTCCGATTCCGATTCTCCGATTCTGGAGGTATCGATCCCAACCAGAATCGATTCCTAAAATGGCAAAATCGAAAGTTCGATTCTCCAAAGAAGAATTTAATTTTATTATTTTTTTAAGAGTAAATTAAATCGCTAAAAATCAATATTTTAAAAAAAAAATTTTTTTATCTTTCTTCTAGCCTAATTTTTGTATTATTCTGTAATCGATATATGCGGATAGCAAAAGACTTCAATTGAAATCTGCCATTAAAAAAATTTTTTTTAAAATTTAAAACTTTTGACTAAAATTTTTTTTTTTTTTGATTGCATATGAGTCCGAAAAATACCATTCTGAAAATGTGGAATCGAAGAATCGATTCTTTGGAATCGATTCTTTTTTTGCCGAAGAATCAATGGATCGATTCTTTTCAAGAATCGAGAATCGATCCCGAGAATCGATTCTAATTTTGGGAATCGCACATCCCTAAATGGTCTCTATCTAAGTTAATATAGATCTTTGTTCAAGTCTCCAGCCAAACCGGTCAGAACCAGATTGGGGATTGTCGAAAATGATTGTGCAAATGCTTAATTCTTCCGAGCAAATTCCAATTTATATTGTTTGAAGTTACAAAACGTTTACATTCCCACGATCTACTACATTTTTATTTTAAGGATCCCTTCTCAATAAACTTGGAAATTTCTCTCGTCGTTTTAATAAAGTATGTTTTCATTTTTAAGTTATATATCTGGCATTTTCCTTTTGGGGCTTCCAACTGAAATGTATGTTTACGGTACACAATTCTGGCTTCTTGTCGCAAGCGAAACGCTGACCAATCTTGTCATGGCAACGGTTTATATCCCAGTTTTTTACAAACTCCAAATAACATCTTCTTACGAATATCTAAGAAAAAGATTTAACCACACTGTCAGGACACTGGGTTCAGCATTGTTTTTACTTAAAATGGTAAGAAAAGGAGAATTATAACGATTTAGTGAATTAAATATCAGTTAGACCATATCATTGTTCCAGTTGCTGTACATTCCAGTCGTGATATACGTTCCTGCCTTAGCATTTTCTCAGGTTACAGGATTTAGCTTGGAAGTATTAATTCCTAGCGTCTGCTTAGTCTGCATTTTTTACACTAGTTTCGTAAGTTATCAAAATATTTATGACTCAATAACGTCTTTTCTTGAATGAAACTAACTTTACAGGGAGGTATCAAAGCAGTCGTATGGACCGACACGCTTCAAACAATACTGATGCTTCTAGGAGTAGTTACAGTATCGATATTAGGAACGTATGAAGTCGGAGGGTTAAAAAGCGTTTGGGAAAAAAATCAAGATAGTGGAAGAATAGAATTTTTTAAGTAAGCGATGGATGAAAATTTGACAACTAATGCCTTTGCTGAATTGGAGTGCTGAAAGAAACATGAATTTAAAAAATAAGCAAGGAAAAAAGAAGAAGTGACAAAAGGCACATCGCTTCAGTAAAAAACCGCATTACAATACCACGAGAGAAACATTCGTCCTAGTTAGCTGCTTTTCCTTTCATCTTCTCTCTTATCTTTTTTTATTTTTCAAATTCAAATCCCAAAGCTTTATATTTTGATCTCTCTTTTGCTTTATAAAATTTTCCCTGTATTTTTGCATAATTGATGCGTCGTATCAGATCATCTAGAGTATTATCTTTTAAATTCCGACACAAAAAAAAAGCTCAGAACAACAATGTAGACAGATAAAATTGAATTCTTTTCAGCATGAACTTAGATCCTACGATAAGGCACACTTTTTGGACAGTCTTAGTCGGTAAATTTTTTGCTCATCTAGCAGCTTGTACCGTCAATCAAGCAATGGTGCAAAGATGTCTGGCAATGCCCACATTAATGAAAGCCAATATGTAAGAAAGTGATCTCACACTTTGTCATTAAATTACTTCAAATACAAGACAACTAAAAGTGTCTCCTGTTTCAGAACAATATTCATTTTCGCATTTGGAATTATAACTTTGGTAAGCTTGAGCTGCTACACGGGTCTTGTAATATATGCCGCATTTCACGACTGCGATCCGGTAACAACAAAAGTAATTTCAAAATCTGATCAATTACTTCCTTATTTTGTAATGAAGATCACAAGCCATGTGCCGGCTTTACCTGGTATATTCGTATCAGGAGTGTTCAGTGCTGCTTTAAGGTGAATAGGGATATCAAGCTTTTGATTAAAGTCGACGATTCTTGAAAGTTCTCAAGACTCGTACCTCGAGGGAATCAAGAAACAATTCAAATTTATTAAAACTTTCTCCGTTTTCTCTCTTAGCACTATGTCCACAGGTCTTAATTCTATGACAGGGGTCATTTTAATCGACTTTATCCGACCACTTTGCAAAGAACCTTTGTCAGAGGCAAAGGCTTCTTTCTATATGAAAATCATGGTTGCCGTGTTGGGAGTTATCTTTGTTATTTTGGCTTTCGTCGTAGATCAGTTAGGGGCACTCATTCAGGTATAGTATTTAACGTGGTACCTTCGGAGCATTATTATATAGTAAAAAACTGATTTCTGTAATGTTTTAGACGTCAGGAAGTCTCAGCGGGATTACATCGGGAACCCTGCTCGGGATTTTCACATTAGGAATGATATTCCCATGGGCGAATGCGATAGGAGCTTTAATCGGAGGATTTGTCAGCGTTGCTTTTGTAGGATGGATGGTTATAGGGACCCAACTCGCTATAAGGAACAAGCAGATTATATACCCTGTCAAACCTACATCAATTGACGGTTGCGATAACAATACGTTAAATCACTACTATAAGTATTTGAATAAAACGCAGACAGTTGTGATTGAAGATCCGTGAGTACAAGCAAACTAATTTCTTTGGTTAAAAACTCAATTTTTAAAAAAACTTTTTATTATTTTTCAGAGGTGAACCGTTTCCCTTATATACTTTATCCTACACATATTATCCTTTAGTAGGAACATTAACGGTTATCGTGGTAGGACTGATTGTAAGCTTCATTACTGGACCCAACAATCCGAATCATATGGACCCGGACTTGTTTTCCCCTGTGATTAAAAGATATTTGAAAACCGAACACGACATCGTAGCGGAAATTAAATTGATGAAAAAGAGAGTAAGTGATTAGTATGATGATAATTCTCAAATGTAATAATTAATGCAAGTTGTTCGAATAGGAAAGTATCGAGATATTTAAGAAAGTCAGTAGCCGGAAAGGCAGTAGAGCAAGTCACTTAGCCGACCACAATCTCTCAGAGAAACTGAAAAAGGAGTCGAAATGAATTAAAAAACAACGAAAACGGCCAATTCAGCTTGCGACTTTCAAGAAGAACGGCAATATGTTTGAATAATTATAAATGCTGACAAGATGATAAGCTCTATCAATCTTGTTTTAACATCGACATTTTTATCGATTTTGCAGATCATTCTCCTGCTGGCAGGAGATGTATGCTTAACTATATTGCATTGATAAAATATTTATTGATAATTAATAAGTTCGTTACGATTAAGTATGAAATTTTTTTAAAAGTAAAATACATAAAATATGATTGTTAAAGCAAGCCTGTAGTTAATTTACAATATTCCTCAGTCGAACTATCAGAAAAAACATTAGGGTAAATTTTTTTTAAAAAATGTGCTTATGTTTGTTCTGTGCTTATTCTTATTCTTTTTGACCAAGAATAGGAGACTATTTAGACAAAGCCTATAGTGTTTTATAAAACCTTCCGATCTAGTAAATTAGCGACAGTTTATGCAGCCACCGCAGCTGCGGAAAGGGGTCTAGGTCAAAAGGGTGTCCTATTCTTAAGCTGAATAAGTAAAACATGATTGTGAGTTGCAGAAAAATTGAAAAAAGGGCTTTGAGAAATCACTTTTCTAGAGTACCTCACGACTACTACTCATTCCGCGCCACAGTCGATGGCAAGACATTAATAAATTAGGTTATAAATTAATTGATTCTTCCTCCCAAGGTCTGCGTCCTATTCGTTATAAATTGTGATAAAGTAGTTCGTTGTAAGACAAAAAAACGTTTATGTCAACAAAGTTGACGTAATTAATGTAAACGTGCTTAAGTTGTAGCAAATCACAGTGTGCACGCATTTTTTGAAATTATTCTTGTGTAAGAAATTCGCTTTGTATATGAATTGTGCTTCTCAATTGAATATCACCGCTTAAGATTAAAACACAGGTACCGGTACCTTTGCTTTGGAAATAGTTCATTTTTAGATTGTAGCTTAACAAAAATTTTAGCAGACATGAGATAAAATACTCAAGAGGTTTGAGTGTCAGTAGTCGACGCTAATTGTTTAGGCACTGAATCACGCGGCTAACTGGGAAAAAGATTAATAAAAGGTAAGGCCTGATTTAATAAGTACTGTTGCTGGCTCAAAACTATACGCTTAAATCACTAAAATCATTCAATTTTTAGAAAATAAAAATAATGCCACGCGCCCTGGCAAAAATGTAAAAATTAAATACTGGAAGATTACAAATACAGCTAATAACTCATCTAGAAAAATAAACTACCACCATGGATACAGTACCCGACGATAGATTTTTTGATACTTTAGACTACATAATATTCGCAGCTATGTTACTACTATCGGCTTTGATCGGTGTGTATTTTGCTTTCTTCGCTAAACAAAAGCAAAATACAACTGCAGAATATTTACTGGGCGGAAAGAAAATGGGGATATTTCCAATATCGATGTCATTAATCGCCAGGTAAATTTGGATATATTTAAATGAACAAAAAAGATCCTAAACCTAATAATCACTACAAGAGAATATTAAACCAAATCGAGATATCAGCACAGATACCTCACAAATAATCTTCTCTTCATATTACACAGTTTTCTTTTCTATTTCCCGAACTACGGGTTGTCATACTGATCGAAACTTCCACCCTCCACCAAACAAATAAATTTCTTCACTTACCTTTCTCTGTTGCAGTTATACATCCGGCATAGCTCTCCTAGGATATGCCACTGAAATGTACGTTTACGGCTCTCAGTTCTACATCCTCTGTGTTGCCGAAGCACTGGCTACCATTTGCGTGACAATCGTCTATATCCCGGTGTTCTATAAGCTCCAAATAACATCTTCTTACGAGTACCTGCGAAAAAGATTTAATAAAGCTGTGAGGACTTTAGGCTCAGCGTTATTTTTAACTAAAATGGTAAGCTATGATGAAAGTGGCAATGTGCTTAGCGTTTTTGATATATATTAATATTTATTTTATTGCAGTTACTTTATATTCCAATAGTAATATATGTTCCTGCACTGGCATTTTCTCAAGTAACTGGATTTAGCTTGGAAATATTGATCCCTATTATTTGCGTTGTTTGCATTTTCTATACAACTCTTGTAAGGTTTAATTTTAAAAAATAATTTATAGTTCTAACGAAGAGTAATTGTAATTAAAATTAAAATTAAAATTAAAATCTCTAGGGTGGTATAAAAGCAGTCGTTTGGACCGATACATTGCAAATGATGTTAATGATCCTGGGAGTATTAACTGTAGCTATAATGGGGACGAACGATGTAGGAGGTGTTAAGAATATTTGGGATAGGAATGAGGAGAGTGGGAGATTAGAATTTTTTAAGTAAATCGGTTGTATACTTTTCGACATTCATTGAAAGTGAATTTGTAATGTTTTAAGTTTTGCAGCATGAGTTTGGATCCAACAATACGGCACACATTCTGGAATATGCTCATCGGTAAATTTGCGTATCATCTTGCTTCCTGCACTGTTAATCAAATGATGGTTCAAAGATGTCTGGCAATGGCTACATTAACCAAAGCAAATTAGTGAGTTTTAAAAAAATCTCAAGTAAAAATTAATAAATGGGGCCTACATTTTTTTTTGTTTCAGTACTATAATAATTTTTGCTATTGGGATATTCATATTGGCAACCATAAGCTGTTATACAGGCCTTGTCATCTACGCTGCTTTCTACGACTGTGATCCAGTAACGACGAGGATCATTTCCAAATCAGACCAATTGCTGCCGTACTTCGTGATGAAGATCACTAGCAAAGTGCCTGCTTTACCAGGAATTTTCGTTTCTGGGATATTTAGCGCTGCTTTAAGGTATACAATACTTTCAGCCAGACGAAATGGCTCTAAAAAATTCTACAAAAGGATTTTCTCTTTTAGTACTATGTCGACTGGTTTGAATTCCATGACAGGGGTCATTTTAGTTGACTTCATCCGTCCTCTTCAAAAAGAACCAATAACAGAAGATAAAGCAGCTTTGTATATGAAAATCATGGTAGTCGTTCTAGGCATCTTTTTCGTTGTTTTAGCTTTGCTTGTAGGTCAGCTAGGTACAATTATTCAGGTATGATATAGCAATTATTTTTAAAAAGAATCTTGGCAGTTAGAAACTATTTTGTCTTTTATCTAGGCATCTGGCAGTCTCGGTGGAATTACAGCTGGCACGCTACTAGGAGTGTTCACATTGGGAATGTTATTTCCGTGGGCGAATTCAACGGGAGCTTTAGTAGGGGGATTTGTTAGCGCGATATTCGTAGGGTGGATATCGGTCGGAACCCAGATAGCCGTAAGAAATAAACAGATTATACATCCCGTGAAACCAGTTTCGATAGAAGGCTGTGATAATTACACTCTAAGCCATTACTATGAATATCTAAATCGCACCCTTCCAATAGAGATCTCGAACCCGTAAGTTTACATGGAATATTACATTCTCCCGAACAACGAAAATTAATTTCTAAATTCTTTTCCAGAGGAAAACCGTTTCCACTGTATACAATATCCTATACATATTACCCAGTTATAGGAGTACTGACGGTTATAGTAGTTGGATTGATCGTGAGTTTCATCACCGGTCCTAATAATCCGAGACATATGGATCCAAATTTATTTTCTCCTGTGATTCATAGATATTTAAAGACAGAATACGATGTGGTTGAGGAAATTAAATTAATGAAAAAACGGGTAAGGAATTTTCATTTGGTCGGAAAATCATTAAGAACTGTAAATTAAACATTCCTGATCGCTTTAGGAAAGTATTGAAGTCTTCAAGAATGCGAACAGTAGAAAAAGTAGTGCAGCAAGTCGAATTTTAGTAGATAGGGTGTTGAATAAATAAGAAGATTAAGAATTGACATGAGCGCCGAAGCAATCAGTGCCATCGGTTAACAAAAACTAAAAAACAGCAGTACTCCGAAAAGGTTTTTGATATTTTGAGCATCACGGATGCTTAACTTCATGCTCGACTGCATTTTCTTAACTTCAAAAATAATTATCAATGCAGAACTTTTGGTACAATGTGGAGATACAGCAGCCCTGATTGCATGATCAAAATACTGCCACTTGCAATATATGTAGAAAAATAAATAAATTACTATTAAACTATGAAATTAGTCGTGTTTTTATCTTCTAATTCTTTTGCACGGCACTTCCCCTACGTCCCTTTGCTCTGGTTCATAAAAAAAAACTGAGAAGTTGAATGAATTGCCTTGACACTGACAATTATACGTTATCAGAAAGGGTAATCAAATTAAAAGGAATCACATCACGTGAGTTTAAAATTTCAGAAAATTCCACTATTTCCAATCAGTTATCTTTTGGAATGATAACTCTTCAGTAAGAAGAAACCTAAAATGATGACCTCTATTATTTTAGCTTTAAAAAAATTGAAAAGTTCTCATTCGTCAAAAAGGTTGTGAATTCTGAACATTGTTCTCGCTTGCAAAGTAAACACATGACGTCTGTTCCACATAGTAAATTATATTGTCAAGGCTTTAAATAACTAATGCGATAATTCTCTTTTAATTTTTCCTTTTCACAATGGATCTGTTTCGTTAAATCTGAATTTAAGCCCTGGCCACGTTCCATTGCTGACCTTCTAACGCAAACTTCATTAAATAAACGATTGTGAAAACACGGAAAAGGATAACAATTTATTCAACCCGAGGGGTAGCTCACTTTGTTAAAAGTGCACACCGAAATTCAATTAATTCAAACGTAACTCATAGTAACTCATAGTAATTCACAGTAATTCAACCCCAAAGAATTCAAAGTAATTCCAGTAAACTCAAAGTAAGTCAAAAGCAATTCGAGTAAACTGTACACCGAAATTCAAGAGTTAGTTACCCCTAGATTCAACCCTTATTTCCTTTAACAATATAAGGGAGAAAAAGCCCGAGGTAGAGTTATCAAAACGGACAAGCTTTTTAAATTCTTGATTTCCTCTTTATTTTTAAAAATAAAAGTCCTTGTTTCTTAAATGCCTCAATCTATTTTTATTAATGGAACTACCTATCAAAGAAGTTCTTTACTATACAATAGGAAAGGGGATTAGATACGTCACACAATTTTAAACCCCACTTCAAAGTACAAAAATGTAAATCAATCACGGAAAAGACAAAGTTAAATCGTATTTCTCATTATCTTTCGTTACAGGATGTTTTTACAAAAGGAATAAAAAATTCTACTAAAATCATTATCGGGTCCGCATCCAAACTCAGTATCATTAAAATGATAATATATGATAATGTTCCGTATTATTCATGGAGTTTTATATTTCAAACGCGAATCACAAAAAAGAAAAAAATAAAGAGAAACAGAGAGGGCATTTAAGATACTAACATTATAATCTAGTATTCAATAATTATCTTAATGGATTGATATGAGTAACGCCAAAGCCCACATAAACAAAATCGGAGTCTAAGTTATTTAATAACCATAACGGTAAATTGATAAAATCACCAGGATTTAGGCAAAAAATTTTGAGTGTTATCATTTTTTTCTAACACCGTTTAATAATTTTTCCAAAGTCATGTCATATTTACTTAGCTCATGAGTGTTCCGCAGGATAGTTATTCTTTTAGTTTCGACTGTGACGAGTCACAACGTAAAGGGATTTTTGTATGTTATCATTTACTGAGTAAATATATTAGTTTATTTTAAAATGTGAACTGTGCGCTTCGTTTAAACGTCGTCGACGTATAATAAAAAAAATCTCTTCGTTTTAGCAAAGAATTTTCGTCAATCAAAGGGGAGCTTAAATTACATCACGTACGCCAAGCACTGCTGATATATAAAAGCTATTTCAATAAGTATTCTATATTTTTCTCGAATTTCAGGCAGGAGCAGAGCAGCGAGAAATGAGATTAAAGAAATTTAAATGTAAAAGATAAATCAGGATTAGAAATTTTATAAATTAATAATTTGTTCCTTGGAAGAAGAAACAGAAGAAGATATGGACGGATTTCAAGACTATCGGTTCTTCGATCCTTTGGACTATGTGGTGTTTGCTGCGATGTTGCTACTATCGGCTTTGATAGGAGTGTATTTTGCTTTCTTTGCTAAGCAGAAGCAAAATACAACGGCGGAATATTTAATGGGTGGAAAGAAAATGGGAATATTTCCGATTTCCATGTCGTTAGTAGCAAGGTATATTATATAGAACTTTGATTCGACACAGTAGACGAAGACTCATTAGTTGTCTTACTAGATGTCATTTTGATAACCCCACTTGCCGAAGAATTGTCAGTGGCAGCATAATAACCTTCCTGTTAAAACTAGTATGTCAATCATGTGGCTGCTTAAAATGTTGGCGAGTGGCTACTTCAACAAGCTAATAGGACAGTTGACAAACACTGACTAATAATTTTAAATTAGAAGAGATTCGAGATAAAATCCTCCCGAGCCGGTGATCGAACCCGTTATAGCCGACACCGCTTTTCTTGCCCTTGATTGACTAATGAATTATCTGATAATAAACTAATGATTACCTTTTTTTCCAGTTACATATCCGGCATCGCTCTTTTGGGGCTTCCATCTGAAATGTATGTTTACGGCACACAATTCTGGGTCCTCATCCTCGGCGAAGCATTTACAAACATTTGTATGGCAACTGTTTACATCCCGGTGTTTTACAAACTCCAAATTACTTCTTCTTATGAGTACCTGAGAAAAAGATTCAACAAGACTGTTAGAACATTAGGTTCTGCATTATTTTTACTTAAAATGGTGAGAAAAGGATAATCGAATTCGAAATCATTTTGGCTCTGGCAATTTTTAAAAACGATCTTTAATTTTATTAGCTGCTGTACATCCCAATAGTAATTTATGTTCCTGCCTTGGCATTCGCTCAGGTTACAGGATTTAGTTTAGAAGTATTAATTCCAAGCGTATGCGTAGTCTGTATCTTTTATACTACACTCGTAAGTACGATCCTTAAAATCATTTTAATAAAATTGAGAATCAACTACATTAGTTTAATGTTCTTTGCAGGGAGGTATTAAAGCAGTAGTGTGGACTGATACGCTACAAATGATGCTAATGGTGCTTGGAGTAGTGACAGTAGCGATTATGGGAACGTATGACGTTGGAGGTGTCAAGAATGTCTGGGAAAGAAATCAAGAGAGCGGTAGAATAGAATTTTTCAAGTAGGTTGAAACAACAATGAAAATCAGGAACAAAAAAAATGATTCGAAGAAAACTGAAACCTGTATAGAAAAATTTAAAATAATATGAGCACACATAAGCTGCGCAAACAATAAAACTGCTTATATGTCGATTTGATTTTTAAGTTCGAAAGGTGATTCCATAAAAAAAAACTTTAAATATTTTGTTTTTCAGCATGAACTTAGATCCAAGAGTAAGACACACTTTTTGGAATTTGCTCATCGGTAAATTTGTAAGTCATCTTGCGTCATGCACTGTAAATCAAGCTATGGTTCAAAGATGCTTGGCGATGCCAACTTTAAGAAAAGCTAGAATGTAAGTGAGGTCATGTCAGCCTTTGTAGTTCCGAAAACATTTGCAGGATGTTCAAAATGATACATTCATTTAGGAATCGCCGAAGAAAGTCCTATGGGATAACCTAAATATTTCCTAGAAATGATTTTTACAAATATCTTTTTAAAGAACATACTACTTTTATCCTAAAGATAAAAATTAGCTCATGGAACAACTGGCCAGATGATGTCATTAAAAAAGAAATGAAAAAGAAAATGATGTAAAAATAATGACTAACATCCCAGAGAAGCAAACGTCATTATAAAATCCTCTTCATTTTAATTTGTATAAGTTAATAAACTAAAGATTTTTTGTCTTTCAGATGTATAGTCATTTTCGCTTGCGGTATTATAAGTTTGGTAAGCATGAGTTGCTACACGGGGCTTGTAATATACGCTGCTTTCTACGACTGCGATCCAGTGACAACAAAAATAATATCCAAATCCGATCAATTACTGCCATATTTCGTCATGAAAATCACAAGCCACGTGCCTGCACTACCTGGTATATTTGTTTCAGGAGTATTTAGCGCTGCTTTAAGGTGAATATGATAGGAATTAAAATTGACGATTCTTACAAAAGTTCTCGAGACTTCTTCCTCGAGGGAATCAAGAAACAATTCAAACTGATTAAAACTTCCTCCATTTTCTCTCTCAGCACTATGTCCACAGGTCTGAATTCCATGACAGGGGTCATTTTAATCGACTTCATCCGGCCGCTTTGTAAGAAACCTATATCAGAAGCGAAGGCATCATTTTGGATGAAGATTATGGTAGTCGTATTGGGTTGTATATTTGTTCTGCTAGCTTTCGTGGTGGATCAACTGGGAGGACTCATTCAGGTACGAAAATTTTTACTCGGTAACTTTTTAGACATGAAAATAACTTTTTATCGTTTTTAGACGTCTGGAAGTCTTGCCGGGATTACAGCGGGTACTTTACTAGGGATTTTCACATTAGGAATGCTATTTCCTTGGGCAAACTCAACAGGGGCTTTGATAGGAGGATTTGTAAGCACCGCCTTCGTCGGTTGGATAGTAGTCGGAACTCAAATTGCCATAAGGAACAGGCAAATTACATTTCCAAGAAAGCCAGTATCGATTGAAGGTTGCGACAATGCCACCATGGACTATTATCATGATTATTTAAATCATACTCCGCCAATAGTAATTCCGAATCCGTAAGTACTGGCATAAGTCAAAATGATTTCCTTAAATATTGCAGAAAGCAATTATAATTTACGACAGGTGTACTTTTTCAGCGGCGAACCTTTCCCTTTGTACACGATATCGTACACGTATTATCCAGTAATCGGGGCACTTACGGTAATTGTTGTGGGCCTGATCGTAAGCTTTATCACAGGTCCAAACAATCCGAGTCATATGGACCCGGATTTGCTTTCTCCCGTGATTAAAAAGTATTTAAAAACTGAACATGATGTAGTTGCTGAGATTAAGTTGATGAAAAAGAGGGTAATCATTTATGTTTTAAGAAAGCTTTTAAGAGATTTTCTTGTTTCATTACCTCTAAATGTTGTTTGATTAGGAGAGCATCGAGATCTTCAAGAAAGTCAATAGGAAAGGCAGCAGGGGGAGCCATATTTTATCAGACCATATTCTAGTCGAGAAACCAGCGAAAAACCAGTCTACATGAGCAGGATGACAAGTAATGTATTATTTGCAATCGATAGTATCTTTGAAGGAAGATCAAGTGCAGCTGATAAATATCTACAAAAATGGATCACGAAGTCACATTGAGATGTGATTCTGACCGATTCGCATTTCGTCAAAAAAAGCTAGTAAAATTACTTAACAATTTTTGAAAAAGCAAAGTGGAGCATTTAACATGAGGTATTTTAAAAGTCTTTCTCCTGCAGGCAGGAAAAAAAGGTCTTTTTAAACACTTTCTAAAAAAATCCTATTTGTTTAGCTGAAAAAATTTAATTAATATAAGAAAGCCAGTTTTGAAATATTTCGGAATTTATTTTTTCTCTCCCACAACTGTTAACGAAATTCAATTGTCCACCTTTTTAACTCCACTAGCTTCAGTTCGGAAAACTAGATTATGTTTGAAATAAACAAGAAAGAATCGAGTAAAAATGGCTACTTTCTACTGCTAAAAAAATGGACGATGGCCGACCACGGATGAAATGTTTACAAAACTTAAATAATAAGAGTGCAAAATCGAAAGTTGCTATTTTCCAGCTTCAGCATGGAATTTTACAATGTCAAAAAATGTAAGTCAAATCTTCCGATTCTATATCAAAACGATTTAATACGTGAAAAAGAAAAAAAAAGGATTTTCCCAACGCTTGCCAAAAAATATTTCAAAACAATGGGGAAAACGCTGATCGCGAGTAAAGAAAATATTTATACAATCGTTTGAAAAAAAAAAAGTCTGAAAAGCTGTCAATAAATTTGCTGGGGCAGCTCGTCAATAAGTCAAACAGGAAGAGTAGAAAAACATGGAAAATAAAATAAAAGGAATATTTTCACCTCGTTCGGGTTAATGTAAACATTGAGTTTCGAAAGCTTTGAAGGGGTTCGAGAATCGAGAGAAAGATGGCAGAGTTATTCATCAAGCGAAATCATTTTTCCTATTTTCTTTCAGCATTATTTTCTGAGGTTTAAAAATTTTAGCTTCTAACCATTAATTTATTCCAGATCGGCTGTGTTGTTCAGTCAGAATGGGTATCGTCATTTGCTTGTTCTTAAGCAATCTGAACTTGATGTTCGGTATAATATCCATTGTTTTCGCAGTTGTATGTATGACCAAACACCCGGAAGTAAACGTTACCGATCAATATGATTGTCCTTTTATCTCCTCGAGCGAAGGCTATGAATTAGAGGTAAATAATTTTTCATTAATCCTCAGATATTTAAAAATGAATAGTCATTCGGGAGCGGTTCAACCGGAAATGATCAAAAATCGCTCAGTATTATTGAGTACATAATTAACCCGATAAAATAAAATAAAAGAGGGTTTACAGCGAAGATATAAAATCCACGTTACGACTCCTTTGGGGTGAATTTTTTTTTTTCGAATGATGTCATCGATATAAAATAGCTTCTGTTTTTTGATTATTTTTACTTATTTAAACAGTTTGAATTCGACTGGTCGAAGCCCCTGCAAGGTTACATCATTTCAGGAGCTTTTTACGGTGTGGTCGTTAGTCAGTTTATTGCAGGATATGTATGTTTTAAATTCGGATCAAAAAAAGTAATTACCGTTTGCAGCATTACCGTTGGACTATTGAATATGGCCATCCCTGTAGGTGTCAGGCACGTTAATGTTCATTTTTTGTTCGCCATCAGAGCTATAATGGGATTTTTTCTAGTAAGTGAAATTAAGTTAGTCTTCCCTTTCGAAAAAAAAGAACGAGTAAATAAACAGTCGATTTTTTCGAAAGTTCTTAAACAAGTTTGGTCAATATGTAGTGAAAGCTCATCTATTGTTTTTGCTGATAAGTGATTAATGTCTTTTCCCCTTTACTTTAAAATGAAACCGACCTTGAATACTTGTAAGGGAAACCAGACGGCACAAGGCAAAGTTTTTACCATGAATATCCCTTTAATGAAGCTTGTTCTCCTTAATGATGGTGATTTATCCTTCTGGAATGACATCAATAACAGACATTTTCAATTGCAACGGTTTTAGGGATTCAATTTTCCAGCGACTTACGGAATTATCGGCAATTGGGCCGTACCTTCGGAAACTACCGCCTTATTCGGTTTAGCTTACGTAGGAGTTCCATTTGCCAGTATAATCAATTTCCCTATTTCCGGTTTTTTGTGTAAAACTTTCGGATGGACGTCTATTTTTTACTTTAATGGTAAGTGACCCATTTATGGAATTTACTAGCTTTGCTTTGCCGTTTAAAATGAAGATAAATAGGTTTTTCCAACCGTCTAAAAGTTATCAATACAAACTTTTTTATCAAGTATAAAATTATTTTTCTTTTTAATGATGGAAAAGTTGCTAAAAAATCATGGTCTTTAGCAAAGCCTTTTGTATTGTTATACATTAAATGCTTTTTGAAAATGTCGGGAGCTGATATTTTGTAGCAAAAATATTAAAAAGCGAAATCAACTTCGTCAAGCTAATTTTTTCATAGTCTCGTGGCACAACTATAACTAAGAAAAATATATTTTCCTTTCCAGGTATTTTATCGATAAGCAGTTGCCTACTGTATTTTTTTATGCTTTACAACTCTCCTGGTGATCATCCCAGAATATCTGATAAAGAAAAAGAGTACATAATGGAAAGAATGATGCCTTTGGCTATGACTCCGGTAAATTAAAATGAAATCTCAGGCCTTTTTAGTTGCTTATACTTAAATTTCCAATGTATCGAGCGAGAAAAGTTCGAAATATTACACCAAGAGGAAAAAAAGCAAAGAAAAAGATCGCAATCTAGAGTTTAATAATATTACTTTTTTCCCCTTTGTTTATAAAGTATTCTTTTATTTGTTTTTATTTCAAAAGTTTTCCAAAGTGTTACTTCTTTAATCTTATTTCTGGAGATAATGAGAATCAAAAAGAGCACATTATGTTTTTTTTTAAAAGCACGTAAGTCTTTATTATTATTATCCCTTTCATTTAATAAAAATAAACGATTTTCTTTCAGAAAGAAATTCCGTGGAAATCCATGATAAAATCAATACCTCTTCACGCTTTAAACGTGGTACATTTTTGCCATATTTGGGGATTTCTCTCCGTTACATTGGCATTACCAATGTATATGATGGATGTTCACAAGTTCGATTTGCAATCGGTAAATATATTCCTTCAATACTTTGTTTCAAGGCGGTTTCATTGCTTTCATTTGTTTTTTATTTTAGAACAGCCTTTTATCAGCAATTCCTTACATAGGAATTTTAATCTGCCGTTTGTCAATAGCTATTTCTTTTGAAAGTATTCGAGAAAGAACTAAATTGTCTAGAACAGTACTACGAAAAATTTTTTTGTTTTTGGGTAAGTAGACATGTAAAAGGTCATTTATTAGTTTCTGTACAGTGCTCTTTGACACTGCTATCACGATTATTCTGCCATGTTGCAAAGTTGCATGTCTAAAAATTTATGGCTGCGGACAATTTTAGCGACCATGTTTATTTTTATTTTTCTTGTGAATCTCAAGAGAAAAAGGGTTATGTGTTTCACTTGGAACTTGTCTTAGATATATTTATATTTCAAAAGGAGCAGCACTTTTCTTTCTGCTACATCACAAGTGCTTCCTCTCTTTCTATTTAACCTTTCTACTTCTGTATAATTGTAATAAAAAATTGACTTACCCATATCCGCACTCAGTAGGTTTTTGATTTTAGTCAGAAATCTGACGATAGAAGATTGATTTTGCCAGACCAAAAACCATGCTCTCTTGTTTTTATTATAAAAACCATTCACTTTTAGTTCGTTTTATTTGCACTGTTTCGTACATAGAAAAGTCCAAGAATCAATTCACCCTTAGTTATTCTCTCTCGAAAAAATCTTCTTTCATTTCTCGCGAATAGTAAAGTTTTGACGGAAGAAGATTACAATATCCAGAATCGTAAATATTCCTAAAAAGATAAAACTACCGTAAATTCATAATTTGAAAATACGGCTTGCTCTGATGTAATCACAGAACGGGACCGTGGACCTCTTCATTATTAATATTTTCTTTCCCACTTCTTTTAAAGATAAAGAGGCAAGCTTACCTTCAGGTTATTTAAATCCATTCGGTCATCCTTCTGTATTGTCAATATTTTCAACAAATTCCTTTCCAATTGATTTACTATTGCTAACTAGCTTCTATCTTCACCACAGTTTCATCACAGGAGCAATTTTGGCTTAAATGTGCACTTGGTCTTGAAATTTATTTCTCAAAACGTAGATGTTTTCTAGAACTGAACATAAGACGGAACCCTCCAAATTTTGGTTTGACAATTTTTGAAAAAAAAAAAGTATTTGTTCAACTGCCACCAACTGGCCATAAAGAGGAAGATAATACTACTATACATATATCATATTATCTCACCCTAACAAAATGATTGCTTTACCACAGTCTTAACGCCGTAAATTCATGAATTAAAAATACAGCTTGGACAGTGGAAAGGTTTCTTGACATAAAGCCACACTTACCTCTTTCTTCCTTTTCAGGTACAGTTTTGCCTTCGGTATCCCTCGTCGCCGTCACGATATTAACTTGTAGAGAAAGGTACATAACATTGGTCTGTTTAATAGGAGCCCTTACTTTTGCCGAGCTAGGAATGACCGGAGGATATTTACCAACTCCACTAGATCTTGCTCCTCCTTTCGCACAATTAATAACTAGTTTCATTAATATAATGGGAAATGTTGTTGGAATTATAAGCCCGCTTGTCGTGGGTTTCTTAACAACTCATGTAAGTGATAAATTTCCTGAAAATAATTCCAACCGATTTTAATAATTTTATTTAACAGGGCCTACAAGCAGAATGGAACATCGTATTTTACATCATAATCGGATTATATCTATTCGAAATGTTTGTTTATTTAATTTTTGGGAGCAGTGAAACTCAACCTTGGGCAATGGTTGCTGAAGAACGAGAATCAGACCGAAAAAGCGTTCGAGCCATGAGCTTCGTCGCAGTTTAAGCAAACATAGTTCTCAGGAATTTAAAGCCGTGTCGGAGAGCTACCTAAATACAGCCAGAGTTTGTTGTGGCACCGTTTTTAGAGCCAAACTCAAGGAATCAAGGTATAGAAAACTTGGATCTACGACGGTGCCACGACTTAGTTTTAAGCTCGTTTCGCACGGCTTCTAATACCTGATTATTTTTCAATCACAAATCGAAAAATATTAAATAATACGATTTTGTGTATTTTTCATAGCTACATCAAGTGAGTCTACAAACTTACATTTTAACTCTCATTTTGTTATTAGTAATTCTTATACATAGTCACAGCATTGTACCCTTTGTGGATGGTAACCATTGATTTTCTGACACCTAACAAAAATACATTTTCTCTTATTTATAATATAAAATTTTTTTTACGTAATTTAATACATTATTCTTTTTAATAGTCTTGTAAAAAATTATATATATACTTTTTTTTTTATACATACGAAGAAATGAGTTCATATGGGAATGAATATTTTTTAAGAGTGATTTTTTTATACCTTTCCGAGAGGCAGGAGCGATCCAAGTCTTGTGAAAAAAAGCATTCAGACTTGGAATGCAAATTATTTGTTCGTGCGCGCGTTAAAAAGGTATCGATAAATCATGAACTGTGTCGGTAATGAAAAGCAAGAATCTCGGAATATTGAATATCAGGTTTTCTAAAGGAAAAGAAAAAATGAGAGGAAAAATGTTTGTTTTTAATGTAACACCAGCTTGTCACGTCCTTTTTTCTTTTATTATTTTGAAAATGGACAAACTTTCAAGAAAATTAACCTTCGTTTTTTTATTCGACGTCAGCAGAAAACGAAACGCAGACGATGTTTATTTTTAAGATTACAGGTTAGGTTAAGTTTTATTGTAACAAAAATTTTTAAGTCTTTTAAAAAAATAATAACGAGGGTAGCAATATCTGTTTGTTTTTACGTTTTTTCAACTTTTATTTTTTAAATAAATACGATATTATGAATTTTAAAAAGTTTCTTTTTTTTTTAAAGCTCCCTTTCAAGTAAGTTATAAAAAAAACTTTTCTGCGACATCTGTCAATTACAAAAAAAAAAAATCGCTATTCCGTTTTTTTTTTCCATTCTGAAATCTTTCTTAATTTGTACCCGTCACAGAAAAAGCCATTTCCCAATTTAATTAAGATAAGTGAAAAAAATTCTTTCAATCCTCTCGCATGGTTTTAATGTTGATGCAATTTAACTAAAGTTGAGTATTTTAAATAATTTTATCATAAAAAAACCTACCAAATAAACATTCCGAGCATCTCTCCTCTCTTTTTTCTTTGTCTTTTTTTTTTTTAAGCTGTAATATCCTAAAAACCAACGCAGGTAAAAAATGACGTACGGTAATTTTACTTCCTTCTGACGTTTGCATTAGAAAATTTTCCTTGTTTTCCCCGTTACTTATTTTTAAAACTGAAAAAATTTATTTAGTGTAAGACTACATATGAAAGTTTTCATTATTTAAGACATGTTTAAATGGAGAAAGCTGGCGGAAATTATGTTTTTTAAGTCGCAATTGTTATGGACATGCGTTTTTGCCAGCCTTCCCATTTAAATTCCAATTCATTAACTTTTCCACCGCTTCAGATTTTGAGAATTCTCGTAAGTCTGGATTTCACAAAGCTATCTATACCTTTTTATTTGCTTCTGCAGTTTTGCGGAAAACAATAGTTATAAAAATTGGTCTAATTAATAGGCAGACCGGTTTTTCCTGTTGCTAAAAACTTTTGGCAAACAGGTTATAAATCTAGGTCTTACAGTGTGCTGACCAGTTTGGCTAGACCTGAGAGTGCTTCGTGAAGCCCTTATATCATCACTACTTATTACATAAATATTATTTAAATGCCAAACCAATTTTTAAAAAAATAAATTAATTTCACTAATTTTTTTATCTTTTTAATCATTCTACTACTATATATTAGTCGATATTAATTGATATTGTAGGATATGTAAATTATCACAATGGATGTAAGCATATCAAATATATCGAAAAATATACTCTTTGGTTTGCCTCTACCAATAAAATTTACATACCTAGCTCTTTTTCATTCATTAAAATTACTACCCAACTTCATGATTTAGACAGTATTAATTAACGCACGAACAAACTTTTCAAAACTAATTTCTAGAGTTGTGATGGTGCTTTGTATAACGATAAACATCGACATCATTTTTTGCAGCTTTTTATTTACTATAAAAATCGACAAAAAATTCAATAAATTAATTATTACGAGTTATTCTGAGGTTTTTAAAAACATTTCGACAGTACGATACCCTGTACACGAGACTTTTATCGACATTTTAAAAAAAAATAATTAATTGATTCCATAAGAAAGCGAACACTAAAATTTAAAAAAAAAATGGTTTTCAAGCGTATAGCTTTTGTGTTTATTTTGATTAAACCGAGCGGAAATGACACGAACACATTTCCGTTAAACGTTCCCTCCCTATATTTCCCTGAAGGCGTAAAAGATAGAGCCGGGAAAATAAATAAAAAAAAATATGGTACAACCTATAAGTTAACGGTATCAGGAATGAAAAAAATCAGCAGACTAGAAATTTACATTTAAATTCTAAATGTGAAAAAAAAATTAGCGAAGCGAACGCGCATCGTTCGTCGGTGAACGTCTATTAAGAAATCTGATGCTTTTGTTTGAATTATTCACAGGGCCAATGTCATGGATTAATTAAAAAATTACATTAAAAATAAAACGGCGGGAGTATTTGAAAAAGATAGCCACCCCGAAGGGTTTCACCAGTCAATTAAAAATTCCGCCGCAAAAGAATCCTTTTTTCTTTGAATCGCGTTTTACATAATCAAAAGGTCCCTGTAATTAGTAAACATTTACAAACAATTACGGAGATTTTACGATGTTACTAAAAAGGGAAAATATTTAAGTAAAAAAAGTAAACTACATTCGTTTAATCCCTTAAAAGTTCACAGCATCACGTTCGCATTCTTTTAAAAATTAAATTCATTCCCCTTTCTAGATGAGGTCGAATTGTTAAAGCAACTAAGGTTTTTCTTTTCTTTTTATAACCAGGATTGGCCCCGGAGATCTCATAAACCTGTTAGGATTTTTCTTAATATTTATTTGCCAAGAAAAAAGGAAGTGAGTTTGCTTCGTGGAAGAGCTAAGAAAAATGTCTTGTTAGCTTTGCATCCCCTACAGAGTAAGATGTAAGCAAGACATCGCGTAAATAAAATATATCCTCCCACATATCACCGACTGAGAAAACGTACATATCCTAAACAAAGACACTCTAAATAATTTTAGTGTGACAATGTTACACGAATTCTTTTATCAAACAACTATGCCATTCAATAAAAAGTCTACTATGATTTCTTAGAAAAGGATCCCATCGCTGAAATGATAAAAATCATGTGAATTCAAGGATAAAAAAAAAGGATTAAAAAATTTTCTCAGCATTCGAGTCTTGTCATTTTTAGATGAATCATTAACAAGAAGTTTGTTTGATTCTGCTTATTTCATGTCCAAAAAACAAGCATACACCGGTTATAAAAATACCCAAAGAAAAGGCACTCTGACATTATAAACGAGACCTCATGGCAACTAGCCTCTAAGTAAAGCCACAAGACTTAATCGGAAACTGGTTGCCCAGGTACGATCAATAGTATGTTTCAATACTGTACTGGATCCGTAAGAAATTTTAATGTGGGCGAGGGTTCAGGTATTATGATTCGAGGACCACAGACCCGAGAAAGCCACTCTGGTTTGGTAAACAAGCAATTAATTTTTTGCTCAGAGCACAGCTGAGAAAAAAAGGAAGCACTGGCATTCACCTTCCCACTACGTGATTTAGTCGCTATTAGGTATTGTTGCTCAGGCAGCGAACGATTGTTCATAATAGGGGTAGCGTATCAAGTAGAATTTTGAAAGCACAGCACGAGTCACCACATACTGGCCACGCTGTTTGATGAGAAAGAAGGTAACTACTAGAAACCTACTGGCTAGGAACTCTAATTTATGTAGTGACCTAGCTATATCCAACAGCCGGCTTAGCTTGGGCTGCAGCCGTGAGGAAAAATGAACAAAATACCACACGGACTATTTCTATACTCAAGCCAAATCAAACAAAAAAAGACGACCTTGTTTTTAATAACAAAAAACATTTCATCAATCTTCAGCTTTCTGATTTTTCCCTTTTTCAAATTAAAAAAAATGTAATCACCAATAGTAATTATCATTCTTGGTAAGCACTGGTAAAAAAAATTAATCAAAAGAAGATTAGCTTTTCTGCTTTTTGAAACGGAATACGAAAGGAAAAATCACGTTTAAAAGCAATATTAAAATTCGTGTCATTTCAATTCTTTGAGTGAAGCGGCGTTAATTTTCAAGGTCTTAAAACGATATTGATCCGTCATCTTCCCTTTTTTAAAAAAGAAAAAGAAAAACGCTTTCTAGTTTGATTATACGATTCATTGTACGATTTTAATCATTTATTTTCACCACTAGAAAATACGAAACCAGTATGTGCAAGCACCATTAAGAAATACGTTTTTAAAAAATAATAAACCATAAAAATATTTTTACTAACCTCTCAATTTTTAGTATCCTAACCTCTCGTATGATTTTTATGGTAAAGCATAAGATCCATTTTTAAAAAGAAGAAAACTACCGTTCGCGAGTGAAAAAAATCGACAACCATAAGAGTATTCAGTCTCTCTACAAAATAGAAAATACGATTAATTCAGGTACTTTAAAAAATTTTCTATAAATGCACATACACACCGAACATTCAACAATCCCATCGTGGAGTATTATCTTCAAGGGATGCACAGCAAATAACGAAACATGTCAATCCTGGCTATAAGAATATTTTCCTAATCAAAAAAGCGTCATGTCTAACGTGCTCTCTTAAAAAAAAAAAATAATAAAATAAAATCACCTCAGAACGACGTCGTAATTTTTTTTAAAATATATCTACAATGAAATTTTTTTATTGCGTCAAATGAAATCACAGAAACGATTCATTATTAGTCGTGTTGGCTGCTGGAGGTTCTTCGGCCCTGTCAGCATTGACAACATTTGAATTATTAATAACAGTATAATGAGGATCTCCATACTGGGAGTGATAAAACTCCTCCCGCATCATGTCATTCAATGAAGAACATTTAAAATAAAGTATTTGTTGAAACGGTTTCCTAAAGTCTCTATTTAAAGTCGCGTAAATAATCGGGTTTAGCAGCGAATTAGCGTAACCCAACCATAAAAATACGCTGGACAGTGCCGGGTGAATGGAAGAAGGGTTGCTTAAAAAAGGTCGAACTAACGCTAAAACAAAAAAGGGCAACCAACAGACGGTGAAAGCACTCATTATGATACCTAAAGTCGTTGAGGCTTTCCTCTCTTTGGCCAACTGAAATCTAATACGTTTTTGACTAGGAGTACCGATTAGGTTTGCCGCGGATTTCTTCCTCGTCGTAACTGTAGGAAGATGTCGATTATTGTTCCTCGTTTGCCGAACCGTTTCCCGTTCGTTGTTACCCCGGAACGTCGATAACTGAGACTCGTTGGAACTTCTTGGAAAGCATCTTGTACTTATGTTCGTATGTCCACTACACTGTAAAGATAAAAAAGAACAGTGAATTAGGATGGAGTTTAGTTTTGCAAAAGAAAATGTTGGCTTTCATGTGTCAGGTTTTGAATTTAACTAGGTCGGAATCAAGGGCCCATACAATAGCAAGATCTGATAATCTGAGGTCTGCTTTGGATGAATGGACCTGTTTGACGCTAAAGTCTGCCGTCGGAGTCGCTAGTTCTTGAGGAGGTTTAATTGTTGTGGACAAAATCGGACTCGGGAGTGCCTACCCGCGACGGGAATTAGCGACCATCATGGCTGGAGAGCTTATTGCACCGTGCAAGAGACCCTAGCCGGATCGACTGTCAATGTTCTCACCGACTATCCTGGCGTTTACTTTGCTGACGTCTAATCAGATTCGGTCAACACTACTTACTAGTGAAGCTAGCATTAGTTTTTAGCATTTGCTGACTTATCAGTACAAGTGCCATTAAAGGTCCCTCCTTACTAGTTTAAATGAAATATAAGAATTATTAATAATTAACGAAAAATGTTAATCGATATTTCCACAAAGCGAGTCAGTAGTGCATAATTTGTTTCCGTATGTTCTAATTTGAAAGTGAAGGACACTTAACAGTAAATGAACACGACAGTATTACCAGATATAATTATTTGATCATTTAGATCTTGATTCGAAATGATATGGGCATCAATATTTCAGCAACTAATTTCCGAGGGAAGTCAATAACTTGTTTATTCAATTTCAAACACCTAAAAAGCAAAAGTCATTTTATTCAAACAAAACCGAAAAACGCAACGTTTTAATATTTCGATCAATCAAATCATCTTTCGCTAAAAAATTCCCATATAGTAACATATTTCCCATCGTAACCCGAATACACACGGCCGTATAGTAAAATTTCCAACAATGCCTACCACTCGGACATAAATCGACCGAAACAAGTAACGGAAATCAAAGTGAGGTTTGAAAATGCCCCGCATGTGACAGCGGTTATTCTCCACGTAACAGTTTGTACCGTTCCGATCCGTCACCCAAATTCAAAAATCCAGTTTGGAAACAAACCTCCCGAATCAGATGCGTTTGCTCGTGCGAGGAAAAAAAACCAGGAAAAAGTTAGGGACGTATTTATTATTCACAACGTAACATAAATCAAGCTTGAAAAATCCGCACAGAGGAATTTTTTCGTCTGGGAATTCTGATGCCACGAATAAACGCAGCAACCACCTGTTATGTCGATGTCACACCATTATACCTTTATTTCAAGTGAAATCTCGCTTGTAATTAGCGGAATGTAGGATATAAACAGATTTGATTGAAATAACCTATAATTAAAACGTTCCAACGTAATGGGACACGTGAAAAAGTTAATCCGTTTTGATAATAATCCTGCTAATTCTATTCAGGTAACGTTAATAACTAGGAGAGGGGAATCCAGATGGGGAAGAGGGGAAAACGGGGGAATCAGTTACAGGGATGACGATGCCGGTGATCGAGGGTCAATCAGGGAAGAGTATGCATTATTCTATCTGGACCGAAATTTTCACTTCGCATTTTACTTTTTTTCGCTTCCTAATTAAAATGAATGCTTCTTTCGATTAATTAAAATTTAATCGATCGGTTTGACACTGTTTTTTTAAATTTTTTTTTTTAAAAAGTATAGCTTATTGTTAGAGTGCCGAAGGGAGAATTTGCATAAACGTGACGAAGTAAAAGAGGACGAGAAAATGAAATGAGGCCTGTCATGGTATACTGATTGGCTAGCAGGATAATTGAGTTATTGATCGATAATTAGAATATTCGACGTTTTTCGATGAAATGTCTCACTTCATCACTTTGTTTTTCTCCTTTTTTTTGAAAGCTATTAATAATTTTTATTATTATTTGTAGTGGCGTCTGAATGACGAAATGCCTCAAGTTATAAAATGGAATATTGATATCAATAAAAATACTGATATCCACGACGGATTAAGTTTAGCAATTAATTTTTTTTATTTCGACTGTGATACTAAGATAGTTTGATGGTTATTAGCGTCCACTCAAGGGACAAGAAACAATCAGAGAGGGTTGAAATGGGCTTTTCCGATATTTATAAAAATTATGACGTAATAGTATTTTACTTTCCTCTACAAGGGGTGGAAAATTTTAAGCCGAGACCCTGCAAAACAAATTGTTGCCTCCTTAGTGGCATGAAGTCTCTTCGGCAAGCATAATAAGTTGCCTCTAGGGGATTAATACCGCACTAGTATTCAATTTTATCTCTTAAAAGTGCAGTTAATGAGACCGTGTTTTTTTTTCATATATCTGTTACGCCCCGATTGTGTAATTGAATTATTTTCACCAGCCTCCTAAAATAGCCAAAATACCCTAAATGTGCAACTTGTTTGTTAAAACCACCACTACCGTAAACATTTTGAAACCTTTAGGATGGCATCTTTGTTGAACATCAAACTCGAACCTATTTAAATTTATCTTTTAAATATTTACGAGATGGGTGTGCATGTTGCATATTAATAAACAAAGCTCTTCTCCAGAATCTCCTGTTAATTCGGTTAACTCACTAAAGGCATCGTATACGATACAGACAAACGTTAATTAATCGTTTGACTGACGTTTAAAATAATATAATCTTGTTTCGTTAGATACCGCGGGCAAACGTCACATATTTAAGGGTTTAAAAAATATTCAAAAAGCAATGCGATCACTTTATTTAATTGCTACGTTGAACAACCGGAAACCCCGTAAACACATTTAACCGAAATTCCTCGGTTTAAGGAAATAACACGATGAGGAAGGTAGCAGAATGCTGTTTAGAAAATTGAATCCTTAGAGGTGAATTGATGGAAACGATACCGATTGACCTAAAACGGGTCAAGAGAAGAAGGGGGAGGTTTGGGAAAATGGAAACCAAAGGGGAGCAGACGATCGTAAATTTACGGCATTTATTAGTAGAAAGGAATGCGAGACGCAAGGAAACCGGGAGGAATGGTCAGGGTATATCTTAACTTAGCATTTTCCAAAGATCAAGCTGACGGGTCGTAATTTTCTAAAACGTCTGATGTTTAAATTCATTGCTCCCAAAGTCCGAAAAGGCGTAGAGATTTAAAAACGAATCGATCTAAGGATTTTTCTTTTAGTTGACATTGATGACGGAGTGGGAAGAAAACGGCAATGCGGTTAAAACTCGGCTTAAAGATTTACAATCTTATCGTCGAACAATATCTTTCTTTAAAATTCTGATCACGGTTTCTTTTTTTATTGCGAATCGGATTGCATCAATTAAACAAAAAGCAGGCTTGGGAAATGATTAAAATTAAAACCAGGGCAAACCAATTCAGAAAAAGGAAAAAATGGGAACGAGTGGGAGGAGTTAAAAGGTCGTTTTCCGAATGAAAATTTTAGTGACGATGCCCTTTACCCGCTGAAAAAAATCCCAGCGCCACGATTCTTCCCTCCCGAAATAAGGATCCTTATCGACGATCCAGTGCTTTATTCTCGTTTTTGTTTTCGAAGCTGATCTAATCGTGTTTTCCTCGGGAAAGCTTAAACTTTGACGAATTTCGGAGTTTAGTACTGCTCTGGCAATCGTTTTTCAAAACTAAAATTCAAGCCAGAAACTTTCGAATGATTTTTTATTTTTAAAAAAAATCTCATCTATCTTTCTAACCTTTTCTTTCATTACCTCCCTAGTGAAATATAAAGTAATAAAAGTTCTTGATACGAAGAAATAATCTCTATATTATGCAGAATGACAAATAATTTATTTGGGAGTCTTATGCGCCGATGATAAAATCGGCGACAGTTTTATGCTGCCAAATAAAGAAGGGTCTTCTCCTATTATTCATTTGCATTTGTTTGATCTCGGCACTACTAACGCTTTATTTCATTTTCTTGTCGTAGACTTTCATAATAAAATGTAGAGATAAGAAATTTCAAGGTTGATGTTGAACGAACAAAATCAATCGATAAAAAGCTAAAAATAGTCTTTTCAAAAGTTTATTTGAGCTGGTGCGCTTAATAATTTTAAATCAAAAAAGGCTTAAGCACTCTTGCATTGACGTCGCAAGGTCATGCTACTTTAATTTTTGCAACTCCTAATAATTTTATTCAAGCCGCAGATTAACATCGCCTAATGTCAAAACAAAGAGCTACGACTAGTTTTAATTTTGATGCCTCAAGTTATCAGTAAGTAAAGCTCGTCCAATGTCAGCAGATTCTAGCTTCGTAAGAATTTAATTCACAACCGACTGGTCAACGTAGGTAGATGTATTTTAGGCTAGAATTAAGACTTAAGAAAGCCTTGTGAGAAACCGCTCTGTAATATTTCTCGGAAAATTCAGGCAAAATTTTTTTAGTCATTTTTCTTTTTCTAAACCAAGAATAAAAGCATTGACAGTAAGTACCAAAGGGAAAACAATTTTGCTTTCGTTACATCACGACATGAATTTTTAATGCGTTGTAAAATTTTATGGCGCATCATACCTGGGATGCTTTCGCATTATAAAAAAAATAAAAGACCCTCATGTTGCAATCGATTGGACGTAAAGCATGAAAAATGAAAAAAAATTTCAATGAATGAGTGCTGCTATTGACAGTAACCGTATGGTGAAGGTGTCCCGCCGCACGAGACACCACTTCAGAAAAGTGGACGGGAGTGAAAAAAAAAGAGAGAGAGAGAGAGAAGAAAAGATCGAGGGAAAAGCTATTTTTCTTTTATTAATGCCTCCGTGAAAGATTTATCAGTTGTAGATGGACAGGCGATATTAGTAGAATAGATTCCATAAGATTTGTAACTGTCATATTCCATATAAAATTTTCTTTTTTTTTCCCCTTTCGTTCGATAAATGATGCCTTGATTTTTTGATTTACGGTTACGAGAAACCGCAATGATTTGCCGCAAAAGTTTATTGAAGTGCTACCAATCTCGAACGGATTGGTTTTCAGGAAAGCACGCAGTGAATCTTTAATGAGTTAATATACTTCGCGCCGTGCTTTTTTTCTTCTCGAAAGGATGTTTCTTTTCATTGAATTTTTTTTTAGAAAATCGCTATATGGGATGTGGCAATATCCAAAATGATTAAAGGGAAGGTAAAAAATGAGGAGAAAGACTAAGTGATTGAAACAGGACGAAATGAAATAAACCGCTTCAGGTCACATCTGGATTCTTCCCCGCAAAAGAGCTTTCAAGCCGTTCTACCGAGGAGTTAACCGAAGCGAGGACCTTTAAACGGGTCGGATAATGGAAATGGCTTCCTTATTCGATCAGAAATGGCACTTTTCTTCCGTCAGGGTCAGAATAATTCAAACAACTTCTTGATTTTCAAAGCAAAACGCTTTCAAGTTCCTCATTGTGGATTAAAGCACTTTTATCTCTGACATAACTTCAAACAGCTTTTTTCAAGACTCTAATATAAAGTTTAATACTTTAAATTCTGGTAAGTGCATTCTTCATTAATGATAATTTCCCACCGATCTTTTGACATGAAAAATTAAATGTTATTTTAAAATCGTCTTTTATTACATCGGCAGTGCTCATTAGGGAGTACAAAGTCACTAACGAAAAACTCATTCGCGAAGATTCGATCTAAACCGCAAAGCCAAGCAACCAGGCCTAGGGGCAAGCCAAACTGAAGTTGAGTCTGGCAAATGCTTGTTCTAGGCTTGCAAGGCCTTTTGGCTCTTTTACGGCTACCACTCATACATTGGACAGTTTTTTTTAGGAATGCGTGCTTTCCTTAAACCGACTTACAACTTTTTCCCTTTCAGTAACTTATCAGGACCGAGCTTTTCACTCCTGAATTGAAGATTTTGACCGCTTCTACACTTTTACAATACTTATATTTCAAATCGAGTCATCCCACATAAAATTAAATACAGAAATTTACATCAACCATGAATGCTCGTCAATCTGAAAAAAGATTGATTTGCATTAGAAATGTGGCCTCCGGGTTATTGTCCGTGATGTACGCGAATCGGTTGAAAATTTCGCCACTGAATGGTGTCGCTTTTACTCGTGCGATGAAAATAAAATCCGAGGTCATCGAAGCTTTCATTATCAGCTAAAAGTTTTCTCAACGAAAAAAAACCGTCAATTCGAATTAAAAAAATGTTTTGTGTTTATAGCCAGCGTTCCTATCTCGTACATCATACTTATTCTTTGTAAATAAAAAAACCGCCTACGAAATATTGTTTAGATTTACATGCTAACAAATAAACGCGATAATCTAAACAACGTCTCGTAGGCGTTCTTTTCACTTTTCATGACGTGCTTTCTGTATCCGATTAAAATAAGAAAACAAAAATTATGCAAGCTGACTGCCTACTTCAAGGAAACCATTACGCCCAGGAAAAGAAGCGGAAAAAAAAGAGGGAAGGATGGTGAGATAGGAAAAGGGAAGGAGGTAGGTGGTCGGATCGTGAATCTACTTTTTTTTTATGTATACAAAGACATTCCTTTCCCAGTCTTGTGATTCCATTCACGCAGGAAAATACAGATAACAAAAAGCTGTTTGCTGTTTGGGTTTGATCTAAAGGTCCGTCTCCAGGTCCCAACGGCTGACGATACCAGCTGTTGCCTATTGACGGACGTATCTCGGATTTGCTCCCTTCTCGTCTTCAACTTCACTCAGCTATGAAATTACCTTTTTTCACTTGCCTCCGAGTTAATGTTCTACTTTAAAGTGACCTGAATTTCTTTACCCCTTTTTTTATTTTTTCCTCAGATTTGAATTTGATTTAACGATATTCGTGCAGCCAGACGATCCTTTGGCCAGAAAATTAGCAAGGCGAAGATCTTATTTTTTTAGTTCGACTTGAAAAAATATCAAACAAGTATTTCCATTTTTCTAACTTTATCAAGTATTTCTTTTTATTTTATTGCATCAAAAAGAAAAATTTCAGTGTTTCTTTCATTGAATAAAATTCCTTAGTTTTTCTTGAAAAATGTTTGCTTTTCTATTGAGATCAGTCTTATTATCATTGGAATTTGGATACAGTATTTTTAACAAATTCTAAAAATAGGTTCTTAAGTTGGACATATAACATATTGTGCACGGTTGCAGAATTCGAAATTATGAAAATTCCTGTCAATTTAGGAACTATGAAAAAAAAACTAGGCTCATTGTTGTTGTCCTCTGCAAGGTTTACAGTGCCCAAAATCGCTTTGTTTGAATTAATAAATTGAATGAGACAGTAACCAACTATAATGTCAATGGCTATCTTAACAACAAGCTAGCTCCCGTTGCAAAATCGGATTAGAGAGAACCACGGAAATTCGAACCACCACGCCGCCGCCGCCGCCGCCGTGACAGTTCTAACTTATTATTCAAATGATATGCAAGAGGAATCATCAGCGGCAAATATCGCGGTTGAAAAAAAAACCAAATGAACTCCAAAACGTTCTCCATAAAGCCGAAAAAATGCCCAAAGTGTTATCGTTTAAAACTCCAAAACAAAAAAATGTCCCTTTTTCTAGAACAAAAAACTTCCTCGTAATTGAAATTGCTCTCAGAGATACAAGCAACGTACAAAGCAGTAGTACTAACTGCAATAACAACATTGACACAAGAACAAATCATATCATTTGTTCAATCAGAAAATTAATCGGTTCATCCTAAATCGTAAGTCAATAACCGATCAAGAACATTGTTACGAGAATTGGGAATAGGAATTGATTGATCAGTAACTACAAAGTAATAGCGAGATTTCCCCAAAGGGTAAACACAGCTGTCGTAGTCTGTAATTTCATTAAAAGTCGAATCTACTATGGTTTAATTGATTTCATGCGAAACGAGTGCATTCTTTTTATAAGAGGTTCTTTTTCCTCATCATTTTGATGCTCGCTGATGAAAAATTTTCATGAAAAATCAATCAATTAATGAAAGTATATTTCTGTTTTGTTATGGGCTCGTATTTGACTTTTTAAGTAAACACTACATGGAATCGAGATAAAATCAGAATCCAGTGCACATACTTTTCTCTTCATCTCCACCCTCTTCCCAAATACAAATTTAATAACGTGAGCGAGGGAAATAGATTACGAGACCAGATACATCAGCTTCAACTTAGGCGACATAGTAAGAACATAGTTCGATTCGATTTCGATTTTGCAAGGTAACTGCAATTTAATTTAAATCGCTTTATGGCAAAGTGCCTTTGCATGTAAACAACAACCCGAGGAAATCGGCATCATATTTTATGCAGGAAAAGTTTTACTCTCTTTTCAAAAAAAGATCGAGACTTTAAAAATAGAGGATCGTGTTGGTTTTTTCGAGTTTTAACGCTAATGCATTTTAAATTTGAATCTACGAGAGTCAGAAATAAAGTTAACCGCTATATAGTTTTTAGTCTCAACACATAAAACGTTAACTCTTTAGCAGCGTTAAAAACCCCAAGAAAATAAGCGATTAATATAATGATAATGATAATAGAAAGGTGGGGGAAAAACGGCGTCGGGTAATTTTATTAAGCGTTATTTGAGTTTGGAAACATATTTCCAGCAAAGGCATGATGTCGGAAATTTGTGATTGGCAAAGTCATCAATCATGGGTTTCGTGTATCTCTCGTCCCTTCCTTGATATCCTCTTTTCTCCTCGGTATGCAAATTTCATTTCTCAACCTCCTTTAATCGACTTTTTTTCCTTCCTTTTCCCTGACGAATCGAATGCATAGTTAAAAAGCAAAAAAATGTAAAATCGGGTAGAGATCTCAGGGGGAAATGTAAAAATAATCGCGGAAGGGAGTAAAAAAAATTAGAATTGTTAAGTTTCAACGGACAACGATAAAAAAACGGCTACGACAATTATATATCCGGGCGGTGAGTCAGCTTTTTTAAATTTAAAAATATTTTTGACAGTTACCGGTTGGATTAGCTTACGATGTTATGACATATTGTTTACGAAAATGATGTGTGTTTGACTGGGAAACTTTTCTTCGGAATTTTTTTCCTTCAGTGTTAATTAAAAGACCATTAGCCAAAAAATGTTTTAATGCGTAAATTGTTTAGGTTTTTAAGAGCACATTATTTACGAATGAAAATTTTTTTAAAATGAATTTATTAGCATGTTTTTATTGAGTAGCTTTAGCAGGTTGGAGTAATAAACATGATTTTAACGGCAACTCAAGAATTTTTTTAAAAGAACGAAATACATTTGAAAGTTAAAAATCTTCTCTTTTTATTGTAAATGAAATATAAAGACGTGAATATGAACTAAAACTGGATGAAATTTTACTTTTAAAATTTTTTAGCGGTGGAATTTTTTAACGGACAAATGTGTGGCGTGATTCAGCTTCGTAAAATGCTTAAACGTTAATACTTGAGTCTGAAAGTAGAAGGTGAACTGAAGGGAAAGGTAAAAAGGTAAAAAAGTAAAAAGGGAGAGATGATAGAAGCTTGTAGATTCCGGAATATCATTACTACCCTCCATGAAAATATTTCGCATTCGGGACGCCCTCACTGAAATTATTAACACTGATTTTTCAAAAAGGCGGGACCTGAAATTCTACAGAAGATTCCTGTATTGCGCTCTCCACAATTTTTCCTGAAGTCCTGGCTGAAAAAACCAAGCTAACAAGTAAAATACAAAAGTTGGATTGGAAACCAAGCGCGACTGAAAACTCTATTTTTGCTCAATTATTTTTCAGTTTATTAGTGAAATAATACACTCAGAATTTGATAAGTTTCTCTAATTTACGATATACCTATGCAAAGCTTAATTCTACCACATAAGATTTCAATTATCTTTTAGAAGCGTATTAAAGAATCCTTTTACTTACCAGAGGACTGAAAAAAAGTCGCATAAGAGCGGTGATTCGTTTTTACTATCAAATCGCACTAACGACTATTTACTACAAGGCATTGCAAAGATTGCGGTAGTTCAGTAGAGCCAAAGGAGAAAGAGCCTCGGCCAAAAATAGCAAATACGTTTTCATGTATCCTTTTTAAATTCTTATGTTCGCCTCATAAATACCTCGATGCCAACAAAGTCTATCACAAAAAAATCTTAACTATATTGAATTAAAATCCTCTTAGCAAACCGGGAATCAATTATTTTCTTCTAAGAAACCACATCAGCTTTCGATAAATCCTCTAAGCGCGAGGGCAGAATTTTACCGAAATGAAAATGTATAAAAAAGACAAATTTCAAGATTTTCAAAAGGAAAACCATTTAGGCTTAATCGATAAAACAAATTTATATCTAAAAGAATTGTTTCGTTTAGGATATAAAAATCCCCTTTAGATTTCAAATATATAGGATTAATTTTATATCGAGAAAGATAGGATTACACACGAACCCATAACAATTTGATTCCATTTCTCTCTTTATTTTTTACTTTTATTATTGTTGGGTGAGAAGGAAGATGAAAAAGCTCTCGTATTAACGAATGAAACGTTAACGTAGCGTGATATCAACCAAACCGTATGCATATCCCTTGCCTATTGTTTCATTTCCTTTTAATTTCTGTTTTGGAGCTACGCGACAAGGAACGGCACTGAAACGATTGAAATACAAAGATATGAATCAAATGATGAAATTCGAAGACATACAAGCTAACTTGAAACTATTATCATAAAATAATTAACCTTACAACTTTCCGAGAAATCCTGCTTGAACGTGTTACGTTTAATCCCGGATTAAACCTCAGTTATTGGGGATATATCCAGAATATTTAAAACGGTTTGAATATGATACGTTCAAGTCGTTATTCTACCTATTTCTCTTTGCTTTCATCTCCGAGTATTATTTAAGTGTGCGTGTAATTTATCGCTTTGCTTTATAACAAGAGTTAAAAGGGTATTTTGTTTTCGAGGAATTTGATTGGATCAGAGTGAATGACCAAGCCCAAAAATAAAGTTTTTTGAATAGCGTATTCGTTTCAAAAGAAAATCTAGATATCACAAACGAATACCTTACTGCGGATAATGGCCTAGCCTCATTATGGCTGGTTGACGGCTGGCCAGTACTAAAAGTGGTTCAAACTAAGTAGGTCTGGATTTTTCACCAGCCAATTAATTAACTTCTTACTGGACCCAAACAAAGAGCATTAAGGTTTTACGTGCTGCAACTCTAAGCAAACATAGAACGCAACAATAAATTAGACTCAAAGTTAAACGTAGCTTTCAAACTTTAGGGCCACTGCACTAATAAAATTTTGGCATAGTGAATAAAAAGAAACTCAAAATCATTAAAACCTAAATTTTTTAATGTGCTAGCTAAAGCTTATTGAAACAGTAGCATAAGAATTAATTTTCACATCTTCGCCCTTACGCAAAAATCTCTGATTCAACTGGTAAATTATTTTCAACTTATATTTCATTCCCATCCTATTCCCTGTTTCTATATTTTCCTTCTCTTTAATAGCAGTCTGCATTGTCTCACTCACACATCGCTTATTCCATTCATTTTTTCCGTGGCTTTTGTTTTCGTCTTTTAATCTTTCCGCGAAAGGGAAAAAAGTTTTGTCAACAGAAAGCCATTCCGCCTTCCTTAGGCTTGTTCCCCATCCGTCTTTTCTCTTTTGTTAAAAAGTTTATTCTAGTCAGAAACATTGAGTCAACCAGCTTTTTTTGATTCCAGAATGAAATTTTTGTCTGACATTCTTTTTGTAAAAGATCCTTCTTAAAAACCTTCCCTTTTGTTCCGAAAAGCTTTTAAAAAAGCTTCAAAAAATCTTGACGAATATCGGTAAATTATTCATAATTAAAGAACTTAATCCAGGTGAAGTTTAATAAAAAATAAAATAAAAAGCACAAAATTGCGGAGGAGAGAGGAGAGGACAAGTAGGAAAATTATTTGAGGATGGATCTCTTCATTAAAGCGGAAATTCCCTCAGGCTGTAACAGTTCGATTCATTTCTGAGTTTTCTTTTCCGAGTTTATATTCCATTTTGTCTTCCCTCCGTGTTTTCTGAAAAAACATATTTCAACGGAATCAATTTTCCGCGTCCCACACTCGTTAGGGGCAAAAAAAACGAAAAGCGAATCGCGGTTTTTTTTCTACCCTAAAAACGGGAAAAATCATTTTTTTTCGGAATTCAAAATAAACGACACTTTTCCTTTTAAAAATGGAAAATATTTTTCCTTTTCAAAAATGGTAAACCTCGAATTGTATACCTCGCGATTTTCACACCTTTTATATCTTTCCATTATTTAAATAAATAATTTTTTTAGGGGAGTTTTTTACACCAGGAACGAAGTCAAGGAGGGATAAATGTTACAATAACCAACAATAACCGTGGAATAGATCTTAGAGAGGGGTTACCAATGTAATTGCTGTTTCTTGATCGGCTAACGTAAGTAACGTAAATCGCTAGAGAAGACGAAGAACTCTCTATAAGGCAACTGAATGAAGATGACTTTCTTTGGTCATAGTAAATCCGAAAGCCGCTTTGCGGTATATTCGCTCTCCGATCCTTTTTTTATTTTTTTTCTGGCACCGTCCCTGCGCCATAGAAATAATTATTATTCGTTTCAAGATGGTAAATAATCTATCCATCAATCTAAATTTAGCATGGCATGTAGTATTCCTTTTTATAGAAATTGAATGGTTTGATGTTAAGCGACCTTGAGAATAACGAGTAACGTATACACCCACACTTCGTCAGCGATCTGTTAACCGTGCGACTGTCAGCATTTTTCAACATGACGTGATGCCCGAACATGAAGGAGAGAGAGAGGAAAAAGAGGGGAAGTGATTAAAGATCCGAAGATATTAGGGAGAACTGTCACTTTTTAACGCGACCATCGATTATCCGGCCTACCCTACGAATAATGAACGTTATACCCCCCGATTTTTTTGCCGACTAAAACCTGTCGGCGCATCTTATTTTATTTTTATCGGCATTTTTTCCCCGGTCGATTTAACCGGGCCCAATATCCGTTTTCCCACTTATTTTGTAAAGCATCATGGGAAGAACAGGGAGATATAGCTCTGCCATCCCATCAACGGATGATCATTTATTAAATCCGCATTTTAGCGAGAGAGCCTCTTTTCCCCCTTCTCCCTTTTCTGTGTATTTTGAGTTGCGTGTGGGATCTCATGTTTTAAACAGTCTAACGTTAAAGGATAGAGTTGCGGCCTCAAACATATTCAGTATTTGCCAAACTCGAGGTGGCGTATCGAGAGAAATCTTTGAGCCTTAGAATGTTTACCCAGAAATTAAATAGTAAAACCAATGAAGATAGTTGGAAATGATAGTAATTGCTTCAAATAGAATAATCTCAAGAAAACGAGTACAGCAAGATATGAGCTTATTCAGCGATAACATAATCGAGCTAAAGCTAAAAACGGGCCAAAGTACGGTTGAAATATATACTGGGAGATGTATTTTAATCTGAGGAATCCATTGAGACTAAATAGAACTCTCAATTTTTTGATTTTAAAAAGTTATTTGCGAAAAACTGATTTTTAGAAACCGGATAGGTCGAAAATCTATTTTTACTGAAAAAAGATCTTAGCCACCCTGTCAAGGCCAAAACTACATCTTAGCAGATGTATTTTGATGCGAGGAATGTAATAGAATTTACAGAATTAAAAAATTCGGCCGCGTTCTCAAGATATTTGAAAATTTAGGTTTCGCTGAAACGAAAAAAATTGACGTTTTTACGATGTTTGAAAATCGATGTTCAATTTTCGATTTATGAATTTTCCGGCTAAAAACCGGCCAAAATATGGATGAAATATATACTGGGAGATGTATTTTAATCTGTGGAATCCATTGAGACTAAGTACAACTCTCAATTTTTCGATTTTAAAAAGTTATTTGCGAAAAACTGATTTTTAGAAACCGGATAGGTGGAAAATCTATTTTTACTGAAAAAAGATTTTAGTCACCCTTTCAAGGCCAAAACTACATCTTAGCAGATGTATTTTGATGCGAGGAATGTAATAGAATTTACAGAATTAAAAAATTCGGCCGCGTTCTCAAGATATTTGAAAATTTAGGTTTCGCTGAAACGAAAAAAATTGACGTTTTTACGATGTTTGAAAATCGATGTTCAATTTTCGATTTATGAATTTTCCGGCTAAAAACCGGCCAAAATATGGCTGAAATATATACTGGGAGATGTATTTTAATCTGTGGAATCCATTGAGACTAAGTACAACTCTCAATTTTTCGATTTTAAAAAGTTATTTGCGAAAAACTGATTTTTAGAAACCGGATAGGTCAAAAATCTATTTTTACTGAAAAAAGATTTTAGCCACCCTGTCAAGGCCAAAACTACATCTTAGCAGATGTATTTTGATGCGAGGAATGTAATAGAATTTACAGAATTAAAAAATTCGGCCGCGTTCTCAAGATATTTGAAAATTTAGGTTTCGCTGAAACGAAAAAAATTGACGTTTTTACGATGTTTGAAAATCGATGTTCAATTTTCGATTTATGAATTTTCCGGCTAAAAACCGGCCAAAATATGGATGAAATATATACTGGGAGATGTATTTTAATCTGTGGAATCCATTGAGACTAAGTACAACTCTCAATTTTTCGATTTTAAAAAGTTATTTGCGAAAAACTGATTTTTAGAAACCGGATAGGTCAAAAATCTATTTTTACTGAAAAAAGATTTTAGCCACCCTGTCAAGGCCAAAACTACATCTTAGCAGATGTATTTTGATGCGAGGAATGTAATAGAATTTACAGAATTAAAAAATTCGGCCGCGTTCTCAAGATATTTGAAAATTTAGGTTTCGCTGAAACGAAAAAAATTGACGTTTTTACGATGTTTGAAAATCGATGTTCAATTTTCGATTTATGAATTTTCCGGCTAAAAACCGGCCAAAATATGGCTGAAATATATACTGGGAGACGTATTTTAATCTGAGGAATCCATTGAGACTAAGTAGAACTCTCAATTTTTTGATTTTAAAAAGTTATTTGCGAAAAACTGATTTTTAGAAACCGGATAGGTGGAAAATCTATTTTTACTGAAAAAAGATTTTAGTCACCCTTTCAAGGCCAAAACTACATCTTAGCAGATGTATTTTGATGCGAGGAATCTAATAGAATTTACAGAATTAAAAAATTCGGCCGCGTTCTCAAGATATTTGAAAATTTAGGTTTCGCTGAAACGAAAAAAATTGACGTTTTTACGATGTTTGAAAATCGATGTTCAATTTTCGATTTATGAATTTTCCGGCTAAAAACCGGCCAAAATATGGATGAAATATATACTGGGAGATGTATTTTAATCTGTGGAATCCATTGAGACTAAGTACAACCCTCAATTTTTCGATTTTAAAAAGTTATTTGCGAAAAACTGATTTTTAGAAACCGGATAGGTCAAAAATCTATTTTTACTGAAAAAAGATTTTAGCCACCCTGTCAAGGCCAAAACTACATCTTAGCAGATGTATTTTGATGCGAGGAATGTAATAGAATTTACAGAATTAAAAAATTCGGCCGCGTTCTCAAGATATTTGAAAATTTAGGTTTCGCTGAAACGAAAAAAATTGACGTTTTTACGATGTTTGAAAATCGATGTTCAATTTTCGATTTATGAATTTTCCGGCTAAAAACCGGCCAAAATATGGATGAAATATATACTGGGAGATGTATTTTAATCTGTGGAATCCATTGAGACTAAGTAGAACTCTCAATTTTTTGATTTTAAAAAGTTATTTGCGAAAAACTGATTTTTAGAAACCGGATAGGTGGAAAATCTATTTTTACTGAAAAAAGATTTTAGCCACCCTTTCAAGGCCAAAACTACATCTTAGCAGATGTATTTTGATGCGAGGAATCTAATAGAATTTACAGAATTAAAAAATTCGGCCGCGTTCTCAAGATATTTGAAAATTTAGGTTTCGCTGAAACGAAAAAAATTGACGTTTTTACGATGTTTGAAAATCGATGTTCAATTTTCGATTTATGAATTTTCCGGCTAAAAACCGGCCAAAATATGGATGAAATATATACTGGGAGATGTATTTTAATCTGTGGAATCCATTGAGACTAAGTAGAACTCTCAATTTTTTGATTTTAAAAAGTTATTTGCGAAAAACTGATTTTTAGAAACCGGATAGGTGGAAAATCTATTTTTACTGAAAAAAGATTTTAGCCACCCTTTCAAGGCCAAAACTACATCTTAGCAGATGTATTTTGATGCGAGGAATCTAATAGAATTTACAGAATTAAAAAATTCGGCCGCGTTCTCAAGATATTTGAAAATTTAGGTTTCGCTGAAACGAAAAAAATTGACGTTTTTACGATGTTTGAAAATCGATGTTCAATTTTCGATTTATGAATTTTCCGGCTAAAAACCGGCCAAAATATGGATGAAATATATACTGGGAGATGTATTTTAATCTGTGGAATCCATTGAGACTAAGTAGAACTCTCAATTTTTTGATTTTAAAAAGTTATTTGCGAAAAACTGATTTTTAGAAACCGGATAGGTGGAAAATCTATTTTTACTGAAAAAAGATTTTAGCCACCCTTTCAAGGCCAAAACTACATCTTAGCAGATGTATTTTGATGCGAGGAATGTTATAGAATTTACAGAATTAAAAAATTCGGCCGCGTTCTCAAGATATTTGAAAATTTAGGTTTCGCTGAAACGAAAAAAATTGACGTTTTTACGATGTTTGAAAATCGATGTTCAATTTTCGATTTATGAATTTTCCGGCTAAAAACCGGCCAAAATATGGATGAAATATATACTGGGAGATGTATTTTAATCTGTGGAATCCATTGAGACTAAGTAGAACTCTCAATTTTTTGATTTTAAAAAGTTATTTGCGAAAAACTGATTTTTAGAAACCGGATAGGTGGAAAATCTATTTTTACTGAAAAAAGATTTTAGCCACCCTTTCAAGGCCAAAACTACATCTTAGCAGATGTATTTTGATGCGAGGAATCTAATAGAATTTACAGAATTAAAAAATTCGGCCGCGTTCTCAAGATATTTGAAAATTTAGGTTTCGCTGAAACGAAAAAAATTGACGTTTTTACGATGTTTGAAAATCGATGTTCAATTTTCGATTTATGAATTTTCCGGCTAAAAACCGGCCAAAATATGGATGAAATATATACTGGGAGATGTATTTTAATCTGAGGAATCCATTGAGACTAAGTAGAACTCTCAATTTTTTGATTTTAAAAAGTTATTTGCGAAAAACTGATTTTTAGAAACCGGATAGGTTGAAAATCTATTTTTACTGAAAAAAGATTTTAGCCACCCTTTCAAGGCCAAAACTACATCTTAGCAGATGTATTTTGATGCGAGGAATGTAATAGAATTTACAGAATTAAAAAATTCGGCCGCGTTCTCAAGATATTTGAAAATTTAGGTTTCGCTGAAACGAAAAAAATTGACGTTTTTACGATGTTTGAAAATCGATGTTCAATTTTCGATTTATGAATTTTCCGGCTAAAAACCGGCCAAAATATGGATGAAATATATACTGGGAGATGTATTTTAATCTGAGGAATCCATTGAGACTAAGTAGAACTCTCAATTTTTTGATTTTAAAAAGTTATTTGCGAAAAACTGATTTTTAGAAACCGGATAGGTTGAAAATCTATTTTTACTGAAAAAAGATTTTAGCCACCCTTTCAAGGCCAAAACTACATCTTAGCAGATGTATTTTGATGCGAGGAATGTAATAGAATTTACAGAATTAAAAAATTCGGCCGCGTTCTCAAGATATTTGAAAATTTAGGTTTCGCTGAAACGAAAAAAATTGACGTTTTTACGATGTTTGAAAATCGATGTTCAATTTTCGATTTATGAATTTTCCGGCTAAAAACCGGCCAAAATATGGATGAAATATATACTGGGAGATGTATTTTAATCTGTGGAATCCATTGAGACTAAGTAGAACTCTCAATTTTTTGATTTTAAAAAGTTATTTGCGAAAAACTGATTTTTAGAAACCGGATAGGTGGAAAATCTATTTTTACTGAAAAAAGATTTTAGCCACCCTTTCAAGGCCAAAACTACATCTTAGCAGATGTATTTTGATGCGAGGAATGTAATAGAATTTACAGAATTAAAAAATTCGGCCGCGTTCTCAAGATATTTGAAAATTTAGGTTTCGCTGAAACGAAAAAAATTGACATTTTTACGATGTTTGAAAATCGATGTTCAATTTTCGATTTATGAATTTTCCGGCTAAAAACCGGCCAAAATATGGATGAAATATATACTGGGAGATGTATTTTAATCTGTGGAATCCATTGAGACTAAGTAGAACTCTCAATTTTTTGATTTTAAAAAGTTATTTGCGAAAAACTGATTTTTAGAAACCGGATAGGTGGAAAATCTATTTTTACTGAAAAAAGATTTTAGCCACCCTTTGAAGGTCCTTTCAAAAAATATCTTAGCAGGTAATTCAAATTGATAAAATCGTGTATCGTGGCTAAGACCAGAATCCAAACGATCTTTCCATTCTTCCAAAACCGCGTTAAGGAAAAAAATGTAAATTACTAACAAATGGAAGGCTTCTCTTGATTGTGTACTAGCCTTGCAGCAAATGGTATTAAAATATTTACACGAGGCTAGAACAGAGCTGACACAATCGATAAACAAGAGAGAACAACCGGAAATTAGGCATGACAAATGGATTGAAAACAATGTCTATCAAGTGTCAGGAGGGGGTCACAGAAACCATCTGTTGCCCTGCATGTATATGAGTTGCATGCGGGTACGCCAGCAAACTTATACAACTTATTTAAAAGATCCAAATCTTTACATTTTTATAATAGCTGACACATAAAAAAACATAAGGACTCTTAATGGGATGCCAAAGATTCTGAAGAGTTAATGTCTCTCACCTGGTTTCGTTCTGTGTATAAAAACATGATATATGTTTAACTCCATAATTTATTGTAACACTCATTCGGTGATAAACGATTTTTAATGGCGAGGAAAAAAGTGTTTTTATAAGCTTTATTTTTCTGAGACTCCTCGCGCAACCCGGGAGCGGATATAATGTCAGCAGGTTGTAAAAGGTTATTGCTGACGGAATTTGTTTTCTTTTATTTCCCTCGCTGCACAATAGAAAGGTAAATCATTCGACAGCTCGACAGAGTTTACGCCTTTTCATCCATCAGGTGATAATAAATTTCGAAATCAAACTTCTCAAGGATTTGTCGGGGGAAAAAAAGATTCATTTTTCAGAATATGCGTTTCGTTTTCTTTAATAAAACGAAAAGTCGTAAAAGGGAGTTTTATAAAACAAGACTTACACCGACACCGGGAGAAAATGGGAAATGAAGAAAGAAAGAAAAAAAAGCAAAGAAAAAAGAATTTTCAAGTACTTAATAGTTTGGAAAAAAACCTTTTAAAAGCCACGATAAAACATGGAAAGAAGCATGGTGAAGACGTGGAGGCAGACGAATCGAAGACATATTTCAAATCAGCGAAGCGTTTCGAAGAAAACAATTTTCAGAGGAGAATCGATATTCAAATTCACCAAGACTCGTGTTTGAAGAGAGAATGTGGGAAAAACATTTACAACAAAACAACTTTCCCGTATGGAAAAGTTTTAAAAAGTGGGAGGAAAACGGCTTTTGGGATGACGAGAAGGGGCCGGAAAGAGAGATCGTCGTATAACGTTATCCAAAGTCCTTACTTTACCTTTTGCTGTTTTTTTTTTTTTATAAATTTTGTAGAATGCGCATTCGACTAGTCATCGCATGCCAACGGAAAAGGGAAGAGGAGATGAAGATCCGCACAATCCCAGCTCTTACGAGATGGTAATCCGAAGATCCTTCTTTCCGGAGTTTGCTTACAAAATCTCTCGGTGGTAAGCTTTCATCTAAAAGCTTTCTATTCAGAATTCGACTTTAAACAACTCATTTAACTGTAGCTTTTACATTTTAATTCATTTTGTTGACCGATCCAAACAACTGACATTTTGTTGTTAATTTCCATATTTTTCAATATTATTGTTTCATACTTTTTAAAGCATAAAAATTTAGATTTAGTTCGAAGCTAATTTAGCTCCAGCTACGAAACTGGAGTCTACAATGGCCGGGTTTAAAATTAAAGAATGATTTTAATTCGAACGCATTTCAAATTTGGCAAAAATTCTAACAAGAGGCTGATAAAGCAAAATCAGGCTTGTACAAAATTTCCTCAGAATAACTTTTCAAATAAAGCTGTTTTACAATTCGTATTTTAGATTTTAACAAAACCCGGATTTCAAATGCAAAAATCGGCCACCTTGTATTCTATCATCAGATCGAGAACAAATTCAGTCAAAATTATTACGATTTAAATTTTTATCTCTATACTGTTAATGAAACGACCATCCCTTGGTGTGACACAGAATTGACTTGGACCCTTTCATCTGATTTCCCAAGTGAGTTTTCCTTGGCACCATAATTTAGATTAATTAACGCGAAAAACACTTTCAGTAAATTCCGAGAGAAAATTTAACGGTTGAGGTGAAAAGAAAATTTTTCGTGTTTTTCTTATAATTTTCCCTCGTTTAGGATAATTTAAGAAATTCGTTTCGGAGAAAAAGAATTTTTCCTCTTATCGAGGAAATATCGAACATCTCAATTATTCTCATTAACTTCTACAAATATTCATTCGATAAGCCTTGCTAAACATCCTTCTAAATATAGAGGACGGAGATTTCACGGATCACAGCTTACAAACACAACTATGAAATGTGCAAATGCAATAACAACAATCGCCTCCCCGCACATGGAAATTAAACAAGACGGAGGCAAAAGCTGACCACGCCCTCAGAAACACATCATTTCGGTGAGACTTGTAAATATTTGCAATAACCAGAAGTCGGTCATTTCCGTTAAATCTAGAATAAATATTTTATAACGCTTCCGCGCTTTCTACAAAAATGGGAGTAATAAAAAGCTTGAATTACAAAACTCGTTAATAAGAAAACGAACGCAATGAATTTTGAAAAATAGCTAGTCGTGAAAAATAACGTTTTTTGTGTTATTTTTTAAAGGAGTAAGCTGACCTGACACGTCGTGACATAATTGAAGGCACGATGGGGCGGAAGGGAAAGCGGCGGACCTACATTAAATTAAAAAACATAGCCACCATATCCATGTGGAAATCCCATTGGATTTTCACATCGTCCTTTGTTTTCAATATTTAATAACTCGATGCCAGTATGGATTATCTACAGCATCAATCAAAAAGTTGCTCTATATCACTCAATAATTATCTCGGAGACCTCATTATGAACGTATAAGGTTTAAGGGGAGGGAAAACGATCGTCTGTCACTTTTTAAGTTGATCCATAATAATATTTTTTTAAGGTTCACGATCCTGAACTTTGAACTTGCTTTTCTTTCTCTGTTTATTCCCTGCCCACATCGGCTAACATTAATCTATTATTAATAATCTAAATGAAAAGTTGATAACGCGTTCGCGGTCGCAAATTTCCCCGGAGGATGCAACCGGTTCTGGGACGCTGAGTTTCACTGCAGGCTCCGGCTTTTTCAATAACAAAAATAATTTTTCACTTTATTATTTCGAATGGTCAGGCTAATCCCATGGTGGACCTATTCCCAGTTTCATAGTTTTTGGATTTTAATATTAATTCTTAGAGGAATGGTCCCGTAGGAGTTTCGTGAAAGGAAAATATTGTCAATGAGAATTTATTAGAGGTTAAAACAAACTCAACCTGACCTTTTTCTACATTACAGAACTTTGACCAATGCTCTGTTGGTAATGATTTTCACAGGAGAATCCAAAAGAGTTTTGACCAGGTCATCAGTAGAAGAGATCTTAGTCGGCCGAGTGGCTAATCTTCCTAGCTTCCAATCCAAGAGTCAAGTTCTCACTCAATCAAGCCTCAACAAACATTGCCGTTGATCCACTTTTTATAATCATAAAAATAATAAAACTGATGTGTCGCAGAAATGTGATTTTATTTCTCCATAAAGTATGCCCTGTTCGCAAAGACTATGAGTGAACCTGTCGACAATGTTGCCCGAGGAATATTAGTATCAGCGGGGGATAAAATACTTTTAACGGTACCACTGTAATCCTGGTATTGCTCAAAGACTATTTCTTGTTTAAAAGTTGTTAATAGGAATTAGCAATCCTTGAAGCTACTAAGCAAAATCAGACATTCTGCAGACCGTAAAAAATCCCAAATTTTCAGCTCACGCTTTAGTTTTCCCTGCCGATTCTGTTCAGCCATCGGAAGAGCTCGTAGCGAATACACTAGGGGCCTGCTTCTTCTCTAAAATTTCAGCAGAAGTCACGAAAAATAAATATAGATTCTAAAAATTCATGGAAGAGATCCTATATAGTTCAACCGAGAAACGAAGCCGATAATAATGATAGCTAACGTTATTCAAATAAGGGTACAACAGAAAATCAATATTCAATATCTATTGAAAAAAGGCCAAACAAAATTGTGTTTCATTTAAAAATCTACTTGCAAAAGCTCAACAGCCACTATTATCTTATAAATCACTTTTCACGAAGCCACCAGACGACGATCTTATAAAATGTATGAGATGGTATTTTTCACTGAAATTCCCCAAACGATTTTTTAGAATAAAAATAAAAAAAGAGAAACAAGGAGAAGCTTGTCGAGTACGAGGGAAAATAACAGAAGAGAAGTAGACATTTTGAAATGAAGTTAGGATAATAACCAAAACTCGTGTTTTTGAGTAAAAACAATGTAGCGGGTAAAATGTGTACCTCGCAACATGTTGCCTGCATGTTATTGATAAATTGTGTGGAAACTACCAAACTGTTTTGTTTTTACGAGATTATTCCTTATACGATACACCCGACTTCCTATATCACGCTTAAAATAGAATCGGAAAGCACGTCGTAATTTCAGCTCGAAATGCAACCGGATCCATTCTGCTTCTTGGCAAATGCATACATTAAAACTTGCTCATGCAAAATTGATAAAATTAACTGGAAATAACCCCTTGTCATGTTCGAACAAACAAAACTCCAAAATAAAAATTTTGAGAGAAGTGCTCCACACACTGCTAACTTAATTTTCCAACTTTACAGCTAAGGTCAGCAAAAGGAGGAAATAAAACAAAAAGAGAGACGATTTATAACTCTAAAATTTGCGATTTAATACTCCAAGCTGGCTTTTGCAAAATAGCAGTTTCGACGATTTCCCAATCCTTCCTTATGAATGTTAAATCTTTAGAAACTTTATTATTTTATGATTTACACGCTACAGGCAAAATACCGCGCTTAGGTGATCAAGAATTATACGGCTTTGCCACACATTTAAAAAAGTTAAGTAAAAACAGCGTTGTCTTCCGGCAACCAAAGGGCAGATTCCGAAGGGCAGAGGATGAACTACTTAGAATAGATCGGGAAGATCCATGTTTAGGAATGGATGCAAAAAGGGCAAAAGGCTGAAGAAGAAAAGGTAGATACGTTATTAGGAGCGAAAAAGTCAGCACATATAGGAGGCATTGATTATATCTGGCTCGAAGCCTTGAAAACCCTTAACTCTGTATCACCGGAACTCAAAAGATATACACATTTTCATTTTCTTTATTACCCTTTTTTATATCATTGAATAAATTTAAGATTCTTTTTATGTAAAGAAAAAAAAAAGAAGTGTATAAATTCAATCGAAAAGATTTTATATTTTTTTTCTTCAAATTTTTCCCAGACTCTGTTTCAACTAATTCGATCAGTAGAGAAAAACGGAGTTAAATCGAAAAAACCTTAACTTGTAATTGTTAAAGCGGATAAAAGAAGAAAGAGAAGAGTCAGGCTTTTCTTTCAAATCCTAAATCAAAACTCTTTAACACTTCTACTCATTAGGCATCACGTAATACAGATCGCATGACTTTCAAGTTCCTCAGCAATCGTATAGAATCACGATTCCTTTTCTTTATAAGTAAAGTTTATCAGTTGTTCGGAATACAAATTTAAAAGAGCGTCAGTAGCGAGAACGGTTTCCGTAATGATTCCCAAAGCCCGTAATTTGATTTGTGCGACATTCCTTCACAAGAAAAAAAAGGAGAGAAGAAAACGATGAAGAAGCGCCATGAGAAGGTAACCTTTTTAGTTTTATTGGATAAAAGGTTTGGATAAAAAAAAAGAATGAGCTATTTTCATTTGTGAATTGGTTCTTCACGAAAAGTGTCATTTTCTTCGATATTCTCCCATCGAATAATGTATTTCATGATGTCTGACCCAGTTTAACGGACCGGAAAAAAGCGTATGAATTCCAAACAATGCGCCAGAAACGAACAAGAATGCGAAAGGGAAGGAGAGGAAAGGATTTCGCCCGCAAGTTTTTCATTTTTTCTCCTTTAGATGAAAATATTCTTAGACAAAGCTTGAATATTTTTTTTCTTTTTATTTTCTTTGAAATGTTTACTTCCCTTTCATTCAGTGCTAAGCCGTTACGTTAATTATGTTTGACTTTTGTTTACGTTAATATTTTGTAATGATGTTTACGTTTTTTATTAATAAACAATGTTTAATCGTAAGGTAAATATTGCTTGATTTTTTTTGCTTTCTTCCCTTGAAGCAAGAAAAAGCCCCAAGCTGTGAATGGCCCTAAGGTGTTTTATTAACGTTCAAGATTTTTCAACTAAAGACACAGCTGGAACTTTTGTTTTGGCGCGTTTCAGCTTGTAAACACATCAGTGGCAGACGTTAAGAAAACTGATATCAACATGCACGGCAGTGCATGCAGCCAAGTTTAAGAAAAAAACCTGGGAGCCGCGCGAAACTGCTGCACTGCCACGGAATGTTTTACACGAAGCATCGAAAGTTGCTATGATGGACTTTTTGAGAGGCTGTAACTATGACAGAAATTAAGATTTTGTTTTCTCCTTTCGCATTTTAGCTGCCATACATATGAAGATACATTTGGCCGACGCACAACATTTTTACTTTATTAATAACTAAGATACGGCACCCCAAAAAAGCCCGTTTTAAGGGATACTGACTCACTCACTGACTCACTCACTCACTTACTCACTCATTCATCATATTGTTCTCCTACTTCCAGTTGACCGATTGAGCTGAAATTTGGAGGAAAGGGTAATATCATCTTGCTAAAAAAGGGAAAAATGTCAAAATCTCAAAAAGTTGTTTCGGAGTGTCTAAAATCAATAATTGTAACTCATACGATGAAGCTCTCATTTAAAGGAGAAAAAAAATGATGACCAAAAGAAATGTAGCTAGTCGGTGACTTTAGTTCATTTTAAATGATGCAAAGATTCTTTTAACACGCAAAGCGAGATTAAGAACAATGCGTTGTGTTGTTTCTTATCGGTTCCCAGATTGGGTTTTTGTTTCCAAGAAATACATGTTCAGATTTTTTTTAAAGATGTTTTCAGTGCAACATTAAAGATTTGCATGATTGGTGACATTGATATGAAAATGCAATTATCTTTTTCCATCACAAATTAAGGAAACAGTTTTAGGAAAAAAAATAACCGCTTTCACTTTCCATCATCTTGTGCGTTTTTCTTGTAGCTGCCAAATGAGCTTTGATCTGTTTCTTATTATTTTGGTACTCTCCAACACCACTCACAAGAGATTCTATTGCGCCTCGTTTGACTTAAAATAATTAAAGCCGGCTTAGCGGAATCATTTATAAACTTCGTTTGGCCATTTTTTTTTTAAGGGAGAAGGGCTGCTGTTTTCTTAGTTTTGCCTGGAATTCATGTAGTCTAGCCCGAATTTTGTTTTTAAACTCGTTTTACCACGCGTCTTAATTTACCTGGCCCGACTTTTTTCCAAGGATCATTAGTGGCAGTAAACCTTTGGCTTTGTTTTTGGTAAATTGAAATATACATTCACTGATAAAATAATGAAAAATAAAGCAAAGAAAGAAGTGGGTATGAAACCGAAACTTCGTAAGGACTTAGGCCTAGCCATTGAAATAAAGTTTCCTTTTACTTGTTTTGGAAAAGATTTTACACCAATTCCTTTAGGCTCTTTTTGGTCCATTAAAAGGTGTGCACATAGCGACATCTTCAAACCTCAAAATCTCGATAACCAACAGCTTCGAACTGGTCCTATAAGAATTTTAAATGAAGAGTGATTGATATTTATGCTTGGTTTTTGCAAAGATGAAGATCATTGTCCCTCAAAGAATTCTTCAGCAAATAACGACGGATTTAATTTTTTCAGTGGGTAGAAAAGAAGAACGACCTGTAAGGTGACAAGTGCTGAATTGCACGATTTCTCAAAAAACTTTTCGGTCCTTGAAAATTGCATTTCATTTTGCCCCAATTTTTTTCTGCTTTTCCCAGCACGAGGGGGGGGGGGGGGAGAAGGAGGATCCACTATTTTCCTTCGATCCGCGTACGGTTCACAACCCTAATGCAAGTTTCGGCAAAAAGATATGAATCTCCACAAAAACAGGAACTGTAAATCAGGCAGCCAAGTTTTCGCTCAACTCTCAAAAACCTTCCGCTTTCAAAAGCAATGAAATAAAAAAATAAGCCAAGTTTTAGGATGGTGTCTGTTAATCAAAAAATTCAATTTTATTTTTCCAACTGCGGGCTCGTGGTTAACCCTTTAAAGGCCGACTTTTGACCGAGGCCGGATATATCCGGCCTCCGAAAAAGTTCCGTTAACGGCCGACTTTTGGAAAAGGCCGGATATATCCGGCCTCTGATGTCTTAGTGAAAATCTTATTCCAGACAGCTAGACTGAGAAATATGACCATGTATTAGTGTGATACAGCATTAGACCTTTCAAAGAAAAAATTTACGACTTGAAATTTCGCCCATGCTTAGCTTATGGGAGGAAAATCATATTATAAACTTAATGTAAATTTAAGCTAAATTGACCAAAATTTAAATACTGTTTGTTTTGTTTCAACTTTAACATTTCACTAGAAAGATATTCTTTTTATGTTAAGCTTATGGGTGTATAATCTTCATATGCTTAGCTTATGGGTAAAAATAATTCTGAGCAACTAGAGGTTTTTATCAAATTCATTTGTACCGGGAAAACTACTAGCAATCAAAAAATTGTTTCAAATTTTTGGGGATTAAAAATAACGAAGTTAAATGGCAAACGCACAATAGTTGAAGACGGTATCCTAAAAAGATCTCTTTCCAATACTGGTAGTATGAATAAAAAGGTCCTTCTATTGTTCGGGCGACATTTGTATTTCAGGTATTTTTTTTTCATCCTTTGAATTCTTTGTAAGAACACCCTATTTGCGCGTTCTATTAGAATGAATTACCAGGGCATCTTAAGAATAACTTAGCAGGAATTGGGAAGTGTAGAGCCAAGTGCAGAATTAAATTTTTAAAAAAATCGGTTCTAACAGAAATTTTTAAGCTATATTTGTAAAAAAGTCGTACCCCTGCAAACTTTTGAATATGCATTCAGCAATACAACTAACTTGGGACCTTTATAAACCTAATACAATATATCCCTTGAGTCTTTAGCTGCAAAAAGGGAGTAAAACTGCTTATAATGACATTTTTGGTCAATTGTGTATTGCGGTATGCCTACACTAGAAACTTTAGGAGTGCGGATTTTTTTCGGTTTTCGGGCTTCATTTGCTTCAAGTTTAGACATATTAACATATTAGGAAAAGTCGGCCTTGCTGGGTGTCCAATAATTACCTTTTCGGAAATTAATTAGGCCTTTAAAGGGTTAATAAAAGTATTTTCTAGCAAACCCGACCAGTTACAGGTTCCAGTTTGTCGGTAGAACCCGAATCCAATTTTGCCCGCACAAAATTTTGCCTTTATCTCTTTAACAATTGAATCGACGAGAAAATTTCAACAAAAAGGAATGAAATCCCCCCAAAAACAGACCCTGTAAAATGAACAGCCAAGTTTATTTTTCCTCTCACTCTCAAAAACCTTTCGCCTTCAAAAGCAATGAAATCAAAATAAGCCAAGTTTTACAGTTGTGTGCATTTATGACTTTCCTATTTCCGAACAACATTAACAAAAACTTGGCCGCTTTTTTTTAACTAAGCTCTACAAAAAAAAAAAAAAAACGGACATTGCCTTTTACTTCTGCAAAACTAAAACAAGGCCTGCGTTTGAAGTAAATATTAGGATGAACCTTTCACACTGAAATGTATTCCCCGATCAAAAACAATGTTTACTTGCTGACGAAGAAACACATATTTTAAAAGGGACTAAATGAACATCAACTCCCCCTAACTTTATTATTGCGCTATCAAAACCTCATACCTCCGCTTTACACGTGAAAACAGAACCCAATTCCCAAAAAAGTTTTCCTATTGAGATATTAGTTGAACCTAAATCAAACATGTACCGGTATGGATGGCAATGTTCCACTTTCACATTACCTAAACACAGACAATCATATAATGCCACTAAATAAAGTGCGATAAAGAAGCTTTCTAACAAAAAAAAACCCCTGAACAAATTTTCTGTACAAAAAAAGCGGCCAAGTTTTTGTTAATGTTGTTCGGAAATAGGAAAGTCATAAATGCACACAACTGTAAAACTTGGCTTATTTTGATTTCATTGCTTTTGAAGGCGAAAGGTTTTTGAGAGTGAGAGGAAAAATAAACTTGGCTGTTCATTTTACAGGGTCTGTTTTTGGGGGGATTCTAGTTTTATTAGAACTGCAGTTCAGAGACTTGTCTAAAGAGAAACGAATGCTTTACTAATGCTACAGTTAAAGCTTTGTTGCACTCTTGATTGTTAAAGATTATATATAGATAAAGATTATAAGCCATTCAAAATTGCAAGCCAAGCTTAAGCTAGTCCTTTTACAGCTCTTGACCAAACCAGAAGCCCCAATTAAGGTCAAGCTAAGCCCAGTTACATCATTTAGGCAAGATGAAATTCTAGCAAAGCCCTTTAAAACGCTTATTAAAAGTGCAGAAGAATCTACAAGTCAAGATACTCCTATAAAACCGATCAGAAAAGATTTTTCATTAAAGCTTTAAACACAGCCAGGATCAGTCCGTCCCTGAGCCATTAAATGTACAGCTTATAGGATATAAAATCAAGTTTATATTAAACTTAAGACGAACTGCAAACGAATCTTCAAGACGCAATAACTAGGCCTACAACTTTTAAACCTCTCCTCAATCTAGGCAATGGTTTCCTTTCCTGGCAACTACCGACTTCTCATCAAACGGAAAACAAGATCAAACAAACAAGGCTCATCACCTATGAAATCGATCCAGCTTTCCTTCGAGATGACTTAAGAGCTGGAAACCGCAAAACTCAAAACACGAAAGTTAAACTTTCTCTTTTCTGAGAAGCAAAAGAAGCGCAATATTCTTTGTGAATGAGTGGAAATTATAACGAGGGAGAATAGCCGGTTGCGTTTCAAAAAACATGGAATATTATCTGAAATGACAAGTGCCCTCAGTTCAACCCACTTTATCAGGAAAAGCATCATCCTCGACCCTTTTTCTTTCCCTTGGGGATGCTGCAGAAAGAGCCGTTTTGAAAAAGGTTGCCCCCTATTTCACACGTTCTCCCTGTTGATATTTCGTATATACTCATCAAAGGAAACTTCTTAGGTGTTAAGTTGACGAAGATGTTTAATCCTTCCCATCTTTTATACGACAAATTTTATTTACACTTTCCCTTTTCAAGTAAAAAATTCAAAGTTTGCAATTTAAAACGGATTACGCACGAGCGATTACATTTTCGATGAAAATTCTAATCATTTCAGAATCTCCCTGTTATTTTTTTAATCAACTTAACTCGGTTACGCGGGGGAAAAAAGGTACGATTTTTACAAATTATCTCATTATCCCCACAAAACTAAATCCGACGGGAATCATCAAATTCGGGAAAAGGCAGAAAAGAAGAGAAAACATCGTAATCTCTTTCCTAGCGGTATTATTAGCATCGTTATGGGAGGATGAAAATGATAAACATCTGTAATGTCATTACTAGAATACATTTTTCAAAATAGTACCGAGTGAAAGAGGGAAAGAGAGAGAAAAGTTTTATACGATCTTCATTCTACTTTCCGCTTGTATGTTGAGATACATCATTATTTATGGTCCCCGTTTTTAATTATGTCTGGTTATACGTAACAGGTTGGTTTGTTTTGCTTTTTTTCAAACGATTTGCTCTGCATAATAAAAACCGTGAGGGTAACTTTATGACTTTGGTAGATGAAATATCTCGCAGTATCTCGCAAATTATAAATACAAGTAAACATTTTTTTAAATGTTAGGGCGAGTTAAAGTCAGCTTCTGGGTGCAATAATTAAAACGGCCGGGTCATATTATGAGGTCAAAATTAGGTAGGAAACTTTTGCGACCGAAGACTGGAAAAAATTTATCAAAAATCGAATACAGTATCCTGACAAAATAGGAGGCCTTACAAGTTAAGGCCCTGACACCTTTTTCCAACTTAACACGGAGGAGTCTCAAGTCCCCCCTCAGCACCAAAAACGTCTTGCTAGATATGCAAGCGCTCGACTTTCAATTTAATTTATTTTCATATTTTTTACACTTAATATCTGCATAACTAAGCAAATTCTCCAACATTAATTTTTTGCTCCGACGTTTACTTCATACTCGGAACGTCGATAAAAAAAAGCAGATAACAAGAGACCTCATTTATTCCAAAAAGCTTCACATGATTTACCCAGAGTTGTTACGTGAGCAAAGAAAGTTAAAAAAAAAAAAAAAATGTTGGGGGGGGGGGGGGGGGGGAAAGCATAACAGACAAGAAAAGCAATCAGATAAACACGTATATTTCGTGACAGGATCAAAAATTTCCCTGACAAAACTGGTTTTATTTAGAAAGCTCATAAGAGTTTGAGAGAAATAAGTTTTGATGGGAACTGACAACTGCGGCTATTGTTTAGCATGGTTTTTGTCGATCAGCATGTAGATAGTAAAAATATGATGTCGTAAACACACTTTTCATAATATTTTCTTGTCAACTTTTCATTTTTTCCCCCTTCCGAATGATACAAATCTCAAACATTCTCACTCGACCTTTGTTTTTATAAAAAAATTCCCAAATGAAACTTCATTCATTAGTAAATCTGGAAATCAAAATGGCGACTAATCATCTAAAAACGTCAGTCAGAAGGAATATGAATGATTTGTAGTTCGTACGAAAATTGAATTCTACGCATCTAGCATATGTTATGTGTTAGTCAACTTATCAGAAAATTAACAATTTTAATGGGCGAACAAAATAAGAAGATAATTTTTTCCTTTGGGTTTTATTAACCTCGGAGTTCTATCGGGAGGGAATGTCGGATTGCATGTTTTTAAGACGGGGAAAAAAAATCGGACACCTTAATTAATGTGTTTTTTATCGATCCGAAATTTTAATCAATCCAAATTTGTAGGGATTTCTTAAATGACTCTTCTCAACCTTTGGATATTAACATATGCAAGGGATTTTCTTGCGATTAACTTTCTCCGTCGCTTTGATTGACAATTTCAAGTGCGTTCTCAACTTCCCGGATTGACGAATTCTCCAAGGGAATTAGGCTTACCCTACGCAAAATACAAGTAAGGACACGTTTTTGTAAAGAAAGCCGCGAATGTTTAAAATTAGACTTTGGCGAAAAATCAGGAAAGAAATATTTTTATAGCCCATGGTTACTATTGAACGGGTAAAGTCTAGACGAACCCGAAATAAAAAAAAGTTTGATATTCGCTGACACAAGTAGATAATCTTTGAAGCCAATAAAAGAAGGGGAGAAAATAAGAAACAAAAAAAGACGGGAATCTATGAGGTTTGCTGGCTTCGAAAGCTCAGCTTTTACAGGTTTAAGTTTTTCCTGGTGGATATCTCGTGGATCAGTTGATATGTCCATGTAGAATTCATAATAGGACGTTTAATTGCTTTTTCCTCCTCATATGATTTCAGATTTCGATTAAATCGCTTTCTTCTGCTTAGGTTGTTTTTATGATTTAGGTTAAATCGTTGGGAAAACTCTAAATTTTATTTTATTTCGAACAAAAAAGGCGGGGAGGAACATTAGATCGTTTTCGAAATATTTTTTTAATGACCGGAAGCGAAAGTTTTTCTTTCAATTGGAGAAAAGTTAGTTTCCTTATTTTTTTTATGAGAGTGGATTTCTTCGATACCAAATCTTTTATTTTTTTTTTTTTTTTTGCTTTCGCTTCTTTCGTCGCCTCTACCCTTTCCCCCAAAGCATTTCCCTCTCAATTTTTGTACAAGTCAGTGTCAGCACTTTAATGGTTTTCATTTTTCATTCCGGATTTTTCGCAATGTGTTTGAATTCACACAACCACGGCGTACTTAACATATTCACATTTATGTGTCACGGACGAGGGCGTGGGGTTTTCGTTAAAAGTGGAAGGGAAAAAAAGTGAGAAAAAATCTGGTGAGTGTTTTTAAGTTGTGGGTGGAAGATCTCTTTAGTAGGAAGGGAATTATGGAGAATAAGTGGAATTTCTCAAGGTTCTTAGACTCAGGGAAAAAAATTCGTGTCACATAACTTTCATGGGCGAAATAAGACTAACATTTTTAACTTTGTACAGAAATTCTAATCGTGGGAATCTTAATTCTTCCACATATTTTTCCAGAGACAAAAATATTACTTTGGGCTGTGACAAAACCTAGGCATTCTGTTCACTCCTTAATTTTGCGATATCACTATAAATCATTATTCTACAAAAAAGCTTAAACCGAAAAACGACTTCTTATTTCAAAAGCTCAGTCAAAATGAGTTAAAGACCGAAAAATTACAATTCTTGCATATCAAAAGGTCAATAAAACTTAATTGTTGCTTGAAATCATCGAGTCTTCCCACATCGCAACTGAAAAAATAACCAATTTTAAGTCGATTAAGTTTAAAAAATCAAATATTAAAATGCAAACAACTTAAAGTATCAGTCGCACAATATCATGACTAAGAGAATTAATTAAGACAGAATTATTAATTACAATTTAAACGAGATAACCTTCACAACTAAAGTTTGGGCAAAACCCAAACCCAGGGATTCTATAACTCCTCCATTCCCCAAGAATCCTTTCAACCCAGCTTTCGATGATTACAAAAATTTCAGTGCTATACGCCTACATTCCTAGGCGTAGCAACTTTAGAGGTCTTTAGAAAATTCAATTTAACATTCCCCATATATTAAGCTAAAACATATATTTTCCTGAAACCCATAAAAACTTCGCCAAACCGAAAAAAAGCTCTCATATAAGCACCACAACTTATAGCTTTTAATCTAAATTAATTAAGAAACTCCCAACGAAACAAAAAATGTTAGAAACCGCACAAAAGGGAATTCGTGACAACTTAGAAACCCCCTTTCTCAGTAGCCCATAAAAACCAGTCATGTTTAAAATATTTTCCAAAAAGCAAAAAAAAACATCGTTTATTTCAGTCAGCTATAAAATACTAAGCAAAATTTTCAAATTACGTTCCAACATGAAAAACTACTGCCACGAGACGGAGTTCGTCCGTCAAAACCATCCACTGTGCAAAAAAAATATTTCGAATTCGACTACGCCAGACATTTTGGAGCCAAAAGTCGGGAATGCAAGAACATTCATAAATTTTAACCGTGAACACGAAGTATACTGCTTCCATTATACTTTTCTATTCCTTCATTACATGACCGGCTCATGGCAACTCGCTTTGAGGCTTTTTGAGGTCATACAAAAGCTTCAAAGCTCGTATTTGCTTTTCGTGCGACAGACAAAAAGCTTTCATTTTTACACATCGAAACTGAGTAATTAATTATTTACGCTTTTTCAGGAAAAATTTATCCCTTTGCATTTTGTCTAGGTTGTATCTTCCACGCCAAGGAATCGACAATTGAATTAAACGGGGAAAAATAATAAATTAGCAAATGGTAATTCTCTTTTGTTGGGAAAAAAATTTCTGCGAACTAAGCAAAGAGAAAATATCAAAGTTCAGTCAAAAAACTGACGCTGGTTATGTTAACTTTAACTAAAGTTAAAAATAAAAAAAACTCAGTGAATAAGCTCATTAAAAATCTCCTTGCAGTAAAAAAAATTTGCTTCATCTAAGAAACAAATATTAGAAAACGAGATATACTAACTCATAAAAATCCTTTTTTTTTTTTTGCTTCCTCGGAAAAACTTTATAATGAAATTACCAGAAATATAATTCAACTGCGAAAATATTTTCCACTCAAAATAAATTAAACTAGAAAGTTTAAACTTCCTCTGAAGAACTTTCGACCCTGTCTTTCAAATCGTTTTAAACGAACATTTTGTTACCTGCATGATTGATTAAACACCGAAGAAGTTTTCGTGGACTTTTTTCGTTTAGCACTTTTGCTTAACATCACATTTCCCTTCTTTGTTCGAATTACAATCAAGATTTGATTAATGTCATGGCTTGTGCAGCCAATAGACAAAGTAATGGCATTTTTTAATTTTCCGTTTTAAATTTAGAGATTTAATTGCTAAAAGTATTTTAGGAAGCATCTGGAATATCACAAATCAAAAAATAGAATGAAATGGGGAAGTTTAACCTAAATTTACTCATGTCACTGAATATGTTGTTCGGCAAATCTTACGGTTTAGTGCCTTAACGAATAGCTTGCTTCTTTGGAAAAATTAAATTTAGATGTATTTCAGTATAATAAGTTTTTGTAACAGTAAAATAGTTGATTAGAATATCTTCTTGAGTTACGAATAATAACTTATTAATCACACAATCTATGTATGTATCACAATCTATGTGGTAAAGCTATGGTTTGCATAGCTTTACCACAAAATCCCAAAAACTTCACAAATATAAAAACAAGTCATACACATACAGAATATTTTTCTTCTTGTACATGAGTTTTCAAACTAAATTAGATGATTCGAAAACCCAAGTGAGTCAGAAGCAAAACAATCTAGCCGCTATGAATGAAAGAATAAACGAGTTTCCCCAACCCCTTAAAGTGCTCATAATTACATACACATTTTCAAAAAAAAAAACTGAGAAAAGTTTATGGATTATGAAGCATTCGAATGAGAATCAAAAGAGATCTCAAGTACATTGAATTTCGTTTAGCTTCAAGAATGCAGGAGGTCCCCAGATTAAAAATTTTTGCTCCTTGTAAAGTGGCTTTTCTAAGGTACAACTTTCTTGCAAAAATGATAATAATTGTTTAAATTAGTTAAAGTCAACACTTTCTTTGTCCAAGCCTTAAGGTAGGAGCAAGTTGGATAAATATGCAAGCTGTCATTGAAGGATCTGTACTTTAAAAATATTCCACAAGGCTCTGAAACTACAATCTTATTTACAGCATCAGTAAGAATGATTTCGTTACTGAGTCAATTATAATATTCATGTTAAAAAAAACAAGTGAACATATTTCTAAATTTCTGTCAGTTGTAAGCTTAACGCTTCATACAAACTTGGTCAAGAGGTATTAAAAAAGTGATCACCTCATATTTGCAACAGTAAAAGCCTTATTAGCAGTTTGATTTATATTCAGACTAAATTAATGTTCCTAACCCTCTATTTCATTTTGACATGGTACAGGTACTGCTTATTTTCCATTCTATTTTTGTGAATAAATTACAGGGTGCAGATAGTTGTTGGCATTTTCAGCATACCCCTTTTTTCCAAAACACAATGGTTTCAAAATAAATCTAAAAAGTGAAACACTATGTTCCAAAAAACTGCCAAAAGTCAAGGTCACTTACATTAAAGGAAAAAAAACGGATTCCAAATGGAACTAACCTTACCTATTTTGTAGCTAAAAATCAATTCAGAGATTGCAATATCACAGGATTATCAATACTTTAATGACAGCATTAATAACATAACTACACAATACAACACAAACTTAAACCGTTTAACGACACTTGCCCGATTTTCTCATAAAAACCAAATAAACCGACCGATTATTACATCCTTCCGACACCATGATTCAAGACTGACTGACAAAATTACTAAATGCAACGTTGCCAACTTGTAAAAACTACCTTGCAATCAAAATGACGTCTACACTCAATTTTACTGTTAAAAGCTTTTCCTTGTTTCAAAAGCACTATCACTATAAAAATGTCCATTAGTATTTAAAAAAGATTAAAAATCCAGCGTTATAACTAATTAATGTTTTTGAAATAAGTAAAAACCATGGGTCTTTTTTTTGGCAACGCTGTCCGACCTAACCACAGACATGATAAAGTTCTCTCTCACACATCTCTATTTCCGCTTCTCTTTTACACGTATTCTTAACTTATGGTGGGACAATATTTAATTAGAGAATTTATGACAAAGATTCGAAAGCGAAACGATTGTCAACCATGCAGGTGTTCACTTGTTTTATTCTTGTTGTTAAAAAGCAAAAAGAAGAATCTCCACGGAATAAAATTCTCGTGTGAAAAAAAAATGATCTCTATTTTTTTCACATTGGCAACAATCCTCTGGGGTTTAACACGTATGAATTTAACTCTCCTCAAATAAAGCTTCACTGAAGACGATACCGACCCAGGCTGCTGTATACATCGATCAATGTCAGCCAATTTTAAACAACCAACCCTAATCCTTTCTGAGTTAATTCCGTCTCGGGCTCAAGCTACTTGCAGGATAGAAGGAATCTGATAACCTACCTTGGTTTCGGTCAGGTAAAAACAGTAACTCAATGGTTAACTTTAATAACAGATGAAAATTTTAAAAACAGTTATTCTTTTTCAATTATTCTTTTTTTTTGTTTTGTTGTTAAGGGTTTTTTTTGTTAACGCACGCCAATAGTTCCGAAAGGAACTCGAACGGCGCATTAAATAAATAAATAAATAAATTAAAAATAATGCATTTTTTTTAAAAAACAGGATCTTTTATCTCACGGCCTATTATAAAAATGGGTACAAACAAGATCAAACAAGCTGCAGATGCTTAAGGTCTTTCGTATTTACACTTTCCCATGTTTGATTTCTTCTTCAGGTAGGCTAACATCAATCTTAAGTATTCTATTTAATAAAATGCAGACAGAGATTTTAGATTTTTGGCACTTTTTGAGCATACTGACAAAAAAATAATATTTTTGATGCTAACCGAAAACGTTACATATTTTTTAAAGGTAAAATCCAATTTTTTGTCAGATTTTTTTAAAAAATGATCTAGTAACTGACTGATTAAATCACTCATTCCAAATAAGTATTCATATTTTTTTAAGACAAAAATTCATTTCCTGCATTTCATTTCAACTTATGCAAAAGTAAGATAGTCAAGTGATCTCTTTATCATAAAATGAAGATCAATCAATAACTTCTAAAACTCTTGATCTTAAAATTATCAAGTCTAAAAGGTTAGAAATTATGCTCCAAGAAACTTGACCTCCGGTCAACTGATGAAACTTTCTCCCTGATTTCTGGTTTCATTAGGTCGAAAGAGACCGGATCCGCAACTTCCTTTCTCTTATTCGATACTTCCTTCGAAAAGTTTTACGTTGTTGATAATTGGATCATGAAATATCCCGTCTAAGCCAAACCGGTAATGATTTTTTTTTAACAACGCGGAAAAAAAGAAATCCCTTCGTTAATTCTTCTTTCATCTTTTATATACCATGTTATGTTTAAATTATTATAATGACGAATCTAAGCGGAAGACGGAAAAGAGAAGATGAACTTTTATACTTTCCTGAGATAAATGGATTAAAAGTAAAGCGCGCAACGTGAAGCAAATGAGATTTTAAACATTACACCTCAACAAATCCATCGGCCCACAACAAACCGACAACCCCAGCAGCAGCAAACTCTATACCTTGAATATGATTTGCATATTTCCGACATCTGTTAATATTTTAACTTGTTGGAAAAAGGTTTTTCTAAAAACCCTCCTGATTTTTTATGCTCGAATTTTTTTTCTAACCCGCAGAAAAGCTTTTGATTTTATATTTTCAAGTGTTTCGAAGGAAATTCTATTTCTCTGTATTTAGATAATTTTTTTTTTTGAAGATCATCTTATCTCGGTAAATTATTTGCCAAAGGCAACCGACATCACCACGTGCAAAAATCAAGTGTAACGAGAAGCTGTAATTGATTTTTTAGAAACAGAGATAAGACAACGTCATGTCAAGTCAAGTTTTAAGTCATGTCAAGAGGGAAGTAAAGACCTTCTAAAGATTCGCAAGGTAAAGTTTATTTCTACGATCTAAGCAATGATTCAACTCTTGAATTGATCCAATCCAACAAGGTCCCAAGTTGATGTAATTTGTTTTGATTTCCGGAAAGCTTTCGACCTTGTGAATCCACGTTGCGTTAAAAGTAACGCAAAGGCGCATAACAGAACTCAAAAGGAACTGTGAGGGCATATCGCAAAATCATGACACGAAAAATGAGCCACAGAACAACAAAATTAAAAAATCTATCAACACCAAGGCATAAGTAAATATTGATTCCATATAAAACCTTAAAAACCAAACGAGAGCTTTCGGATCAGCAATGCGCACGGAAAAACAGAAAGAGAAAGAGGGAAAATTTACAACGACTGTAAATTGTCTACAGAACCCTGAACTATAAATTTTTTACAATCACACATCTATAAAATTTTCAAAAAATTATGGAAAAAAACTTACCGTTGTCACGGTGCTTGTTGTACTTGACCTATGATGATGCTGAACTCGATTAGCTATGGCCGGAGTAGATGCAGCCGGTGAAGAACTAATCGACTGCGTAACCGGAACACATCCACCGTTTCTAACACTTATTTCTAAGTAGCAATGCGATTCTAAATGGCTTCTGGACTGCCTTTCGTCCAGTACGATTCTCCTAGCGGCGCGAAATATTTTATAATAAACTATCATCATAACTGTCAAAGGTATATAAAAACTCCCCAAAGTCGCGTATATCTGGTAACCGAAATTCTGGCACACTACACACTGATCTTTCTCGTGTTGATTTCCTAATATTAATAACGGAGGTAGACTAATGCAAGCGGCACCCAGCCACACTAAGCTAACGCATAATATCATGCGCTTCGGAGTACGTTTTACACCGTACTGAAGAGGTTTTGTAATTGCGTAATAACGATCGACACTGATCATGCACAGGTTCAATATCGATGCGGTGCACGATAATACATCGAAACTGACCCACAGATCGCACATAACAGGACCGAAATTCCATCTACCTAATACTTCGTATAAGGTAGCCATCGGCATCACTAAAACTGCTACGCAAATATCGGAAACGGCTAACGACACTAATAAATAATTACAGGGCCGTCGCAATTTTTTAACTAAACACACCGCGACGCACACTAATATGTTACCGACCACGGTGCCGATGATAATGAACAGCAGCACCAATGCAATGATGATTGCCTGGGTGAGTGAATAAGGTGAATTTTTTCCCGGGAACCAATAAGTCACTTCCTCGGTAACGTTGTCGAAGGATGGTGCCGTTGAATACGTTTGACTATTTGAGATAATAAGTAGATTACTATTGCTTGTTGTAGTGATTAATACTGTTTGTGTGACGCTATGATTAAATCCCTCCATACGATGTTTTCTTCTATTTTTAGTTCTTATTTTTTATGTTTTTTTTCCTTTCACTATTATTGGTTTTTATTAAACCTTAGCACTGTGTTTCCTGTAACGGCCCTGAAAAAGAAACAAGAATATTAATAATTAATTCGATTGAAGTTGCACGTTTAATTGGCAGTTAAGTTAATATGAACTTCAGAATGCATTAAATCAATATAACGGACGAGGCAGTTGTAACCGGATGTCATAATATCAATAAAATAAATTGACTGGCCATGGGGGACAGGTATAAAAATAGCTCTGATGTACCAATGGAAATTGCAAAAAGCCTGCTGACAAGAATCGAGGCTAAACATCATTACTGAGAACTTATTTGGCAAAGTGGAGAAGTTCTGAGGATTAACAATGAGTCAGTATTTCGCCTAAATAAAGGAAGGAGTGCCTTTACTGCCCAGTGATTAAGAACTAAGCGTTCGTGATAGGCTCTTCTTCGCCAGCTCGGCAATGATACAGAAGAGCATCGATCTCGCATTAAAATCATCATCTGTGGCAGAAGAGCACATGCTGCATTCCACTGAAGCTGCGTGCCTTGATCACACTGTGGAATGGTGAGCACCATACAGTAATGTGTTCGCCAGACCTTAGTGGGGATTAATTAAAAAGAACTTAACCTAACTTGGTTTGGAGTACTTGGGGCTAAGAATACTAACATCCTGAAACTGTAGTTAGTTACAATACATCCGAAGTAACTACTACTCTCGAAACTTTGTATTGCGAAACAACTGCATTTGACCTTTCTGTTTACAGCTTTTCATAAAATACCCAACTATTCTTTGGAATAAATAGTGCATTAAAATCAAAATTATTCAAACGAATTACAACTGAACTTAATATCTCAATAACATAGTTTACAAATGACACTACGGTAAACGTCAAACTCTATTGAATGAGCAAAATTTTCACCGAGAGAAAGTTTAAAGAGTAAACCTCGGAGACAAAATGAAAGCTCCTCAATCTCAAAATACAGAATAACTTTTCTAATCCTACCATTTAATTATTATAATATTACAGGAGTGATTTCTGAACCAAATAATTTTAAGTTCACAAAACAACCCCGTGTTTAAAGCTGCTTATCCAAAAAACTTATTTAGAAAAAAAAAAAAAATAGGTCAATGAAAGGCATAAAAGCGATTTTTGAAAAGACACCACGTTTCAGTTTTATGTCGTGACCCATCTAACAAGGTGTTTGATCACGTATTCTTTTCTCCTACCCTCTCGCGTTCGCTTTCTCCCTCCCCCGCTTAATTCACGTCGTCAGCGTTTAATGGTTTAACGTACAGAATTATATACATCCACGAAATGAGCTAACTGGGGGAAAATCGACCTCGATCAAACTTATTTACTGTTTTCCTTCGTTATTGCTTTCGCCGGCTTAATTCCCCAGAGGTTTCAATTCATTTCGTTATTTTTCTAAAATGTTTTTTCCCGTAACTGAAAAAACTTTCTGAGAAATTAGAAACTAATCCTTATTAAACAACATCTAAGCTGCAGCACGTATCAAAGAAGCAAACGGAAGCTTCGAAAACGCCTAAAGGGTGGGCTGAACGTTACAAAAATAGAAGCCGCTTTCGAGTAGCGAAGTGAGTGGGAGTTGAAGAAAAAAAGAAACGTAAAGTCAGTGAAATTGAATACAAGCGTTTTTCAAGAAGACACTAGAAACTCGAAAAGAACCCAACGAGGACACGTTACCCATTACCCGATGATTGGAAAAACAAGGATGAGAGTTCCTCGAAAGACGTAGGAGTGGGAGAATTTTCGAGAAAACTTCTTTTCAACTTTGTCCGGAAAGTTTCCCGACTTTCGCTAACGGAAAAAGTCGCCACGAAAGCTACCAAGCTCGAAATAATTCAAGGTTTTTTTTATCACGTGCTGTCGACCTTCATTATAATTACAATCAGAATTTTCGAGAGCTTTTCGATTACCTAAATCTGTTAATAAACGAGCTTGCGAATTTATCGAGTTCGTCAATATATTACAATAGCGTTCACTCTCGAAATCGCTTTGCTTTTCATATCCCAACGTCAGCTTCAAAACCCACATATTTAATTTGAAAGCAACAGAGAAAAACAATAACGCGGGCGCATGTGCACCCTTCGCTAAAATAAAATTGATAAAAACCTTTTCCAGTATTTAAACACATGAGGTTGTTTGTAGACTAATTACAGACATTACAGTTCATATTTGTATTCATTTACATTTTGAATTCATTATTTGCTTTGGAATGTGCTGAAGTTTGTAAAAATTTTACATCTGTTTTTCCGCCCAACCAGCGACTGCAGCAGCAATTACGACGGCGTAGCCGATCCATTCCTCTCGTCGTTCTCTAACGTTGCGATTTTCTTTCCTTAAGTACCTGAAAAGAAACAAGACGATTAATTTTAAAAAGTTGCTTAGAGGGTTATAACATGGGACGAGGTCCCAGGAAATTTTATACAGACGTAGTGGTGACACTCAGCTAAGGAAAGCTGATAAGGAAGAATAATTACCAAGCAAAAGACAAAAACAATAAACAAGGCGCTGGGTAGAAAAGATAAATGACAGCCGACAGGGTTAAATTCCAAGCAAGGCAGTGGGCGTTTTCCCTCTTTGTTTTATTTTGTTTAAAGATATTAAATTTGGTCTCTCCGCAAGAGGAATCATTGCCGAGCTATGACATTCCTCTGGAATTTTAACAACATATGAGGGAAATCCGTGCAAAACTTTCGACCATTATTTATTCGTCGAAGGGGGAATCCACTAAATGTGTAGGTGGCATCAATTAGCGCTTTATGGTTTCTCATCCTATTTTCGCGGACTTTTTATCGCCCTCGGCAATTTATTTATGAATAGAAATGCGGGTGAGAACAAAGTTATTTATAATACGATATGTGTACGGCTGTCAAAAAAATATTTTAAAACACAAGGTTCTCCGCATTTTGAAAAATTAGTAATAATTCACGTTTTGAAATTTTGATTTAAAAAAAGCGGATCATAATATTCTAAAAATCGATATTATATGGACTGGATTTTGAATCAGAAGCGATAAAACTAAATCTCAGGGAAACACAAACCCAAACCAAAAATAATTGATTCTTCTGGGGAAGGGAGAGGGGGGGGGGGGGGATAAAAAACGGTTTATTTATGGTTTATTTTATTTTTATTGTAACAGAAAAGAATGACTTCTCTTTCTCTTCCCCCTTGCCATCTTACTGCCTTGCTCTTCCAAAAAAATAGATATTAAAGCATGGAATATTTACAATCAGCCTTAGCGATAGAGTTCGCCTTTAAGGAAATTACTAATGGATTTGCCACTAGTTCCTAAGAAAACTATCTGCATTAAATTTCTTTAACCTCTACTTAAGTTCCAATGATCTTGATATTTGGACTACAGAGTTTAGGGTTTTGATTTGCTAATTTGAAAAAAATTTAGTACAGATTACAAAAAGATTCAGGAGAAATGAAAAACGGGAATGGTGCTGCACTTTGTTCGGCTGAAATTAGAAAATATGTGGTATGATTAACTTCCTAAAACTTATCGGGGTTACTCATTTTAATTAAAAGTGTGGGAGTTGTTGGAAAGTTAAAATGACATGGCTGTCACATCGAGTCAACTTTTCTCCTCCTCTAATAATCTTTGTCTTCTTATTTGAAAACAATATTTTTTCATCGCATTAAAATTTTTTGTCTTTGGCAAATTTTTTCCCCCTTTCAGTTACACTAAGTGTCGTTAAACTGTTATAAAATAATCCAATTATTCCTTTAAATATCTTTTCGCCGGAAAATTTTTCCGGTTCGCTTTTCGCTTTAACAAAGGAAAAGCTAAAGGAAAAAAGTGTTTTAATTGGAAAATTTTATTCTCCGTTTGATATTTCTTCAAGGGAATGAAAGAGTACAAGAACGAGACTTCCAGTAATGTTAAAAAGAATGAAAAAAAGATTTATTTGTAATCAGAATAAAACTAAGAAACAAGAGTTATAAATAACCGAAAAAAGGAAAGTGAGACCGCAGAAGACTGAGGAAACGTTAAAAATTGATAAGGCAAGTGCTTTATGAAAGGTGGGCTTTCCTTTTTTTAATCCTGGCATTTTTACAACAAGGCGAATTTATATTTGAAATTCATTAAAACAACGGAACATTGTAAATCATTCATGAAAGAAAAAAGAAAATTTTTAAATATAGGTGGTTTCAAGGGGTAGGCTCAAGGTATTTGCAGAATTATCGTAAAATATTTGAATTTGATGTGAATGATTGGGTTTTCATCGACCCAACAAGCGAGCTTTCAGTATGCCTAAAACACATGAGAGGGCAATGAGAGCTACTGGTCATCTTCTTCCATTAGTCTGCGTCGCCAATAATTATAAAATATTGCATTGCCCAAATGTAAGATAAAAAATTTTTTATAAGAAAAGATACGCTATTAAATGCCTTTAATGACATCCAAGATCTCGAAGCTCTACGCCCCTAACCACGATTGGAGATAATCACGAAAATTATAAATCGATGAAGTTTTTCGTTTATTCTCCAAAGACCTTGAGACGATAACTTTTCATTTCCGTTTGTTGTATTTAGCTCGTCGAACTGTTTGTTGTCTTTCGGATTGTTATATCAATATTTTCCTTCCAATCAATTATCTGGACTTTTAACTTTTTCAATTTTTCTTTCGACAGTTTTCCCGATCCTTTATTTAAACGATAATAGAGAGAGAGAGCTCCTCGGATATTTATCCAAGAAATATAAAAGTCGTCGCTCGCCGTGATGACACGGATTACAAGCAGCAAAGAAGAAAGGAAGGGGGGGGGGGGAGAGAAAACAGAGAAGGATCAATATTTCATTTTCCGAAGAGAAAATCGTTCGGGCGGGTTAAAAAAGTCAATGAGAAGATTCACGGATGATGGAAAAGAAGAGAAGAAATCCTTGACAGTTTTCCGATTTTAATTCTAAAACTAGAAAATTAACGGCAAAAGTTTCTCCAGCGGAATTATATCAGTGGTCGAGCTTACAAGAGCTTTCTTGACGTTTCCAAATATGTTTTGTTTTGCACTTTTCAAGTCCTCTCGTCCGACTCGGGATGTTTCTTCTTCCGGGAGGAAATGCTATTTCCGGTTAATTCTTATAATACATCTCAAAACCATAGCGACTTTCCCTTTTTATTTATAACGATGTTTTTTTTATATTCTCTTCATTGCAAAAGTTTTTTCAGTTCGGGGAATTTTTTTTTGCTTCGGGCTATTTAGTTCGAGGGAAATTTTTTTAGAAAGCTTATGGGTCGTAAGGTTTGATGAATTTTTGTATGGGACTTTCGTTTTTTTTTTCAAAGAAAAGAAATGAATTTTTTCGACATTGGTTCCCTTCGACAACAGGTCATTAATTTGAGATATGAAATTCTCAAACAAATTAAATTATTATAAAATCGTCGCGTTTCGGTTGGTGTAGGAAAGTTAACATTCTCGAGAAATGCTTGAATAAGGAAAAGGGATTTTTCTTAAAGTAGAAGTCTAGCGATGGCCAGCGTTTAGCATTCTCGGCGTCCACTGGGAGTCTAACGCAAATACATCCTTGTGAAAAAAACTGAATAACCCAGTAATTGGCTCGAATTGTTTCATTAAAGAAAAAGAAAAGTGGAAAGTTTTTTAAAGGAGTAATATAACGATGGTCTGTAATCAAGTGTACTTTTAATCAAGCCTCATTTATAAACTTGTTCCAAACACCTGTTGCTGTGAGAGCGAATATCGTTGATGAAGATGCTGTGAACCGGGAGTCTTTAAATCGTCGAAAACCAATGACAAATTAATTTTATAAATGTATCAATTAAAAATTAAGAAAATTTTAGCTTGAGCGAAAAGAATTGAAGTGGTAAACTCATGTTTTAAAAAAAAGATATAATAAAAACTCATTAACAAAATCAGATGAACTTATTACTTTAAAGGCAAAATATCGTTCCAGCTAAGTACTAGTACATCTATTTTTGCAACGGAAGAACACCACCGCCCTTATTTAGCTTTTTGACTTTAGACAGAACCAGGTAGCTACCAAATGTTTCACCCATTCTTCTAGACACTTAACAGAAAATTCTGCACCCTCGCCAAGCAGTGTTCCGACAAAAAACCGAGGTATCCAACTTTCTGCCGTATGGATTCATTTTAACCTACAAATTATTCCAAGTTCCTAAATAGGTTATGCGACTAATGAACGTTCACTTTGAAAAGGAGCGTAGCATCCTCGGTTCCAAATTGAGGTTTAAAAGCAAGCAGTGAAATCTACGTGTTCATTAAAAACAGCAATTGAATTTACTATACGGATTGTTCAAAAGGAGTCAAGATTAAATTCATTAGGAACTACTCCTTTTGTTTCCCTTTAAAATGGAAAATAAGGTGCTTTTAAAAAATCCGAGGCAGTCTCGGTATTTTCTCCTCAATTTATCCGTAATCTCATCACCTTCCTTTTTACGCTAAATGTGGTCTTCACCTTTTTTCAATGACCTTACCGATTAAGTTAATTAAACGCTGAAGCTTTTCAGCCGTCCCTCGCACGCCATTTGCATATTTATCAGTTTGTTCAGCTCGTTTCCCGTTTTTTTTCTGCTCCTTTTCCTTTCAAGAGTTAAAACGGGAGGACACGAAATGGCGATCAACAAATACAGCCGTAAGCTCTCTTTACTGACCATTTCCCCTCTTTGTCGTTAAACCGTTTTCGATAGCAGAATAAACAACAATAAAATTTAAAGTGTTTATTTTGTAACTTCGGATTTTTATTCAAAATAGATTTAAAACAAAACAAAAAAATGCTTGCTGACGAAACAGTTTCCAATTTATAAAGATGGTTCGCATACCCGAGGAGAGAAATTGGTTTCGAGGTTCGAGCGGATTTCACGTGCCGCTTTATAAACGAAAAGTCGATATCGGAGTCACGGGATCGTTTGTTGAATCCGCTTATTCGAAAATCGGGGCGCGTGTTCAATTCTAACCGCGTTCGTGATTTTCAGGAATTTTTTGGACATTTTCCAATCTTATCTGAGGTTAGCTAATCCGATGACACGGAAAAATATTGAAAACGGGTTTAAAAGGATATACCTGTTTAAGTTTTCATCCCCTTTTACCGTCGGATATAATAAGCTACGTGCAAATTTGAATAAAGGAACATTTTTAGCATTATCGATGCAGGTCAAAACATTTCCCGAAGAAAAAAAAAGGTAGCCTAGAATTACTGATACAACAGCCTTGATCTTGGGGTTGTTTTGTGTTTACTTCTCTTTTCATAATTCAACCGGAATGATGGCAGACACAAAACGGTCATTGTTAACGACCTTACAGAAAATTGACCTGAAATTACCTTCCACATTTCAAAAGAGGAAGCAGGCAGCAGTTTAAGAAAACTCGAAGTCTAAAAGTGCCGAAGTAGTCGGAAGAAGATAATTTCATAGAAAATGAGTTACTAGCCTGACGACATCGTGCTGACGGATAACAAATATATTATCTAACGAATGGCTTACCTAAAAGGGTCTAGCCATAGTAGAATTAGGTTCTCATTCGAGCCGGATTCGCCCAAATTAGTAATCGACAAAGGCAAAGTTATGGTTTTGCAGTTTTTAGGATTTAGCTGAGCTTTGTCTATATTTTCTGTCCCACTGAAGATGCAGCAGCATAAAATCTTTTCCAGAAAAATAGCAATAAAAACTTTGAAACGTCCCAAGGCTCTAATCGAATTTTGAATTATTAAATCGCAAAACATGAAGAAGAAAAATGGTATCACGTCTTGGAAATTCCAAAGAATAGAATGAAGATTTGAAGGATTTAATACTTCTAGAGAATTTTATTATTAACTATAGTTTTTGTTTAACAAAAAGCTTGGGGAGTCTCCGGATTTTTTTTAATATTTATTCTTAACACCTTTTATATAAGATTTTATTAAAGAATATCACGCTATCGTAAACGGTAACTAGAGTTTGCTTAGCATATAGAGCCAAACATGTTACACTAGAGCCATAAACCGAATCAATGTTCGCAAACATGTTACCACACGTAAAATTCCGTTCTCGAATCAGTCATAAACTCAAAAAAATTAGTTTTATGTTATGAATAATAATAATAATTCTGTTTTACGTTCGCTTTATTAAATTAAACCTTCAATATGCCACACTAAATTTTTGATCCACGACTAAAAAGCAGTTTTAGCCAAACTGCCATGGGAAAGTTTTAGAGAACTTCGAGCTTTACTTCATTCTAGGCATGCATAAGGTACAATGAATGGAATGTTTTTCCGATTTCCTTCAAAATTCGTTAATCCATTAGTTTTCGTCGCAAGACTGGAAAAAGTGAACTGCAAGAAAGTGTAAGGAACGAATAGTATGAGGTTTGTTGCAAGCTGTTTCATTTCATCCTCTCCAAGACACAATCTTTTCTTCACCTAGTATTCATTTAATAAGGCACCGGCCTAACACCAGGAAGCTAGTATCACAGCCATCGATATCGTTCAGGCTCACTCCCTTTGCAAAGAATAGGCCATCGAAATGAAATTTCCAAATCACAAAACAGCTCTACGAGTCTATAACTATTTCCCATAGTTGAAAAGGAGACGAAACCTTAAGGAACTTTTCTTCTCATTCCTTCATTTCTAGCATTCCACATATTAAAAAATACTTCTTTGATTACAAAAAAGGTCACGTCGGCATGAATTTTTTCCTCGCGAAATAAAAAAAAACCTATTTATTTCCTACTGCAAATTTTTCCTATCACGTTTCGTTTATATTATCCGACCGCGTTATACACAGAGCCTAAAAACACATTACATTTAGAACGTGAGGACTGAGTACAAAATAAACACAGAAACTGTAGGATGGAATGCACAATTTTCATATTCAAAACAAAAATAAAAAAAGATGAAGCTTACGACGGGGGGGAAAGTATCGGAAAATTCTTGGATTCTTCCTCCATATTTAATTCACCACATTTCGTCGTAATCGGGAAAAATAGAGGACAAAGAATATTTAGTCCCTGCTTTTAAGCCGACCTCTTCGCATACAAAGTAAATCCATCGGATTATTTATTTATCCTGATTGTCGCCGAGGGAAATTAGAAGTCGTAAGGAAATAACAAAAGCATATTAAGGTTTAATAAACCGAATGATACTTTTCATTTGGATATTTTCTCCTTAGATTTTATAGGATATGGTTGAGGAAACAAAAAACATAGAGTGTGAAAAGAAGAGAAGAAAGCACTAACGCCTTAAATGATGTTCATTCATTTAGAAAATGGGGAAGATTAGTTTTCCAATCAAAAGTTGAAGTCGGTTCGAAAGTTTGAATTACTCTTCAATCCTTCGGTTTAACGCAGACAGTTCCACTTAAAATCATTACTTAAATTTTTAATCGCGATAACTGCGCCGTTAAAATTTTAAAAAGGAGAATCAAACTTCTTTTTACTTTCTGTCCATGCTTTGCATGAAAATTTAGGTAAAAGGTAACTTTTTCTTTCTTACATCTACTTACCATTCTGAATTTGTCGGCCTTGATTTTTATCTTTTCCCGGTTTTTTTCCGGTGGTGCCTTCCTGAAACCGAAAAAAAAAATTATGAAATCTTTTTCGAAGAAAGTATCTTTAATTGACCGAACGAAATCAAAATTCACGGATTGGTTAACACTAAAAAATAAAAAAAGCGCATCCTTTCAAAAACCCGCAGAAAAATAAATAATTGAAAAACCAAATAAAACTCTTTTCGTTTGTATAAATATTCAACATCTTTACATAAACCGCTCAAAAAGGAGGGAAAATATTGAAAAGGCTTAAAGCTCTCTCACTGCAAAAAAAGCTTCCCTCTCGTAATTTTAAAAAAAAAGGAAACCGAAAGATTTTTTATCAATAATTTTTTATTTGGCCTTTTCGGCTGATCGACGATAAAATATGTTTTCAAAACTTTGCTTTCTTGCAATGAAATGATGTAATCACTTCATTTAGTTAATGCTTTTACCAGTATTTTGGACTTGATTGATTATACTATCGTTATGCTTTTAAAAAACTAATACTTTGCTGGCTTTGCGAACTTACCGCCCAAAAGATTTTCGCGGCAAAATTTTTCATCCAGCACATCTACAGTCATTGAGCCTTTTTTAGAGGAACTAACGTCGACTCCGCTTCTTGGTCATGTAGTCGACCAAAACACTCAAAAACTTAAGACTAGAAATCGACTTCAAACATTTGCCGCATGATTTTTTACCAGTTTTAAAACTAGATGAATCTCATCTGAAATTGTAATGTAAGGTAACAAAAATAAATCACGGTCATAAAACTGTTGGGACATTTATGAATTTCTTGCAAAAACAAAAAGGCATCCTCTTGTTTTTCTTTATTATTATTCTCTCCGATACTCTTCTCCCATTTTTTCAGATATCGAAAAAAACGTTAGATAATACCAGGAATAAAATTACGACAGGGACCCAGTAAATCACAACATCCAGTAATGACTTAAGTTAACCTTTCAAACGACATTCCGTGTCGATGTTATCAGGCCCGAGTCCCTTTTCCTAGTCCCCCTTCCTTCCCCTCCTTCTCGACCCGCTTCTTTCTCGACCATTAAACTCGGTTATGTTTTCTTTCTTGGAAAACCCGTCTTATTGATTGTTGTATTATTACATTTATTCAGCAAAAGTAACAAAAGGACACCGCAAAAAATGCAGCTTGAAAAACCGCAGAGTTAATCGCGCGGGTAAAAATCAAGAATTGTATTATCGCGGATTTTTTTTCTCCGTGCTCCGACTCCCGGTAAAGCCGGAAATTAAAAAAAAACAGGAGGAGAATTACAAAAAAAAATGATTCCTAGAAATGAGATTTAATAAAAGTTAATGCGATTAAATGTTTCCGGTTCGCAGTGCTGACGTTGTTTTGACCTGTTATCAACTTCTCGTTTCGGTTCCTTTTTATCTGGATTTCATTTATTCCTATGGATTAAATAAAACATTCATGGCCCAACCTATGCAAAATTACACACGATGAAAACCCAAAGGAAAAGTATAATCGAAATCTATTCTATTATTTAAATCAATTAGAGGCACGAAGATAGGACGAGGGCTTCAAAGAGTTGTGATCCTTGATTTTGTTAAAGCTATGGTTAAACCTTTTGTTTACCCGGAAGCGGTCATTTTATCTCATTGAGGAAGCCAATTAGGGTTTTACGCGTTCTTTCCTTGAAACTTTTTTTTCATGGTTATATGTTCAACCTGGGGTTTTTGAGAAATGAAAAAATAACGAGCTTAAAATGTATACATAATAAAAGATGTTTCAGTTGATAAAAGAAGGAAGGATTACGGCCCTCTTATGATTTCGAATAAGAATTTCTGGGAACGACGTTTTGTGTTACATCAATGCTGACCGATTCAACAACTATAAAATACTTCTGAGAAAGATTTTGTAAAAGCTTCGATGAAATTTTGTTGGTTAGTTTAGAGAAACATCGAATCCGCATTTTCCTGCAGATGACCGAGCGGGGTATTTTCAACATGACTTAAGTAGAATTTCAGAATTTTAACCAGCAGTTAATCAGAATAAATATCTGTTGCTGCATTCCTAAACCTAAAACCCAAGTCTGCTTTCTTCAGTGAGCAGAAATATGAATAACTAAACATTCTCTCAAAAATATCCAAATATTGTCAGCATACCTAAAGGTTTTGGTTTTCCCAACCAAGAAATCACCTTCTTTTTCAACAAAGGCATAAAAAAAAGTTTCAACTCTAATTTTCAAATCGAAAATCTAAAATTTCATCTTCATTAATTACTTAATCTCGTTCATTACTCGAAGCCATTATAAATCTTTTCAATGAATTAATTTAATAAAAAAAAACTTTAAAGTAACAATCGACATCGTAGCGTTAACAATTCGACATTAATGAACGGAAGAATTAATTTGTAGCAGTTAAAACTTTATAACGGAAAAATTTAGTTTACGGTTTGTTAACCCGATGATAAAATTATGATTGAAAACAAAATAAAAAATTGAAATCTTCTTGATTTATTAAAAAAAAAAAGCAAAAAACGAATAAAAAGATTATTCATACATTGTTTGTGTATTTTAAAATCATTTTTCAAATTGATCGATTGTTGAGCAATTTGTAAAGATCTTGAAAATCCTTAAAGAAACAAAGCAGGAAAGGTTTTTTTTAAATTGGCAAAGTTTATTTTGAATGAACTGATAGCTACTAGCCATATCATCAAGACCTCAATTTTAATATGTGAAAAGTGTTATTGTAGGGATGAGGAATGGAGCAGGCTGAGAGATTTTAAGGAAGGTTTATTATATAAAACAGGCCACCGCGGCGGATGAATAATTAATCATGACTACTTGTCTTTTTAAGTGGTTTAATGGCTTTTAAATGACCTGATTAGATATATGGGTTCGCACTAGTCTTGATAGTATATGCGTTTTCTTACGTGTGATGTCGCTACTAAAAATTAAGTAATGTGTGGTTGAAAAGTGGACAAAAAGTTTAATGCTTCGACTGAAAATCCTACAAGATCATTCGTAAGCAAACAGTATAACTCATAGTAGCCTCATGAGGCTCCGTGGAGAAGGTACTGTACCTGATTCAAATTTTGCCCGAAAGAATATACTTGGCCATTCAGAACCGACGTCAAACTGTAGGCTTTGTATAGTTGCGTCAACTCGTAAATATTCAAACCAGCTATATGCAGAGGTTGCCTACACCTGAACACGAGTGCGGCACATGAAGAAGAATTATTATACCCCTTTAAGTTTGAGCACTCGGATGATCCCGAATGTCCCTTCGGCTCGATAAATTAATTAGAAGATTCCTGTGCCAGAGGGCCAGTGAACCACAACCGGTCTATGGGTCGGAGTAATTAGTTTCCGTCGAGCTTTTCAGTCCGACCCTGATTCCTTTCCGACTTCCATGTTCAAAACCAGTGCAAAACTATCTCCAGTCAAAAAGAAAGGAATTAAAAACTCTCTTATGACTTTTTTAATCCTGAAAAAGGTAAACGGCTCTTCGTCATTTTTGCTTCACAGTATAATGTAGTAAATCTCCAATTTTTCCCTTTCCCAAAAAGCAATGGATTGAATTCTAAAATCGTTCCGGCTAATCTTGTCCGATCCAAACGTTTAATGGAACCCGTCAATCTCACTTGAAAAATAATAGGAAGTTAATTAGCAGGATTCAGGTAGTGTCCGTGACATTTACGATTAACTGTCTTTCCCTTTCTCTTCCTTTTTTCCCACTTTTTTCCCTTTAACTGAATATCTTTATTACGAGAACCAAACCCAAACTTCCATCAGTCAAAACTTCCCTACACAGTAAAAAAAAGGAAAGTTTAGCTTGACGTGCTTTCTGATAGGAATCGGTTTCAGAGCACGTCCTATCATTTTCCGCTTGTTGACTCCTTTTCCTCCTTTGTAAGAAGAGGTCGGGAGGAAAAAAAGGAAGAGTTCGGTTTTGGACCGAAATCAATATTTGCTTTTGCAAAAAGCAACAGTTGTGTGCTGTTAAATTGGACGTGGAAACAAGTCGACTCGGTTAAAACGTTTTCTCTCCACGTTAATTGACCTTCGGCCAAGATTCGTATCTGATAATTGCCTTTTAATGTGATTCGTTACCTATTGCGTCCGCTTAATTAATGTAACTACGTAAACGTTTTCATTCACGCACGACTCTCCTGATTTTGAAACCGTTTTTATCATCGGGGATTCTTCCTTTTCATCAAATGATTTCATCCCGGAAAAGGTGGGAGGATTCCGACGAGGAAAAAATATCTAAGAGCTCTTTGATTGTTTGTTACTTACTTTTTTTAATTAATCACTGTATAAAAGATAGACAGGAAAAGTTTCTTTGTAAATATTTTTAAGCATCTTCCCTCTTCACAGTCTTGATTTTTCATCGCGAAAAAAGTATTGTAAATTAAAAACGAATTTAGTTCAAGTTTTGCTGTATGCAGCAGAGTGTTCTTGCAACTTCGTCATCGACCGCAGGAGTGAAAATGTAAAGTGAAGGCAACAATCTAGGCTTATAAGTAAAGCAAAAAGTTTTCAGACAAGTATGTTTAAAGAAATTGACTTCGATAGCTTCAATTGATTCCTCCGCCACCAGATTTACTATTTTCCGATTTTCTGCCTCGCTACACACCTTACCAACATATTTCAACAAAATTCTTTTAAGTGTAAGTTTGCCACTCTAATTTTTCCCTAAACACGCTAATCCGAGATTACCTCATAAACATAATTAAAATATTCATTAAAAAGTTAAAAAACAAAAAAAATTCAAAAAAAATAAAACTTTTTTCTTTTACGAGCAAATCAAAATTACAAAATTATTTTTGTAAAATTGGAAGCTGCTTCTAAAAAATGATTGAATCAAATTACTAATGCAATTTACCCATTGCTTTGGACAATACAAATTTTTTTTCATTAATATAGCAGTAAAAAGCAGATTTATATCCACCATTAATCAATATCGGTTGACATTTGCTTTATTTAATTAATATTGTAAACATCCTGCCTCTACTTGATTTATCGGAGTCGCTCAACCTTTTTGATAAAATTAATTCAACTCTTCACGTTCTTTGTCAGAGTGGATTACACTTCCCATTTCCTACATTAATTATCTGTTTTATCTAACCGACTCCATATCCTGCCCAATTCGTTTCTTCCAAAGTCTTTCCCTTCTCCCGATAAGAAAACGACTTGAAAATACTTTTCCCAAACTTCTTCATTAAACTGTCTCAAAGGCTCAGAAAATAAAGTGGTATTTGATTCCGAAACGGGGGATTTTCTACAAAAGCACCGGCCAAAACAATGGCAAAGCTCTTTTCTCCTTCTCTTTTGAATTTTCCTCCAAAGATATTTCCATTTACTTTTCGTTAATAATATTATGTAAGATGGAGAGTGCTTTAAATAGTCTCCATTCAAAAATTCGCGGGGAGACCACTTCTCAAACTAAAGTAAACAGATTATTTATCGAGTTTTTCTCTTTGGTCGGGAATCTAAGAGAGGGAGAGAAAGCTTTTCCTTTCTTTCGGTCTAACTATCTAATTCCATATTAGTTTTTATCAGTTTACCGGGAAAGTTTTGGTTCAAGAGTTTTAAGACTTTACCCAAAGGGAGAAAGTTAACATCTACCTACGTGCGTTTTGAATGAGCCGGGTGGAAAAACTAGACACACTCGCAGATTACTTTGTTTCACTCTTAATTTTACAGTGATGGAATTCCATGAAAATAATTTAGCAGAGCAATTTCAAAAGTTTATTTTTGATTCAGAATATTTAATTGGTTTACTGTGCACTAAAATCAACCGTGTCATTGTTAAAAGTAGGAAGTTAGAGAATGACTGAGTGTTTTTGCGGGGCCAATGAGGAGATTCGAAAATTCCCTGAAGTCTTGCTAGGGAGGTCTGTAACGTGGCCTACACAAACATACTGCAAACGTTTAGCACTAATTCAAAGACCGTACTATGGCCTGAAGTATTAAAGCGGGGGGAAAATTCTCATGCCTTTTCCACCAAAAAAAACATTAAGGAAACTAAAGACTCGAGGCTTTCAATTTACAGAAGTGTCGATCGCATTACAAAGAACTGCGATTTTTCCATGATTTATCGCAATGTTTACATACTAATTATGGATTTTTGAAAATTTTTTAAATGCAGCTAAATTACAACGGTGTAAAACCTAGGCTGACCCCGTAAGCTCTGATGCGACATTGTCAACTCGAGTGTTGTATAATTGAGGCAGGCCATGCATAACCGGATTCAAATATTTATAAACATGTAGTAACGTTAAGTACTGTGGCCTCATAAAAAATTTCTCGCACAATCCCCGTGTGTGGTATATATTTATTGAACTGCACATCAAATAAACTCGATTCACATTGGAGCGTGACTCTCGTACAAATTTCTCCATGTGCTAGCAATCATTTCATGGATAAAAAACAAAAGAGGAAAACTCAAGCCACGAGCGAGGTGAGAGAATTTACGAGAAAATAAAAGAATGATTTGTAATCGAAATTGACAATTTAACAAGAAATATTTTTTCCTTAGTTCCTTAATCTTAATAAAAATATATATATCATCCTCCGTTACCCCAGCGAAAACTTAATTTTCGTCTACATAGAGTTCGCGTATACATTTATCAAAATATACAGAACAATCAAGTTGATAAAAATGCAAGCTCGCATAACGAATGCAAATTTGTTATAGAATGCAAATTCGATTCTGGATCCTCCTCAATTTTTTTGAGTGGAATTTTTTTTGTAGGGAATAAAAACCCGTTCTGTATATCAGAGAAAGATATCCCGAGCTAGTCTGTACGCTTGGTTGAACGCCTTTTGTATCGCGAATAAAACCGTTCGGCAACTTTACGTATTGCATCCTATCTTTCCACTCTCGAGATTCATATTCTCAGCGGAGAAAACACATTGTATATAGCTTTGCTTTCTATCGATTTGCATTATGAAAGATGCCGAAATTCCATCGGCTCGTGCAGCGTAAGGCAACCCGTTATTTACGTTCCTTTCCTCAAGAAAATCTCCTGCCTTTGTTAATTTTGAAGAAGCACCGCGACGACAAACCGCGATCGATTTGCGGCTATGCATTCTGTTTAGTTCCGATGAAAGGTTTTGCGGTTTGGATCCCATTTCCGAAAATCCTTTCGGTTTTCTTACTCGACGTTAAAATGATTTCATTAAAATCACAAATAGATTATGAATTAAGATTTTATGGAATTTCCAAGGACTCGGTAAAGTTTCCTCGACGACAGAGCAAATTATCCAAAGGAAATTTCGAGTAAACGGGGAATGCATATAATTTTCTTTTCAGGCCACATCAAAAAACAAAAAAAAAGTAACCTAAACAAACAAGTAAATATTTACATTTTTCCCTGTGTATTTTCCTCGGTACAATTTTGTTACCGTCAAGGGGGGATAAAAATAAAACGGTATGGATTCTTCGGTCGATAAGCAAAAAAGGTGATGTGACAAAAACATCTGTTAGAGCTCAAAGATAAATAACGTGAATCAAGACGAAAGCTGGTTCCAAAAAAAGAAACGAGGAGCGCGAGATGAAAACGAAAACGGCTACAAGATAAAAGCCAATTTATATTGTTATAAAGAAAACATAACGCAAAAAAAAAGACGTTTGAAAAATGAAAAGAAAACGGCCTCGGGAGCTCTAGTCTTTTTATGGCAACATCCGTTTCGGCTAATATCCGTGAAACTGAGGTTCCCAAGCTCAGCTCGTCCAAGAGGTATCTAAACCGCTATTTTCTTCTTTGTGTACTAAACTATCTCTAAAAGCCTTTTCCCTAAATAGTTTCCCGTATCAAAAAATCGTTTGAAAAATTATATGAAGAGGACCTCTGTCCAGAAATCAGTTGTCACGGGATGGCCTCGCAGAGCGACTAAGGAAGTACAGTAGACTCCCGTTAGAACGTAATCGTCCGGACCGGGAAAATTTGTACGTATTAACCTGAATTACGTTCTAACGGGAGTCTACTGTAATTAAACGACTTCTTCGTCCATTTTGAATCGTTCCGAATAAATTAAGCCAAAAATACATGACGCAGATGACATAGATCAGAGGCCAAATGCGGTCAGGAAAAAATTCGAGTCACAGAGTGAAATCGATCGCCAGACTTCCAAGTGAGAATCAGTGTCAGTAATCCGCTTAGCCGCAAGGCTGACTAATAATATTTATTAAAAAAAATATACTAAAACCCTAACGATTGCAAAAAAGATTTTTAACTCATCAAAAAAAATAACAAGAAGCCATTCCAAATGGATTCTGCTTCATTAAGCAGTCGCCGCTTTTTAACAAAAGCGAGAAAGAAAATTAATTTGATCGCCGTATTTATATTTATGAAAAATTATAATAAAAATCGAAGTCATCTCTTATTAAAACTAAAAGGCTGGAAGTCGCCCACGAGGAACGAGATTTTAATATTCCAATTACTTCTTGGATTTTCCAAAGCTAAAACGATGATCGAATAAAAAAACAGCGACCGAGCAACATGCCCGGATTAGAAGTTTCTCCACGTTTCCATCAAAAACGATGAAAATAGGTGTTTTTCAGAAAAAGCATCAACAACAACAACAACAACAACAAGTACGGCACACGTCAATCCTTGTTTGTTTTCCCCTAACGTCACTGTTTATAAACGGGTCGTAAAAGACAAACATGTGCGCGTCCTCATCGGGAAAAATTTCGTATAATTCCTTACAGGCGAAAAAACATGGGACCGAATGCAAAATACTTTTTCTCGTTTAATGAATCAATCTTCAGACAAGCAGAATTTTGCATAGTCATAGCCCCATTCTCGTTTATATTAATTAATGCGAGTTTTAATGATAATAGCCACTAATGTCTCTCTTTCAGTCGTGTGTACAACAAACCGTGTATAAAGAACAAGTAAAACACAACCCACGGGATTTTTATTTTCATTTTCGATGATGTCGGTCGTTGTTGGCGGTCGTCGTCGCGGGGGGTTTTTCGTTACATTCATTTTTATCAAAGGATTTACCTTTTTTACAGGAAACATTAAAAACCAAGTGACAAGCACGGGGGTGCACTTTGGGAATGAAAAAAGATCAAATTCGAATTGTTGCATTAATTTACTCAAAAAAATTAAAAGGAAATCCTCGTTCGTTAGCTTAATGGCACCTAAAGATTACCCGCCTACGATTTTTCTATAACATATTTTCGGGGATAGAAAATTCGTATGCTATGCATAAAATATTCAAGCTAGCGTAATATCATTTTTAATTCAAAATTTTTATCGCTTTGATATTGAAAAAAGCGAAGGACTTAAAGTACTTTATACGTGTAAATATTAATAATAAATAAGGAGAGATTGGAAAAGAAGGAATGGCAATGGCTAACGGGATTAAAAGTAAATACATTTTTTTTTTTGAAAAAAAGGTGTCGGTATGACGTAATCATTCATTCATAAGCCTGTGAAACTGCCGTCGCATCTTAGGATTTAAAAGCATGAGCTCATCCTAAACTTAAATCCTTTCAACTTGAGAGCCATGAGCTCATTGACGCTTAGAAAGCTAGTGCTGAAGTAAATAATTGGAATACTGAAGGGGGGTGGGGGGTAATACAATAGGATATTTCGTAGTTTGAAATACATTGTCGAGCTAAACAATACACCTTAGAAATAGCGGATTAACAACCATAATAGTGAGAATAGTCAAGCTGAGGTTTACCTTAGGACATCGTTTATAATTCCAAATTCTTTGGACTTCAATCAAGCTTTAAATCGTCCTTAATACAGGAAAATCTACCATCAACAACATTAATTTGCTTGGTTCATATTAACTTAACTTCATCGAAATTTTAATAAAATCTGAAGAAATATTTCTTCGACGCTTTATAAAACCCTACCAAAACTAATCATATGTAATTTTAGGCATAGAATCCTGTGGAATTTACAGGATCAAATCAAGTCTTTGTTCAAAAATTTTTGTTCAAAAGAAAAAATTGGTTGTTTCTCAAGTTTTTTCAATCGACTTAAAACTAATAAATTATTTGAATATCTCTGAAGAACTAACTAACTAACTAACTAACTATGGCATCTACAGAAAATGAAGCCTTATTGCCGCATCCGAAATCGATCGCCATGCGGACCTGTCCTGGCGTGAAATTCTTCAGTCAGGAACTCCGATCCGACCCGCATCCATTGAAACGTTATCCTCCCATTGAAGCCGGGGTCTGCCTTGAGGCCTAAGACTTGTAGGCCTCCCGTCAAGGACCTGTCGTATATACCGCGTCGGTGGCGCCCACACGACATGCTCCGCTCACGAAAGCCTATGCGACTTGATTATACCAGTAATCAAGGGCTGGCCGGTATGCCTTCTCTGAAGAACGAATGGCAAAATATATATTTGGAGATACATTATTTGCTGGGGAATCGATCAAAACCCACCCAACACAAATTAATTGCATACCCAGACTCATGCGCCAGTCCCATCGCAATCAGAGAAATAAATCTCATAAAAATCTCTAATAAGTTTAAACGCTATCTTGCGTTAAAAATACTATACGTCGAGCAATAAAAAGGAAAACGTGCTGCGATTACCATGCTCCACAGGTTTTAGTCAAAACGTTTAATTGATTTTAATACACGTAAGCTTATTTTAATTTGAAAAATCCGTGCCATCGCGACAACGCATCCTCTTGAGCTTGAGGAATTCACACTTGATAATGTCCATCATTAAACAAAAAAGATAAAAAGTATTACATATAAAAAAATAAGATAGATATATGATACGTAAATGCAATAAATAAGCGCCATTGTAATTATTAAAATAAAAAGGCGCCGGTTAATTAATATAATTTTATCACTTATTGTAAGCCGTGCATCCCATAGCGGAATAAAGGCCTTGGGAATTACTTGTCGGCGTACTATTTTCAATCTAACCGAATCGTTCATTCTTTTCTCCACGCGATTTTCGTTTATTCGGTCAGTATACTTTCGGCATGCCATTTTAGATTACGAATCTGTTTTCCTTTTTCTTCAACACACGCAAAAGCTAAAAATAATTTTTTTTTCGAGATTAGAACATCTTACGTGAATTCCCAAATGGTATAATCATCAATATTGACATAGTGAAGATAGTAATTCAAGGTCGTCGTACTAATCCACCTAGCGCAAGACTTGTGACATTGATTCGAGACATCTGCCTGAGATAAGATTTCGAACAAGGTAAAGACCAACTAAGAAAATATTTCGAGTCACACACTGAGAAAGATCGATCCGTTCATGACGTCATTAACAAACCGATTTCAACGTAATTTTCGGTGTTCCTTAAACGTCAAAACATCGTAAACAATTTTATTATCTTCGACTTCCGGCTATATTCCAGAAGAGGACTCGAGGAAGGAATTAATAAGTGCGAGGAAGGAAAGACGAACTAGGTCTAGGCAAAATCTCTGCATTATACATACAATCGGCCTAGCTTTATTAATTTCTGTAGATGATTTAATTTTATAATATTTTGACTCATAAAGCCCTTCTGGCTATAACTTTCCTTAATATAACAAACTGTTTCCCAGATGTGATCACGGTACGAGTTAATATATTGACAGATTCAATTACGACGAGTCCCTCAGTAAATAAACATAGTCACGTCTTGTCGGTGGATATTGAACCAGGACTTCAATGAAATACTTGAATTAAAGATTTTTTTGCTAATGTTATTCAATAAAACTGGCTGTTTATTTTTGAGCGAAAAAATCAATTCTCTAGGTAGCCGAAATCAGAGCGGCAAGGGCAGCATCGTGAAAGGATGGCAATTAACAGAATTTTACCTACAATGAAAAAAAAAGATAACTTTGTGTTGGCTAATATGACCACACTAGCAAGATGATGACGGTCTTGGATAGGATGCAGTGATCGCTATACTTTATGCTAATTAGCTAACGGTTGAAGATTACAGATCAGCACAAATACGATTTAGGATTGCAAACATTTCTCCCATTTTGTTGCCTGCTCAAATTTTGTCCCTACCGGCTAAATTAGCGACCATCTTGGCTACCAACGCGTTGAACCCGTCGATATTTTATTTTACATCAAATAAACGGACAAGTTTTTAACAAAATGAGGTTTCGTTTTGGATGGCTTTTCACGTTTCCAGTACAACAATTTCAATTTTCGGCAACGATTCGTTTCACTTCTGGATAGCGTTCTTCAGGACTGCAAAAAACCATAGAGAATATCTGATACAACATTCTTCAGTAAGTCTTGCACTGCAAGTCTTAAACTATTTGATCACCGTGGACAGAGATATCTTGCACTTACAGAAAAGCACAAAAACAAACAAAAGCCTTCATACAGATCGCCCATGTAAGGATAGAATACACAAAAATATTGTTTTAAAAAACTAAAAGCTTCTAGAGCGCTCGAGGAAAAATTATTAAGATAAATTCGGACTGTCAAAAAAGTAAACAATCATTCCATTTCGCCATTTTTCGCAACATATCACTTTGCCTTGACTCTTGAAAACCCGTTCGTCCCTAAAGATATTTTGTAATTTCGTTATGTTTGTTTTCGAATCCCCTATTCCACCCTTTGACCTTTTTCGGAGCCTCAAAACTTTCACGGAAATGTAAGCCCCGACAAACATTTTCCCGATACGATGCTGGCTAAAAAAATTTAGTATCGGCCTTAAGACGATACCGTTAAGTACACCATTATACCGCCACATCCGCTTTTCTCTATTTTCCTTTTTCCTTTTTCTTCCTTCTTTTTTTCCATTTTATATTAAAGAAATTAGTCTTCCGTTCTGAAGGCTTTGTAGTCGGCAATAGCCCGAAGCATTGTTCACGATGATGACCAACATTCGCTCCGTTTTGTATTTTTTTTTATCCTTTTAAAATTATAATTCTTCAAACGAAGTTTCCCTCGACGATGAAATCGATTAAAGGCGAAGAAAGCTTGATATAATTTTCCTAGCTCAGGTTTATGTTTTCTTTTTCTAAATTGAAACAGGTGCCAAATCGCAAAGTGGAGCTCTTGTCGCTTTAATTATTTTCCAGATAGTGCACAGCGATACAGAAGACTACGGAGAAACTCGAAATGGAAAGTAGAAAAGGAAACGATTAGAAATTAATCAAAGGAAGACAACAAAGGAAAGATAACTTTATTGAAATTACGATTCCTTTGGGACCGGAGCCTTTTCCTTTAATTATCTAATTATTACGTATTGTAATTACATTTCACGGGGTTGTTTAAACCTAAACCTCCCCCACCCTTCCAATCTCCCTCTCGACCTCTTCTTTATCAAGCAATTATCAAAAAAAGCGTTAATATTCCAGATTTTGGCTTCGAAGATTTTCCATTGATGCGTGAAACATTTTTTGTCATAAGTTTCTTAAAGTTTCTAACAAAAACTTTTCCATTCTCGAGTTTTATGAAAACTGAGAATTTTGCTCGGGTCGGGTCTTCAGTTCGTTCGACGGGAATGGGAAAGAGCAGAAAGTTAAAAACGAGGTAATTCTCAATCGCGTTTCATATCGGGTCGTTTATGTGTGAAAAAAATACTGAATTCTGTTTTTGCGATGATGGCAGGAAATGATTCGTCACATAAAAGTAATTGAATAATGAATGTGACTGGCGTCACTAATAACCTGGGAACTGAACGTGGATGCAAGGTAAACTCTAAGCAAAATCATCGAAATATCAAAAGATTTCTAAAAGTTGTCGAGGATAAATTTTAAAAAAGTTATAATTAAGTAGCTTCTTTGTATAACACACGATTGTTTGATTCCTTATGTAAATAAGTTCGGAGCCAATCAATGGATGCCACGTTGTGCTTTAAGTGTCTTTTTCTTTGGATGATTGACACATTCGAACACGCATTTTCGTTATACGTTTTGCCATTAAATTGACACGTCTCTTTTTTCAAACGTAAAACGTGCCGTCAACGTCAGTCGTATTTTATTAATGGGAGGATTTGGAAAAATACGTTTGTTCCGCTTTGAATAAAAACGTATAGAAATGCCTTGAACCCCTGGGATTGATAGATTTAGAAATTTTCATCGAGATTAAAATGTAAGAATGTACAGCACGACCTTGGACGATAAGAAATCGGAGAGGAAGCACGGCAAGTTCGGTCCAAAGAGCTTTGAAGAGGATATAAAGTTCGAGTGATTAAAAAAATGCTGGATAACCCGAATGGCACAAAGCTGCTGGCGTTTGATGGGCCTGACGGACGGATTCATGCATCCGCACTTGGTACTCCGACATCAATACTACGACATGTCGTTGGTCAGATGACATCGACTGTCGATCGATTAATTTCAAGTACTTTTTTTAAAAATAACAACGTCGGCGCAATGGATGGAGTTTGATGAGGCAATTTGTGGTCGTCGTATCCGCAATAAAACTCTTACCCCTAATGAAAAGTTTTACTTAAAATTTAATGTAACAAATAAAACAATGCTCCGCATTGTGCTGCAATTCCATCTCATTTACAAGAAAAAGACAAATGGATTCGCAGGTGGGAAGAAAACCGTGGACAGTTTCCCCCGTAGCCTCAAGCTGACATCCGGGTTTCGTCTAATTAATAATGCTAAATAATAACGTCATCAGGTTCTTTTCCAAAGCTGGGGAAACAGAGAACAAGATAATTTTAATCCGGAAGTTGTTTGCAGCTCTAATGAACGACTTTACAAGGGTAAGCCAAGTCCCGAGAGAGAAAAAATCCCGATCCTCGATGGTATTGACATAATGTAGCTATATAAAAAGAAATTTTTTTTGCTATTCAAAAAACTTTACGAACCGTTTTTAAAAAGGATTAAAAAGCGTCGTGTTATTTCTTTTTACAACACCGTCAGCTGTTCATATTTTACAAATAGAGTTAAGGGAAAAGGTCGGAATGTTTAGGTTCGTAGAAGTTTTTTTCTTTTTTTTTTTTCAAAAATTCCAATACCTCGAATTTACAAATGGAAACAAAAAACCATATTGAGCTTATATAAAAAACTGTTTTAATTTTTTTCTTCTAAAAGGGAATAAAAATCAAAGATATTTTAGAAATTTAGTCAATGATAAACGAAAGAAGAGTTATTAAAACGCAAGCGCTAAATCTGCCATCCGGAAAAATGATTGAATGTTAAGTCGATTTTGCACTTCAGTCCACTTCACATCCAGAATGAAGGACAAATATCGAAATCTTTCTTGCACAAGAGATTCGTTCGATCATGTAACGGTCTCCGGATTGCAGTTATTTCTTAAATTCATAAAAAAAAATAAGTCAAAGAAAAAAATGTTTTGAAATATTTTCCCCTTTGTCGTTTGTTTCTTATTCGAATCTTCGGTAAAGTGCTTTCTTTTGTAAAAAGGGTATCTGGTGAGGGTATCAGCGAATTTTTGCCCTTTTATGGTTCGGGCATATTTTTAATAAACGTTTTTCCTTTGTACCCTTTGACGTCCCCATTGTATTTAATAAAGTGAATATTATCCTAAAAATAAAAAAGTTCGGATTTTAATTACAATCTAAGAGAATTATAGTTGGCTATATTAAAAATCAGGTCCAGCTTTTGAAAAATCTTTCTCGACGATCGAATATTGATGCTCTTTTACATCATCTAAGCTTTCGCCTCGAGGTTATTCATTTGACTTTAAAAAGAAGTCACTCAGGGATCGTAAACTTATCGCGAAGCAATATTTTCCCTCTTTTATTCAATTTTCACACGAAGCTTTTTTTTATACAAGTTTCGTTATAATTACGTTAATGGGATACGGATTTTCCCCCCAGGTAAAATACGATTTCCAGGATACTTGGAGGATATTAAGAAACGAATAGATCATCTTTAAATCGATCATACGAAATTTTTTAAAAATACTTCAGCTGGGTACGGGCAGAAAGAAAAGTTCGTTTAACGTAAAGGCATATCTACTTCATTTAAATAAGGATATTACCCTCCATAAAATGTTGAAATAATAAAGAAAAAGGATAACGTTCAAAAAGTTAATAAAAAGAGATATTTATTTTTTGTTAATTAAAAGATGATCGCTTTTTGCATTCGGAGGATGAAGTGTTGACGATAGCAACTTTTCTAAAAGTTTTTGCTTTATAGAAGATGACGTCATTGTATAACACAACCACTTCGCTCCTCCTCGTGCAAATAGTTCCTCAACAATTCCCACAAATATTTTCAAAAAGGCGAAAGCATTTTGCTGGTAGACCCGCGGATTAAGGAAAAAGGAGAAAAATAAACGGGAGCGTAAAAAAACTTTTTCCGAACCCTAAAGAATCCCATTCTCATGGATTATCCTCACCAGTGAAGTGAAGGGGCGTGAGCGACGTGGGCGATCGCCCACGGTCTTTAATTTAAAAAGGCTTTACAAAAGCCATTAAGATATAATAACAGAATGAGTTTCAAAATCTTGAGCCCTAAGCCCCTTCAAGCCAAAAAAAAGTAAATGCGTCGGGTACGACGACGTAACTTTTTTAGCCACGCAAACTCTAATTCGAGCCATGTAAAAAGACTCGATAAGGCTCATACTCGAAGCCACAAAAATTTACCACAGTTCATCAGCAAAAGAATAACACGTTACTGTTTCTTCAATGTAAATATTTGAATCCTAAATATTTTACTTTTGGTCTTTTTGAAGAAATGTTTTTTACTCAATTGCTCGTGAGTGCTGTGTTGAGTGTGAGTGGCTCGTGAGTGGTCAATAATGCCCCAATAAAGTTCTTTACGGGCTCATTTCTTAACGGCTTTACTTTTTCAAAAGCATCAACCCTTTACATTCTACCACGTCCCTTTGAACCTTTGTAATTAAACCGTCTTTTATTTACTATTCATTAACGTATTTTCCTAATTTTACAAATGCTTCTGGCTGTATCCAATACGTTTTGCTGTTTACTAATCACAAACGATTTTAACCTATTACTCAATCTCCAATAATATTTCTTGATCTTCTTTGAATCTCCTCTAATCTCTTCCTGATCTTCTCTACGAATACAATGAAGGGGTATCGCGCTACAGTATACCTTACAGATCAAAAACAAGATGAAACGGAGAAAAATAAAAAGGAAACGCAACACAAAAAGCGTGAATATTAGCATACAATTAGAATTGTAAATTAGGATCATTTAAAATGAAAGGGGGATTATTTTTCAAAGTTTCGCATAACTAAACAAGCTTTATTGCAAGAATATCATTAATTCATGCAGGAGTGTTTCTGTGACTTTTCTCGCACAATTAAGAAAACACAACAACAGGCCCCTTAAGCTTTCTAAATATCCCCAGTGTAGCAACACCCGCAAAATAATACGAAACATAAAGTAATCTAACCTGATCTCACGATAAATAAGTGAAAACAAAAAAAGAGAAGGGAAAATATGAAAGAAAAGGAGGAAACCGTAAAGAGGGCAGATTAGATCTGGAGAAACCCAAGTTGTTGCAAATTAAATCCCTGTAATGTTCCTTAGCTTTTGTTCCTCCTGCAACGGCTTCTAATTCTGAAGTTGTATCTCAAATGAAACATTTTAAAATGTCAGGTGCGGATTGGCTAAAACTTAATTGATTGTAATTGAAGGGGATAAAAAAGGGGGGTTTGAAACCGATTCGTACTGAGGTTGTTTCTTTAATTAATCGAACCCTATAAATAATTAATCCTTCTGGTTAATCCACTTAAAAAAAGGATGGAATATCGAAATCGTTTTTTCGACATTTTTTTAAAAAAAAATTCAAGAATAATCCCAGCCAATCGTTCTGACAAATGAATTCTATATTTATCCGGATAATAATTTAATTACTGAACATCAACAAACTGGGTTTAAACCGTAAGCCACTCTGCTGGTAACGTTAAAGTTAGATTAAAGTCAAAAATTCACTCCGAGTAAATGAGCCAATTTAATTAAATAAATAAAACATAATTGGATTATCATTTGTTTTGAGAGGTTAATAACAAAGATAAAATAGTTGATTTGATTAAAAAGAAGCCGGTCGTTCTGACAACTTTTCAACGATATATTAAGAGATTACATTTTTATTTTCTCGTATTACTTGAAGTAAAATTTTAAAAAAATTAAGAAATACTTAAAATAAGAAATCTCAGTTACTAAGTGCCACCTTTGGATGATCAAGAACTTTCAAAGATAAGAACGATAGTAGCAAATTAAATACTTCAGAACGTAAATAAAATATTGTGGCGTCAGAATGAGATATGCACAAAAGGAAATCATCGTTAACAGATTTTTAAATACAGCCTGGATTGTAAAATTGCATATAAGCCGACAGGGTAGTTAAGTATCTTGGGCCGAACGAAAGCGAAGAATGTAAATGGTGGTAGGTGATTACTTTCGAGGCAAGCCAACGTTTACAGATTGTAGTTGCAAACAATACAGGGATGATATTTTGAGCCCGATAACATTTTATATTCATTTTTGTGGCATTTCTGGAATGACATATAAAACCCAACTCGAAGTACAATGATTCTGACAATGTGGCTATCCAATCGGCTCGAAAAAATGTTTACAATATGCAATATTGAAAATACTTGATTATTTTCATCTCAATTTCCTAGAAATACGTTATGTTTTCTACTCCAATGCATAATCGAATAAAAAAGCAAATCAGGGAAATATTTCCCTCGAATATGAGCAGATAATCGAATAACGATTAACCTAGCAGGACGACGGGCTTTACGAATTTACGAAAAACCAATATTTTTTATAAAAATAATGCCGATTAAAGAAAGACTCAATAATAGTGCTATGACTGATGTCTGCAACGAATCTCATATATTCACTGGCAAAGTATTGTCACGGGAAGACGTCATCGTCAAGTGAATCTTCCTGTACTTCAAAGTGGGGCAAACAGCTGTGCTTAAATTTTTGGTCGACTGACCCAGGCAAAGTGTCATTTGCAGAAGTGGCCGGACAATTATTCACACAGCCAAAGCTCCTCAATTTCTCTCTCGATCCACAACAACAAGTCAATACTTTCAACCGTTAACAAAACATGACGACTTATCCTCGAAGGGCAACAGTGCAGAATAAGGCACAGCTGATACCATCTCGACTATTCTGCACTCGACCATCTCACGACACCACCTCACTCCCACCCCCTGTAAATGCCATAGATAGATAGATCCTTACAAAAAATAAAGCGCCACGACGCGCGATGCAAAATTATTATTAATGCTTTTAAATGAAAACCTCAATGTATATTCCTGAACTTTTTTTAACGGCTTACTAAAGAAATGACTTTTTTCGATAAGAAATAATTATTTTTCGGACCCTGGAGTCTCCCCAACAGGCTTACTCGCTGCCTTACTTCAATCGCTGCATGTCTCGATAATGAAGCACTGAAAGTCCTCTCAAAAAATTGCCGAACTATTGCATTCTTGTATCGAAGCGTTGTCAAGACTGACCGATCAACAAACTTTCCTCGTTTCAAAGCACTCACACTCACTTGAAGCCTCTTTAGAATCTCAACTGCAAGCAAACATCTATTTACTAAACAGAGGCTAAAAAGTTCAACGTTTGCAAATTGATAACTCAGCGAAGAAATACTCAATATAAAAAACCATAAAAAAAATTTTGCTATATCGGAAAATCATTTAGACATTTAGAAAATGCTTAAAGGATCGATGAAGCACATTTATAGAATTACTTTTCTATTTTTTGACACTGTACGATCTTTGTTTATTAAAAAAACCGTAATATCAGACTTATAATACTCGGCTTTCCTTCCTATCGATTTTTCGAAATGTCAAAGAACCGTCAGGAAAGTAGACGTCGCTTTATCTTTATCGAAGTTTAATAAATAAATTGAGTTAAAACAAATACAATACAAAATCTTTTTCGATATTTTCCTTTAGAGGCATTTCAAACGAAAAGTGACAATTGAAGGTAAAACTTTCTCTCTTTTTTTTCCTACCTCTTCTTTCTCTCTCTTTTGTTTTGTTTCCCCAAAATTAGAGAACGTTTTCGAAGAGTGACAAGACAAAAGAATCACTCGAGAAATGAAATGTTTGCAATCTACTTCCAAACAAAATGAAAAAGTTCTTACCTTTCCTCAAATCCATGTCTTCTTCATCGGATTATATCTGGAAAGAAGGAAAAAAAACATCTTGTTAATTTTATAAATAACTAGCCTTGTCTGAGCATATAAATCATAAAGCAATTAATAATACTCATACACACGAAAGCAAAACCGGGAAACGATGTGTTGAAAATTGAACGCAGGCCTAACCATGTGTAACGAAGTAATTAACCGAATGTATTCCTCTTCCGAGTCGAACGTTCGACGAAAGGCTGAATCTAATTCCGGAGACTATTATACCGTAAGAATAAACGTAATCCAATCTTCGGCGATGAAATCGCGCGAACCTTTTTAAAACCGAAAAAACCGTGAAATGATTTTAAGCGTAGGATATTTTCCATATCCTCTTAAAATTACGTTATGACTAAACCCAGGGCAGATTGTTTTTCACGGGACGAAGGATATTTTATTTTATTTTAACGAGAAAAAAGTAAAAAACCTATTTTAAAACATACATTTTCGTAAATGGGGACTTTAAAAGATTCAGACTTATTAATCGGAAGTGCTTTAAAACGGTTAAACGACTTAATCGCATGAGGCGGATGATTTTGAAGGCGACCGCAGTAAATGCTTTTACAGATGATTAATATTTTAACAAGGCAATAGTCAGGTGGAAAAGCGAAACAAAAAGTACACGTGCTGCAATAACGATTTCTTAAACAATTTTTTTTAAAAAAGAATCTAATATCAGGAAATCCCAGAGGCGTGTCAAGACAGGCCGTACATACAGTTTATCTTTCTAGGGTGAACAATGACAAATCCATAGTTCAATTGTGGACAGCCGAAAAACCCGGTGTTCCACAAAAAGATTTTAACAAATCCGCTGCCACCATATTGAAAACATCGTGTGCTCAACCATAGCAGCTTACTGGATTTGAAGAAAAATTCTTCTGGTCTCATTCTAACTGGTAGAACAATGATGTGAAATCACCTTATCGAATTGAGCGAGAAAACTGATTGGCAAAGTCATTTTTTCACCCTCTACATGATCGAAGGGGAAATCGAGCACATTATAGTTGCAAACAAGAAGGTTCGAACTCGAATCAAATTCCAACAATGTCAAATTTTCTAATAGTTCTTTCTGTCATTTTCAAAAACAAAACACCAGTTTCATGCAGTAATTCCATCTTTCACCGACATTTTCTTGCCTTCGAATTTTATAACGCAATGCAATATTGATTAATCATAAGATTACCATTTTTATTGTTTTTATTGTTTGTATCGCATATGAATAACTTCATCATTATAATCCCAGCATGTACTTTTTAAACTTATACATTCGATCGATAACTTCGCTATTAATAAATTAAAGCTAACAAAAAAAAATTATTTAATGCATACGGTATTTGTAAAATTTTGCAATTTTACGATCGCATGTTAAAAAATCGTTTTCGAAGTCTCCGCTTAGAGTTTCGATATCGATTCATTTTTGCAAGCAGTTTATCATTTAAAGTAAATTCATACCTTGGAGCTAGTTATTTGTTCTCTGCAACACAATATAAATCACGAATTTTCTTTTACATTTACGACACACGCAACTACTCGAAGATAAGGAATTGTTCGGCCCAAAAATTAAAAAAAAAAATACTCTCACATGTCTTAAAATTGAATTACAGCCACGGAGAATTTCATTCAGATAATGGACAAACAATGTAAAAATTAATATGAATGCGATAATAGCCCCAGCAAGGTTGTATTCATCGTATACATGCAGAGTGCTAACGCTGTAAAAATAACCACGATGACGACCTTGAATTCTTTCAGGGAGGAAATCGAAATCGGTTTCGGTTAACCTTATGACTTAATTTAAAAAAGGCGTGACGAAACAGAAAAGAAATTTTCGGGATCGAGCGACCTGTTGACGTACGTTTTCGAGTGGTTTTTTGTAATTAGTGTAGGATAAAAATACTTTCCCCTTTTCTTTGACTTTCTCTGGGTGAGAATTTTCCGGCTTTTGGTGATATTCATCGAAGGAAAAGCATTAATGAAAAGGATATTTTCTTGTAAAAAGAGTCGGGATTGAAAGAAGAAAAGACCGCAGGCCATTTTATTAAAGAATCGATTTCGCTTCTTTTTTCACCCTTTATCTCTCTTTTGTGTTTATAAGGTGAAAAAATATTCGTTTTATTCCATTGAGAAAATTATATTTTTGTAATTGGATTACTTTAAAAAATCAGATGAAGATTATTTGATTTAAACTGGAGAGAATTTTTTTTCTCGATGTTAAAAGTCTTGTTTAAATGCGATGATCGTTTCGAACATGGTGGGATTTGCGGGATTTTCAAATTTAAACTAGTCCGACTATGATTCATAATGCTAAGTAAATATTTTATTCTTAGCGAAAGCTATTACGAAAGTGGTGCAAACTGTGGGTGTCACAAAAAGTATTGATTCGTAAATTTTGGTTTCAAAAAAGCGAATTTGTAGTCTTGGAAATATATAAATTTTTGGAGGGTTGAAACCGAATATTTTGGCAATTTTCTTCTTTCGGTGTCTATTCTAACCGAGCTATTGTTCAAGCTATTTATGGCAACAACCTGTGGTCTCAAAATGCTGCATGTGCTTGAACCCATGCATCACGTGCCTAAATTACTCCAGCTGCCAATTTTTGACAAAATGCCAATAATTTTCTATCTTCAGTAAAAATTGTAAAACACTGTAATTTTAAAATAAATTCCTCTTCAGTCCAAATGATCCTAACCTTTTTTGGCCAGACTCACACCTCAAAAGCATAGACACGTTTACGACCCTCTGTAAGGGAAATCCAAGTTTCGATGCATAAAACTATTTTAGGAAAGCGAAAGAATCAATATATTAGCTGCATGCGTTGATTACATTCAATCTCATCCACCCTCCATCCATTACTGCTCAGAAAGAAAAATTTGTAGATTTTGATCAAAATTCATATCTTGACACGATCTCTCGAATTTTACGTGATATAAAGCTCAAATCATGGAAAATAATTTAAATGTTGATTTGAATGCGGTTAAGAAAACTATTATTATTGTGGGTGGCCGATAAAATCAACACGAAATAACCTTTTTTGAAAGGTTAGTGGACCGGGGGAGGTTTTTACAACGGTACGATTATACATTCTCGTACGCTTGGTTAAAGGTTGCTTGCATGCATAATAATTTAAAATTTTACACCAAAGATGGTTCAATTTAATTTAACTGTTTCAGCTTTTCGCAGTAAATTTTGGGGGAAAAAACTAAAAATTGGCCGTAAATCGGTTATAATCACAATCTGAATCAGGCTGAAACGAAACGGTTTTTTTTTTCAATTTTATACACCGAGTTGTTCCGAAGGAAAAGCACTTCTTCCCTCTTTTTTTATTCGCAATTTCCACTTTGCTTCCGTTTTCCTTCCAGCTCTTGCCTTTTAATTAATAGTAAATGAAGTATCTTTACCTTTTTATTTTTTCTGAAGGTTTAATAAGCGTATCAGAAACGCGAGCGAACGCTTTTGCGGGATGAAGCTTTAAAAAAAGTGAAATATATATCTTTGTAATCTTGTTATTAATCAAGGAACGTGTTACCGGTATGCTAATAACTTTTCGGTGGCTAAATAACTAAACAGTCGTGAAGGAGGTAAATGCAAGAGGGATTGCGCCGGTTATTTTCTCTTGCGCCTTCATAAATTTTCCTTGATAACGAAATTAAATTTATTATACGATTATCAGAGCTTGAAAAAGTAAATGAGTTATAATTTTACAGGATGGAATCCGCAGACGACTTGGGAACTTACCATTAAAATTAAAATTATCTCGAGATATCATCTTGAGAAATTTATCAATGTCTTCTCTTGGAGTCTTTCTGCTAATTGTTTAGTTTTGTTTCTCTCATTATTTTTTTCCTGGTACTGCGATGAATATTTACTTTTTTTAAATCGCCCTCATCCGATTAGTCAGAGGATAATCCTAATTTTAAGAAATGAGTCATTAAAAGGAAAAACGCCACTAAGTTAGAAAGTCGAGTATAATCGAACGGATTTCTGTCGTTTTATTTGCCCGAACAATACGAATGGAAATGTCATCTGCTACCTCTGTTCTTCTACTCAAGCAGAATATTAAACAGCCCGACTCAAACTCGTCTCGAGTTAGGGTCAGAGCCGAATCCCAGACAAGGAGGGATCAAAAGATATTGCCATTCGAAAACCAGGTGTTTGGTCGTGTGGGGCAACATTTAGAAAATAAATGTTCAATCTTCATCGTTCTAACAAGCAAATTTAGATTTTCACGACGATTTTGCTTGTATTTCAAACATTTTTAAAGTTTCTTCTTTTTCTTCAACCTTTCAATATCCTTCTTGAACCTAAACCTCTTTCAGTTCTCGTTGTGTCGTGCACTTTTCTGATCTTTCGGAAGCGGGCCCTTCTCGCGGCCTTCCTTTGTATCGGTATTCTTTCTGGCAGTTTCCTCCTGATTCTTACCGAGTTTCGATCTCCAAAAAAAAAAAAAAAGATTTCACGGTCCAGCGCTTTTGATCCCGTCTTGCCACATGATCAACTCATTCCTACTTCAGCTTTGAAGCGCCTTCCGTTCCATCAATCATTTGCGCCTGTCTTTGCATTACTTTATTCCTCCTCAGAGTATGCTCCTCGACAAAAGAAAGCTCTAATCCTAAATTTCACTTCCGGTTTCTCTTCTCGATACCATAAAAGTACAGCGAATCCAGTAACCCCAGTAATTATGCTTTTACCACATTTTCCAGAAACATTAATTAAAGGAGACTGTGATAGCACGATTTCAGATTGAAGGAAATTTTGTATAAATGAAATTAATGTAATAATTAATTATTAAATTAATTTTGCAATCTAAAGCGGTAAAAGCTTTCATTTATAAAATTTCCTTTTTATTAGACCATCAAAGGCCTTCGCATAAATCGGTTAAAGCAAAACCGCAGTAGCTGCACGATTTTCAGACGCCTCACGGACTTGGCTGATTTCCCTAATCTTACTTGGAATGGCTGCCTTGCATCTGAAAACTAAGTAGCGATTTTAACAATCCTGGACTTCAGTCTGAACAAATGGTCTGAGTCAACCTTGTGATTCACTTTTCGACTCATATTCGGTAGTCTAGAAATCGATTTGGCTCAATTTTGTGCAGTAAGGATCCATCTTCGAGAGCTAAAACATAGCTCATCGTAAAGTATATCCATTATACAACCAGTTAAACTTTCGAAAAGTTCCCTCCTTTTATGCAGTTGCACTAGGACCTTCAAACTAATCGCAGACTCTTCTAAGCTAAAGATTCCTCAGCAACATTATACCTCGAAAAACTGTGCTTTCGTCTGCTAAGTATTTGATGAGAAACTGATAAAGAACAATCACTTGAAATGTTTTTTAAAATTTTTAACTTTAATCCTCTTTTCTTTTTTTTTTGTAAAATTTCCCCAAAAGCAAAACAGAACAATACTTCTATGAATAAAAATCTTGACAAACAGGATCAGATATCCTAAAAATGTTTTACGACACGAAGTTTGCTCTTGACATAATGTTATCATTTCAACATTGTTTTCCAAAAGAACAACTTTTGATTAATTTAAAAAAAAATCATCTTCCTCATCTGAAGCTAATATTCATAACTGCATTCATATTTCATTAATTAATATAGTGAAATCGGGTATCCTCAAATAACAAATAAAGCAAATTTGAACAAGGAATCGGGGCTTGACCGATTTCACTCCCAATAAAAAGAATTAAACGGGGAATCTAATTGAACGATGTTTTATTTTCCGTAAAATTGACAAGAAAAGAAAATTCAAAAAGGAAATCTTCTTTCGGTAGGGATGTGGCGACTATAGGTTTCTCTTAATTCTTTGGCCGCTTTCCTTGGGCACGGCCACCCGGTAGTTTAGTTGATTCGCTTTGGATTGCTTCCCAAGATCGAATGACTGGCTACCGTCAGGGTTTCGAGTTTTATACCCCTCCATCGACTGTTGGATGCGATCGTCATCTGAAAGGAACGTCTGGAAGTTTCTAGATGTTCCGGAGTTGACAAGTATTTTGGCGCGTGTCGATCCACCGCCTTGTACCCGAATCCCGATCTTGCCACGATGGAATGGCGGTCGGGTTCCATTGTTTATGTTTACAAAACGGGGGTACCAGAATCTCACTACATTAATTTTCTTCTTGGAATTAAATCCTTAAACGAAAATAATGACCGACAACCGTGATTGGACGCAAAGTTAGCACACACAATCTCTACTCTATATTAACATAACGTCAGAGTAATCCGTCATTGTCACACCATACTTCACACTTTGTAATTAGGCCTTTGTTCTACTGTGACAACTATAATCCCAAGGTCATAGTTAATGGGTTTGTTGAATCGTATTCAGCTATGACATAAGCAAAAGTATCATCTCTTTACCGCATTCGTTTTTACGATTTCTCATCAGAGAAAATGGATTTCCGTGCAAAATATTAATTTTCTCCTTATGCAAACAATTTTGAAACCGGCTATTGAAAATCTGATAAGGAAAACACTTCAGAACTTGAATTAATTCAAGAATAAAGAGGGTATCCGCTAGAGAAAATCTACAAGAAAATGATGTTCTCCGATATGAAACTAAACGGATGAGGATTCAGGAGCGTCGGGTTCGGACGCCGTTTCGGGAATGTTAAACGCTATGTTTGGGAGTTTAATGGTCATTAACCCATTAATTACAATAGTCTCGTTTTGCGTTAATCATATTATGCAAATCGAGCCGCTCCACTAAACTTTACTTCCACCAGAGAAGTCGATTGTAACTCTAAAGAGAATAAGGATTTCCATTTTCACATTGCGGATGTCGGCTTTAATAATAAATAGAAGAAATCAGGTGTTATTTGTTTTCCACAATGGAGTTCTCGTATCGAGCTAATGATTTCGGATTTAAAGACGTTAAAAAAAAGCTTCTGTCGATTGTTATTAATGGCTCGAGATAAGGAATAAAAAAAAACCATGATTTTTCAAAGGGGAGGAAAAAAGAAAAAAAAATAACTTAGGCCATATCGCATCCTGTCGGTAACTCGGGGAAAAAGGAAGGATATGGAAAAGGTTAAGGAAGAATAAGTAAAAGAAAGTTGACCTTTATTTTTATGTATAAGAAGATTTTCATTTTGAGTTTTGCAGCTTCCCGGGTAAGAAGACATCGGTTTAAAAAATCCTATGATAAAAGAACGTCATCTTGCCCGACGGAAAAAAAACCAGAAAGAAGAAAATAATGAAAATCGTAAATCGATAAACGAGGGAAGAACAAAAAAACTCAACCCCGTCATTTTTCTGTTTCTTGTTTTCGTAAATATTTCATCGAGTGAAAACATTTTTTTAGTGACCCAACGTAAGACAAGATTTGAAAAAAAAAAACAGTTTTGAAGATGATGCTCTGTTTACTTTTAATCAAAACGGAGGAAGCCCAAAATCGATTTATCGACCCGAAGGAAGACATAAACAAAACCATGAAAACGAAAGGATATATGTATTGGAGAAAACATTAATAATAGACTGTAAAGTAAGAGAGGAGTTTCGAAAATTGTATAGACGACTCGTCATCGTCCTTTTGCCATCGTTTCGATTCCTTTTTACAATTGAGAGGGGAATGCTTCGAGGAAGAGAAAGCTTTTACGTAGGAAAATCATATACTAAAGGAAGTCAAGACGAATGATGATAGTGGCATTGCATGGGCAATTTCATTTTAATCGATCACGTGACTCTAATTATCAATCAAAACATTCAACTTTTATCATTAAATATTTATGTTAATGCGTTGATTTAATTCTGGAATATGAAGTCCAGATGTATTACCGAGAAGAAAACAAAAGTTAATAAGTGGTTGCAACATGTTTTTCAAACCTCATTAATTGATTAAATGTTTTAAAAAAAAATATTGGTCAAGTTTTCAATCATACATTTTAGTTGGGAAATAAAAGAATTTTGAAGAAGGCGTTATCGCGATAGATTCAATAGCTTGATTTGCTCTGAATACATTGCTAAAGTTAAGTCTTTATTTTCTGCATCAAAAGCTTAAATCGAAGTTTATGCATTTTACTCAAAACGATGTTTTCCTTTCTGTAATCCTTTCCTAAGTATGTCTCTTAGGAAGCTCTCTCTCTCTCTCTCTCTCTCTCTCTCTCTGTCTGTCTGTCTACAGCTTTATTTCCCTTCAAGTTGTATAGCCTCATCGCAGAAAACTCGTTAAGTGGACCAATCTTCCCTTGCTTCCCTCCGATTTGGGACGCCGAGCTCACCAACATCCTTTATCTCCCATCGGAGCCAGAGCATCTTCATAAGTTTTCAAATTCATAAGCTTTAAATTATAAAACTAGGCCAACATGCTTTATTTTATTAGATAAAGCATCCGCTGTACGATAGTGCTCATACAAACATTCCCCATGCTTCCGCGAAGCGTGCGGAAAAGACCTTGCAATATAATCTGATACTATTCATATTAAATATGGCTAAAATGCTGAATAATGAATACTGTGGTAAACAAATTATCAGATTTGAAAAAAAAAAACAACAAAGATACGGTACATTAATAAATAAAAATGTTTCATGAAATGACGAAATCATGCTTTAGCACAAAACACAAATGCTCAAAAACAGACCAAAAAATTTTTTAAAGATTCTGAATCTAATATTTCAGTCAAACTTTTTTCTGTTTCTGCTTTCGAGGCAAAGCATTGTCTTCTAGTTAGTGCATTACATGCATGTTAACCGGTTACTCCATCACACTTTCAATAACTTGCTTCCCATGACAGTGTCTTTATTAAGAAAAATTTTCATGGTATAAATAATGAAAAAGTTTAAGAAACCAAATTCCATAACTTGAACTATTTAAAAAGACAAAGAGTTTTTCTCTTCAGCCATTTATGGAATAATTTGACAAGTTTCCTTAAATGTGTCTAGAAGCATCATGGCGTCAACGAATGTGTAATAAAGTATGACGTAACACCCGTCCTCAGAAATGCTTTGAAATCCCAAATGCACATCACGAAACTTGCTTTCCGATAACAAACAACCCTTTTTTTTATCTTCAACCGAAATCAAAAAACGTCTCGTCTTCTTCAGCAAAACATTTTTAGCAAGAAGATACTCCCACGTCTATATACGTTAGGAAACATTATAGAATGCCTTCATTATTCTGTCGTGAATAAAGTCAGGAAAACGCCGACCTCAAAAGCTTAAAAAAGTAATTAAACGGATGGAAAATTAATATGGTAATAAAATTCAATAACGACACATGGAAAGAAAATTAAAAGCGCAGGGTAGCCTACAACAAAGAAATAGGACGGAGAAAGAAAATGAAGAGAGAAGAGAAATATAAGAAATTGACAATTTTATTATAAAAGCCATGTAACTAATTACAAAATGTATACAGCGTCCAAATTAAATTACAACGAGGGAAAAACAATGGATACGAAAATTTAGCCCTGTTATATGGCAACTCGTTTGCATTATTATAATATTCATTTTCCATGGAAATGCGGAGACCAATCCTTTTGACGGTTAATCTTAGTTTTCCCCTTTTAACAGCACTCTTTTAACCTACTAAGGGGAATCAGGGGTATCGGCTCGATTTCTCATAAACGCAAATAAATCATGTCAAGAAGGCAACGAAGCCGAAGCAGAAAACGTCCTCATGGCTTAAAAATGTCAGGTCGCGAGCTGGATGTGAAAAAATTGAGATTTTCTACCGATCTTTAAGCCTAGAAGTAATCTTCAAGCATAAGAGAGAAAAAGAGCATTATTCTGTCAAAGAGTTTTAAGTATTGTCTATTTTTAGATATAAGCAATATAAAAATTCAAGCTTCCGAGTAACGAAGTCAAAATCTGAGAAATAGGAGAAAGTTAAACCTGATCCTTCTAATTGAATCGAATTACTTGAAAATCTCAAAATAACGAGGAAACGTTATTTTAAAAGAAATACATCATTAAACAGGTCGATAAAGTAAGTTGGAAAACAATGAGAATTTTTGATTATTATGAGAGATCATTATAAAACTCGTTCTGTTTTACTTTTTAAAAGTATATTCGGTGTGAGTAATGGCTAAAAATCAAAGTAATACGAAAAGTAAGAGAATTAAAAGAAAATTTAAACGAGATGATTTGCCCCGAGAAATCAACGAAATTTAAATTTGATTAAAAAAGCTTGGGGAATTGAATATGTAGATCTTGGAAAACTTCCTCATCTTTTCAATCTTAAACATTATACTTTCCAACCCTTTTTCATGATTCGATTATATTTAAGCTTGGTATTTTTGAATTTTTACGTGCGTACTTAACATTTTAGATTATTAAAATTACATTGCCAATCTAGAACGTTTAGCTTTTTCACATTTGAATTTCAGTTCATTTTTAAGGAGGATTAGAAGTAACAACGCTCCCAAGCAAAAGGTTTTAGCAGCACCTTTCGGTCTGCATTATGATGCTTATGGTTGCTCTTCGACTCGGACCTAGAACAGACCCGATGCTTAAAAAGCTTTAAACTCGTACGATTGAGCTTAAGAATTCTCAACCATTATCTGATTAAAAGACTCCGTTCAGCTTCCGGCAGCAAAGGCTTCTTTGCTTACAACTCCGACGATCAACCCAATCATCAAAGACTTCGACTTAGTAAAACACTCTGATGCTCCATTCTTTTACTCACTTTAAAAGAAAATATTTCTTTTAAATCTCTTTCGGTATCCCTGTTTATCGCTTTCATTCAAAATCTTTAAAACCAAACGAAATAAATCAAATTGATAGAGCGGTAGTGGAGAAGGGAAAAGAAGCCTCGTATCTTGAGATACTGAAAAGAGATGGGAGATCCTGTCGGACGTGCACATGTCGATCTCCCATCCATCGGGTCAGACTATCCCATCACCGTTTAACGATCACTTTTATTGAATTATAAACTTTACAACTTAATTTATTGTTTATGTCGGGGCTGTATATCGAATCAAAACGGTTTAATGCCTGTCGCTACTCATGTGTGCTTATTGTGATTTTCTGCTTTTAAGGATTTAATCCTCCTGCAAGGCCGTGAGAGAATCCTCCAGAAGTGTCATTTAGTCAACGGGACTAAAATGCATTATTTACGGACGAAAAGGGTATATCAAAAAAACATACATGCAACATTATTACTAATATCATGTACTAGAGGCGTTGTTTTCGCGTCTCGCATAGGAAACTTTTTTAATAATTTAACGTAACGTCAAAAAGTTTCATATTCAGCGTAATTTAATAAACCATAATATTCGTTCTCTTGTTTTTCGGGATTTCAAAGGCTCCAAAAAGTCTCTGTTTTCACAAATTCAATTTTGATTTTTTTTTCTGAATGAATAAATGTGTCTCCTTTTAGGAGAAATGGATAAATAACCCTTTTCCTATGGTCCGTATATCATGTGCGAAAAATTCCCAAAAACGACTTTTCCCACAAGTTTTTTTATGCTATTGCAAAGCTTTTGCAGTAGAATATAAGAAGGAAAATTAAAATGTCAAAACAGCGATAGGCATGCACCCAGTAAACACTGTAAGTACTCTCACAATAATCTGGCGGTATATGTGCAGTATTGCAGGCTGCATGTTCAGGATTTGAAAGATTTATGACGTCTGATAAATCTCTTGCACCAAGTACTTTACTGACATGAGGCTGATCTTCAGAAATAAAAGTTAGAAAATTCCAGTACATTCAAGAGGAAAAATCGAATGGACTACGCTTTTCCGACGTCTTGGATCATAATTTTATCAAAATTTTGATCCCACTTTTGAATTTTGCAATATAATGAACTTTTATATGCGGAAAATTTAAAGCTCTAAATCCTGATATAGTAAGCCCAAGTAAAAAATTGTACTGATAATAATTGTCTGTCTTTACACTAACGTTTAACCGGACAACTGCGGCCCAAGGGTACACTTTTCTCTTTCAGGCTTCACCCGGCCAAATTCAAACCCGAGCCCAACTTGAACTGACCTCTACCTGGATGGCAAAAAGGAGCTAGATCAAATTTTCAGAGCTTGCTCTAGATAAAACAATTTACCCATAATAATTCAACTGATTTTTCTTTTTTTTTTTAACTATCTCATGAAATTTATAAACGCGCCTACTTATCTGGGCGAACAAATCTTGAAAAACTAATTTGAAAATGAGAACATGGCGAAAGGCATGTTAACATAACGTTTAGTCGAATAACATGAAACATTATTTATACAATGAAGGAACTTCTACATCTTAGCAAATATCACTTGGGAAATATTTTCGAAAAAGGGAAAAACTTTTTTATAAGAAAACGTAGTTTTCGGGATGTTGGAATAGAAAAAAAACATGGAGCTAGGGTAATCTTTGTTTGAAAGTAGAATAATATTATTTATGAGCATGTTGCAAATGCTTTAAGGGTATAAACTTTATACCTCATATTTAGCTTATGAATTTTCATTCCGGAACAATCCTAAACCTTATCATTTCTGGAAAAGAATCAGTCCTTTATAGTCGCGATTGCATTCCCTGCCCTTTTTAGGCGCGATGATCCACTCGGTAAACGATATTAATTAATTATTACAATTTATTCATTAATAGCGCACACGTTGAATGTTACTGCCTCCGGGTGCGACCCTTTCCTTTCAGAAGCCCGCGGCCTTTAAACCTTCATCTTCCTACTCTTTTAAATCTAATTCCAAAGGCTTTGTGACCAAAGGGCTAATCGTTTAAACGAAAAAAGTGGCGGGAATAATTCCCCCTGCGTTTAATTTTGAAATATTATGTGCAAGAAACTGATTAAAAGAAAACTGCTTTTTTGCAAAAAAACAAGAATGGGACAATAACAAAATTAGACAAGTGGGTAAAAATGTGAATGAGACGAAGGAAACAAAAGAATAAAATGGATAGGTGGGAAACAAAAGATAGGGGAAAAATAATTTTTATAGAAAGTTCCTCATGCGTTATTTTCTTTTGTTTTTCATTCCTTTCTTTTTTTTCGCTAGGGGTTTTCACCTTTCGCTACAATTCGTTACTGAAAATAATAAATTACAGGTATTAATAATTTGGTCTGTGACAGTTGCTACGGTTAGACGAAAGATGAATATCATTTATCTCTCATCCGTCGTGCCGGGTGAGGTCTTTTCAAAAGTTTCCTGGCACAGAAGAGAGGCGAGACGACGCTTAAGACATGAGTCTTTGAAGTGTTATTTACATTTTAATCGAAAACCAAAACTTGAGTATTTTGAGTAAAAGAAACAACTTTCTTAGCTAACAAGTTTCCGATGCGAGTTTTCGATGCTGACGAATCCTTAAGGTACGGTTTTGCATAATTAAAATGCGATGATAACCCCATTTACCGGAAATTTATCCTCAGAAACTCTAATTTTGTTTCGCTAGCGAATGTACTTATGGGAATGATCTTAAATGCGTGAAACCGTAAACCGATGTCGTGACAGCTGAACTTCCGGTTTTTAAAACACATGCTACCTTTCCAGATAACGTTGTTTAATGTTTAACCGATATTTACGTTTTAATTATATCGGGCTTTTCTCTATTGGGTTCTTACGGGAGTTGTAAAGGTCGGAATAATTTGCTGATATTTTCTCGGTGATTGTAATGCACGGAAAAGCTTTGAAGCTTGCTCCGGACTCTGTTATTCTGTACTTCGTATCGAACTTTGAGTTTCAAATCCATTCATTGGCAACATATAGGTTTCTGCTTCCGGCTTCCATGCTAGTGTATAACGAGACGTGTGAATCAAAATTAGAACTCTATCAGAACGATCTGAATTCGATTTAGGAATGCTTGAAAACTTTTCAAAGGAGGCTCAATCCATCTTTGCTAGTCCGACTGCAACGGTTTCGCATCTTCAACCTTAATGCACAAGTAAAAACATATATCGGGTGGTCCATATTCTGTGGTGTTTACATGTAACGCTTATCTTATGGGTAGCCATGGCAACGCCTCACAAAAAATGCACTACCCGGTAGTTTAATTTTCACTAAGCAAGAAATAAAAAATAAGAATTAGACGTGGAATTAGCTTTCTTATTTCGGCCGAAATTCCAGAAGCGTTTCATTCAAAGTTGAAAATTTGCGAGTCTGAATCAGAGACAAATTCATCTTTCATAAAGGGAAAATTTTAATCCTTTTCTCTTTCAAGTGCCCTGACTTTGATAATCAGAGCAATTGTCTGTGCATTAAAATGAAAGACAGCATTTTCCCTTTTTACAATAAAGTAAAAATCCCTTCCAGACTCTAACACGTTTTCTCATCTTTTTGTAAGCGAAAAAACATATCACGGCATAACAACCTCTGCGGCAAAAAACTCGCATTTCTCCCATTATCCTCGGTATTATTCCTTCATACTTTTACTAATTCTGCGGTTTTCATTTTTATTTTTTAGACCCTGTTTTCCCATCTTTACTTCATATTTGAGCATTATTTTCCTCTTTTCAACTCCTACACATGCCTCTATGGAAATTGTCGGTCTCATTCTTGTTTGACTTCTTCTTTTTACGCTACTTTTATCTTTCTGCCTAAATAAATTCAATGCTTTATATTTCTTTTTCCTTTTTATCACTCAAATTCGTTTTCCTCTACGGCTTTAGCTTTTTCGTTTTTTTTCCTTCTGCTTTTTCCCTACGATAAACTCTTATAGTAAATACGAATTTATGTTTATTTTGTTTCAAAAAGTTTTGGTTACTTTCATTCCTTTTTATTTTTAGGTCTATGAACATGTGGCATTTTAACCTATTCCTTTTCCCCAAAACTTTTAACGTTAGTTTTAAAAAAAAGTTTAGAACTGTAAATAAAAAAAAAAGTTTAAATTCATGGGAAAGTTTCCGTTTCTCCTATTTCTTAAATGGATGAACTTGATATCGAACGGATAGGAAATTTCTTTAAAGCGGAGCTATACTTTTACAAAAAAAATAAATAAAAAGAAAGAAAAAAGGAGCAAGAGAAACAAACAGAAAAAAAGAAAGGGAATCGACGAAGGAAACTCATCCCTCAATCATAACTTTTTTCCTTTATTGTCCCGCATATCTTTATTTTAGCAATAAAAATTGGAGAAGTGTTACGTGGGCCTTTGATTTAAATCGCATTTCATCCGTTGAAAGAAGAAAAGCCTTTAGAATGTTCTTATAAATATTTATTGACACAACTGGAAGGCTGCAAAATGCCCGATAAGTAAATAAGTTTTCAAAACCCGAAAGAAGATCGCGGAGTGTAAAAATTTCAAAACGGGCAGATCTGCTTTATTAAGCAATTTTTTTTTATCCAGAAACGATTATATTTAGTTCGGGCCAGGCACGAGAATCTCTTTTAGGTCAGGCTTTCCTACTTCTTCTGATGGCTCTATGAAAGCTTGATATCACTTATCACTAATCTTACCGAATGCGTATTCGGTTATTGACATTCAATTAATTCCTCGTTTGTTGTGCCTTTAAGCGCAACTTCAACCTCCTTTTCGAAACTCTCCAGTTTCGAGGGAGGAGATTGTCGCCTCTTCAATTTTTCATTTTCACGATGCAAGGGTTCAAGCTTTATAGACGAATCGTTCGAGCAGAAGTTTAGATAAAAACTTTTACGGCTTTATCGTAAATACATATATCGAAGAACCGTTAAACATATTGCAGTTGCAGGCCAAAAAGGATCCAAGCTTCTAAAGTGGGGGGGGGGAGGAAAAAAACAAGGATTTTTCCTCCCAAAAAAACCCGATCAAGTTTGAAATCGGAATTGTTTTTAAAGATCTCATCGAACACGGTTGGGGGAATCGGACAGCTGTCGATGTAACTCAATGATATGATTCCGAAAAAAATCTTAAAATAAACAAGACTTGGCAAAGGTTGGTATTTTGTTAACCCGATCGGAAAACATATAATTAAATCATTAATTATGTTTAACTTGCATGTCAATCATGCCAGCTCTGAAATGCAAAACTCAAAGCATTTGTTTAGTGCCAGAATAAAAGTTTTGGTGGTAATAAAATAAACAAAAGTTCCTTTACCTTCCTTCATCACACAAAGCCTTTAGATGAGTAAATCCGGGAGTTCTTCAAAAATTATCCATGTCTTGGTTGATGAAAGTGTTAACATGGGAGCTTGATGGTACAACGGCTGTGCGGAAGTTAAAAGTTCAATCCCAAACGGATCCTGAAAAAGGAAATAGTATATTGTAATACTAGGGAGGAAAGTGAATTTTTCCGTTGAGGTTTTGAATTGGCCCGAGCGAAGCGAGGGTTGATTCAAAACCGAGACGGGAAAATTCACGAGACTCCCTAGTATTGCAAGGTACTTTTTATTACGAATCAAAATGCGATTTAAAACTATTTTTTAGAAAAATGATTAATTTTTAAATTGTAAACAAAAGTTGTTTACTTGTTCGGTATCACAACTCTTTCCGGTTTTCTGCGGCAAACTTTGAATTTCTTAATTTTTGTTGGCAACCTTACTTTATTCGAACGGGAGGAAAGTATTTAAACGGTAGGAAAGTATTCGAACGGGTGGAAAATTTGCCGCAATACCGGAAATACTAACGAGACACGGAAAAACCAGTTTTCCGTGGTGTTTATATGTCGAGAAAATGGCGCTTTCTAACTATGAGTAATGAAAAAAAATAATTGTGAATATCTGTTTTGCCTCTGAACTTGGTGTCGGTCTGTAAAGTCCCTAGTTCTTCACTCAGTCATTCGAAACTCAATCTGTAACGAATATGGAAAGTGGCCCCAAGCTTTAAACTATTGCAGCAGACGAAACAAAAACCGGAAAAAAAACATTTACATTCGAAAACCGCAATGAAGGCCGTATTGTTCCATGCTTATGTACTCGTGCTAAAATTAAAATTCAGCATTTGCTGAAACTATTCTCGGTTTCTAAGAATTAACATGAAAATACTATTCTTGTTTCATCGTCTAAAAAAGGAACCCCAAAGGATATTTAATGATTGAAGGAAATAAATATTGACCTTTCAAGATAATGACTCAGGTCCCTCCTTTCAACAATAAGAATATTGCAATTAGAACATAAACAGCGTTAATTTTTAATTATTTTTCTTCTTACAGCTATGTTATGTTAATAGATAAAAAATCTTAACACTATTAGTCGAACCCAAACAGAATTAAGTATTTTTATTTACAGAATATTTAGCACGCACATTGTACATGCTACCTGTAAATAATCAATACCATTACGCGTTATTGTATTGATCGTGTCGTTTATTTCATTTTTGTACAGTTCAACTGCCTTTATTTAAAAAAAAAAAAAACACTTATTTAAGGAAAATTTTCTACCTTACTTAAGAACTTGAACTTTAATCCAAGATAAATCCTAATCTCTCCTGTAAAGTGTTTTCTTAAGTACAAAATTACTTGCGCAGATCCACCTACACGTTTCAATTTTTACTCATTGTTCCCGAAATCCTTTTTTCGAGCTTTCACAAATTTATTTAAAATCGATAATACTGTCAAGTACTGATCATATCTTTACCTGTATAAACATTAGCTTCAAGATTAGAATGGTATAATTATTCAATCTATTTTAAACTTGACAGACACGTTTTGGACTATCCTGTAGTAATTAATAATCATTAGGATTAAGATGCAATATCATAGCAGAAAATTAACTTCAAGCTTATTTGATATCAAAATTCGTGTAGGATTCTCTTTGACAACAAAATACACCATTCTCCATTAAACTGCCGATCTAAATCCCCTTCTTTATTTATAAATTTTTAAAATTTTGCCTTTCTTTTTTATACGGGTGATTCAAATACGATAAATTTGGGCGAATATTTAATAAATGATAAAAATCTGTAAGTGGCATTGATCCTGAAAAAAGTACAGAAAATAAAGGGTGTGTTCCGTTTCATCTAAACAAGACGGCAAGATAAAAGCCACCACGTTAGTCAAGTAGTCACGCCATGACACTGCAGTACCCGAAGCACAAAGGCAGATTCTGTTAAAACGCCCTAAGAATCCAAGGTTTTTAAAAAGACCGTGACTTGGCTTGCAAAACAACATAGGGATGCGGGTCGATTGGGAGACCTTTACTAGAGAGTCGCCAACTAAATTTCCAACGCAAACTAAATTGGCTATGACCAAAAGTAAGTTGAGTACCAAGTAGCACAAGTAGTATAAAGTCACTACTAATCAACGCGAGTCAGCTGAAAACGATTTTGGTTACAGCCAATGAGATGCCAGGATTTCAATAAACAAAATTGGCGACTCTCCCCTTTTAGGCTCTCTAACCTTTACTGGAGGGCGGGTCACATGTCAAGACAAGCCATCTGAAGAAGAAACCGATGCGACAATAAGGCCAAACATCAAGCTTGCAAAACGATCAAAGAAAAAAAATTAAGCTGGACAAATACTTTCTAATTGAATCTATAAAAGTTAGAACACATTTTGGACCTTGTCATCTCTAGATGCCTTATTTTTAAATTTTTTGACAGGCTTAGCTTATTTTATCCAGGTGATATAGAATAAGAAGAGGAAGACAAGCGAAGAAGACATTTGAGTTTTCCTTAAAACTGTTTTGCCTTAAATTGTGCAATAAAATACATCCCAACATTTTGGCGTCTACTATTAAGTGTGCTAAACAAGTTGTTTTTATTTTGAGAATTAGTGTAGCCGCATAGGTTCTATCTGTAAGTTTCGATGTCATCGTACCTAAAATTAAATTCTCGCACGAGGAGTAAATTAATCCGTGACGGAAACAACACCTCATTGGTTAAAATAAAAATCACGAGACTTGAGGACAGTGTTGGAAAAAAAGTTTCAAGACAGGAACAACGATGACTTGGTAATTTTGAACATGATTTTCGTGTGGATTCTTGGCTAATGATTTGATAGTTTCAAGCCCGAAATGACCTTTTGTCCCGAGATCGGATTCCGGCTATATATTATCGCACGTTGCGATTTGTTTACGGGACGTGTTAATTGTCTATTAAGATTACTACTGTTTAATACATTTTATGGTCGATGACTTTGGGAGGTCTGGGAATATAAATTCTTGTCAGCGCGTAAATGTCGAAGATTTAACATTTATTTTTTGTCGTAGGTGAGAGTAAATATTCCGTTGATCGAAAGAGTTATTTCGTTTGTCGGGAGTGCGAATACCCCAGAGAATGGTCAAGTTGTTTTCTGTTGATTTATATCCTGGTGATTTTTCGGGGTGGACCTTAGAAAAAGTTTTCAAACTCAATTTTAGCTTTTATCGAATGTAGGCGTTCTTTTTCAGTCTTTTTTTCTGAAAGTAGAAAATCTCTCGGTAAACTATTCTTGTTGACTAAATAAAGAATTGAAAGATGACTTTGTATGCTTTGTTAGGCTTTGTGTTACAACTTGTATTACTTTAATTGCTTTCCCGTTGAACTTTGACGTTTAGCACTTGTCACTTTTTCAAAAGGATTCCCTCTCAAAATGGACCTCTTATGTTTGCTTGCTTTAGTTAGACTGAAATTTAATCAGATTTTTTTTTAAAAGTTCGGGTTTAGGGAATTTTTTGGAGGGGCACTTCTGATTAATTATTTTTACGGCACGAACGTTTACTATCTTAATTTTAAGCCTGATTGACCTAGAGACCAACTTCGTCCTCTGACGCATTGAAAGCACAAGATCCATCCAAGAGACTCCTTAACTTTATGTGTACAAGAGTTCAGGCGAGAGTAATTAGGAATTGCAATTGATGGAGAACTTTAATAGAGCCAATACGGGCGATAGATTTCTGTATTTACTCTTTCTCTCCGATCAGATTATCAACGGGAGCTAGTAACTCTGCCATTAGCAATAACCAAAATTCGATTTTCTCTTTTCCTGAAGAATAGCTAAACTCTCCCCACGAAAACTCAAATTGATTAAATTTTTACTGCGCATAACTTTTTTTTATATAAAATACCCATTGTAAGCCGATTGAAAGTCGGCTCGCACACCGAGCCCAGACGTAGGCATATTTACTTCTCCATTAACAAAAGCTGTTAATTAATTACTGTGAACTCCGCTTATTTGACTTGCGCATTTAGAAAGGAAATAAAAATTAAAAGCAGTATACTTTTCGACTTTGAGACATGGAAGAACGCTTTTTCTTATTTTCGACTTCGCACTTTTCACCTTTGTGTCACGCAAAGGCTTCCTTTTTCTCTCACGGGAAGACCCTTTCTCATCGCTTTTGTAACTCTTCCCTTTTCTTTTTCCCAACTTTTCTATTGAGAATTTTCCAAACGATTGCCTCCGTTCGCCATTTCCATTTCAAAAAGAGCGGCATTTTAATAAGTCTATAATCGAATTAACGTGCACGTCGTTAAGCATGGTATCACCGACGTATCAATCATGTTATGCCATGAGCATACGGTAGTAGATCCTTTACGCTAAATTCCTACATTACAAGTAATAATTAATTATTTATGTGCTCGATATAATAGTTTGTTGAGCACATACATTTAGGAAATAGGAAACCTCTTACCCTTGTTGGCGTTTCTATTCAAACTAAACTACATTAATTTGGGAGATTAAAGGCATGAAAAGACTGTCATATGATGAAGCTTATCATACATATAAAATGTTCAGGGGCAAGGTCATCGAAAAAGAGAAAAAGGGTTTCAGCGATAACTTAGGGCAAAGACCGAAAGGGCTTTTAAGATATCTCAATAAAAAGCTGTTTTGAGCTGAAAGCAACCATCTGCGCCGATATTGTTCTCACATTCACCGGAAAAGGGTTACTTACATAGGCAAAAAAGAGGCAGAAAAATATTTTGAAGAAAATAATGCAAAGAAACGGAGGACTTATGTAAGGTGTCAGGTGAAAGATGGCTGGAATTTTACTGCTTAGTCTACACTTTTATCAGTTATTCTAATGTTTTATATAGCGGGCTCAATCGACAGCGACTCATTACATGTTCAAGCTATGACCAAGCACGAATCTTAAGATGCGCACTGTTCGGTGTACGAAAATTCAAACGGTTTTGTCTGTAGATTAAAGATGGTGGGGGGGATAGTTGTTGGATTATAACTGTTCAATTGAGTTTCCGTTCCCCTGACAAATCCGTTAAAAATTTTAGATGGAAATAAAAAACACCCTCCAGTGGATTGTAACTGGGTTTAGAACTCAGTTTGATTGAGCTCCTTGAGATTTCGCTAATAAAAATTTTATCAACGAATCTTATTTTAAAACAACATTGCTTAGTAATATAAAAGATAACTCTCGGCGGATGTTCTATGATTTTTAAGATAAGCATTAAGATATCGTTTCTCACAACTAAAAATAGCTCGAAATTACCGTTTTACATGAAAGATTTTTTATCACTACATAAACCCGATTCGGGAGATTTCAAATCCGTTTGCCCCGATCAAAAACAAAAATTGGCATTTTCAGGTTAAGCATTGGGATTAGATTTTTTGAGACTAACTGCATAGTTGTAATTAAATAATTTTTAACTAAAAGCTACAGCTACGCTCCTGTTGGCTTCACTTAGATATCGATTCCTTTTTCAAGTAGATCGTGAAATCAGAGAAAAACCTGAATCAAAACTTACGACATGTCATAAAATAACAAAATAAAGTACGCGACGTAAAATTAAATCAAATAAAATAAAATGGTTTACCATAAAAATATTTAAATGTTGTTTTTTTTTCGCTTAATGACGCTGTAAAAAAGCAGAGGGATTGAATTTCAGGCGGAAAATTTTTAAAAGCTTTTGCGCTCAAATAATAACACGCACTCTGACGAGAAAATGTGACCGAGACACTGAATTTTTTACAATTGTTTACGATCCGTACGTCTTGGTGATGAACGCAAGGTTTGTCATTGTCGTTACGGTACAATTTCAATATCACAAATTTTTTCCCCATTTGAATATTAGTATTTAGTTGCTTATTGCCGAAAATCTTTTTTCGATCAAAGCAAAAGCTACGCACAAAAGCCATTTTATTTCATTTTAAAGTAAAAATGCTTTGATTCTTAATTCATAAATACAAATCACTCGCATCATAAGAAATCGAAAGTGAAGCAACCAAAGAAGGAAATAGCCTCAAGTTTTCGACAATCGTTTAATCACGACAAAGATTTGTTATCATGAATGAACCAATTCGAACCTGAGGTAGACGGATGACCTAGATAATGTGTCAACTAAACAGTCAAGGCCTAATTAAGAGCAAACAAGTGACAATGACTGAAGCACATTCTATGCGAGGAACTCTTCGAGCCCAACATCCCGCGTGAAAAGGAACGAAGCGCTATCTTTCCCGAACAAGGTTTCCCTATTACGTATTGTTCCTATCTCTTCTCCTCTGAATTATTTAAATGCGAAAGTTTTTGAGTCATCATTTTCTTCCTTTAACATGATAGCGATATTCGAATATCTTCTCTCTTTTTTGTTGAAATCGTAATCTCGTTTCGAGTTCTTTGTTGTGTCTCCCTATGTGTGCCATTTTAAAACTTAAAAAGAGTGTTTCGCACGGCTTGTCATTATTGACTTTTCTAAAAGCCTTTTTCTAAAGACGAACCCATTAAGGTTCTTGAAATATTTCACCGGAGTGACGATTTCCTTTTTCTTTTAAGTGAACATCGATTTGATTTAGAACAAAGAAACAAACGCTCAAGACAAACCACCGAATCCGTTACGGCAGCTTACTGTCAAGAAGTAATAAATTACAATTACTAGAGTGGTGAAGCTCGTCCCAAGCTAGCGTACTAACCCTAGATCAGTGTTTGGTCATTAGGTCATGCTCCTCCGCTGTAATCTTTTCCCAGGGTTCATTCCCTTTTCGTTGTTTTAATTTATTTATTCTATTAAATTTTAAACTATCAATTCATCCAACGATTAGATTTTTAGACCAGTATGAACTAATTAAGTTTCTCGTTGTTACAGTTAACTTTTTACAAGAATTTAGAAAATACTTTACAAAAAAAGATTTTTGCTTTTCTTTGATTAATTTCTTCACCAGGGAATTTTTCATTGCTACGTCCGTAACTTATTCCAAATCTTTTGCTTCTAAGACCATGGCCACCTCGTTTTTGCATCTACATGGTTTAAAGATCCTGCCACCGCATTGCATTAATTCTCCATCTGGCTCGATCCTGACCTCGAATATAATCAAACAATACCCTATCGGCTGAAGTTGGCTTAAAGAAAGTGGTTCAGTTGGATTTCCTGATCATCTGGATGGGAGTCAAACTTGGATTTGATCGCCCTTGTGTTGAAAGGGGCTAATCAGCTAGTCTCCGGATATCTTCATTCCTTCTGACGTTGAATTATCTTCTTTTGTGATTTTTTTTCGTCGACCGGGCTGCGATGATTTTCAGTGCTTAAGATTTGTCGCCATTCAAGCCCACATCCAGTCGAAAGGAACAATTTTTGGTGCTGTGTGCTCACCATTTTATTTACAATTTTCGGAAATACGGAAAGTGCCACAAGACAGAAACAATCGATTTTGCTAGCTTATAAGCAATCAAAAAATATCATGGTTACGAGAATTAATGGCGAGCTACCGCACTAGAAATAAAATCAAAACCTCCTATGATATTTTTTTTGATTAAATATGAGAGGAAAAAACACTTTATTTACGCATGACGCTTTCAACCCCAAGAAACACACTTGGAACGTTTCCACCCAGCAAATGTCAAAGGACACCTAAGTGATCCGACCCACCTTTCGCTTTTTTTTCACCATGGCAAGGTGCTTTGGAAAAGAAACGTCAAGATTAAAACGACTTCATCTCTTTCGTGACATCTGACGCATGATGGAACGAAGCAACAGGAAGGAAGGGGAAGAAAGTCAAAAAGATGAAAATGAAAACGTGACCGAAACCTAATCCAGAGCATTATTAAGCATTTAAAATAAAACAATTTCAATTTTTCATTTTCAAAAAAAAAAATATAGAGGAAACCTCTCGGGTCGCAGCGAAAAAGGATCACGATGTTCCTGAATAACGGGAAAAATAAAGAACGAGAAAAGGACTCATCTCCTGTTTTTGATTTCCTCATAAATCAATACTTTGAATTTCGAAAATCTTTCATCGAGTTCATAGACATTCACCCATATCGAAAAATTTACAGAAATACCAACTCGGGTAATGTTTCCATTAGAAAAAAATTATCAGCAACTTCATTTTGTTATCGACTTCCAATTGATATTATCGAGTATCAAGTAATCAATACCGAATTCGATTTATGGTTGCAGCAGAAACAATTTAAAGGGAGGAAATCGAAAAAGATGAAACTTAGCGTGCTTTCTCAACATTAGCTTAACCTTTAATAGCTCTCTAAACCGTTTTTCCATAACTTACGACAGACTTACGGGGTTCATAAGTTATGCAAATTGAATAAATGAACCATGTAATTAAATATTTAAGAATTTTCCCCATACAAAAAGATCATGAATCGTTTATACAGAAATTAAGAAGTTTATATTTGATTATCAACGATATTATGTAAAGTTATACCGAGGTGATGGAAGATAGCGACGAGAAAATATTTAGATCGGTTCGTATCTAAAAAGCGTGTAGAGTATGGAAGAATTATTACATGTAATTAAGCGCTTTAATGGCATGTAAAAATAATAATCTTTTAAAAGGAAAGTACACAAAGCTTTTCAAACCGATGTTTTAAAAACCGCAAGATTTTTAACGAGATGTCGAGATCTCATGGGATCTCTTCGAACTTTTTTTCCTCTTTGTGGAAAAAGATTAATAATATAATGGATTTTAAAGAAATTGAAATGATGAAAAGTTAGGGCAATAATATAATAAAATACAGTGCATTTACCATTCATGAAAAATATGAATGGAATAAATCGATAATCGATAAAAGTTTTAAGTAAGAGCCTCTTATTATATTACGAGCATTGCATTATTAACCGCATTCATTAACGGTTTACATTGAATGCTGTCGAATACAAATAACTGCTCTATTCATTTTGGCGCTATTAAAATTTAATAATGTAGGAAACAAACTTTTAAATTTTATAAAAACGGTTTGTTAATGCAGTTTTAATATCAGCATGACATATATTTTGGCGCCAAGGCAATTCTTTTTCGAAGGATGAAAAACATTTTTTAAAAAAATTCAGATGCTCTGATTGTTGCGTTAAAGAATTCAATTTTCTACTCCCGTGGTTTTAAAAATTTTAAAATGAAGTGGGTAATTTCTTTTTATATGAAATGTATTTTCGTTAGAATGATTCTTATTACAGAGAAAGCCTAACCATAAAATATTTTCATTATAAGCTTCTAATGTAAACTGTTAATTCATCATTACATTGCTGTCTCTAGTAAATAGGTAGGAAATTTTGATCTTTATGATAAATATGAAGTGCGGTATATATGTACTGCTATTAATCAATCTTTTCTTATCCCGTTCATATCCTGCCCTTTTGTTTAGGTTTTATTAAATAGTGAGGGTGAATATTCAATACATACTCTATATAAAAAAGTTACTAGCTGCTTTCTTAAAGTCAGACAGTAATTTCAGAAAGAATTCGCTCCTGAAACAGTAAGCTACAAGCAAGTTAGCACGCTTTTTAAAACATGCCCAGATTACTAGTTTAAAACTAACATTTGGAACAAAAGAATTCTTCGGTTTTTAAAATTCTCTCAATCAAAAATGATGTACCACAGCCTGCAGTTTCATCACCCCCATAAATCGGCATTAATCATAAAACTTTTCCCCAAGTCCTGGCAAGGATCAAATCATTCTTTAAAACAAGGAGCTAACTTTCCCCAAAGTAAAAAATCTTTCCGTAAAACAAGTCAAATTCTTTTATGAAAGAATTACTTTTCTAGTATAGATTATATAATTTTACGAGAAATAGCAGTAAAAAAGTACATCAAAAATTACATTTACTAAACATCTCATAAAACTAAACTTTCATTTTGTAAATTTTCCCGTAAAATAAAATTAACTTCTTACGACCTTCTGAACTTGTCGATAATCATAAATCATAAAGTCAAACCCACGTTAAAACAGCTAAAACCCGTTATAAGTATTTTCTACCAAGATTTTTTCTCCCAGTTTTACTTCAACTAATTTTTTTCTTCAAAAAAGCAAAAAAAAATCTCTCTTCTTTCACTTAACTTCCCATTAAAAAACTGGAGAGAAAAAGGTTTATAATATAATGCCTGCAAGATGATTTCCATTTAAAAAGCTACTCTAAGAACTGATGGGGCACCCGAATAAAAAGATAAGGATCCTTACAATGATTATTGTACTTAATGAAAAGCTTTATAATAAAATAGGAACATCAAAGACCGGAAAATCTCTCTATTTTTTAAGCTGCAAGGGATTTATCGATTTATCTGACTTCTTCATTCGCGATCAATCATTTACCGATAAACACGCACGGCAGGTAAAAGTGGTAGATGAAAGTGATGTTACCGAAGGAAGTGATTAACTCTGATAAGGATGATAGTGTCAAGACGGTTACGTCACATTGATAATAACTTCAAGTGGATGTCCTCCAGTCAGGCGTCAGCTTTCTTGGTGGAAAACCAATCAAAGAAAAAAAATTTCCCTCGAAGGTTTTTTCTCACTCAAAAACGTTTTCAACTTCAATCGAGATTCGATACCTTTTTGTTTATTTTTTTTTCTTTCAAGGAAATCATAAGGTTTCGGAAATTAAAAATTGAAAAGGAAACAATAAAGAAAAAGAGAAAAAAAAAGGGAACTTTTTGTATGAATTATTAAAAAAAAATTATCTGGTAATGGGGTTTTTCGAAGCGCGTGGGGTGAAGAAAACGCGTCTTAAACATTACTTAATGTTAAAAGATTCACATTTCACAAATTTCTTAGCGTAGTCAAAACGCTATCCGTTACTAATTAACAATTTTTTATCGGGTTTACAATTACGATATGATGTTTAGAAATAACCTTGCATTTTTTTTTTTAAAAAAAGTTAAAATTTTAAAAGAGAAAAATAAGAAAAGATTTTTTTCTATCAAGAACGCGATTGAAAGGTTCCTTATCTCAAATAAAAGCATTTTCTTTGTGCGTGTACTTATTCATGTCCTCAAGTTTTGTCCTCGATTACACAGCAAACAACCCCAAGCACGTTTTGCTTCTCGACCGTTAAAACGTTTACTGCTGAAGTGGCGGCACGAAAATAAAGATCTTAAAAATTTAAAAAAAAAAAAAAGCTATGCGATCGGATTTTACTGAGAAGGCTTTGCATGCGATAAGTTGTGGGTCGGAAAAAGGTTACGGATAAATTTCTTTCGTGTTGTAAATTTAGTATAGACATAACGTTTAAGTATAAAAAAGGAGCATTGATTCAAATCTTTTTGTGATATTATTTTAGGAATAGGTGTTTATTTTTCCTTTCGAAGCAAAAGCAGAGATGCAAACGGAATAAATCGAATTACAAAACTTTAAAGGTATGATACATTTTTGACTCTGAATTTGGCAAGCCGAAGCACCAAGAATTAGGACAAAAATGGAAAAGATTTGACAAAATTGACGTTTTGGCGTGCTAATGAATAACATTAAAGATGTTTGCATTAGACACAAATTTTCCAGTCGCGAGTATCTTGAGGCGGATGTGCCTTATGTGCATGACCTTACGAGTGACGTTCTACAGAAAACAAACAGAGCGAACACCGTCTCCAGATGTTTAAAGGATGTAATACGGGAAAATCAATTCATGCGCTACTACAATTAAGTTTGCACAATATGAATCTTGCATTAGATCCATCATGACTTAAAAAGCTGAGCGCCCAAGAACAAAATTTGCGTCGCGGAAATGAGAATTTTGTGAAACGTTGCGAGGAAAAATTAGGACGATAGAATGCGACATTAAGAAGGTATGCGAGCTGGAGGGAGACGTCAAAAGGACGTGACGAATAAGAGACTTATTTAAATACCTAGGAATACCTAGGCCCAAGCGTCGTTCTAGAGGGAGCAGCGTAGATCTTACCCCCAAGGGCGAACCCCAGAGCAGTAAGACTTTTGACATATGCATGTTAGTGTTGATGGTAATATGTAATAACACTTTGATTAAGGGTTTAACGAATAAAAAAGATCAGATTTTTCCAGCAATATAGACCCCTTCCAAGCTTTCCAACGAATTGCCACCAATGCTAAAAGCATTCTTGCGAGTTTGGAGTTAGAAAAAAACGGAACACGCATCTTGCAAACCTAGAATAACTTATTAACCAGTAAGTTAGAAAACCTAGAAAATAGAAAACCCCTTTAATACTCATTCCAAAACCAGACCGCTTTAATCGCCTATGTAAAGTTTACAAAAGAGGGAGTTCAGCATCTAATAGTTCTCAACTAATCCAAAATAATTTAAATAAATTTTTTGTGAAGGTTCTGAAATTAAAAAAGATTAAAGAAACATTTTTTACTAAATGGGACAACAAAAAGAAGTCGAACTCCACAAACCCTCTAAATGTTTCAAATATTTTAATATGAACTCCCATAATTTACCCTAATGTTTTAAAAAGCTGCATCTTCAATTTATTACTTTGAAGGAAAAAGCATTTAAGATTTCATGTTTCAGAAAAAAATTAATATTGCCTCTTGCAGACTTGTTATTAAATCCTAACATCATCCAAATTCACAAAAGACTTTTGCAATTATAACGACAAAACGCTGAGACGATTTCCACATCCGTGAGAGCTATTACAATCCCTATATTGTGATCTCAGCCATTATTCTTGCATTAATGTAGTAATTACCCATAAAGTCATGATAAACAATTCTTTTTCTTCAATCTCCTCATTAAAATTAATTAAAATAGCATCCGATTAACGCCCGCCAAATTACAAATAAACACTTTACCAACAAAAAAATCTCACAACACTCATTTGTTTTTTTTAAAAAATAAATCAAACAGGAAAGTGATCGGTAAATCGAAAGCTCGACCAGGGTAAACAAAACGTCACATTACGTCTTCTCACAGAACGTTTTTATCCTTTAACCACAGAAACGGCCATTTCACTGAAGCAGAGCCTGCGGATGAGAAATTTCGAAAAATAAAAAAACCGAATTTTTCCTCGACCCGCGCGAAAACGTTGATTAATCAAGACTTTCCGACTAAATCAGTAGCATTTTCCTTTTTCGCCTCATTTATCGAATTAGTTCGGATTTTTCCTCGACCGAAAGAAATAAAAAAAAAAACCCCTTAATCGAAAAAATTTTTCCTTCATTTTTTAATGCTTAGCTTATTGTTCTAACCCCATCCCAACGGTTATATGTCAATTTCCACGACGCGTTATAAATTTATCTGACAATTTTCTTTTTTAAAAAATTGTAAATGAGTCAAGTTTTTTTAATACTTTTTTTTTTCTAAAAAAAATATCCTCTTGGAAAATTGTTTTATTTAATAACGAGATAAAATCTTTCCCGAGTCAGTTATTAGACTTATACTGTATATAGAGTGCCCAACGTTGTGAATTCCATTTGATATTTCAATTAAGATTAAGATCTTATTACAAAAAACCGCTGACAACGGAACGACTAAAAAATGAAAATTGGAGTGAAAAAAAAATGCCGATCTACCTGTCCGTTAATGATGGAATCGACCCTAATCGATCTTCAACTATCCTAACTTTTTGACTTATTTGTCGAAAATCACAACTTTCCAGAATTTAGAAAAATAACTTGAATTCCGCACTAAACTATTCATATATTTAAAACTTAAAATCAAACTTTTGATTTTAATTTAGGAAAAATAATTTCGTTTATTTATGACACCGTAAAACTCGCGTAATTTTAAGTAATGAGCGACGTTAAAAAATACCGACCATACTCGTCACGGTCACATCGCGTCACTAACAACGATTCGCTGTTTCGCTGGCTCCCCGCTTGCGCGTTCACACCATCTTCATTCGCACAAACGAGAGGCGCACTAACAACATGGACTTGAACGGATCGGTCTGACCTTTTTTTTCTTTTTTCCCCAAACAAATAACTAACCTGTACCTCAGGTATTAATTTTTATTAAAAAACATTTATTCCCTTCCTCGATCTAATATTTTTTTTTCAAAATATAAGCGCGTTTCCATTGAGACAAACATTGTTTATTTTCAAAATAAAATGCAAATCATTTACTAATGGCATCTGTTGATCAACCATCCACGTGATTCGGTTAATTATGTGATATACGTTTTTTTCATTCCAATAAAACAATGATAAGGTCATAAATGTTTACGTATTGCCTACTGAAACTTATATTACAATTTTCAAAGCCGGATTTTTTTTCAGGGTTTCAAAGTTCTTAAAAATGAGGAATTTGTTCGGGTAGAACTATGCTGAAATATTTACCGGATCGAGATTATGAGGCATTCAACAAATTGTACGATATTTCGAATTTTAGGCACCAAATCTTCTTTATTTTTTGATCAGCCGCCAGTATCATTTTCCTTCTTCATGCATTTTTCTTATATTTGGCCATCGTCATGATAATTCGTAGTTTCGCCGCTGCAACTCTGAAAAACGTAACGTCTGATACCTAGCAAAAAGCAAAGAAATCGAAAACGACGCAAAAACCAATTAGAAGAGCACAAGAACCAAACAGAGCTGCATAAAATACAACACGTATTTAAAAGATTTAATTTCAGTCGATCACATTACCTTTTTTCCTTTCTAACTACTCTCTCAGTAATGGACCGATGATAACTTTCCTACTTCTCTTTTTTAGTGCTTATGTCTCGAGAAAAACGCCATCTGCACTGCCGCGAATGAAAAACTCCTTCGTCGATTCCAACCATAAAAGTTTCAAATATACCAAATCTCACATGAACATGTTGGTTTTTTTTTTAATACGTCACAGCATATTAAGTCACGTGTCATTCAAAAAAGTACGAACGTTTTTCTGGCAAATGAAAATCCGAAAGCAAATTTCTTTTCTGTCGGAAAACACCATCAGTCATATTTATTTTTATTTATTTTTTGTGTTAACATTTTCAATTGCGGATTCCGCAGACACGCCAGCAGGCTTCTTACGAGATTATTTTCCACTATATTTTGTTACACATGACTTTTTCCTCTCTCTCATTTTCTTTTTCTAAATCCACTATTTTCATCTAACTGTGAATTTACAACTTTGTAACACGAGAAGATGAATTTCTTTTCTTTTTCATAAGGATTTAGCTACAGTAAAGAAAAGCCGCACTCAATAAATTATTACCCCGTTGATATACTGCGCACGACGGTTTAATCTAGGTGAGGGATTCAGGAACTGACTTTAACCCTTTATAAACCAGGCTGTAAAAATGTTTGCGTTTATTTATTCGAACTAGTAAAATTTCTAGATTAGAAAATCGGCAAAAATACGCAACAAATGTTCTTGGCGTCCTTTTCCGCACTGAGTAATCGGGGAAAGAGACATAAGGACAACATTTTGCTTATTCGTAGAACGAAACCCGATTACTCGTATATTTGCAATCGTTTATCCAAAGGCCAAAATGCGTTTCTGAAACTAAAATTGTTAGCTGGATGCCTCGGGGGTTTGAATTTTCAAACCCCTTTGGATTCGTATTTTCCAGGTTTCCATTGTTACACGTGAAGGAATCAATCGGGAATCGTTCTGCATTTATGATCCATGTTTCGCATTCGCCCACATCTGTTTTTGTTGCCTTTTCTTCGCCCTAAAAGTAAATGTACATTTACATTTTATATATTTTTTTCCGAAGAAAGATTTATTTCCTTTTCCGGTCGAGTCAAAAGTCACAAAATAAAAAAAGACGAACTTGACAAAGGTACTTTTATGGGTTTTCCTATTAAAAAATACTATTTAAACTTTGAAATAGAAATTCCTCGTAGTAAAATGTTTGCATGAATACTACGGTTTTCTTCTTTCTTGTTGGAATAAAAATGCAAAGACCATCAGCACAGTGAAATACTGTCTTTTTAAGCAAGCCGCGTATTTCTCAGAATTTTAAAGCTTTTTCTGAGAATGCAACAAAGAAGATTTTCTTCGCAGATTTTATGCAAGAACTAACGTAAGAAAATCGAATTATTTAGTCACTAACACTTTCTCAAAATAAGACGCAAATCAATCCATTAACATATTTCATCCTTAAAGCCGAGAAAATCAAAGGAAGTTTAATTATAGGCTAGGGTTGATTTCGACCCTTTCCCAGTCGAGCCACAGCAAAAAAACCTCAGACGGTCCAGCTTTTGTATTTCGAAAACGTAACAGGAATTTAATATGAAACTATAAACAGTTTGGTGAAGTGGCAGCAATTCATCACTTTAAACATCAGCAATCACGGTCCCAAGAATAATCAATCAAATTCCAAACCGTTAATAATAATCATTTTCAGTAGAATGAATCAAAGATGGTTTTATTCTCCAACGAAGAAATATAATGATAATGAAGTTCCAGTTTTTCCTCATACCAAAAGGACATAAGTTTTTTTTTACAGAATGTTTTATATTTCGAACGATTTCAAATGCGGATGATATAACTTGCTTCATTAATTCGTAAAAGATAAAAACATCCCATCTTTTTTTCCAATGGAGGAAAAAAGCTAAAAGGGAAATTGATTGAGATTTCCTCCGTTCATGAACTTTCAATCTCAATTCCATTTTTTCCCCATTTTATTATATAAAATATAAAAAAAAATATGGGTATTAAATTACCAATAGTTTTGTTTTTTCCTCGCGAATTTCTCTTTACTTTTCACAATAAAACCGGAAACAAAAAAACAAATCCTTTTCTCTCCCGCAATTTTTTCATCATTCCAGAAAAACGTTGATCCCTTTTCAAAAGCGTTGTTCCGAGTAACGTAGGCGGCGCAGCAAAGAGTGCAATGGAAGCGGAGTCTCACTCATTAATACTTCACAAAACATGAAGCCCAATCGTTACCTTTGCCGAAATCCGCCCAAAAACACAATCCCCGAAATTCGATTAAGATTGAAAGGAAACTGGACAATATCTTAGGGAAGGTTGACGGAAGTGAGTTGTCTGATTCTTTTAAAACTCCCCTATGATCAAGTATTTTTTGAAACCAAAGAAAACCTTAAATAATGCTTTACAGGATCATAATTACTGCCTTGCTCTATGTTTGAGAGTATAATTTATTATGCTACAGGTAAATTGTACCAGCAATAATAATCGTTGTTTTTGCAACAGAACTCTACAATTGCTTATATAATATTTCTATTTTTGATTACTGGATTCTTGGCACATCGTTTCTGATCTATTTCCAGTAACCGAAAACGAAAATATTCAATAAGAAACCATTACCGATTACTTTATCGATTTCACACATAAAGATTGTTAAATAGTTTCACAGAAATAGATAAAAGGAGCAATTAATCGATCCCTAAACCGCAGTACAAAAAGAAAATCAGTAAATAAAAAGAGACAGAGACAGGAAAGAGGTCTTTGACTTTATCTTCCATCGCCACTGTGCTGCTGGTTGGTATATATGGGACAAACAGGACCTCGTTTAACACTAGGGTTAACACAGCTTGATTTACACGGTTCCATTCGCATGTTCAACTCATCATGGTAAAAGGGTATTCGTGAATATACTCTTCACTTTCCTTGCGGTAATTAAATAAACTTCCCTACTTTCGCTCAAGTTTATGTGGGGAGCTTTTCAAGGCGGAACTTTCGAAACATCAAATTATTTTTTTTCCCCAAAAAAATATAAGAAAGAATTAAAGCAAACTCAACGCAGAAAACTAACGAAAGAGAAAACGTTCGTTACATTTACGTTTTAATAAATACCGCTTTTACTTACGCTTAAGTAGATATAAAAGGGATGAAATGAAAACAAATCTCACATACATTTTCAAATTTAGTTCCGAGTAAAAATGATTTTGGTAAATTAATTTTCAGTTAGACGAGATCAAAGCTATGAAAATATTTTGAAAGATTGACAGATTTTTTCAAACGAATTTTTCCAAATAAAGATGAGTTCCATGGTACATAAAATGATTTACAAAACACAATCTTGATTAATAGGGTAATACGTCCTCGTCTTTTTTTCCCTTTATTTCTTTGTTCTTTCGTGCATTTAAACAATAAAACTAATCGACACACCAACAATTAACTAGAACCTAATTATCTTTTAATTAATTATATATTTTAAAGGAAAATCGTTAACTTCAGGGATTTTCTAAACGGGAGAAAATAACCATAAACTATTCGAATAAAGAATAGTCCAGATCGACGAAATAATCCTGGGTTTAACTTTAATTGGTAAAATGTGCGCGATGGTAACTTGATGGGAAATAATTACTCAACTCTGTAGTTTTAGAAATGCAGATAATATTCAAAAAGGAATCCACTATTTTTTATGAGCTGCTACATATGATTTACTTTGCGACAATCAATAAATCCATGCTACTGAAGCTTAATGCGAAATGCGCATCAATTAAAATTTTCACTCATGGACTGATTACTCAAGCATGGAATAAGCTTTTCAAGGGGCAGACAGCTTAAAAAGCTGGATTATTAAACTTGCCCATGCTCTGCAGGGCTTGAATCGCACTATCAGTTAAAATAGGTAATAATATTTATTTCAGTCCTATTCCTAAACTGATATCCCTGCACAATCGTATCATTACCTTTATTTCATTGACTTAGGGACTCGATAATTGATAAAATTTAAAAGCGTTTGATAGCTGTAAAGAAGGATCAAGTAAAGGGAAACCAAATAATTGAGGTAAGAGTAAACGGGGCAAAATCGTAAGCTAGTGCACTTTTCTCATGAATTAAGCATGAGTTTACTTTTACCCCAACAATCTACTTTCTCCACGCTTGAGTGCTTCATTACCCTCATTATTTCCATATTCAAATAGATTTTCGGTTTCCCCGATATTCTTTTACACTTTGCACAATATCGGTCTGACTCGCTGAAGCTTTGTTCGTCTTCAGAATGGTTTTGATAATTTCAAATAATAATCTCCTTATTCGATCTTAAACAAAACTTGACTAAAGTTTCAAAAAATAAAAATGGTTTCTAAAGTTTTGCTAAATGAATTTTAAGAAATAATCGAGATTTTCTTTTTTTGTATTATTTTCGGAAGTAATAAGTAACAAGATCTTTCTAATTTGATTATAAGGCCTGGCTAAAAATTAAAATTACAGCCTTGAAAACTTTTATGAGGAAAACATATTCATAAATGTAAAATTAACGGATGAAACATTAAAAGTGCTTTTTTTCATTTCTATAACTTTTCCAAAGCGACTAATAATACAACAATGTTACAACGAAAGCCTTTAAATATCGGACTTTTTAACAACTGATCGCAAAACAAAAGCTTTCATATCAAATGCGGCAATTATACGGATTCTTTATTAAATGTTTTTTTTATTTCAATAAGGGTATTATTTCTTTTCCGATGATTTAATATTTATGGAGTTATTTTATGTATCAAAGCTCTTTCTGTCTCGGCTCTACAGAGTGCGAAGTTTACTAATATTATGGCAGCTTCATCATTACTTCGAGACCAGGGGGCATGCCAGTCGTGGACTTCCTGCCGACCTGCATCCATTAAGACGTGACCCATCCTATGAAGCCACAGTTTTCCACGAGTTCTGAAACTAATAAAACATCCATCCAGACCAAACCATGACTTATCATCCACATCAAGGGCGCATGCACTTGTTTTTCCCTATGTCGGCGTGCCCCGATCACACTAGCTGTCAACGGTTGCCAATGGTCCTTTGAATCTCACCGTTGGAGTGCACCCAAATCTCTTGTTAATCCCAAAATTTGAGGCAAAACCCTATTTTCGAAAACTAACAACTCTCCTGAGCGCAGCCTGTCAGCAAATGACTGCGATGAGTTAGGATCGCCTAGATATGACTCAACAGCAAAGAACATGGCCCTGAACATGCAAGCAGCGGTCCCAGAAAATAGCGTTGTTCATTCCAAAACTAGCATTTCTCACGATTTGAAATTGAAAAATATCTCCGACGTTGAAGCTCAAAACTGCAAACTCATAACCCAAAGCTTTGTATATTAAATTTCCTAGATAAATGTTTTTAAATACTCTCATATTTTATCTTATAACACCTAGGCAATGAATAAAATTTAGAACCACAAGTTACCGACTGTATTATCAGTAATAATGAAAACGTGCGACTTTCCATAACAATAAAGAACACCTTGTCCGCATTATTATTCAGTATTTCAAACATTGCCAAGTTTAAATGTATCGTCTATTAAAGGAATTTTTTGAAATATAACTTTTAATATAACGAATTCAACAGCAGCCCCGAAAGTAGAAGCAATTAGAATAAACATTAATGTTTTAAATATGAACTAGGACTAATTACGGAAAATAGCTTTTTATTTTACATTAAAAGTATAAAATTTTTAATCTTTTTTTTTTCTTGATTCAGCGTTGGCTTTTAGCTAATTTCAACTCCCACAAACGTAATACTCCGCAAAATAGCGAAATTAAGACTTTAATTAGTTGAGTGAAAATTTCTCACACCGTGAAAGTTGAACTTTGAAGTGAAACAAACAGCTCGCCAAGATTGTTAACACTAACCATACAAAATTTAAGCCTACATTTCATTTTCTTGAAATATGTAAAGAGCTTAAAATATTTTCATTTTGCCTGTCAATGAATAATAGGTGCGAATAACGTTGAATAGCGAGATATAAACTTCAAATATTTTCTTAAATATGAATGTGGAAACAAAGAAATTTTCAGGATAAGTGATGATATGAGTAGCTCATCCTATGATACTATTCTGTAATTTTGCGACGTTCCCTTTGTTAAAATCTTGATTAAATACTCAAGACAGTTTGTCACTGTCAATTATGCAACATGTTTCAAGTTTCCTGCACGATGAAAACAGGATTATCCTTTAATCTATACGTTTCTTCAGCCTTAAAATTGTCTTATTATAATTTCGGAATGTATGAGAATATGAAATTGCCAAATGGAAAAGGGGCATATTGAAAAATTTGCTGAAAACAAGATCTTTAAAGAGTAGAAGAGCTTCAATTCAATGAAACATTCTTATAGCCTTACGAGCTTTCCCTGAAAGTGTGGAATGATAAAAATGTCTGGAAAATTAATTACAAGCAATTGCAAGCATATGTAGGGGCTGTTTTGTTTACAACTCACAATAAACAATCTACATACTTTTTCACATCTGAACAAAATCAGTGGCTGTCACCCTTAATTAAACAAGTACCATGATAAGAAATCAGAACCTAAGATTCCCCAAAAAATCATTTAAACGATACGACCAGATCGAATTACGGCCGATAAAACATTTTCCTTCAAAACAGAACGAAAAAAATAAAAAAAAAAGGAAAATGTTTTATTTGATGCGACTGCGGGCACAAGCTTAACGAGTCAATATTTATTGTGTCCACCCTTTTCGAGTGGAGATATAATGTATAAAGCTAAACAACCCCTCGTCGTAATCCGGAGAAATGAAAGGAAAGGTAATAGCTCTGGATTTTGTAATAACAGAGATGTAATACGGAGAATGTAGTGTATAGCGAGGAGGATAGGTATACGGTCATTAGTAGAGAAGAGGACAGGAACGAGAAAGGGAGGTATATAAGAGAGAGAGAAAGAGAGAGAAATGATTTACTCAACATCCCCTTTATGGGCGAGCTAAATACTTCAATACATGTTCGTTTCCTGCCGCGGCGTTATTTCCATGCCGATTGTGGTATTATAGTATTCATATGGGTCGTGCTTTCGGAAATTGAAATGTCAAGAAAGAATGGGAAAATATTTAAACCGTGGACTTAATTTTGCGTATATTATACAGCTATCCGTCAAACGGTTGTCTCCGGCAGTGGCTCTATCTTCTCGAGTGCTTCTGAATAAATATCAAAGGTCATTTTCCGGAAAACTATAAAACTAAAGACTCCTGTTTTTAGCCGAAGGCTGTAGTACCAGCTTAATTTAAACTGATGATAAAACAATGAGCCAAAAGATGAATGAAACAATGATGACGTCTCAAATAAGGTTTTTTAGAGGGAAAATGTCATATTTGACAAGTGTTCAACCGTATTCGATTTTTAGAAATCTCACTTTTCTAAGTTTAAATAAAATGTGGGTGTGAGAGTGACATTCAGAATTGAGATTTTCGTATCTCCAAGAACTGAAGATAAAACTGTGAAAAAATTTTAAAACCCTAAGGAAGGAAAAAATTTAGGTTTCCTTGTTGGGTAAAACAGAAAAAGTGAACAGATTAAAGAGGAAATAAAATAAGTTTTTTTTGTTTGCAACAACGGGAACATCTAGCCGTCAAAAGCATAGCTCGCTATAAGTAACGAATCCACCTCATACTTTTTTGCATGTAAAATTCTCTCTCAAAGGGATTTAACACTTTAAAATTTTTTTATTTATCGATACTTCTTAACATGATTTTCAGCCGAAGCAACTTTAAACTTTCTCCCAACTAAGAAAAAAACTTTTCTCGAAAAAAAAATGAGAAACGCATTTTCTCAAATAACATCATTAAAACTAGAAGCCATCTTAATTTGTTCAGAGTATTTCAATTTGGCGTCTTTCTCCTTGCTTCCCTAATTTAAATGATATTTTGAGATTTCCGTCATCTCGACATCAAATATTATTGTCTGTTTAAGGCCGAAGGTGGCGTTCCATTTATCCCTTTTAACTATAAGACGTAGCTCCATACGAATGAATGGTCCCTTCGGCCGCAAAACGCAATCTCAACCCAAAGGAAAATTAATTAGTCTTCCTTCACCCTTCGATATCTATCGAAATATTTGCCTTTATCAACAGGTTTGGTTATTACATAATTAAATGTCGTTATATTCCTTAAGAGGTTTGTAATTTGCATCGTTAAGACAGAAGCCGTATAGGGATGATAATAGGGAAAGAAAAAAATAAGAGAAAGGTAAACCTGGATTATAAGATTACATCCCTAGATAATAAATGAAGTGAAATGACGTCATCGTGATCCCACGGCATCGTATCTTTCAAACCGAGCATGATTAACGCCTTATTAACATAAATTATTAAAGTTTATCCTTAGCTCTCTGATGAATTTTACTTTCGCTTTTGATACACAATAATTCGTCCGAATAGGATGGATTCTGAGTTCGTTTCGGGATAAGGTTTATGGATGTGGCTTGAAAATATTTCAAAGATTAACAAATTAAAAGTCTTATGCATGAGTTTTTAAACACATTAATATATATCAACTTCGATTAGTAGCAATATGTAATATGGCTAACAAAAAGCGTAGAGGTTGCAGTCATATCGTGTGCGATATGGCAGTGCTTTCCTTCTGAAAATTAAAGTTACCCTTCAGAACACTTCTTCTTCATCCGGTTGTTAAGATTTGTAATAATTTGCACAAGTCGCTGATGTAAACTAGGTAATCATCAATATCATCAAAAAATTTAAGTGCTTCAGCCTCGTTGGCAGCAGCTGGAATTCCTCCTTAGAAATCACCTTTCCAAAAAATACTTTTATTCATGATCCAGAGTGCTACTTCATTGAAAACGCGATCCACCTCCGCTATTTTTACACACGCCGATAAACCCAAAACTCACAAAACAATTTGGTCCCAAATATTTGTTTCATACGCTAAACAGCCTCATTTTATTTCCTACACAACAAAAGCAATATCGATCTTCTCTTATAATTTAACTAGGTAAGAAGCCCGGAAGACTTTTTCGTCTCAGTGGAATTAATCAACACATCCTTCTATCTTCATTATCGAACGTACAACAGGGTGAGAAGAGGCACTTGACGTCGAAAGCGGAACGGTAGTGCTGATGTCGCCCTCGTCATTAGCAAATTTCAATTTACTTTCGATAAAAAAAATTTTTCACGATCCAAAAATCCGATTGAAAAATAAAAATGGAATTAATTTCTAAAAATTTTTATCAAAAGATTAAGTCTTAATCTACAAGAGCTCGATAAATCATACGGTAAAATCATTATCATTCAATTGGAATAAAAAGCATTCGGATGTAAATTTTGAGCGTAATTAAAACGAGCTACTTGTCCTATGTTTGTTTTTTGTATTTGAATGGTTTTTTGTTCCGAGTCCTGCATCATTCAATAATTTTTTATTATTTTTATAATTGGGATGCTTCATGATTGGGCTTGATAATTAAGCAGAAACAATGGCCGTGGTGAAGAACACTTTGACAGCTGGTTTTTCGCAGTGCATGACTAAGCCGGTTCCCGATCGGTTGCAAAAGATTTCAATATCATAGTTAAATGTCAATAGCATTGATCGCATTTATTGTGTTTTCCCGAGCGGGAAAAATCTAACTCCTCCACTTCGTTAACATGTTAAATGAGTTATAAAAAAAATGCTGGTTGTTCGAGTAAAGATACTTCACTCTTGTTTAAGAATTCAGGCGCCTATTATTTCATTCCTTTACTGATGCTGGTAGGGATTTGGAGTTTCAGGCTGGAATTTTTTTGTAGCCACGTTAAGTTTTAGGAATTTGATCCTGTAAGAAATTTAATTGCGGAGGATGAAGTTAAATCACACTGATGTGTACAAATAGCAAGTCATCATTTCAAGTAAAAAATGATTCATTGGTCATGTGTTTAGGGAAAGCGCGATGAAAAATTCTCGGAATGCATCTAAAATTAAAACAACAAGTAGCATACAGTTGCTATGAGAACAATAATTAAAAATTTGTAATTGAAGGTTTTAAACTGTATATTCTTAAAACTGTGCCATGACTATTTCAATCTGTTCAAATCTCAAAAATTTGCCCTCACTTCAGAAATTTTTTGCCACTTAATTCTTTTTTACTTAAAAATGAAGCATTACCTAAAACGGAATATGGTAGCAACGACATGCAAATTCCATTCATTTACCTTTCTTTCAGTGATAATTGGATACCCGAATTCGAAATGTAAAAGTAAAAGAAAGGGATAGAAAACAATGATGATAAATTCGAATGGTAATGTAGGAAAGGGTCTCAAAAGTGTTAACAGGAGTCGTACGGTCGACCGGCTCCGGTCACTTTTCATAAATCTAATTAAAACAAAGGCAGTTAGATTTCAATCGGTGAGTGTAATGCGGGTTTTGCCTGATTTCGATTTTGTTACATGTTGAAACGACATAACTGATCGTTTTCCGATACTTTCCATGACTTTTCAACTCTTTTCTGACGGTTGTCAATCAATCTTCGCAACCCCTTGTCGAACGATCAAACAACGAAACCGTTTTCTAAAATGGATTCCTTTTTTCCTTTTCAGATTAATTTCTTCTAGCTCGGTATACAAAAAAATGTATTGAATGACCGATAGATGTTTTCATTTATTTATTTATTTTCTTGTTTTTTTTCTTTCCAGAGTCCATTTTAAACGTCCTCGGCTGGGCAAAAAAAGAACTTGGAGATCGTAAATCTATGTGAAAGTAGAATAAGCACGCACGCATTCATCCCTTATCAAGTTACAAATGCGAAATCGGAATAGATCGAAACGTTATCAGCCATTTCACAGCTTCTCACTCGTTTTGTGGTATAAGAGTATTATTGTTTAGACCGAAATCGATTTTAAACTAATAATCCGCCTTAACGATTATACAACGAGTGCAGTCTATTCAATAGCGGATACTAGTCTAGATAACAAATATATAGGGATTTCTGTGACCCTTGCCATTTGAAAAAAAAAATTATCGATTATTTGAATTAAGCCTTCATGAAACCGATTCCTATGTACGTAAATAATAGAAAAAATCGACGATACTGGAACACAAAGCACAATAAAGCATGGCGTTATTATCCCAAATTTCAGAAGATGGCTCAACACTTTGAGCCTTCCTTTAACTTCGTAGGAAATGGGTTCCAATTTATCAAGAAAAGCTAATGTCAAACTGATGAAAAATATCGAGAACACCTCCGAGCTATTCCAAATTTCAATTTCACAACACATTCATATCGGCATATTAAATTACCCAACGAATGAAACTTATTGAAATTTAAAATAAAAGCGAAGAAAATTCGAATCCGAAAAGAGAAAATAATATACAACTTGTAAAAATTTTATACAAGTTAAAGAAAACACTAAGTATTCTTGAAATATTAAAAAAAATTCAATATGTAGAGACAACAGAGAGAAAAGAATTTCGAATTATCATTTCGGAACTTTTTTCCCTGGCGAGCCTCGAGGAATCCTTCATTAAAGTCAATTATCTATCGAATTTCAGTAAAAGCTTCCAAGTACTACGCAACATCTTTTTTCCTTTCCTTACAAAAAGCAAATGGAATTTTAACGGACAACGAAAGCGATTAAAAATTTATTAAATGAGTCTTGGATGGCGATGAAATAGGGGGTATAAAGGCGGAGCTAGGTAAATATTAAATAGAAAGGTAAATAAATTGAATTAGAAAATGACTTCCCTCTTGGATTCGAGAAAATTTCTTCACAGAACTATTATCCGAGACGCTGACAAGATTTAATTTTAAATTACGACCTACCAAAATTAATATTTTTACATCGGAGGCAAAGGGAGGAATGTAATCAAACCTTTACCTTAAATCGGTGAACCTTAAATAAAATTATTTTCAAAATGATTTCGCTTTTATTAAAACGAGCAAAAGAGTATTAAATCTGGACTCTTCAAATCGCATGAAAAATCTCCACAACCGATAAAATAACTTTTTCTCAAACAAAACCGAGAATATAATGGTAATTTAACTATAGAGGTTTTGTTACTTTTCGCTCAGCGACACGCATCCATCACCCCTTGGTTTTGATTTTATCTTAAAATCAATAGAAATATCGATGTTTCGAATAAATCGGGACTTTCGGGAAAAACCGCGGAGTGAAATGATTCCTGTGACGTGCAGATTAATAATCAATCGATATTCGATAATCTAAAACTCACATTTTAAATTTTTTCTAGCGAAAAGAAAATGCACAGAAATCCTAGTCATAACTTTCACGCTAATCCAATCAAAGTAAATGAGGCGAATTCGAAGTCGTTACTCATTAATCATTGCATTCGTTCATTCATGAATTTATTTAATTTCTACTCGTCGATCGAAAAAAAAATCAATGCTGAAGTGCGAATTCATAAAGGGAGAGAATCGTAGAAAACTTGCAGCTGTCAGTGTCAGCTATTCATGCTGCGGGATGTATTTTCGCTTTAATTAAAATAATTACTCTCTCTTTTACATTCTCGTGATATTTTTCAATTTGAATTTTATTTGTTTTCAATCAAAAAAGTTATTTTTTGTTTGTTCCCTGGAAAGAATTTTACAATGCCGAAGAATTTTCCCGTAGCCGTCGGATTAAAGTAAAGACAAGTTAACTACATTTAACTCTATCGGAAAGTTTTGGGAAATTCGATTCCCCTCTCCCTGTAATCGAATGAGTAAGACAGAAACGGACATCTGGTTCGGTCGTGAAACTTTGGGGAAAACTTGACCTCCGTAAAGTAACTTTTACTACTTAACATTTTCGGGTTTGTATCGAAATCTTCACGGATCAAGTGTTGAGTAAACGAAAGTCGAAAATAGGTGCGATGATATTTACAGAGGAAATAAACGTCTTTAGTTGGAGATAATCTAACTAAGCTGAGACGTTTTACCTTTGCTAGTTGATATCAGATAAAGGATTGCTCAAAAGTTAAGTATTCAATTAAATGATAAAATATTTTCATGGAAAAAAACATTAAAAATTCATATAAGGTAAGTAAGTGGAATGCCTCAGACCAGATTCATCTAAATACAAATACGTTCGCCAAACGATCTTATCCTAGCTTGCTTCCCTCCAATCAGGAACTCCAAGCCGATCTTCATCTTCGAGCACGAGCAATATTTCAGTGCTGAATACAAGATACTGCGATTTCACATTACTGGAAACTTACCTTATAGAAGCGAAGTATCCTCTTAACGATCCTCAGGAACGGTGGAAAACCAGGCTGTAACAAAAAAATAAAAATTTCAATGTCGATGAGGACTGAAAATCCGACTCCGTCAATGAATTTATTTCAAGAAAATCTTAGTGATGTACTCAGTCTTATTTTTTTGAAAATATTCATAAAATGCACCCCGTGGTTTAAAAAAGACTGATTTCAAGACTCCAGATACCGTTTTAAAGGTAGAGTAAACAATTTAAACAGTGTCTCAAAAAAACAAGAAGGAATCAACACATCTCCCCAGTTATTTATCTCGTTTGGTACTTAAAAGAGAAAGAGGAAAATTCCGGAATCGAATTAACTTAAGTGCTTTTTTAACCCAAAACAGAAAGTAGACAAGACTATCAATAAAAAAAACAAAAATCGAAGTAAAGAGGCTCCTTTATTAGATTCATAATCCATTTGCTATTCATGAAAAATTTAATTTCGGTTTTTGCCTTCTTATACAAAAAAAATATTGTTGTCTATCCTTTACGAATTTTTAGAAGACCGATCTTTGGTTTTAAATATAAATACCGATGGTCATCACCTAATAAAAAAAATTCATCGTCAAAAGCTTTCCTCTCCAAGATTTAATATGGGAGTTTTTTTTAACAGATAGATAGGAAGCATATTGTTTAGCCATGGTTTTTTTTACTGAATCACAAGGAATCTTACAATGAAAAATGTTTCACTTCCGAAAAGCGAAAAGATCGATCGGGGAAACGATTCGAAAAGGGAAAGTTCCGCTTTCTAACGATTCTTATAAACTTTTTCATCTTTTTCTTTCCTTCCGTTTGTTTGGATAGAAATGGGTATGAAAACTCTTTGTGCTAACGAGAATAAATTATTTAAAAAATATCTAATTTTTCACACTGGAAATAATTTCTTCAAGGGAAGTAAAAATTATAGACGCGGACGGTAATATAAAAAGATTTGTTCTTCTACCTTCTCCAAATACTGCGAACGAAAAAATCCGTGGCCGCAGGATAAAAATATTCTGCTCCAATCTCGAAATATTACCAAATTTAAGTATTGCTTCAACGACAAAAATGGTCATAACTTTAACTTACCCAAATCAATATTAAGACATTAAAAAGTTATCGAGAATTCATAGTCAAAATCCCGATTTCAAAAAACGAACAAGGTCAAAAATAAATTTCACAAAAAAATTATTTTTGCTACACGTTAGACGAAACGACTACATCTTCACAGACGTATTTTTATGCAAGTACTCCGCTGGAATTTCCAGAATTGTAATATTCGGCCTCGTGCACCAGATATTTGATAATTTAAGTTTCCGTTATACGAAAAAATGACCATTTTTTTTCGATGTTTTCAAATCGATATTTCAATTTCGATATATGAATTTTTTGGCTAAAATCGGGCCAAAATATGGTTGAATTATATACTGGGAGATGTATTTTAATCTGAGGAATCGATTAAGACTAGGTAGAACACTCAATTTTACGTTTTTATTAAGATATTTGCAAAAAACCGATTTTTAGAAACTAACGAGTTCGAAAATCTATTTTTACTGAAAAATGATTTTTCCTATGTTTTCAAGGCCCAAACTGAGTCTTGTCAGACGTATTTTGATGCAAGGAATCCGTTGGAATTTACAGAATTTAAAAATTTGGGCGCGTTCTCAAGATATTTCTATTTTTAGGTTTCGCTCTAACGAAAAAAATTGGCATTTTCTCGATGTTTTCAAATCGATATTTCAATTTCGATATATGAATTTTTTGGCTAAAATCGGGCTAAAATATGGTTGAATTATATACTGGGAGATGTATTTTAATCTGAGGAATCGATTAAGACTAGGTAGAACACTCAATTTTACGTTTTTATTAAGATATTTGCAAAAAACCGATTTTTAGAAACTAACGAGTTCGAAAATCTATTTTTACTGAAAAATGATTTTTCCTATGTTTTCAAGGCCCAAACTGAGTCTTGTCAGACGTATTTTGATGCAAGGAATCCGTTGGAATTTACAGAATTTAAAAATTCGGCCGCGTTCTCAAGATATTTCTATTTTTAGGTTTCGCTCTAACGAAAAAAATTGGCATTTTCTCGATGTTTTCAAATCGATATTTCAATTTCGATATATGAATTTTTTGGCTAAAATCGGGCTAAAATATGGTTGAATTATATACTGGGAGATGTATTTTAATCTGAGGAATCGATTAAGACTAGGTAGAACACTCAATTTTACGTTTTTATTAAGATATTTGCAAAAAACCGATTTTTAGAAACTAACGAGTTCGAAAATCTATTTTTACTGAAAAATGATTTTTCCTATGTTTTCAAGGCCCAAACTGAGTCTTGTCAGACGTATTTTGATGCAAGGAATCCGTTGGAATTTACAGAATTTAAAAATTTGGGCGCGTTCTCAAGATATTTCTATTTTTAGGTTTCGCTCTAACGAAAAAAATTGGCATTTTCTCGATGTTTTCAAATCGATATTTCAATTTCGATATATGAATTTTTTGGCTAAAATCGGGCTAAAATATGGTTGAATTATATACTGGGAGATGTATTTTAATCTGAGGAATCGATTAAGACTAGGTAGAACACTCAATTTTACGTTTTTATTAAGATATTTGCAAAAAACCGATTTTTAGAAACTAACGAGTTCGAAAATCTATTTTTACTGAAAAATGATTTTTCCTATGTTTTCAAGGCCCAAACTGAGTCTTGTCAGACGTATTTTGATGCAAGGAATCCGTTGGAATTTACAGAATTTAAAAATTTGGGCGCGTTCTCAAGATATTTCTATTTTTAGGTTTCGCTCTAACGAAAAAAATTGGCATTTTCTCGATGTTTTCAAATCGATATTTCAATTTCGATATATGAATTTTTTGGCTAAAATCGGGCTAAAATATGGTTGAATTATATACTGGGAGATGTATTTTAATCTGAGGAATCGATTAAGACTAGGTAGAACACTCAATTTTACGTTTTTATTAAGATATTTGCAAAAAACCGATTTTTAGAAACTAACGAGTTCGAAAATCTATTTTTACTGAAAAATGATTTTTCCTATGTTTTCAAGGCCCAAACTGAGTCTTATCAGACGTATTTTGATGCAAGAAATCCGTTGGAATTTACAGAATTTAAAAATTCGGCCGCGTTTTCAAGATATTTCTATTTTTAAGTTTCGCTCTAACGAAAAAAATTGGCATTTTCTCGATGTTTTCAAATCGATATTTCAATTTCGATATATGAATTTTTTGGCTAAAATCGGGCTAAAATATGGTTGAATTATATACTGGGAGATGTATTTTAATCTGAGAAATCGATTAAGACTAGGTAGAACACTCAATTTTACGTTTTTATTAAGATATGTGCAAAAAACCGATTTTTAGAAACTAACGAGTTCGAAAATCTATTTTTACTGAAAAATGATTTTTCCTATGTTTTCAAGGCCCAAACTGAGTCTTGTCAGACGTATTTTGATGCAAGGAATCCGTTGGAATTTACAGAATTTAAAAATTTGGTCGCGTTCTCAAGATATTTCTATTTTTAGGTTTCGCTCTAACGAAAAAAATTGGCATTTTCTCGATGTTTTCAAATCGATATTTCAATTTCGATATATGAATTTTTTGGCTAAAATCGGGCTAAAATATGGTTGAATTATATACTGGGAGATGTATTTTAATCTGAGGAATCGATTGAGACTAGGTAGAACACTCAATTTTACGTTTTTATTAAGATGTGTGCAAAAAACCAATTTTTAGAAACTAACGAGTTCGAAAATCTATTTTTACTGAAAAATAATATTTCCTATGTTTTCAAGGCCCAAACTGAGTCATATCAGATGTATATAGACGCAAGGTATCTGCTTAATTTAACAGAATTTTAACATTCGGCAGCGATTTCGTTTTTTTGAATCTTATTCTAATCTGGGCAAAAAACTAATGTCTACCTTCAATTTAAATCTAAAACTGATAATATATTCAAATGAAGACAATACCAACGCTGTTCACAAATTGAACTTTTTTAAGATATATTTTAAGTATGCAATACAAGTCTGAAATATTGCAGTGTATCTTTAGCTGAATCTACTTCTATCGTAGAACCTCTGTGACCACAGAGTAAACCTATTGTCCCAGTAATATACAGTACATGGAGTGACCAGAACATGAGAAAATGTAACTGCTTGGGAGGCAGGACTGAGTGTGTTGCAACCAAGGAAAAGCGATGCAGTTCAAGTACGTTTACCTAACTTTTCTTTGCATTATAAACTACTTTTTTTATTGTCTGTAAGAATAACAACGGTCAGTCATACGAACACGGTTCAAAACCTCGAACATATTGAAGTATCATATAGTTGGAAGAGTTGTCGTACGCGTTATACAAAACCCACATTTATCATACTCGATCACGTAAATTTTTGACAAGCCGAGACCGAATCCATTTATTTTTAACGCGTCTGTTTTTGGTTGACCGTAACGTACGTAATATTTCAATTATGTCATATTTCCCACTTTCCCCTTTATTTTTCCGCTCTCATCTCATTATTTCCAAAGGCCAAAATTTCGGTTAGTATTACTGATTTGAAAAGCCTTAAAAAACGTTTAATTTTTACCCCTCGATTTCTAAATGACTAATAACTGGTTAGATATTCGGGTAAGGGTATCTGCAGACCGAAAGCACAATATGCATACGGTTGGCAAAGATATAATCGACTCGAAGTTTCGACGAATGAAGCGAAATCGAAAGTCGAGTCTTCACGTAATAGACGATATTCGCTTTTAAAACAAAAACTCTTCCCTCCCTTCTGTGTGGCATAAAGGCTATCGTGACAGTTTGGGTAAATGCTTTTAAATTAGCTTTCTGTTGTGCTTTTCCGAGGGAGCTTGTTTAATATATGTTTCGCCTTTTTGCCCTTTTTATTTTCTAGAAATTTGAGAAGTCGTGTAGCTTTCGGGTTTTTTATCTTATTGCGTTACGTCTTTCCCTTTTTATCCGTGAAAACTAAAAAAACATGATTAATGTTGAAAATTTTTTCAGAAAATATCTTACAGTCTTATAGCATAAATTAAACTAAATGGCTCGGGTTGTTATTAGCAAGATATGGACATAAATTAGTATGAAATGACGTCAACCTCGAGTAATAATTACTCTCGAGCGCGAATTTCATCTTAATAAATATTATGTTAATAGATGAAAACTGAGGGTTGAAAAAAATTTTTAAAAATTGCAAAACGTCATATAAACTTCTTAAGATATCAAAAAAAGGTCGGCGAAAATATATTGCATATTAATTAAAAGATTCATTTCCAGGAGCCGAAAGGGAGTAATCAGACAAATGGATTCCGGCAACCGGAACAACTGAGCTTACATAATAAATCTGCCAATGAGAGGATTCATTGCTTTATTCGATAGCCGAATTTTTTTTGTGAAAGTTGAATGAAATATTTTTTTTCTTTCTTAGATTCGCGATTCACGTGATAACGAGTAACTTTTCGTTTTGAGTGTGCTGTCGTGAGCTTTGGTTGTTTGCCTATCTCGACAATGCTTGACGGTTTTAAAGGTCGTAAGTTAGAGAGTTTATATCCAATTAATTAATTCAACGTTTAATGAGGGCTGCAATTTGCGAATAAAATTAATAACCTGGCGTACAAGGTTTGCAGAAATTATATAACGGATGTTGTTAAGGGTTAATGTGGGTGCATGTGATTTACTGAAGAGATAGACTAAGCTCACGATTTTCATACTTAGAGTGGGATGTGTTTGAGGAGTTAAGTGGTTTTCGCGTGGATTTGAATCGATTTCAATGCAAATGGTTAACTGTTGTTACCTTTAACACATCCAACCTTTCAACTTGGTTACCAGGTTCGATATTTTGCTCCTTTCATCAGTCTTCTTGATAGATTTGGGAATCCCGTAAGCAAAGAACGGTAGCACTTAGCTTCGTGGATGCCAAATATATGGCCTTGACCGAAACGGCGAATGAAATGAAATACCTATAAAGATGATTGTGGGAGGACTTAAATTAGGAGAGGTAGCTTGCAATCGAACAATATCTGTAGGCAATCAGCGAGAGGAAAATCTGACAGAAAAACCTATGTTTCGCGGCAATCGCGTTATCAATATACAGCTAAAGACGTATCACAGGACTTGTAAGAAAAACTGTGCTTTGCTTATCCGAAGAAGGCCTGAAGTCGCAAAAGAAAGAGGATGGTTTGCTGGAAAAGGCTTTTTCTATATTCTTGCACATCACTCCTAATGCAATTCAATTCTTTTCTTACTGGTTCCTTTAATCATCGCACATGGCTTTTTCAAAAATGAATTCAAGAGAAAGAATAATGCCTCCCGTCGCCGTCGTCACTTATATTTTAAATCCAAGACATTTAATAAATGTGACGGAAACGGCGGAATATTGCCAGACATAAACATGATTTGTTAATTAACTGTCGGGACATTTCACAGATCCGATTCGATGATATGCACGCTATACCGGCACTTGATAAATATCCAAAACATTTTCATTCCCAACAGCGAACGCTTTTACCTTAGCTCCGCGAAAAATCTTTGGATTAATTCTTTTTTAACGTCTTAAGCTTAACGAATAACGGGAGGAAGCTAATTGAAAAAGGATTAAATTAAGATTTCCAAAGAACATGAAAGATCAAAAAAATGGCGGCCAGGTGAAAAATGATCATCCGATTCCGTAATCAAAGTAACGGGCAACTTTTTTTATGAGTCAGTAAACAACGTCATTTTTCTTCCCCTCTCTTTTTGTTCTTTTGCTACCGTTACACGTTTTTTTGAGAAACCTCAGGGAAAGAATTTTCCACACTTAAGACGCTTAAGGAGGAAATGCAAAGAGACTTGTACAATGGATTTTTACTTGGTTAAAATCTTAAAAATTTTCATTTCCGTCCTTTATTAAAAAATTTTTAATTTAAAGATTAATTCCGGCGGAAATTGGATTCTTGTCACGTGTAATAACTCAAAAATCCAAATCGTTTGATAAATTGTTTCCTCTTAATTTCACTTTTAGATAAGTTTAAAAAAATATCTCACTGGCCACGAGGATGCACACACACCTAATATCGTTTAATGGTTAGTATCCCTAACATTGATAGATAAAGATAAAATTCCCGCCTTCAATCTTATTTCCCGAGATTTCGCTTTATGTATGCGGTGTTTTCTCGACGTTCTCTCGTCCCCCTTTGCCCGGTTTCTCCCCGGTCTTGGCGCCTCAACCTCTTATGCATGCCCAGACTAATGTTAAATTGATATCCTTTCACAAACGATGGAAACGGATTTTTATTTTTTCATCGATTAGATTAAAATTGTTGGTAGCACGGTCCTCTGGTCATCATCTCGTTATGAAAGCCCCTCTCGAACTGTGAACTTTACACTTTCTACCCGTGTACAACATTTTTTTATGTTTTCACACGCGAACCGACGATAATTTCCACGACATTTGCGTGATCCTTTTATATGACTCTATGTCTCTGTTGGTTAATGAAAACTTTTATTTCTCTGGTCGCTCTTTTTTTCTTTCAGGAAAAGGAAGTTTTTAAAGAGGGCGAGAAAAATGTTTGTTTAAGTTAAAGCGAAAACGATTATAAAAGCGGCCGAAACTGCCTTTTCGATCCTCTGCACAGTTTGAATCATTATTCTCATTTGAGAAAGAAAAGAGTTTTAACCTAAAAGTTTCATTTGAAACTCGTTTGCATTCAATTTGAAACCGAAAAGTTTTCATCCCCCAGTGAAACCTAAAAGAAATTTTTCTCAAATATTTTGAAGTGTGTGATGTTTAATTTTCTGGCTTGGAAAATAAAATGTTGAAAGCATGGAATAGAATTCTATTAATCGAAATCAAATAAAATAATTTTTGAAGAGAAAAACAAGCAGGGTTGTTGTGACGAAGAAATATTCATTATCTTGGCAAGAATGTCAAAAATGTCAAAATCGCCTTCTTCCATTTTGACGGGATATTTGGCAGGAAGTGGCTCTCCGTGTGCGTGTAGCTGTAGGTGGCTTCGGTTAAATGACATTTCATGCCGTTTAATGGGGGGTCGGAAAAAAATGAAGATTCAATTAAACGTGACTTTAAATATTTAAGTGATCTCATCGCGCAGTAAACCAGGACACCCGCAGATTGTTTACTTAAAAGAAAAAAATAGTTCCTAAAACCCACGTCATTTTCTCTTTTTTTTATCGCAGAAAAATCAAAACTGGATTTTCCTTATTGGGCGTGTGCTCCTCGTACAATTTTTATTTTATCCAATAAAATTAGAGTGTGCCATTAAAATGCGGATTCATGAATCAATAGTATTGGATGGAAGGGATTTCCAAGAATAAGAACCGTTAATCGAAGCTTTTAAAAGGTCATCGGGGTCGAGGAGGGATATAAAATATGGGACGTTTTACAAAAAAAATCTGGTTTGAAGTTATCTGAAAAACATAACGAAATCATGAGCTGCTCTACAGCAACTGTAAACGTTTATCAATGCAATCAGGTCTATGGTCCTAATTTAAAACAAAAGTATTACATCTGTGACCCATTTTGGATACGGAAAACTCTTACACATAACTGATGGCACTAAAAATGCACAAAACCCAACTTCAAAGCCGGTTATACAGTCTTTCTGCATCAATGTAGAAAGCGAACGGTCTCATTCCGGAAATTCGACCTCCGATAGTTCCTTAAAAACTGATCCAACAATGTGTTCTTTCATATGTTCTCAAATAGAAAATTTAGAGCTATAGTTACAACAATGCATAAGATTCAATGGTGGGCTTAGCCACTAATTCAGAAAAAACTATTCATAGAATAGCAATGTTTTGTTTAGTTATTCCCTTTCACCCAAAATCTAGAGTAATCAACCCAAAAAAGAAAATGACGAAATAGAAAATCAAAATGAAAAATGGGAAGTAATAATTACGGCCGAAAGCGTTTAAATAAAGTCAGTGGCAGCTATGTTTCTAAGATGAACACAGGATTATTGTTACTAAACAAATTCAATTCAGTGAAAACAAACGGCTACCAACTCAAATTTTTTTCCAATATGACGTCGTCTACTATGCTAATTGGCGGGAGTGCAAAATCTTTTATGTGTCCATCTCAGGAAAAAATATGACTGGATAGCTCTTCTTTTAATAAAAAATAAATTTCCGCATTCCTTTAATTTTATAAAATTAGACCTCATAAAATTTTATTGAAAGATTGTTTCTCAAAATATAAGAATACCGAGTCGAGGGAATAAGTAAAAACCCAAAGACCACATAATATTTCAATTTTGTATTTCAAAATATTTTACAACGCCAAAGTTTGTTAAGAATTAATTGATAATTTTAAAAAAGAACGTACCACACCAAGAGGGAAAGAAAAGCTGTTAACATAAAAAAGGACGTTAAAATAATAGTGGCAAATCTAGCGGGATGAAGTTCATATTTTATATCGTTTGCCCTTTTTCTTTTCCTTGTACCACAGCTCGCGATAAAAACTTATGGCTCTTATTTTACAGCCCATTGATGATTCGTTCCTATAAATGGCATTAACATTTAAATACAGTTAGCCAAGAGAAGGGTGCGAAGAAAAATTTAAATAAATTATTCTCGGGCGAAAAAGCTTCGTGAACTCGGTATGAGATGTATTATGCACAATTTTTTATCCTCCAGAGTTCTTTGTTTTCCTTTTAGCCGGATTCCGAAAATAACGATACAGATCCCTCAGTTTTTAATCGGGACTACGAACATGAATTATAAATTAAATCAACAAGTGCAGGAGTTTACCATTTTTTCCCCTGTTGTTATTAACAAAGAGGTTAAAATATGTCCGTCATAATTCGTTAAATCAATGACGGGAAACGGAAAGGAAAAAAAAAACGGGGGAAAGGATTAAAAGATGCAAATGTTTGTTAAAACAAAAAAGTTTTCCTTCGTTAGGAGCATCAGTAATAATGATGTCAATAATAACAACGACAGGAACTCCACCAACGTTTTTTTTAATGTTCATTCCCTCGTTTTCGATACGGCTTGAATATGCCGCGTAAAAAAACCCGACAGGATTTTTCAACTTTAATAGAGGGATCAAATCGAATTGCTTCGCTCGAGGGGTTTCCTAGAATTGGGAAGCTTTTTAAAAATACATTTTATGGTACAACATTTTTAATGCTAATAAAACACATTTCGATGAAATAAATATTTTTCGTTTTGGGCGGTCGTTCCTAAATAAAAATTGTTTGCATTAATAATAATATCCGCATTGTTTCCCGAGCAGTAAATAATTAACAAGTGGAAGGGGTAAAAAAAGGGAGAGGAGGGCGTTAACGTTCCCGTATTTTCTCCAGTTGATTACATTTTTAATTATGCTGAAAAATGCAGAGTGATTTTTTTTGAAGGGGAGAAAAAAAGAGGAAGGTGTAGGTAATAGGTTAACGACTTTTGAATAAAGTTTTAAACCGATCTGCTTTGTTTAGTTAACGAGATTAAAATTTAAAAAAATGTACTGGTTTATGGAAAAACTTTTATCACTTTCTCGAAGTAAATATCAATAATTTAAGGATGAGTTTATTTAGTGAGCTTAGAAAACTTGTAAAGCCATTAACGGTAGTCAATCGAAAAGAAAGTAAATCTAATAGCTTGGACTTTATGCTCACAATTATTAGGAGCCTAATTTATCTTTGAGGTACACTATTGCCAGGTTTAGCCTCGGCGAGCACTTTTAGTAGAACAAACAGACAAAATCCTAACTCTTAGACGATCATTTGGAAAAAAAATCTTTTTAAGAAAGAAAAATTAATATTTCACGAATTAAACACTTTAAGACTTAACCACTTAACATATGCTAAATTTAGAAGAAATGAAGCCATTCCTGAAACTTCTGCAGCAGATGTGCATTTTAATTTCTTGAACTGTTCCGTTTCGGGTTCAAGTTCAATTAATAAAAACTTTGCGTCCTTGAAAGATTACGTAAATAAATGTTTTCTTTGGCGAGTTTAGCAAAGTAAAAATCCTTTTATCATAAAGCGCAAATTCCTTTTTTCTTATTTAAAAGAAGCCGTATAAAAAGCTAAAAATAGAACTAATATGATGTTGTATGAGGATATAAATGCTAAAATTCTTTTTTTAACATTTATTAAGCACCTCAAAGCATGATTTTACGATTCATTTATTTCCAGCTTATTTGTAAGATTAATTTATATTAAGGATCCATTCGAAGACAAATCTAACTATTGGTCTCAATATTTGGCCAAAACCGAATCAGATTAAAAGTTATGGTCAATTTCTAATATTTTTTTATTGTATCACTATATTGGATAAGATTCGTTAACAGAGGTTTTTCTAAGTTTAACGTCTCAAATTAAAGAAGATTTAAGTCGTTTCAATTCTTTACATCTAATGTTGACGCAACCTAAATAGACCATAGTTGATTATTTATCGAAGGGAATATTATGATTAGAAGCAGACTTGTCGTTATTCATTTTATTATCTCGATAATGGATATTATCAAGATTTGCCACTTTGCTAAAGAAAACATTAATAATTATCTAATAAGACAGTATTTTAAAGAAAAAATTTACAAACGCATAAACTACACACATTCTTTTTAAGCTTTAAATCTTTAAATGAGGATAGAAAAATTATTTTCATTAACTTTGATGCCCTAAATTTAGCTAATTTTACATGAATAGTCAAGTTATTAGAATTTTAATCCGATAGGCCATAAGGCATTCAACTTTTTATGACTTTGTGTTTGTTTATTTGGGTCAAAGGAGTCAGTTTTGATTTATGAATTTTTTCATAAATAGGTGGATACATTGCCTAGCCGACTGTAAATAGAGTAATTAAAAATTCAGTTGATTGAACAAATATTAGTGACAGGTTGTTTGAGGGATCAAGTTTATTAATAAGGGAAAAGCACAGTTAAAATGCTGTAGGAGTTTTTTTACTCTTTCCGCTAGCTGAAAACTGAAAGTAGAATCAAAACAAAACGTACTTTCATGTCGATGGCCGATTTCTTGGCTGCGGGATACTGAATCTTGTCAAAATCTTTTGTTCAACTGACAAATGCCTCTAAATGTCAATGCACTGCGGGTAAATCAAAATGAAAATCGTGGTTACACGTACGATTAAACTATCCAATTTATTGGTAAGTTCCCTTTTCAGTTGCATCTGCATTTAAAAAAAATTTCCCCATTATCGCCGCAAAATAAACATCTATAACGATTAAATCACGTAACGGCCACATATAGTCGGTTTAACATGATTTGAGATGACTCGGTTAATTGCGGCACACCAAGTATATGAAAACAAAAACCGCTAAATTGCTCGCAGATGATGAAATTATCGCGGTAACCAGGGAAACGCGCAGTTGTTAATTATCCAAAACTCCCCCAAGTTAAAGAGTTCTCCAAGGGCAGTAATATTCTATTTCGAGGCCTATCTCAAAATGTTATTTTCGTCAATAAAAACTTTTCGAAAACTTGGGTCGCCTGTCTTGTGACTTGTTTTCCTTCAACTTGTCTCGACGGGGAAAGGAAAATGGACGTAAAGAGACGTCGCAATCAAGTTTATAAAACCAAAGTTTTCCTTCTTTGAAAACAAAACGCTCGTGGGTGATCGATTAATTGCTAATTAAGTTGGAACATTTAAAACGTCTTCAATTTTAAAAGGAATTCACGCGAAAAAAGCATAATCAATGCATGTTGACACCTTTAATTTACGATAGTCTTTTTACGCATTTTAATCAAGTTTGCTTAAAACTTTTGAAACGTCGAGGAAGGAAAAGCTAAGGAGGGAACTGTTTCCAAGAGCATATTATGCGAGTTCTGTCGAAGGCTAAAAATTTATAAACTAATTAAAACTGATTAAACTTTGTAGATAAATTTAAGATTTTCCACGAGAAATAAGAAGTTAAGGAATCAAAAAACCCTGAAAAACGTCATCGAAACGATCGAGATCGGTTTCTTTGTTTCCTTGTCCAGAAGCCATTTCATTCTTTCAAAGAAAATAAAGAGAAAGCGTTTAAAAAAAATATTTTCCTGTACAATGCTCTTTTCTTTATGTGCACAAGATTTTTCGCCTCTGGCCTGATGCCTGGTTTATGTTTTCCGTTAAGATAGATATTGTCCTTGACCGGTTTATTTCAGCTTACAATTTTATCGGCTCATTTATCCAAGGAATCGAAAACAACTGATATAGAAAATTATTCTGACATTTTAGGGATACATTTGTCAACTTCATTAGCATCGCCTGACTAAAGCTAGTAATGCGAAACAAGAGAGTCGTTCTGGTTGCAGGAAAAATGTATCTTGACTCGGAGTTTGATAATGTCACGTTTAATGCGAGTATATTTTACAGGAACTCGATGTTATTTGAATATCGAATGCCGTGCTTTTAGTTTCTTTGATATAATATGGAAAGGTGCAGTTGACTGGGGAAACAAAGAGTAAACGTTCGGGCCGAAGATCAAACGAGGTGATGTGGAAATCAAACATACAACCCGACAATGATACGTCCTATCACGTACGCGGTTTAATTTACGTTCAGCATGAGATTCTCGGTGATGCTTTAAACGACTCAAAGAACCGGAAGATTATTAATGGAATCAAAATGAACAATATTTAAAAGTTCACAAACAATATTGATTTTGTCCATTGCAGGTTAGAAATCTTTATTATAATATTCTCTATAACCTTAACATTGTTGTCATTAACAACAGCGCCACCACCACATTTTACATCTAAAACTTGATCACAATCTTCAACTAGCGTCCGACTTTTTACTCTTTAACACCTTGCTCAGCAAAAAAATTTACATACTTTTTTAAAATTTTGTGCACGATATATGCGTAAGGATCAGTCACCAAAAAAAAAAAAAGAAATCAAAACCGCAAGCTTAGAAGAAATAAAAGAGGAAAAAACTCACCTATTCTTTTCTCTCATGGGAATCATCGATGACAAGTTAATCCTCGAAGGTTACAAACCAGAATTTTAACATTTTCCCCCCAGTTTGATTTGCACCAAAGGATCATCTACATTCGCGCAGACCCATTAAAACCAACAGGTGGGGAATAATCCAGTTCGTTTGTAATCCTGTCGATGATTCCGCAGAGCCATCATATTCTCATTCATTTTCTTGCTTTTTTTCCCACCGCGTATTTTTCATTTAACAATCTGTCAGCACTACATACCGGTGTCATCCTCGCGGACAACTTGGTAATTTGTAAGGCTGAAAGTCATTTTTTTAATCGGACGGACTTTTACAGTTAGATTAATTCTTCCAATTGTGGTTTCCATGACAAACCTCAGGGGTGTACAAAATAAACCTAATCAAGTCGGGTTTCTTTATCCTTCTGGTTCGGCCTTAGTATAATACTCCAATTTGTCATTTTATTGACTTGAAAACGAATTCGGACAATACAAAACATCTCGCCTTCATCCTATAGAAAGGATTAATTCCGGTTTTTCTTTTTTTTTTTCTTCTTTCGTGAGATTGATGGTTTAAAACGAGAGAATAAAAGAAGAGGAAATGAAACAAGTTTGAAAGCCGGGATAAGAACCTCAGTAGCCACAAGACGATTAATACGACCGCTAATAAAGCCCTGCCACAAATCCTTGCTTTCCTCGGAAATTTTTCTATTTCGGCTCTCTCCGAATAAATTTTTGAAAAAAAAAACTCACATTTTTCACTTTTATGTGGGATTTGAAATTTTCAATGTTAATTAATAACGGTGAACGATGTTCATTAGGAATGATAGGGGAATGTCAATATTGACCTTTTTTAATTTCACGTAGCATAAATGCATGTACGTATAAAACATGCAACCAATTATACTCGTCACTCGTCTCTGCAATTTGAGGAAAAGAGATGGAGAATCGTACGCTTTTCGTAAAACTGCATAAAGCAAAAAATTGAGTTTGATAAAAGATTAATTTTGCATTTTTTAGGAGTCCGGATTTATATTTATCTAATGATCCTGATATTTTTGAAAAATGGAAATTTCAAAGAGATAAAAGACCAAATGATGCCCTTATTGCATTGTCCAAGTTTGGGAAAAATCGATTTTGCGCTGGGTCGCGAAGAATCCTGGCCGACGACTACAATACACAATGACCTATCTCGAATCGATCCGATCACTTTTCATAATACTTTTTTAAGCCATCGTGTTGTCCTCTTTGCTAACTTTTTACTCTCTTTTAATATGCATATATTCGTTGCATGTACATTTGGCTCGCTGATAATGATGTGCTCACGCAATAAAACTTTGGCAATACCGGATTTCCTCATTCGCATAATTTGTCAGGTAATTGCCCATTAAACCTGATCTCACTTAACACACCTACAAAAATTGAAAGATGTTGTAGATTCTTGTTACAAAAAAACACGGTTAGAAGAAGCATTAAAAGCTTTCCCATGAAACGGAAAATTGAAAAATATTCCCTCGTTCTTATTTATATAAATATCCATCCAAGCAAAAAAATGATTTTATCCATCAAAAATGAAGATGTTCCTTCGAAATGGTTTGAAGCGACATTCTTAACAGTCTACGGGGCCGAGCACAAATCTATTGGATTGGGCAATGGAACGTAAACGAAAAGAGAAAAAAAAATCGAGGAGGGTCGGTAAAAAATTACAACCTGGCGCGTAAACGGGGTTAGTCCTTGGAACGGTGCTGATTAGAGAATCCTCCTAATGCTTTTCAGGAACGTGGACGGCGCTTTCTACCGGATATTGTAAATATTTAGAGAAGGAGGGAGCGATAAAATACCGTAGAATAGCACCACGAAGCGGTTGTTCACACGCCGCTTTCGGATAAGCTAAACAAGAGGCGCCGGGATAATAATTGTTATCTATTTCAATGCGAAAACCGCTTGAAAATGAATGGATATGCAAACCGTGAAACATTGATGTGGATAACGTGAATATACAATTTTCAACGGGTCTATCTTAATTACATTTCAAGAGAATAAAAAGGACCTATTCGAATATTAAGCGGGATTTTCCGACGTGCAAAAAAAAAATAAAATAAAAACTTGATTATGCTTTCAGCAAGTGACGAGGCCTTATTTATTCAGTCTTTTACAACAATCCAGCGATATGTGCTTTCCTCATACATTCCTTACACTACTGTTATGTTCCTCAGACTCCTTCAATTTAAATTTTTCAAAGCATTCTCAACCTCTCCACATAAGGAAGTTAAAATACTTTGCATATCTGAGATCTTTGTAAAAATGTAAAGATCTGCCATTCACCCTTGCCTCTTTCTGCAATTTCTCAATCCGAACTATTTGTGCTATCTTCTTAACTTTTCCTCGTTCTCTCGTTGCTCTTTTATCCTCACATTTACGATTCCCACTCCACTCTTTCTCATCACCGATTCATCCTCGATTTTCGAAACTATTCTAAAAACTGTCTGTATGAGCTTCTTTCCGGTATTCGTGGCTTGCTGGTTTTCAAAAGCATAATGATTTCCTTTTGAAGACGTGAAATCTGCAAAGACTTTTAAACGTGCCCAAGCTTCCTCCATCCTTTTAGCTTACATTTTATGTAATAAATTGTATTGACCAGAGATATTATGCCATCGCAACTTTATAGCGACAATCCCTCAATTCCTAATATCCATGGGGGAAAGTATCCTGTCAGACGTTGTCGAGCAATAAAGCCTAAACCTTTTTTCCCCGTTAAGTTAGCTAGCAACTACCACCCTCAAGTTTGCTCTGCCGAATGATTAGTGAAAAAACAAAAATTTACAATTCTTATATGGAAGAACTTTGCATAGCTTATATATTTTGGATTTTATCAGCTAAAAAAATAAAGGTAAATAAGCAGACGACGTCAAATATAAACACGTAATCAGAAGAAAAGTTGACTGTCATCTTTACTTTACATTTTGTCAATAACAACGGTAAAGCTCTATTTGATTGGATGCTTAGGGAACACGAAATGAATTTTCACTGCAATAATATTTTCACACTATACGCACCTATTTTATCTATTTGAAGTGCTTAAAACATTCACAGGCGTCAAAATTGTAAAAAAAAACCTTCAATCCAACAAATACAAATAATTATTAACACGAGGGAAAAAGATTTTTCTACAAACACTGATCGAAAAATGTCAAGACTTCAATGACTGCTCCAAGGGGTTTAAAAACTATTTCCCGTGAAACTTTTTTCTAATTTTTTTTGCTTTTTTCATGAAAGTTATGTATGTGATAAAAGGAAAACGAGGTTTTCGGGTTTGTGAAAAACTGGGAAATTCATCAGCTAAAGATTCACGAGAGAAAGACCTGTTATTTTTGAAAGAGTACACAATCGTATAATGAAGTTGTCTTCCACTTGACGCATTTCAAAAGGTTTCATCTTCAATAACGTCACTTCGACTGCTACTCTACAACACGAAAAGGGTTGCAACTTCGAGCTGGGATGCGGAAGCCTTTCGTTTATTAACTTTATCTATGTTAATGAATTCACCTTTAAAGTGAATTTTTATTTAAAAAAATACAGTACATTTCTACGAATGGGTGTGTAAAAGGAACGACGGAATGAATAAGCAAAGCCTCAAAATAAATTAAAAGCGGAAAGCGGCCTTGTTTTGCTAGAATCGATCAGTAATTGAACATGCAGGGAAAAAAAGGAGGTTTAAGGCTTCGTGTAGTTAAACTGTATCGGGAACTTGACACATAACCTAGAGAATAAAAATTGGCTCTGATCAAAATTACACTGGTACCCGAACAGTACAGGACCAACGGGTAGACATCAGCAAGACGTGAACCAACATGGCAATCCATAACATTTCCTCACGTTATTGAAAGTTCAACTGCACTAGGAAATATTAAATTCACAAAAGTAAGGACAAAATCGCTTGGGTGACAAAGCTCTCCATTTTACGATGAACGCATATAGTTGCTAAAAAATAAGAAAAGATGATAAATCCCATCTTAAAAGCCACAAACATTTTGTAACGTCATACCATTGTGACTTCGATCATACCATTGTAACAATCATCTTTAAACAATTCAATTTCTTAATTTGAAACCAAAAAATACTAACAGGGTATCTTTAGCCAGACTTTATAAACTCGACCATGATTCAATCTTAACGCTGCATAAATATTTTCTTTTTCCCGCCACTGCTAAGATTTATTTAAATAGAAAAAAACTTGTGAGTTGAAATGTAAATGTCTGTTGCAACTTGATAAGAGGATGGAAAACTTTCCAACTCGGGATGGGATGGATGGGTGCTCTGCAGTGTAAAGATATCCCTACGATGGAAAATGAGTTCATAGGTAAAGGATGAAAAGATTAAACGGTTGAAGATTATCGTAGGTTCTTAATTCGATTTGTTACGGAAATGCTACAATTTGGATTAACGAATTTAAATGGCATAAAGTTATCCGAACGGGTGAAATTTCCATAAACAACATGAAGGATTTACCGGGAATTATTTCTGATGATAAGGTTTTCACAACATTCATATTTTCCTTCTTTTATTATTATGAAAAGATAAATGCGTTAATGACTGCATTATGAATTTGATCGATTGATCGATTTATTAAAAGAAACGGCCTAAAAGCTCAGGTTTTTTCTCTTCTAATATTTAATTTTTAATACTTTATGCAAATAATGGAATCGAACGTTCTTCCGTTGCGTAGATTAATAACGACAGCAGTATTTTCATTAATTTTACGTGAAGAAAACTCTTCAGGAGAAATGCCGAGTTGATTTTAGAAAAATGTATTTGAATACGGAAGTTCCCGAAAGACGGTTAGTCAACTTAACCTGACCGGAGTAAGTTTAACGGAAAAAATTTTAAATGGTGAAACTCGACACCTGGGTGCATCACGGTCGAGGAAATCTTTTTATAATAGAAAAGGATGTTTTCTTTCACTATTCAATTACTGTAAAAAGAGAAGTGAAGTGCTTTTATGTCAAGAATAGAAAATTTCTTTCTTCTCGTAACGCGTTTCCTGTGTGTAAAGATTAAACCAAAGAACGCACTGACTTTCTCTGTGGGTATGCTGATACCGAGATTGACTTTCGATCTTTTCAGAGCTTGGCTTTTATTACACACCGAGGGAGGGTTTTTAAGGTGTGTTTTCTGAATAAACTTGCCAACTGAGATGGCTTATCAAATTACAAAGATAACATCTAGCATATGTTGATTTTAAGCAAGTTTAACTGATCCGCAAGGCCTGTTCAATATAGCAATCACAGATTCAGCATTTAAACGATGCACTTTTTGCAGAAAAAACGATTATCTACTGCAGCATATGCGCTACAATATAAGTATCACGCATTAGACTGCAGCTTTTTCCAATATTGTAGGTTTGTTTGGCAACTTCCGTTAGCAGTTGATCTTCATCAAGTTGATTTCTTAGCTAATTGGTCAGCGGAGCTCAAATCATGAAAAAAAGGTTGAATCATACATAATATATTCATAATTAGGGATCCTTAAGGGGAGATAGATAGGAAAATAGAATCAAATAAACGACGGGCCCTGCTTTATTTGAATCTATCTTCCTGCAATAAGGTTAAAAATAAATGCCATGAGTCCTTCAGAAGGGTTTCTGGGAGGATACTTTGAAAATGCCGCCTCTCCCTTATTCAGCTCCTTCATCAATATTAATCAAGGAAATCGTCTAATTAAATGGTTGCGGGAAAATCATTCATTCATACAGACAAACTAATATCAACAGTCAAGGCTAAAGCAGAAAAAAGAGGCAAAATTTTTCCAAAAGTGCTTACGCGTTAGAAAAAAACTCATACTATCCACACAACTCGTGATGGTTATGTCTAAAAATCGATACCCTGAAAAAAAAATAACATTACACGTTATCGAAAAGGAAAATGGCAAAACCTCCAATCTCTTTTTTCAAGTGTTCTTCAGAAAGGTGAGATCGGTTTCACATGTAATCTCATTCCGGGAACTTAAAATTTTTGCTGACGAAGAATGTTATTACGAAAAGAACTGTTCCTAGCTGTAATTCTTTGTTTATTTCTCGTTCCTAGGTAAATATTGTTTGGAAGTTCTTGGGATGGAGAACAAATTAACACAACTATGATTTCTTTGCCAACATGTTTCGACTATTTTAGTGAAGTCATTATCAAGGCCAAAACAACGGTTAGACACCTAGCTGTTTAAAAAATGCATTGGATTGGAGACTTAAGAAGGAACAGGGTTTTGATCAGTAAAACTCGACCCTTATCAATTAGTAAGTTCCAAATTAAAAATTGTCATTTTCTAAAAATACTTTTTATCTTATTTACCTTAACTCTTGTGCTAGACCTTAAGTTTACAAATATTTATTATATAATAAGAAATCTTACCGAAAGTTCTGGGGAATAGCGAGCTAGACTTAACTCAACGTGGTTTATGTTGAAAAAATATAAAGAAATACACAGCACATGAAAAATTAAAAAGCTTGATTATATACTTGAAACTTTTATTACCCCAAGAATGGTGCCCTGGATGCATTAAATGCCGTAAATTCATCTTAAAGATGGAAAACCCTCTCCCGTCGTATTATCTCGGTTTATTGCTGTTATCAACCGGAACAACGTGGAAGGTAGAGTGCATTGTGTCTCCTTTCCAAGCAACACTTCTACCAAATTACATTTTAAGTTAAAACGGCGCTGCTTCGTATAATTCCGTCTGAAGCTTTTAATTTCTAAAATTTTTAAGCCTCTACTTACAGAGGAAAAAGAGTATCAAAAAATTGAAGAAGAGGAAAAGTTTGAGAGAGATTTTAGTTTTTTTATTTTTATAAAAATCAAAGTTTAATTCCTCGATGAAAGTTAAAAAGTTCAAAACTTTTTTTATTGATCATACTTTCTTATTCTGCATTTAACCGGCTCTCAGAGAGATATATAGACTTAAAAACGATTAAGCATTTTATCTTTGAAAAGGTAGAACGATCAACTTTTGAAAATAAACATTTTTACTTTCGGCGAAAGCAAACGTGGGTAGGGAATAAAAAAAATTTCTTGAAAAAAAAAACCGCTAAAATATTTTTTTTAATGCGGCTTAGCAGAGCATCATAAATATTTTGAAATGTACTCGGCACGGAACGGTGGGATATGACATCATCTCTCCCAAGATAAAAGGTTTCTCTGAATCTGAATGAGGAAGGATAATCATTTGATATTCAAAGAGAAACTGTGGCCGCTTCGGCCCTTTTGGGAATTCATAAATTCGTGATAATCTCAAGAAGAGTCCTACATTGGCGCGTTGGGATTTTTCATTGCTTCCGCTCGGATAAAATGCATTCCAAGCCGGAAGCCTTTTACGGCGATATGCTTTAATAGGAAGAGCTTTTATAATTGAACTAGCCGTAAATTTTAACTTTTTCGTTGTTTTCCTACCGGCGCTCCTGTTCGGACGCGGGAAAGATCTCGCCAGCCGCATCAAAAATGGAAGCTTTGTTTATAATGAATAGGCCGGTATAAAAGGTTATATCATTACCGACGATTATATTAAAAGAGAATGAAGTGATCGATAAAGAAGAAAGACTGATAAAAGAGAAAACGAAGGGGGATGTAGTCAATAGGGGGAGTGATTGAACACTAGAGGGATCGACCTTCGATCTTTCCATTGATTGATGACCTTATCTTTTAGAATTACAGCATTCGAACTGGTCCAAGGTAGCCTGTTTGGAGTCGCAGTGGCTGACCCATTTAATCATTACCTTTCTCTCATTTTTTCCTGGAATTCATTTACATTATGAGACGTTCGTTAAATTAAATATGAGTTAAGAAAAAAAAGTGTTAATGTGTTCAAGTTTTTAAGATCTTTAAGTGTAAGAAACTGTAACTGTTCTCTATTTTACCATAGAATCTTCAGGCCTGTCACTGACTATATTAAACATAAAATTTTAATATCAGGCGCAAAATAAACTCAAATCTGAAAACAATATAGAAAAGTTTACTGGACATTTATGTGAAAAGTTCTGTAGAGCAATATAACTTTTATCTTAGAGGGCTTCACCACCAAAAGTATTTAGTTGCTTACTATCTGGGTGAAACGATCGCTATATTAACGCAGGACATAAGGATATCAAGAAATGACTCAAAAATGTGTCGCCCGACGGCGAGAAAAAATTTCAAAGAAAGTTACCAGACAAGACAATTGCATGGTATAGTAGCATAAACAGTAGATTCAACTTGTTGCACTTATAAACTTCCAATTTTCCAGAAGTCTAGACACTCTTCAAGAACAATCCAAGAAGTCCAGCAGAGCCTTTCTTCTTTCTGCTCCCTAGAACTTGCGAAGTTTCCCAGAAATCCTTGGTGCCCTTCCGATGATCCGAGGAAGCCGCATTGTTTCCCACTCTTCCGACTTAATACTTTTATTCTCTTCGCCTAGTTATCTCGTTTAATGAATCATTCTCTTCATATTCTCAATAATCAAAAGAATTGTAAAAAAACATCTCATTTAAGGTCTGCTCCACAACATTTCAACACAGTTTTATTAACCTTGCGCCAGCGCACTACCAATCGCGCCTTGAATTTGATTTAATCTTGTTTTGATCGTTATCAAGAAGTAACTACACACCTTCGCTTATCAAAAACATTTAACGGATTAAATGAATTGGTCTTCGACAAAGGTAAGTCATTTTTTGTTCCACACTATTAAAAATATAGCTCTGCTTAAAATTATACGTTCTTTAGATTTAACAATGCCGATCCAAAACCAAACCAAAATACTCGATCTTCCTGTCGAAATGACAATCGAAATACTGAAGCATTTATCAGCGAAAGATTTGACATTTTCCGCACAGTACGTATGTTCCAAATGGCGTACGATAATCCGGAGCTGCGATGAAATATGGGCCGGAAATTTCAAGCATAAAAGCAATTTTTACGAAATCGGGAAAGCATTGGATTACCTGAAAAGATCGCCGAGATTGCAGAATGTTTATTTAGGAAAATGTGATTGCCCTAAAGGAGTCGGCGTTCAAAGAGATAAGAAGTTAGTGAGCCGAGTATGTGAATTAGGTAAAAAAATTAAAGTGCTTAGATTATCTGACCCGCACCCGGACGATGTTATTCTCTTTTCGAAATCGTTGCCTAATTTAGAACTTTTACAACTCGAAATAGGATTATATCAAATAAATAATGGATTATATATATTGATTCTAAAATCAGATTGGAATATGTGTCTGTTAGTAAATGATATAAATAAACAGGATAATATAAAATTAATTATTAATTTAAAATGATTGGATCTAATTACGTGCGGTTTAAAAAAATGGAGTGCTAATGTTTTTAACGTCGATTTTGAAAATTGGGAATATTCCGTATTACGTAATAATGCGGAAAAAGCTGCAACCTCTACATTTATTTTCATTTTCCGTTTTTTAAAAAAAAGAAGGTTGACAGATGCAGTGATTGATGATGGATGAATATTCGAGGCAAAAGCTCCCACACAACTGTGGAATAAGGGCTGACTGAAGTAAAATCGAGAAGAAAAAGAATTTTGTGTTTGCTATTGTAAAAGTTTGAATTTTTTGAATTCAGGTGTTACACAGAAAGATAGATTAAAAGGAATATCTTTTGAACCTTTCAAAATGAATGACAGGATTAAAGGTTATAGAAAATAATTGGTTAATTATTATCCTGAATTTTTTTAACCTAATTAACGGTCATTGAACTACTTATATGGCTCAACTACTCAGAGAAATGATTCAAAAATTTGAGAAGTTCTTTCCGGTGCAAGTCGATTGAGCCAATCCCTATTGTTTCCTCGGATTAAGGAGTCATCAGTTAATCCTTCCCAATCCAGTCCAAAAATAAATCCTTCCCAATCCTTCGACACACACCGCGCCCATAGTCTAGGTCAGTGCATGTGCTTTTACGCAGCGGTACTGAAAATCTCATGATATTTTAGAATATTCGAAGAAGGCTGAAGATTCCAAAGTTACATTCGCATTAGATATTTCAGGCTCAGGAGAAATGAAGACAGATGACCATATCGCCAGGAAAAATATCTTCCATATTTTCGCCCCCTTTCAGCTGACTCCAGTGAATTAATTTGCTTCGGTTCTCAAATTCAGCTCGGATCTAGCTTTAGTCCCGATAACAATGACAGCCAGTGATAACTTAAAATTGATGTTTAGATCCGAAGGCGAATTCTGGAGCTGATCAATTCATCCAAATCATATCTCATTGCCTGAGCTTATTACAAGCCCATTTATATTTACCATACGACAATTTTCCATAATTTCCTCCATGATTTTTAGATGAGAAAAGTGATAAGAGTCGAGTGGGGAAATAAAATTGCCTTCATAAATTTTTCATAAAAAGGAGAAAAAAATCCCAAATTTTAATACATCAAGTTATCATCCTTTGCATGGGAATTTATTCTAAGCGATATCTTCATGACATGTTCCTCCTACAAATTGCCTGACGACGATAACAAGCTGATAACGGTTTTCGTACCAAGGACGTTGCTCTGTGAGTGGAAAAATACGAGACTTTTTTTTATAACGAGAAAAAAGATTTAATCTGATCTTATATTTTTAGCACTCACACCGTGAGAGCCATTTTTAAAAAGAAAAATCTATTTCGATCCAAAATAAGCATCCGCTTTACAAACTTCCTGGTGCAGAATTCTCTGACAGCAAAAGAAAGGTCTCAAAACGCTAAAGTCAGCCAGAGTTATCTTTAAAATGTCACTTATTCGTTTTCCCCATCAATTTTTCCGTGTCGCGGTATAAAGTTTGATACGGCCCCTGGCAATAATCAACCAAGTCTGCATAATTATCAAAATCATGATAGATTCTTCGCGAATCCCTTGTCGCTGACACAAATGTAATAACGAGAAAGATTGGGATTTAAGGGCAAGACTACGAAATCCAACGTCGAAAAGTTTTGGTTTGTTTTATTGCCCCCAAGCTTCTACCTTGTATAGTTACAAACTTTGTCTACGAACCTACGCCAACAGCTTTCATGCATTATTAACGCATTCGAGAACGACAATTTAAAAAAAAAAAGAATGTTTCCTTTAAATACGACAAATGCAGCAAACTTTCTGTACAATTCCGTTGACCGGAACACATATCAACAAAATAAAAAGAAAAATAGCTGTCCCGTTAAATCTGAGAGATTTTACTGTCAAGAGGTATAGTTTAATTTTCCGGGATTTCCAACGAAGCGAAAACGAAAAGTGTCTTTCCTCAACAATTTTTAACTTAACAAGCAAATGAAATATGGTCCCTTGTTAAATATATGAAACCGTCGTTTGTGACATTTGATCGGAGCGATTCTTTGCTCGTGGCGTCGCATATCTGTCATCTTTAAACACATTAAATTTAATCTTCATAAGAAAGGAATTTTGGGCGGTGGAGTCTAGTAAGAAGTATTCTCATCATCTTCAATAGTCGGAATGCTGATTTTACACGAAATTTTCAAATAAACGTGGATTTTCTTTGAAAACACGACGATTTTAAACGATATCAATGTAATAAGTAGGAATTAGTACCTTCTTACTTGAACACAATAAAATAAGTAAATAATAGGGTAGATTCAGTAGACTACCAAGGACTCGGGAGTAAAACTGATCATTTCGGCTGCATTTAAAGATTTTCATGTTCGTAGAAGTGCGCTGCTAATGTGTGACATGATGGCTCCAGATTTAGCTCAATCATAAAATCTCATTCAGCCCAAAAATTATTGAAATTCGAAAAATTACCACAACAAACATCGGCAAGAGGAAATCGTTTACAAGAATATCCGCAAAGCGGAAAAAAAGTAAATTTTATAATGAAAGCGAATTAGGAAGAGAGAAAAAGTGGTTTTAATTTTTTCCTATTTCCTCTCATGTTGTCAGGCTTCTTCCGGTATGTAGCCTTTTCCCCTTGTAAAACTATTTTTTTATTCCTAGGAAATTTTAGCCTGCGAAATATGTACTTTCTAACCATAGCTAGTTTGTCGGGCGAGCAGGCAACCGACTGCATTAGGTCAGATATAGATTCGTGTAAATTCGAACCAAATTCAACGATTCAATAGCAGGGTTATCATAAAGCAACGTTTTGATTAATTCAAAGTCACCAAGCTTTGAACAATTATCATATCATGAATTTCAAAATGGTCGGGTGAAGATTTCTGATTGAAGCAGAAGACGTATTCGCTTTCTCTGGGACTTTCGTACCCTTTAAATAGATGTTTTAAAAATTTCATTTAAGTTCACTTTTTTTATCCATGGAGATTTTAATTAGCAAAAAAAGATTCAAAAACTTTAAATCTCCCATATAGATCATGAAATTCCTCTTCACCACTTTTATAAGCTTAAATTGAAAATGATGCTCAAAAAAGTGTTCAAATAGTTCATGCACAAAAAAGCAAGTAAATAAATACGCTAAGCAAATAGAAACGCAACGTTAGTAATTTTCTTTCGGATCATGAGCTCTTTCTCTTATTCTCTGTTGTGAAATAAATTGCTTTTTCCGACATAGTAAGAGTAAAAACATAGAAATATAGGATGCAAATTTTTTCGCAAGCGACATTAACTCAAATATTCATAGGCGGTTTGACGTACAAGCAATATTAGGATTTACAGGAACATTTCTGTATACGCCGCTGATTTCGTTTCTCATTAAGAGCTTGTGAAATCCTTCAGCGATTTTCTTTCCTAAATTAAATAGAGAGGCCTTTCTTCCCGCGTCTAAATCTCCTGAACTGAATATATTTTCGACCGTTAGGATATAATAGAAGAAACACAGCGTGAAAAAACTCAATCCAACTTAGATTCTTCAGAACAAAAGAGATCTACACTTGAATGGAATTGAATTCCAGCCAGGATAAAAAATGATTTCCACACATCAATAAGGAAAATGCGATTTTTTCGAAAAGTAATATCACCAATTGGAATACATTGTTTTCAACTTTTCCTTTCACCTCGGATATAATGGAACTTCTCTTTAAAAAGCTATCGAGCAAAACTGACTGCAAAAAGGCGCGAACTTTTCTAAAATTTTTACTGTGCTATAAATATAGCTAAGAAAAGTTTCTTGTTTTGAGATTATCATAAATAAACCAAACAAGGATTAAAAAGATTACATGATAAGATAAAAATACAACGAAAAAAATGTTAAATTTTTTAAACTTTTTAAATCGGTAAAAAAACAAATCAGAGATAAATGATTTCTGGGAAAAGTTGTGATTTCTCAATAATTATGATTTCTTTACCCAAAAAAGCCTTCACTTGGAGCAATTACTGTATACGATCAACTACTGTAAAAGTAGCAGGCAGCTCGGTGCATTGCTAAGCAATTGTTGCTGCAAAGTATGCAGCACGACGCATTTGCCATGAACCTGGATCCTTACGCTTTGGTGTTTGTTTAGATATTTGTGGTCACTTCGAAAAGAGCTTCTCATACGCGAAAAAGGCAAAAACCTTTTTTTAAGAAAGTACACAGAAGAAGAGATTTGAATGACACCACGATCCATGTGATAACTTAACCCATTTATGGCTCTGCCTCGTTATTACTGCACCACTGCCCAGAATTTATTAAAGTAAGGTTAAAAATATTCAGTTTCCAACTAATTTAAAAGGTATATGGAGAACTAGGAGGAAAATGACAAGTTATAAAAAGTATGAGCCAGAAAAGTACATAAAACATTGTGACAGGATATTATAAAAATGTCTTAATTATAACGGTTGAGTTATGTGTCTGGACCGTATAAAAACTGCTGAATTGTCGAGCGAGATTCCTTCCTCTTTTTTTTTCCCGTTGGTTATCTCTCCTTTCAGAAATATGGCCGTTTCTATGTTTTTGCTTTATTGTCCCTTTAAAACTTTATAAAATTCCGAATTTCATTTTGCAATTTATACTCAAAATGTGACTATTGTCAACTCGGTGCATTGTTGAGCAATCCTGAACCTGTTAAGTCAAGGGGCTAAACTCATGAAAAACCTACGCCAATTTCCATTTTTAAAACACTCTCTACAGACTTGTTTTTTGTTCGCTGCACGTATTCAAAGGCCTTTATAGTCGAAAATTGAATTCAAATTGCATCAACGAAGGAAGTTAAAAACTTCGTTTTGGCAAACAAGTCGAAAGTTCGAAAACTGAAACTTAGTACTTAAATTGTTGACAGTAACTGTTGACAATGCCTTCTTCTCTCTTGAAAATCATCCTTACCCACGGAAAATTTCAATGTTACATCGTCATTCTCTTTATTTACATTTACCTAGTAATAGAGCACATTCGGAAGTTTTGTCCCCATGCGATTAGAAGTAGCAAAGAACAGGATGTAAAGGCAAACTGTTGTTTCGTCGCCTTAAAACTTGTAATCCCGTTATACGGTGTTTCTACATCCGAAAAACTAAAACACCTTCCATACTCAAAATGAAGTTGCACGTCTGCCACGCGATACCGATAGATATCCAAGTAATCTTCAAAAGTAACATGATGTAAACGTCCTTTTCTCCGAAAAAAGCAATAAAGTGAACCTTCGGGAAAAGATGAAAAAAGAATAAGGAAATGACAAGATGACATGACCCTGAAATGTGTTTTGAAACCTTTTGATTCTTAAAATGTTATAAGATAAATCATGTCAACCATGAAATATAATGGTGAATGTCGAGACCAACACGTTTTCGTAATTTCGACAACTTTACCTTATCAAAAAACTTTCGGGCAAAATACTGAAAGCTGAAATGCTATTTCCTCAGCTAGCTGAACTAAAAGTGAGGTCACTATATTTGAACTTCAAATCTTTTCTTTCCTTAACTTTCCAACGATTTCATGAATCTGACCGCAGAAAGTCTCTTGTAAAACTCAAACCGTTTAAAGGCATATTGGTTATTATATGTGCAGATCATTAAATTCTGAACTGTTAATCCGCGAATGCAACTTAATTTATGCTAACAATACAAAAGAGCTACATTCCTTTTCTTCCCTCCGGCAAAATTTTTTATACATAAACAATCAAAAAAGTTGAGATTTTACTAGTACTCTCTACCATGGAGATCCAAAGGCTCGCGGCGCGATTTCTATCATCCACAAGTGAATATACTTGGCTAGTAGTCCCACGAAATCAGGCAAGAGCTTGATCTAGCTGCTGCTCGATTTGAGAGTCAATTAGCAGAATGCAGATAGCAACACTACTTTTTTAGTATATGGCCACGTCGCGTCTTCGCCCCTCACGTGGATGCTGGAAATTCCTACCTAGCGAACCACATGCTAAGAACTTTGCCTTGTTTTGCCTAATTTATAATGCGTCGATAGCTTTTGCACTACGAATCCGGCTGTAGGCAATCACTGCTTTCCCGACAAAATCCCGCTTTAGGAGCTATGCTATCATTGTTTCCAATCTTCAACATTAAAAACAAACTTAAGAATACTCGATTTACTAAACTGTTAAGCGTCATCGAACTCCCAATGCCAGAGTTAAATAAGCAATTAAAATAATGCAGTACAAAAGGCAATCCTTTACTGTTAAATCCTTCAAAGCCTTATAAACGGCTCTTTTAACTCCAAATCAAGACGGAATAAAAGGGAAAAAGAAAATTTTAGATAGTAACTTCATAGTAAGCTGGGAACGATAAATTCCGATACAACGACAGTAAATCGTGTTTTGTAACTCGACACCGGAACCGAAAACTTCAAGCCGTATTCTTTATTTACGAATCTTCTCCAAGGGTCACCGTCAGAATCGAACCGGATCGAATATGCCCACTTTACAAAGCAAACAAACCTTCACAAAGGATTTTATTTATAAATTCCCGGCATTCTTTTTTTTTCCTCCTTCAACGCGCGCGTTCTTTTGCCAAGATTGTTCGCGCGAGCTTCAAAACCTAAAATTTAATTTCCATCCGATCCGGTAAACATAAAAAAAATTGCTGCATCATTTTTTAAAAAGGGAAAATCAAGAGCAATACATATATAGCGTGCCTGATAAATATTTTCCACATTCTAACTCGGTCGTCATTTTTAAAAATAGTCAACCTTGATAAATTAGTCCTGAGGGAAAGGCACTGCGGACCAAGATAAATTGATATTAATTGTTTGGGGAGTCTTTCCGTCTCCTCAGAGAAAACCAAGTTTAAACACTTTATAAATATCATGCTTCTCGTTTTCTTCTTATCACAATTCCTTTTTCTCACCTTATCCGTGATTTTTTCTTTCTCGTCTGAATTTTTCCGTCCTTCTTTCTTTTTTAAAACAACCATTAAAATCGATCGATGACTTCGCTTTACCTACTAAAACAAAACAGACAAGCCCAAGAAAATAAAGTTGCCTTTACCAAAAATAATGTAACTCAGGTGAGCAGGTTTCAAGACTTTCGTTCGCATCCAATGAACGTCACGAATAAATCTCCATGTAAAAAAAGTCACCTGAGATCACTCCTGCGAGGAGAAAGAAAAAACTGGAGAGAGGAAAAAAAAGTTGTACATCTTTTTACTTGAAGAAAAGTTAACATCCGAAAGCCAGAGGCTAAAATCCTTTTTCGAAATTTATTATCCGGTTTTCCCTTCCTTAATTGTGATTAATATATTAGTACGGGGGAAGTAATGACAACGAATAGCCTTGGGATAACTTAAATCTAAAGTGCTACAAGTAAAATGATTAGGAACAAGGTATAATTAAATTTTACTTTTTCCCCTTTCTGGTTTTACGGTTTTAGAAGTGAATCTTTTTGAGTTTAAGACATGGAGAAGGATTAAACTTTTCTCGACAGGTTTCGACAAGAGCCAACTTGTTAAAACTTGTTCGGTTTCAAAGCAGTTGCTACAACCTAGTTAATTTTTCTGTTATTAAATTCAAGTGTTGACCGGACACGAGAGGAGAAAACTAAAAAAAAGCGAGTTTGTGATGAAGTAAGAAAAAAGTGGAGAGAGAATGAAAGAAGATAAGTTGCCTGTCTGTTTTGACAAGGCTTCGGTTATAAAGAGCCATTGGGTCAGCTTACCACATCTCAAACAACAATAAATGAAACATTTATCTAGTTTTGTCTACGCTCAGAATTATACTCCTTTAAATTATATTCATTTTCGGCGACATTATTTTCATTCGTATTTTGCGGGGTAAAAATTACAAATGGAAAAATTGCATTGTAAAGGTTTCTTCTTCGCTGAAATCGTTAAGAATAAAAATTGACTTTTTATTTAATTTTTTCACGACGCTATTCCCGAACGAATCGATTTGAATATGGATTTCAATACCAGTTAGAAGCCCTTTAAATGGTAAATCGAACCGAAGGCAAATCAACTCGGTTTCATGCATGTTAACCATCGCTGAAAAATAAAATGAATGGAAAATGAAAAATAAATTTCCCTTTCATGAAAATTTTAGTTTTTTATCACAAAAAAAGAACTCGTTAATAAAAAACCTCTACTCATCAACAATATTTCTGTCATATAACATGAAATTCTTCTTGAAAAGCAACAGATTGTGAAAAACACCAGGACATCGAAATTTAAAAAGAGGAAAGGTTTACAAATTCCGTTTCAGAAACGTTTCGGGATGTTCCAGAAATGTTTGAACGTTTCAGGAACGACCCGGAAACGTTGCTGAAACGGAGTGTGCTATTATGGAGGACAGTCCCACCAAACTCTATACAGAAGCGGTGGAGGTGCTTATCGCGTTTGCTACTGCCAGACACGACGAAAAGGTGAAACTAGATAAGTGGAAGAACCATCACTTTAAAGACAAGGAAAAATTGAAACAGTTCAAGAAAGATTTGAAAGACTCCATAAAGGGCTAAAGATTTAGGTATAATGAAAAAACTTTTATGTACCTGGAAAATAAATGGAAATAATTGTATTAAATTACTCCCTTAGAAAATAAACCAATTAAATACATATCTGTTACAAATTTCTGAATTTATTCCTTGCGAGTTTAACAGGAAGACAAGGCCTGCTAGGAGAGACAATTGTCTTTATATAAGAGTGTCGAATTCAGCACAGTACCAGAACAGATTTGAGAAGAATCAAGTGAAAAGCATAGAAGAGAGAAAACGACAAAGGAAAAGAGATAAATCACCTTGTTTTTATGAGTTTGGACACTCCCATCAATCACTCAAAGTCTTACACAATACCGTTTATAATATAGCTGTCGAAGCAAAAGATTTTAAGAAAATCTAACCTAGTTGATTGGAGCAAAATATTTATCGGTAAAAAATAAATGCAGAAGGTTAATACCTAAAAAGCGTTTAGTTTCTTCTCTTGACTTAAACTTACAGTCCATTTCCTCTAAATGTTATTTGGCGGGAGACATATATGGAGGTTGGAACCGTTTGCGAAAAAACCCGATCGCTATGGCAACTTTGAACACTGCCATTAATATTTTTATTCACAAAATAAAAAACCGTAAATAATCTTTTAATTTTAATAATTTGAGTTATTAAGTACGGACAGGTCGAATGATGGAGTGAAAGTGACAATAGAAAAAAAAAGAAAAAAAGCCTGAGTGTGAAAGAAAAGTTACTATTTATTGAAAAACTGGAAAGTGGACAACTGTCAGCTGACGATTTAAGTCAACGGTATGGGATTACACAAAGATCGGTTTACAAAATTAGGCTCACGTCGGAATTTTTTCAACCTATCGATACTTAATTACTCAAATTATTTCAAAACTAAAAGATTACTTAAGATTTTTTATTTTGTAAATAAAAATATTAATGGCGGTGTTTATAAAGTTGCCACAGCGATCGGTTTTTTTCGGAAACGGTTCATAACGGTGTCTCCCGTCAAGTGACATTGAGAGAGGTGGACTGTAATTATTTTTTCCAGATTCCTATAGGGGGACCGGGCATGCTAAATAAGATTTTTTAAAACGAAAATTATCAACGACTTTTAAAAAAAATAAAAATATTCTCCCTGACATTCTTTTAAAAAAAATTGTAATAACGAACCAAGAGACACTTTACACAAATAGCTTTAGATTTAACCACTGGCTAACGCAAAGATGTCAGGAAAGATAAATCGAAGGGCCGTGCTTGTACGAGAAAAATAATTGTCTGTTTTACTGTATATAATGCGGAAAATAAACTACGATACGAGGGATCCACAACTGTGAGAGATCGTCACAAGATTTCCCTGACATATTTCAACGCAAATAATACTGAATAAGGGGGAAAATAGCGAAACATGGAGAAAAAATGTAAAGAACTGAAAAAAATTATTAACGTGGGAATACTTTTTGTCCCTTCAGTATGTAATGTATAAAAAAGCACATTTATAAAATCATAGTTTAGGTTTTTTAATATTTTTGAAGTTTCTACCCAACAACTATTTAAATCTCCGAATAGGGGCTTTGAATAAGGTTGGTTAGCCTCGATAGTCTCAAATTTAATTATTTAAAAAAAGGCGAAAACTTAAAACATCAAAAGATTTTTTGCATAATTGTCTTAAGTTTGGGTAAGTATGTCAGGTTCCCAAATACAATGGGGTTCTTAGGCAAGTGCCGAGGTGCCAAAAATACGAACAAATCTAATTTATCTCAGACTAGATTTACAGTTTATAAATTCAAAATATTCAACAAACATTTTCCTATTCACATAAACCCTTTTTCCGTTAAACTATCGTTTCCCCTTCTTTTTGTTAACGTAGTTCCCATGACTGCCACCAGCCTGAGTGTCCCCTCTTGGGAAGTTGATCGCAAACGAAATTTTCCTAATTCCTCTAGTAGTTTATTTAACTTAAAGCCCTTTCCACCATCATTAATTTTCAGCACGGTGGAAACAAAAGCGACATAAAATAATTATACTCTAGTTTTCCTTGAAAAATGCCACCCGCCTATAGCAGTGCTAAATAAGTTGGCTTGGTACCGGGTGGCAAAAGAACTTGTAACTCCATTGCTCAGACAATCGCATAGAATTCGCTAAATACTTTTGTCCTCTCCAAAAAAATTAATACACACAACATACAGTATAAATAAAATAAAACGTTGACTGAAGAGAGGAAAAGAGCAAAAATATTTTAAATTTCAGTTTGTAATCAAAGCTAATTCTCTCGTCTAAGCTTAATAAATAGTCTTTTGTGGTTGGATAAATACGAAGAGGAATAAGCAAACGTTGGGCAGAAACCACAGCGTTTCAAGCTTGTCTGTAGCACTGTCAAGTCTTATGCCACAACAAACTGAACCATTGCAAGGGTAGAACAATTCAAATCCGAGTATTTGGTTTTTAGATTTTTTTAAAAGAAAGGAACAAAAATGGAATATGAGATAATACGTAATAAGATATGGCCTTTTATTAATAAAAAAAAATCAACTTTCTCCCTCATTGGAAAAAGGATTTTACTCTTTGCAGCAGTTAGTTTTAAAGTAAAATTCACCTAACTCTCAGTTTTTGAAAGCGTTTTCCCATTTTATTGCCATAGAAATTAGCATTGACTTTGGTCTAAAAATAATCTATTATTTGATGCCTGTATTATCAAACACTATGTTTGTGGCATTACAATTGTAATTCCACAAAGTTATAACTTTTAAAATTCTGATTAAATGTTTGCCTGATAAATCAAACAGCCTCAATTATAATCAATCACTGTTCATACTGGCCTGATGAAATTTGAAGGATGTTATTGCAAGAAAGTCCAGACAAGTGAAGAAATACATACTCCAAGATTTTGAATTTCACACAATGAATTTTAGATTTTGGAAATCTGTTATCATTTGATTTTGTTCATGGTCTCACCAATGAGGCTTTGTACCTACTTAGCAAATAACTTCAAATAACTGTAATTATCATGCACACCTTGCATCAAGGATCATCATTATTCCCTGGCTTTTTTTTTCTTACTTATAAAGCCCGAAACAGTCTCAATCAAAGCAATGATGAGCAAATCAAAGCAAAGCAACACAAAGATTAAAACAATGAGGATACTCTTACAAAGAGTATCGAGAAACCACTAAATGCCCTCACTATCCCACCAGATATTTAGTTAATTCAGTTATTAGCTGCATAAAAATTTTATACAGAGGCCAACCCGAAGAAATTCTTCTGCAACATTTTTCACAAGATAACATAGTATTAGGAATGTCAGAAGCAATGTCAAAAGAAGTAAACTGGGATATTGGATGTGTAATGACCATAAGCAGCAATGCATTAGAGATATAATAACATTGGTCTGTAGAATCTTTTTAAAGTCCTGGTGTAGGAAGTACCGGCAGGCAATGATAGATTTGGAGCGACAAAAACGGGAAAGATCTTTTTTTAGCAAAACAAGTGTTCGTGCACAGGTTTCACGAGGGAAACAGGTGCCTTCCAGTGAAGCAGTTTTTGATGATGTCAATGAAGAAGATATGGTTTTAGCTTTAGAGGCTGTCGAAGAGAATCAACCTCCTCAATCTCATCAACCTCATCAACAGGTTATTAATTCTTAATCACTCACTCATTTTCATATTTAATGTTTAACATACACTATTTGAATATGATATTGATCAAAAAACTTGGATAAGGATTTGAAAAATAATGATTTAATTACTAACTTACCACCAGTATCTCCATTATCTGCATTTCTTTAAGAATCTCCATTTTTTCAACTATTCCCTCGTCGCCATGACGCGTCATCCGATTTCACTTTTGCTAATTTATGAATTAAAAGCATTATCAGCTCACGAATAAAACACACTACTTTTTAAACACCATTTTTACTTTTATATTTACAAAAGCACAGACATTTCCACTAGGAGAAAATGCAATGATTTTAATACCAAAACACCAAAAATAATGAAATGTGCTTTGCTTTGTTATACAGCTACATTCTCTAAAAACCTTACATGCCCGAAATAATAGCCAATACTTATCTTATGAACCCGTCGATCATCTTACAATAATTTTGTTCATCCGCTAACGCTATGCGCAAAGAAGGAAAAAAAAGATACTGCGCACAGGAAATAATGATGCTATTACCTGATTGGACCAACACAAAATGCCGTGCCGTCTTATGTTGTTATACAATCATGGAAATCTTGATCAAACACCGGTTTTAATTTATATTTTATAATTTTTTAAATGTTCTAGTATTATGTGACAAAGAAATAATAAAATAAGAAAATCACGAATGGTTCTTCACTTCAACGATTGAAAAAAAGGAAAACGATTGAGTAAGTGTTCCGTTTACTATATTTTAACTAAACCTTGTTGAGGTTATGAGTGTCATTTTATCTATTTAAAGAAACTTCCCTCTCTAAAGTTAAATGTTTTTTAATAGGCAATGGAAGTGTGTGTAGACAATGTTGAATCCGTTGTGAATGCATTTAATGGCGGTGCGAAACGACTTGAATTATGTGGTCTGTTACCTTTAGGAGGGCTAACACCAAGTGTTGGATTTCTTAAAGCTGCCAAAAAAAGGATAAGTCCAGAGTGTGAAATATTTGTTATGATAAGACCAAAACCTGGGAATGATTTTATCTATAATGAACATGACATTGAAATAATGACTGAGGATATTAAAACCTTTAAAGAAAATGGTGCCAATGGATTTGTTTTTGGATGTTTAAATAGCAACAAAGAAATTGATAAAGATGCATGCCAAAAATTAATTGTAGCAGCTAAACCTTTACCTTGCACATTCCACCGAGCATTTGATGTCGTTAAAAATCCTGAAGAATCCTTGAAAATGATCATAGACTTAGGTTTTGCTCGTATTTTAACAAGTGGACAAGAAAAAAGTGCTTTCTTAGGAAAATTATTAATTAAAAAAATGGTGTTAACTGCACAGTTACTTAAAAGTGATATAGTAATTATGCCAGGTGGAGGAATCGATCACACAAATTTAAGGGAAATTTTGCAAACCACTGGTGTTAAAGAATATCATGGATCAGCTAAGGGGAAATCAAGTCGAAAAGCATCAGAAAGGGAGGAAGTTATAATTACTGATGAATCTATTGTCAGAGAAATGGTTAGAATTGGAAAAAAATTTGGTTGCGAGGCACCAATTAGGGAAACACTTCCAGGAGATAAACGCTGAAAAAAGAGAAAGGATTATGGGATAAAAATAAAATTGATCATGTAAAAAATAAAAGATTTGTTAATATATTATACATTTTGAATAAAAATATGGAACACTAAATAAATTTTGCTAAATTATTGTCCATGTATATAGAGATTTAACATAAACTGTGTTTTTAAGTTGGCAGTAAAAGTAGCAAGTCGAATAAAGCCATAAAAATAAATTTGAATTTTTTTGTAACATTTATTTCCAAAAATAATAAAAAAATGACTAGGAAACATTGATGGCTGACTATTATAGTACAAAATAATTAATAGACATGATAAAAACATGAGTTTCTTGTTAGATTATGGTTCATCCATTTATAAAAATTATAAAAATTTTAACCTATGATATTGGCTAAACCAGAAGTAAGGAAATTTTAGAACTGCTTAATAATTTTTGAAATAATTCTAGTGTGGCCGGATGACCCATTAGGCTGTTCTAATTTGTTTGACTTTGGAGTTTGGCAAACATCTAGTTTGCCTGGCTAAAGTGTTTTTCGACTTACTTTTATGTTTTAAAGGTATACAGTAACTTTGTGCGTAAACGTTTTTTGAATATTATTTTCACCGTTGATAGAAATGGAGATTACTATGGCTGCGCATTAGACCCTGTCAAGTAGTTTTGTCAAGAAGTTTCTCTCACTTTTCCTTATTTTAGAGCCCTTTATTGTAATAAACCACATCAACTTTCTTTTCTTGAATTTTTTCCTGCAACAAAAAAAAGTTAAAACTATTAGTTTTTAATTATTTTATTTGGAAAAAATCAAATGCTTATAAAAATCGCACGATCTTTTCTGCAAGCTACTAGGCTAAAAAAAGTTTCATTATGATAATTTAAGAGTCTAAAAAGAATAATCTTACCCTAACTCCATCTTCTAGCTTAGACACATCAATCGAAGCCCTCTGTTCGAACAAAGCGCAGCACATCGGTGTGGCAAAAGTAAGACACAAACCGCAGATGAAAACGCTAAGTGGCGTAGATAACCATGGGAACCTTTTGAACGTACCTTTCCGATCTAAATTGTTCATAATGATCGGAGTGACAACTGAAAAAAAAATATTAAAATTAGATACCTAAGAATTTTAATTAATTTACCCAGTTGAAACGACACCCACGATGCGAAAATAAAAAATTTAAAAAAAAAGAACAACCCTCGAGTATTTAATCAGTGGTAACGTGGAACAAACAGAAAAAGAGCTTGTGCTGCTTAATTTAATTTTTTAAGTCAATCCCAAAACTTTATCATGCTTGGAAAATCAAGACTGTTATACGATTTTTTTTAAGCAGGTGGGTGGAAATGGCCGTCAATATAAATATTAAATTTTTTCAAGGCTTTCACACTCTGGAAGAGTTGAACTCACTCATCCCGGGTGCAGCCATCCCATCTCTGCTGATGATAGTGGAAATGATAGCGAGAGAAGCTGCTTTTTTTGAATCACCCAATTTCGTACCATCATTTTCATAAATCGGTATCCCCTTCTGCAATTCTCTGATTCAAAGAAAATTTATAATTCAAATATTTGTAAATGGGACTTTATGACATTTAACATGCAAGCTATTAAAAAAAAGTAGTAAATAAAAAATTGAACATACTCATTCCAGGAGCTGCCATTCCTATCCTACTGAATGTAACTGCGGTTATGGCAGCCTTTGCTGCATTTTTGGAATCTCCTAGTTTCTTTCCAGCTTGGTCTGTGACAGGTATTCCTTTTTCCAGCTCCCTTGATTTTTGCAAAAAAATTAGATAAGCAAACACCACAGTGATAGTAAGTCACTCCATTTCAAACTTTTTTTAAATGGTTATTAATGTATCTAACGGAATCAACTTTTTTATACAAATCAATCATTTCCTGTGCAATGCCCTTTTTTGAACACAATAGGATAAGATTTATTTGATAAGCCATCACATCAAACATCAAAAAAATCAAAAACAGAATATAAGAAAAAAACTTACTGCATCCTCATCATGGGAATATTAATGCAATTAGCAGCAGCAACAGCAACAAATGGCACACAGCGACCAACCAATGGAGGAAATCTCTAAAAAAATTAAGTGAATTTTTTTTAGTTATAAGGTAATAAAGGTTGTTGGCAATTTTGTTTTTCAAAGTAGATTTTTCCTCAAAGATTATTACAGCTGATTATTAAGAAGCGATTATTTAAAATAATATGTTACTTAGTGTAAAATTTATTTTTTTGAAGAACTAAAAGTGTTACTTACAGCTGCCATTTTATTAAGAGATAAAGCTGTGACTAAAGCACCACCAGTGGCTAGGACGTAGGATTTGGCCATCTGCCTGCAAGAAAATATAAATTTTTTTTAAAAGGACTGCTACAAATTATAAAGATTTAATTTTTTCGAAACTTACTCGTTTGATATGGCAGCATCACCACTTCTATTTGTATAATTCACCAAAGCATTAAAGCTCTGATTGATCCATTGCCAAAATATAACAGCCCCTGTACTTTTATAAAAATTCATCATACAGCCAGTAATTGCCATATTCATTGGAACTTGAGCAGACATTCTTCCGATGGGGTTCATTAATTCCCCTGTATCTGGATGGTATGCTGAATCGTATAATTCTTTTGCTCTCCATATTTCATCATCTGTTAAACATTCCACTTTATCCCATTCGCATTTCCTACAATTAATTAATATTTTTTCATAAAGTGAATCTGATTTTTTAAAAATTGAACTTATGAGTTTATAATTTTTTTTAGACTTGCCTGACAGCTTGAACAATGTCCTTTGATCTTTCTAAAGTTGCAGTAGAATTAAACAAATTAAGGGGATTGGTTGTTGAAAAATAATACTTGGCCCTACCAACATATGTAGATTGATCATATCTTGGCCTGTCAATATTTATGTCTCTTTTAGTCATCTGAAATCATATTAGAAAGACTTATCATTACAAAGTCAAAAGGTCATTTTTTACAATGCCATAACTTCTCTCTAAAAAAGATTATTTTATTAAGGCAATGTAATTTAATATAAAACAATAAAAAGAACAAGCTTTAATAAAAATATTATAAAATCTTTTTTTTTTTTTCTTGAAGAAAAAATCGATTGGCACTTGGCCAAATATTTTGTTAACTGTGAAAAAATAATGCAATACACATACAATAGTTTATAAAAAAATCCAGCTCAATTAATTAGAACTACCAGTTCATTAATACTGCTAACTACTCTTTCAACAACACTTCAGGGGACTTACTTTTTACGGTTTTATATAACAGCTTCTTATCACCGAATGAAAGGGCAGAATAAGGCGACAGGGAATCACTGGTTTGGTCTATCACAACATAATATCAATGAGTTATGGAAATGAATGGGTACTCCTTGATAACATGGAACTGGATTGTACTATACCATTCAGATTTTCTCGACTTCTAAAATTCTCATATTCACAAAGCGTTTACTGCATTTTTGCCTCATAATCATGAAAAAATTTTAAATAATTTCCATTTAAATAATTTTTATTAACAAGAAATTTACCTCGGTATTATTTTTCCCAAACAAATTAAGCAGAAGACGGTTTAATGTTGGCAGTCGTGGTTAGGTTAGGTTGCAGTAAGCATGAAACTCGCTAGGTTATGTCGTCATGCTTATGTATTAGTTGTATTTCCTTTTGATAAATTAAATAAGTCAACACGATAATAATTTAACAATAAAAAATGCCGATGAGAAGTAAAATAACACTTAAAACACCGTACATGCCGATTGAACAATTCGATCCAAAACAAATTCAAAGTATTACACAAAATGAAGCTGATTTAGAAAAAGATGCTGACAGTATAGATTTTAATGCTCTCCTAAATGAATTACCACCAAATATCTCAGATGCTGGAAGGTAAGACAGCAATTCATTTCTTGCAATCAGCTAATAATCTTATCAAAAAATATTTTGAATTTTTAGGGATAGTTTTTCTTATGATGTTGCCATGATCTTACATGGAATGAGCATGGAAAAGTACATTGATCTCTTTAAGACTTACGATGTTAGTTTAGAAACATTCTTACAAATGAACTATAATGATCTCAATCAATTAGGAATAACTAATCCTACTGATCAGGATAAAATAGTGAACGATTTAAAAAACATTAAAAATAATTCACTGGATTTTGCTGGAGATGTTCCAGGGAAGCACTATGTAATTCCTAGAAAGTAAGAGAAGGCCTGATATCTGCATTAAAGCTAATCGTAAAAAGTTTGAAAAGATTGTTCTTTGTTCCAGTTCTTATGAAGATTTTGTGATTGTCAAAAATGTCCTGAATCAAGTTATTTTTTTACAAAGTTATGGATCTTACACAATTCTTCAGATGAAAAAGAATGTGCTTTTTGACTATTTCGTGTCAAGAAATCAGACTGCTGCTGGAGTTTTAAGACTTCTGTCTGAACAAGCTTTGTTACAGGCCAATAGAATATGTGAAATTTTATTTGATGGAAATTTAAATGGAAATAGTTTAATATCATCAGCAATAAAGGTGAGATTTTGAAGTATGTATGTATAAAAAATTACACTATGTAGTACTTAATTATGAATCATTTTTAGGAACTGAATCTTTTTAGACCCCTATCCTTTTTTTCCCCTTACAATTAATACCAATCTAAGGAAATTTTTTTTGTAGGAGAACAATAAAGAACTTCCGCCATCTGTATTGGAAAAATTAGTGGCTTCTAAGTACAAGCCTAAATCAAAATCTAAAGTAAAGAAAATAATTCTTACAATTGTGAGTGCTGTTGGTTTGCCATCTTTGGTTTGCCTAGCTCTGTTAATCGGGAAAAAAATGGCATATTGACTTCTGAAGAAGCAGTTTTGATAAATCCAGCTGCTTTAAGGAATCTAACACATGAAAACAGAAATCGAAAACTGATCATTTACTGACATACAACTTTCGTATTAAAAATTTGTCTTCTTATAATGGAATACAATAAAGTTTTTTTTTTATTAAGTTAACCCAATTTTTTTTTTTTTTTTTTTTTTTTTTGAAAAAATCGGCTTAAAGTGTTGGTTATACCTATAAAAAAAAGAATTGTCATGAAGAAAAAAAATGTTACCGCTTCAAGATCAAGAATTTAAAAAATGCGAACTGCCGTGGAAGCAGCGATCGCCATCTTGAATTACGTCATTTTGAATGAGAGTCTTCGGCTTTATAGTGATGTTAGGTTAAGGTGTATTTAATTCACATACATGCAAAATTATCAAACTACTTAATTTGACATGGTTAAAAGAAAACATCCTAGCTCGGTAAGTTAAAAATTTACCGATTGTTATATTTTCCATCGTAAGCCAAATACTTGAAAAGCTATGAACGGACCAAATAATCCGCCTCCCATCAAACCACGTACTGGTATCGTGGGAATTGAGAGAGGTATTCAAGAAAAACAGCGTGCTACTGATGCAAGTATATCACAAGCTTTTCAAGATTTAAGTAAATTAATGGCCAAAGCTAAAGAAATGGTCGCAATATCTAGAAGTATTTCCACTAAGATTAAAGAAAAGCAAGGTGACATTACAGAAGATGAAACAATACGATTTAAATCTTATTTACTTAGTCTTGGTATAGATGATCCTGTGACAAGGGAATCTTACAAGTCAAATGATCTTTATTATACAAATTTGGCAAAGCAAATAGCTGAAATGCTGCTAGTTCCTATTAAAGAAGTTGGAGGAATGATGACTTTAACAGATGCTTATTGCAGAGTGAACAGAGCAAGAGGTTTGCAATTATTGTCACCTGAAGATTTATTAGAAGCTTGCAAGTTAATGGAACAGTTACACTTACCAGTGATTCTTCGCCGTTTTGATAGTAATGTATTAGTTTTACAACTCAGTAGTTATAATGATAAATCGGTTGTGAAAATGACTGCTGAATTTTTAAAAGTAAATGGAATGGTTACATCAGGTGATTTAGCCAAAGAACTTGGTGTACCAGTAACTTTAGCACTTGAAAGACTTTTAACAACTGAAAAATTTGGCTTTGCTGTTCGTGATGATTCCATTAATGGACTTACTTTTTATTACAATTTATTTATTCATGGAAATGAGGAATTAATCGCACCTTATTGTTTGTAATTTGGATTCATTTTTTATTATTATGGTGTTTTCTTCATTTCCCACAGGCAAGTTTTTTTTTAGGGGGAGTGGGCGATATTTTGAAATGTTTCACTGAAAATGTTTTAACAAATTTATTTTTTTTAGGTACAAGAATCTGAAAGTCAACCCAATAGTTTAGAAACTTCAAGAGCATCAACACCCACTGTTCAATGTAGTACACCAAGCGAGCACAGCACTCCAATTCCTAGTGTTACAGAAGAGACTATTAAAGAAAAAGTATACCGTTTTAAGGATCCTAAATTTCAGCATAATAGCATAGCTAGCAAAAGTCCTACAAAAAAAAGAATTTGGAAATCACTAAAGCAGATAATTGCACAGGAGAGAGCTTTGCCTTGGGGAGAGAATTTTGTGCATTGTAAGTATGCAGAACAAGGTACATGAGGATTGGCATCAGGCTCTAAATCAGCCTGAGCTAAAAACAATCTCCAAAATTTTGAGTAAAGAAATCAGCAAGCTTTGCTTGTGCCGATCATTTTTTCTCAGTGCACTGACAATTTATTTATTTCAGATAACACTATCAATGCTCCTCCGTCATTCAAACCTGCTAAGAAATACTCTGATATTTCCGGTTTAGTTGCTCCATACACGGATCCCCAAACAAAGCTTCATTATACAACACCAGAGGAATTTCAAACTATACGAAGTTTACCAAGTGACATAATATCTGGATATCTCGCATTGCGAAGAGCCAACAATCCCATTCCTTAATCAAAAACTGTCTAGTCAAAATAATGACTCCAACAGAAGAAAATCCAATGGATTCGGATTCAGCTCCATCAAATTCAATTATGGATCGGTCTTTGGATAATGACGAACCAATCGACATGCCAGATTGGAAAAACAAGAAAAAACACGTTTTTATTTTGAGCACTTCTGGTAAGCCGATTTATTCGCGTTATGGAAGCGAAGACAAGCTTGTCACTATATTTGGGGTAATGCAAGCTTTAGTTTCGTTTGTCCAGTCAAGTAACGATACGATCCAATCTATTCGAGCCGGAGATACGAAGTTCGTATTTTTAGTACAAGAACCAATTATTTTAGTAACTATTTCAAAAACAGCAGATAGCGAACGACAATTAAACATGCAATTGAAATATTTATACAATTTAATTTTATCCATATTAACGTCTACTCAGCTTAAAAAAATATACGAGGAAAGACGGAATTTTGATTTAAGAAGACTGCTAACAGGATCGGAAAGATTGATTGATCATTTGCTGAATTTCATGAGCGTGGAACCGGGGTTTTCACTCGGGAGTGTCAGATGCTTGACGTTAGATCCATCCGTTAGAAACGGAATTCGTTCAACGATTGTCGCAACTTGTAGCAAAATAAAGAAATTAGTATTCGCGTTATTGATAGGCAACAATCAGTTAATATCGTTTGTGCGAATGGAAAAATACCATATACATCCTGTTGATATGCATATTATTTTTAATTTAATCGATTCCACAGAATCATTCAAAACTGCGGAAAGTTGGACTCCGATTTGTTTGCCGAAATTCGACCCGACCGGATTTCTTCACGCTCATGTTTCTTATTTAGCTGAAGATTGCCAAGCTTGTTTAGTATTATTAACAGTTGATAAAGATATATTTTTTACATTATCAGAAGCTAAACAAAAATTAGTAGAAAAAATGCGTCGAGGAAATCTTTTAGAACCGATCAACGAGTCCATGTCTCAAGCTATGATTGGGACTTCATCGATTGGCATACCAGAGCTTAGGCATTTTATTTATAAACATAAACAAACTTCGCATTATTGGTGCCCAAAATTTGAAGCGCCTTATTCAACTCCTGAAGATAATGAGAGAATTCATTCTTTATATAGGAAATTACATGAAGACATACAAACGAGGAATTTAAAGTTACTTTTTGAACAATTTGGTACAGAGACTTTGTTGGGATGGGTTACAGTAGACTTGGAATTGTACGTCGCTTTCGAGCCTATGATTTTAAAAGATACGGCTATTAAATCAATTAACAAAATATTGAGTTGGGTAAAAAAAGAAGAAGAGAAATTATTTATTTTAAGTGATTCAACATTTTGATGCCGCCGAAACTTCTTCATTGATTCTTTAAATACCTGAGGAACTTAATTTAAAATGTCTTAAAGTGCAAAATCAAAAATTTAAATATTTATTCAGCAAGTTTTTAAAAACTAAAATCTGTTATTCTAGCTAAATATGATAGTATAGTAGCAATCCTTTTTTTTTTTATATGATATATTAAAGTGCTTTTATGAATATAGTTCAACAAAATTGTTAAAATGCGCAACATATTAACTGTAATTGATGATTTTTATTGTAAAACCTTTTTATTGAAAAATTTCAGAAAAATGTTGAAAATTACGGTATCAGATCTCAGAAATGTTCGTGCAAAGTGCCAGTTATCAGCAGTCCTGACCTTGCTCTGTGAGGGAGAATCTGACCAGCCAGCTTCTGATATCTTATTTTACTTGCGCTTAATTAACATTTTAGAAGAACGAAAGCAAATAGGGAGGATTGGGAGATGCAGACCAAAACGGAAGCTATAATCATGGATACAGGTACAAGAGCTAAGAATAAGTAATATAATAATTATTTTTTATCCGAAAAATAAACTTGTAAAACCTTTAACATTTTAAATTTCCCTTATTAAGGAATTAAAAGAATTTTTTCTAGTCTGTTATAATTTAATTCAAATTATTGCTGTCAACTCCGGAACTTTCGTTTGACTTTGAGATCTTGATCTTGCCGACCTTGAATATTTGTGATCGTGACGTTGGCAACGCAAACAAAACACGTCAATGTCGACAAAACAAAAGAACGTGAAATTTTTAAATTTACGTGCAGAAAAGGTAAAGTTTTATTCTAGAAATGGTTCGTTAAATTTTCATTAATTCAATAGAAATAAGTTACTTAATTTATATTTCACCAACGTTTCAAATTAGATTTAGAAAAATTGAAACAACCACGGAAGAGTCATTCTAACCTAACCTTAGCTTCTTTTTGCTTACCGTTTCGTTTTCTCCCGTTTTGCGAATATCTATTGAACAATACTGATAACTGGAAGTTACTATCAAGGATATGATTACGTATCGTTTGTATACGTATGCTTTTGCATTATTATTTCACGGAAACTTCTTTTTTCTTTCGCAGTTTTTAGCTAAAACAAATTTAAATTTTTTAGGATTTGAAGCAAAACAAACATAAGGGTCATATCAAAGTGAAAAATGTGAAAATGCAACTTAGGACTAGTTTTCAACAAAAATCGAATTTCGGAAAGAGGGTAAATGGTGTGTAAAGGAAAAAAATGGATATACCTGTGATAGCAAGCACGAACAAAGCATTTGGTGTAATGACAGTGCCAACGATTGATCATCTGTCAGATGATGATGCAAAAAAATTAATTGAAAAGAAAAATCATCACATTGATGAAATTCTGCCAAATAATAATAAACAGGGTTTGCTGAATGTGCGAGCCCTTTTTTTCTTAGTCTTGTGGTATTTTTTTAGTGGATGTACATTATTTTTAAATAAATACATTTTAACATATATGAATGGAGACCCAACAGTATTAGGTAAGGCAGTCTAAATTTATTAACATTTAGTGTAAAAATTTCATGTAATAAATATCTACTTTTTCTTTTTTCAGGCACATTTCAAATGTTAATGACCACTGTATGTGGTTTCATTCAATTGTACTTTCCATGTGGAATGTATAAACCTGCAGCAAGAATTACACGGCCACCTGGGTTTTTCAGGCATATGATGTTAGTCGGTTGTACAAGGTAAAGCATATTGGCTACTATTTACGTGATCATTTTTGTTGCTCGGTATATAAAATAGCTGATCAGTGTTTTAGATAATCAATAAAATATTAATTAAAAGGTTTGTTAATTACTTTGTCAGTCTTTTACATGTTTAAGGAAAAATTTGTTGAGGCTTTTGCCTAACCATTAACTGCTTTGGTCCCAGTATGGTATCAAGCACTGCACTTCTAAATTTCAAAAAATGTGTATATGATCATTAATGTTTTTATGGCCCAAATGTTTATTTACTGATCAAAGGTGAATGAATATTTTGCTAATTATGAAAAACTTAAATCTGAGGTTTTTCCAGTAATTATGGCTTTAACAAAAATGTAACTGTTTTATGATTTCTGATTGGATTTTTTTTCTTTTTCAGATTTACAACAGTGATATTAGGTTTAGTAGCACTTGATTATGTAGCAGTTAGTTTTACTGAAACGATTAAGTCATCAGCACCATTATTTACTGTATTAATATCAAGATGTTTATTAGGTGAAAATACTGGTTTATATGTCAATTTATCTTTATTACCTGTAATGTCTGGTCTAGCACTTTGTTCTGCTAATGAACTTAGTTTCGATTTAAGAGGTTTCATCGCTGCCATGTTAACCAATCTTACGGAATGGTAGCTATTTTTTATTTTCTCCTTTTTTTGAGTTGATTTAATTTTTGCGTTTCAAGTTAAGTACATTTTTCGTTTTTCAGCTTGCAAAATGTTTACTCCAAAATGCTAATTAGTGGGGAAAAATTTAAATATACGTACGTATTTTGAAATTATTGAAGGCTGAAGTTCAACTGTTTAATTGATTGAATGGTTTTTTCCAGGCCTGCCGAACTTCAGTTTTATACTAGCATTTCATCGATATTAGTTCAGATTCCAGCAACATTCCTATTTGTAGATTCGATGGGAGTCCGGCAAGCTCAAGACACTTCCTTACTTCCTGCATTTATAATAAATGGAATATTTTTCCATTTTCAGAGTATTTCAGCGTATGTACTGATGGATTATATTAGTCCAGTCACACATAGGTAGATCAATTAACAACTTCTTTAACGGCTCAATCGTTATTAATTTTCTGATTAACATTTCCGTTTCTTTTCAGTGTGGCGAACACAGCCAAAAGAGCATTTCTCATTTGGTTGTCAGTCATTCTATTCAACAATCCAGTTACGTTATTAAGTGGACTAGGGACTGTCACAGTGATCGTGGGTGTTCTCTTATATAATAAAGCTCAAGAATGTGATCGAAATGTCATGAGCAAAACCTTACGATTATGATTTCCAGAAATTAACTTTGCAACGTTTTTATTACCAAAATACCGTCCTGATCTTTTAACACGATTCCAGGCCTAGGTTGGTTTGACTGAAACCGTGGAAGACTAAAACGAATTTTCCATCTAGAGTATAATATAATTTGTAAGTCACAATGTACCTGCCGATAGGGTTTTAAGCTATTAGTCATAACTCTCTTTTTTTCCTCTTGTTTTTCAAATTCGAAAAATCGCATTTATATTTTGAAATGTAATTTTTTTATTTCGGTGAATAACGGATTGAAATTTAGTCGATTAAATCTACACATAAAGACTTATAACGATTTGATAAATGTCGCTATTGTTGCAATAACTTTATTTTGTGATATTAAAAAAAAGTACCATTTTTTGTAATAAAAATTATTTATTATAATTATTCGTTTGACTGGAAGTTTTTTTAAAAGTACTGCAATTCCTAACATTAATATTTCTTTTGAGTTTGCCAGTTTACAAGTAAAGACAGGAATGTGGAGGTAAAGAAGAATTACTAAAAATATTTGTTAGCAAGATTTCCCTTACATCAAAATTAAAGCAACAATGAATTTTTCGTACCACTAGAGCTAAAACAATTTTGCTGACTATGTAATATCAATTATCACAAATTATCCTCAAGATGAAAGCTGAAAGGCCCTTACTTATTAAGATTTTTAAAAAATAACAAAAAGACAATAAACAAATTAAAATGATAAATACCATTTGTAAAATATGATATTCGCAATCGGTAATAATATTTTCAGTCCCATTTTCATTTTATAAATCACTCAATATTATGATAAAACACAACGATATCCTATACAGCTGTAGTCTTCTGATGTGTTTTCCTTGTGCTGACTTTTCAATTCAAATTTGTCATAATGATTCGTTTCCCATAAACCAGGAGTTTGAATAATCTGCAAAAAAGATTTTCAGTTAATTCCACTTTAAATTATAAAATAAAACACTAAGAGCTTACCTTCTGAACTAACTCTTCAAAGGCACATTGAACTCCATCCTTAGTTTTTGCACTTGATTCAATAAAAAGTGTAGCATGCCTTCTTGCAAATTTCATACCTTCCTCTTTTGTCACTTCCCTTCCATCTCGATCTATTTTATTTCCAACTATCATTTTAACTATGTTTGATTTTGTTGAATAAGTGTCCAATTCATTTAACCAATTTTCCAGTTTTTGAAAACTTGCTTGACTTGTAACATCATATACAAGTATAGCTCCTTGTGCATCTCTGTAATAGCTTGGCGTAAGAGTTCTAAATCGTTCCTGTCCAGCAGTATCCCAAATTGCCAATTTTACTGTGTTTCCATCAACTGTTAATCTTTTAGTTTTAAAATCTACTCCAATTGTTAAAGGCTGTTCTGGATCAAAATTATCATCTGTGAACCTTAATAGAAGACTGAAAAACAAAATGAAATAATTTTTAGTATTGCATCCATTGAACCCTAATCAAAGTTATAAAATCTGTTGTAGGAAATAGATGTAATCAGCAATTATCTTTTTATTTGAGGCTGCAGTAAGCAAAAAAAAAAAAATTATGAAACATTGTCAAGAACCTGATTTATCAACAATACTATATGGATGGATCCTGTAAGGTAAAGTGGTTTGCAGTTGCAATTTCATTTGAGCCTAGTATATTACTGCTTTGTAATAAAACTTTCTCTCATACTTATTAAAGAATGAATGAAACAAAACGTAAATGACTTAAATTCATTTTACGCTACCTGATGAAATAATAAAAAGTAAAGTATGACATTGAAAAGGAAATGGAAGAAAATTGACAAAATTTTCTAAAAATTACCTTGATTTTCCGACTCCACTTTCCCCAATAATCAATATTTTTAAAGTAGTTAAAACTTGATCATCCATGACGAATACTTTCCCTGCTTTTAAATCTTATGTCAATAACGTTAATACGATAAAAATGTAAAAAATAAAATCCAAGACGTAATAACTAATAATTATTATGAATCATTTTGTTTTCAGTTTTCCACTGCACTCTAAATTTCGGTTAAATAAAATTGCGGATTCTTGCTATACCAACCAAAAAATATAAAAATTCACGAACCTTCGTGACTTTCTTCCTTTAAAGTTGTCGGATTGAAACAAAAGACGATAAAAAACGCTGATTTTGATCCTAATTTTGAACAATTTTTAATATTAAATATGTCTGGAGACGTTCAGTAAGTATTGATGATTCTATTAATCTAATTAAGGTGATATGAACTAAGGTTAAATGTAAAAACCGGCTTGGAAATATAAGCTTTTACGATCTCGGAAAGATCTAGAAGGAAGCCATGCAGCCCCGCGTTGTGTTCCGCCATCAAAATTGTAGGATCGTGTTTGTTGAATATCTATCGATTGGCTGTTAAATTTGGAAGTCTTGTCACTGACAATGTCACACAATATCCAGATGCATTAGTTTGCAAGTATTGATGTTCAGTTTTTCATTTTCTTGCATTCCCCGACAACAAGATGCCGATTCATGGTCATGCTTGTAAACACCCTTTTTTTTTTTTACCACAAGGCGATCATGTACACCAAAGACGTAATTCGTTAGGTTATAGTGGCTATCAACGCCTTTGATATGTACTATGCCTTTTACTTTATATAATCATTTAATGAATTATTCGTGGGAATAGGCTAATCCTGTTGAGTCATCAGAAGGCTCATGAAACAAATTTAGATGAGATCAGAAATGAGTGGATGAATTGTAACGATTGTTTTCTGTTATAGAGCAACACCACCGCCTGTTATGTGGGCACAAAGATCAACCGCTATATTATTAACAATATGTTTGGAAGACTGTAAAAAGCCAGATATTCAAATATTAAATGATAGGGTATATTTTAAAGGTGTAGGAGGTTCAGATAAGAAAAACCATGAAGTTACAATAAACTTATATAAAGAAATAGACCCAGAGGTAAGAATTTCATGTTAAGGAAAGAGTATCAGCTTTGAAAATGGATGTACGAGTGCTGTGTTTGCTTTTAGAAATCTCTACACTGGGTTCGAGATAGGAACATAGAATTCATTTTAAAAAAGAAGGAAGATGGACCATTTTGGCCTCAATTAACAAAGGAAAAAGTAAAATACCACTGGCTCAAAGTTGATTTTAATAAATGGAAGGATGAGGATGATTCGGAAGATGAGGGAATGGGTGGAAATGACGATTTAGAAGAAGTGAGTATTTTTTTTTTTATTTGCAATATAATATAAAGAGGGTAGTTATAGCAATATGGTCTGCTTTTGGTCTACTGCACTGGTGAGGCAAAATAATCCCTGCTGGGCATTTTAAACGAAAAACTCTATTTCAGATGATGCGACAGATGGGTGGACTTACTGGTGGTGGAGAGAAACCTGATTTTGATTTGAATGATGAACCAGATTCAGATGATGGAGAAATGCCCAGTTTAGAGTAATATTTTAAGTAAGAAATGAAAAAGAGAGATTTTATTTTAAAAAAACAAAAAAAAAACATTTTTTTGGTTAATTTTGTATTTGCTGCCTCATTTTTAAAGACGCTTTAGCAATAGATTAAAAGCAGCCCAAATTTACGAAAAAATCGTTTTAATTTTAGCATAAATTTTTGAATATGGACAATTTTATAGCAGATAGCTTCTCTTTTTCTGTTTTTGCTTAAGATCATTCTTGACCCTGTCTAACAAAGTGAAATAAACTATGCTAAATAGTTACCTTCTCTTGCAAAATTTATGACTTAAAATATTCTCAAAACATCTTGAATTAGCATTTGTTGATTTAAAACATTTTCAGAGTATTGGTATGCCGTACGACTTTTTTAAAATAGATAGAATGCATAACATTTATAAAAGTCGTTAGTGCTGGTCTCTAGGTAGAGGATCTCACTGGTTCTGAATCTCACTTGTTCAATTTTATAACGAAATCATTTTTTTTTATTTAAGATGATGCGGCAAATGGGTGGTTTAGGAGGCGGCGGCGGCGGTGCTGACACCAAACCTGACTTCAACGATTTGAATGAATCGGACTCCGATGATGGAGAACTGCCCGACTTGGAATAAGCTATTTAGTGCAAAACCATTTTCTTATCAATTATATTCCTTTTTGTATTAATTTCACAAAACAAACAAAAAAAAACAATAAATAGTTAAAAAAAATAATATTAATAATGACGATTTAGGTGGAACTTTAACAGTTTGAAATGCAGGCTTGTGTTTTTATTTCTGCACTGAGTATGAATGAGCGTGATGATTCCTTTGTTTACACAAATAGTAGATACCCTAGTTTTGATTCGTTTTTTAATTTCTCGTATGTTAATGATGATGATTGACAGGCAATGTTTTTTTACGTCTTGTGTCGACATTTGTCGTATTTAAGTGGTTTTGTTTATACTAAGATACGTTAAATTCCGACGCCAATGTAATACATACAAATAGTGCTACTCTAAGATTAAGAATAAGGTTGCTAAACAAAATAAATAATCATACTTAAAGGTACCACGTTAGCTGATATTATTGCGATTTCATTGCCCTCTTTTTCTTCCTTTTTTGAAATTAATTTTGATAGAAAGTATAAAATAAATTCAAAAATAGTTAATTTTTTTACCCTTAATATCGCCGAAGCAAAAAATAATGCGTACTTTTGAGGCAGCTTTTTTTTTACTCCAAAAAATCTAGCTCTCGTGTTTTAGCCCATGTTCTGTAACATAATGTAGCTCTCTTTTTTTTAAAAATGAAAAGTGAAGTTTATATTTATTCTTCAGTTATTTTTGAATGACCTTTTATTGAATCCTATCTCTGTAACGCAATTCTGCATTTCTTAATTGTGTAGACTTTACCCGTTTGTTAAATATAAAGAAAAAACTAAAAAAATCTTGTCTTTTTTTCCCCTAAGAAAATAATTTAGCCAACTCCGTTGCCCTAAGTGGCGACTTGATTTGCAGGACTCACACACCGGAAAAATCGGGTTTGAGTCAATCCCTAAACAGTTCAGATTTTTTCTGGCTTCATGTCACCGTAAGACATAGGACGAGGATCTCTATCATGTGACTTTAATTTGAGAGCGTGTCTAGCAAGCCACCTTTGTTATTTTTACGCATTCATTTCATTTTTAACCGAACTAAGCAAAGTAGTTGCTCTAGAATTTTCGAGGACCTGATAAAAATTAAGAATCGACATTTATTTAAAATTTGTTTTAAAAATTTGAAGATTCTTATTTTGTACTTAAAGGTTAAGGTGAATAAAACATGCAATGCAATTTTATTTTGAAAATGAAGGAATCATTTCTATTTATCAGGAAATCAAATATAAGCATGATGTTGCCAAAATATTCATTTCAAACTCCATTGTTTCAAAACCGTAAAACTTAAGTTGGCATCACTGCTTTAACAAAAAAAAAAATTTCGTTTTAATAGTGAACTTCAAGCTTTTTCTGGGAAAAAAAATGTGATGGATAAGTGACCATACGCGAGCATCAGTTTGCAAGATGAAAAGGTAAATCACTTTTTGCTTTTAGCTGTCAGGCTTTTATTAAGGCTCATTTTCTTTCATTTTTTCAACAAAGGTTTCATCTGTGCAGGTTTGAAACCGTCATGTCGATTTTTACCCTTAGCCGCATTATCAAATTCTTTCGTGCCATCGTAATTTGAGAAAAAAGCACAAAATTTTCAAATGAGTGTTCAGTAGATATATTTCCAGTAGAGCTGTTCGAGACCAGTATTTACCGATACGAGACTTGGAGCTAATAAGCTAATAACCGCTAGTCGATAAATACTGGTCTCGAACAGCCTTGGTTTGCAGTACAGTTTGAAAAAAGGCGCCCGTAGACTTGTGTTTAGGCAACAGGTTTTACGAAAATTTTACAAATAATGAAAACAATTCATTTTGGAAGTTTCTTTTTATAACCGACTTAAGCTTTAAGAGTAGACATTATCAAAGGTAAAAAAGAGCTAAAGCAACGACTTTCAAATGAAAATCTTGAAGTTCAACCCCAATTTTTCACGTGCCAGATGAGTATGCTTCCAGTAGTCCCACACAACTATGTCAAACAGGTGCTTCCTGGACAAAGAAAAATTTTACTATTTTAATTTGAAAAAAGGTTTTTATGCTTAAACGCCAAAAAAAAATTCTTATGGGCGATTAAAAATCCCTTAAAGAGAAAAGCCTTCTCCTACCAACCAAATTATCTATATTTGCAGATACTTGACCTTTTTCTAAAATTAACCATTAAAGAAAGTAAATTGCAGATGTTGTTAAGAGATTGATAACAAATCAATCAAACAACTCATTCCTGTACATGGTTTTTTCTCCACGTCCACAAAAGTGATGTACTAAATTCAGCGTTGGAGCTTCTTTATGAATAGCGAGGAAAAAAGAGCTAACAAGCAGTGCGAGCGAGATCAAGTTCAGGGTCATCCCATGCAATATTTAACAAGATTTATACTTGATAAGGCGACTAAATTATTTAAGTGCCCAACACATATTCCCTTTTGTAATTCCGTTAAATGAAAACATTTATTACGTAATAGTTTATCATAAAATCGTAAAACATTGTATATAAGCTCACTCGCAAGCCGGCTTAATCGAGAACAGGTCGCGTGTTAACAATCATGTCACTTCCAGCAACTTACGTTGAAGGCTTCCACGATTTGGAAGCAGTGAAAAAAGTTAAATATGTTGATTTTGGGAAAACCGGATTGAAAGTTTCAGTTTTGGGATTCGGTGCCGGTGCCTTCGGTAATCACTACGGGTAAGCTCATTATTTCATTTTATTTTACACTTCATTTTCCTTGCTAAGTAAATTATTAATTGCAGTGATTACAAATTGGAAGACGCTATCAATACCCTCCACGATGCGTTAAAAAAAGGTGTCAATTACATCGACACTGCTCCTTTTTATGGAGAAGGACGATCGGAAAATACTTTAGGAAAAGCTTTAAAAGGAGTTCCAAGGAAGGCTTATTACATCGCAACTAAAGTCGCCAGATACAGCTTGGATCCTGCAAGAGCATTCGATTTCAGCTACGAAAACACAATTAAAAGCGTAGATGAAAGTTTGAGGAAATTGGGTTTGGATTACGTAGATCTCATCCAAGTTCATGATGTCGAATTTGCCCCATCAGTCGATATCATTGTCAACGAGACCCTTCCTGCTCTTGAACAAGTCGTTAAAAGCGGAAAAGCAAGATTTATCGGAGTGACCGGATATCCCGTATCAAGACTGAAGGAAGTCATTGATCGAAGCAAAACAAAAATCGATGCTGTTTTATCGTACAGCAGACTGACGCTTATGGATGATACTTTAAATGATTACATCCCAGAGTTTAAGCAAAAAAATTTGGCAGTTATCCACGCTGCTTCGCCTGCCCTCGGTTTGCTTACTAATAGAGGCCCATGGGATTGGCATCCTGGTAATCCTCTGTATAAGGATATTTGCGTTAAAGCTGCCGAATTTTGTAAGGTAAATTGTGTTTATTTTAAAAAATTTGTCGTTATAGTCAAGTAAAAAAAAGAAAAAAAATCTGATAAAAAATTTGGGGTTTTCTCTGTTTGCAGGAACAAGGAGTAGAATTAGGCAGGCTTGCAGTCTATTGGACAATGACTCAACCCGGTGTCGATGTGCATTTAATTGGAATGCAAAATAAAGATCAAGTACAATCTAATTTGGACTTGGTTGAAAAAGGAGCAACGGACAAAGAAAGAAAAGTGCTAGAAGAAATTTTTAAAAGGTAAGACTTTACCTATGCCAAATAAAATTTCCTTTACAGCAGCCTAGGCTAAAACTATTTTTTTAAAAAAATGCTGACAAAAAAATTATTTGAAAGGGGGAAAAAGCAAATTTTAGACAGTAAGAAAGAAATTTTTAAGGTAGAAAACAAAATTAGTCTTATCAGATTTTTTCTCTTCTCTTTAAATTTTTTAAAATCGTTTTCGAAACTCGTGAAAACGTAAATTTAATTTTAAACTTGCCCCTATAATAAATAATTTTATTTAATTTCAGATTTTTCAAACCGAGCAACAAGAAACACTGGGAAAACATAGAATTGGCTCAATACTTCAAAGACCTAGAAGCTTTAGGCAAGAAAAAATAAGAACAAAATAGACTATTAGATATAAGTCAACACGTATCAATCGATATATATTTTATATTACACTGTGAAAGGCTGAAGAAGGAGCACAAAAAATAATTTAATTACTTTTTTGAATATTCTAAATATATGGCACTTTTTTGCCAAAATTATAAAATAATTAAATAGACAGATAAATAAACTCTCAGTAAATAAATTAAAAAACTATACTAAATGCATGAGTGGGAAAAAAGAAAAATACTTCGAAAAAACAAAGCTATCACAGACGTCAAAAAACATTTTACTGGCCTAAAAAAGCACCATAAATAAATCCTTTACGAGGCCCAATTTTTTTTGAAAATAATTACACAACTGGATTTTTATATAGTTTGAACTTTTTTTTTCTACTGAGAATATTTCTGAAAAATGCGAATTTCTACTTTTTTTTTCAAGGCACCAAATTCGTGAAACAAAAACGACTTGATAAAAAAGTGCCTCGCCATAACTCAGATTTTACAAATATTACTTTTTTTACTTAAATTAACGATTCACTTTACCTGAGATTACTGAATAGATTTATTGCTAACTTTTGCTTCGTCTCTTACGCGTGGAGACCTGAAAATAAAAACGAAATCAGATATTTGGCCGAACCGTAAATTTTAGAAGAGATTTCTTAAAAGTACCTGGAATGTAATTTTTGGAAGATCTCAGTTAAATTATGTTGGGGAAAGGAGGTTTCCAAAATTGCTTCGAGTAATACGTAAAGCATTCTTCTGTTAAGTACCGGATGTTGGAAAAGGTGAAAAACTCTCATAAGCCCTCTTCTAGTCGTATCGCTTCCAATTATATGCTTTAATTCGTCGGACAAAGATGATAAAAGAGCGGTTTTAGCCATGACTCTAGTTCGTTGTCGTGTTCCTTCATCTCTTGTTGCAGATGGGATGGCTCTGGATCCGTTTGGCCACATAGATTGCTTAAAAAATTTAAAGAAAAACACGTATGAGGCCTACATAAAACTTTTTTTATGCAAGAGCCACCGGTCGCACCCGAAATGAAGTCGGGTGCTCGCTTAAGAACAAACTATACCCAAATAAATTGTGCACGATCGCTTAAGAAATAGATCGCCAAGCATTTAATTATGAAGCTAACAGAAATAATAATACCTTTAGAGTATCGAGGTATGAAGCTACTTGTTCTGGACACGTCAAAAGCGCAACATAATCCAAAATCTTTTTATTAACGATATCTCCAAACATTGTTCGGATAATCTGCCGCAATAAGGTCACAATCCTTCGCCTTAGCCATTGATTTCTAGATTTTAAATCGAAAACTTCATCCATGAGTAGCAACATTATTCTTAATGGAATATTATCATCAGTCTATAAAAAAATTTTACAAATGAAACTTCATTTAAGAAAATGTAAACAAAATTTTCCAATGGGTAACAAACAAAATTCTTACATCTTGGTGTAAAGAAGATCCAACTCTCATCGGATCATCAAAATTTTTATTCCTAGTTTGAAAAACTTTAGTAATTCCATCAAAGACTTCATCAACTGTATTCATTAAATTATCGGGCATTGTTCTTACTGCTTGGCCGACGGTTCTCATTGACGATTTTAAAGGATTTACAAGCGTATCAAACTAAAATAAAAAAAATTAGTCAAAACTTTACCATCAATTTTTTCTACGTTAAATCATTTATAAACTTTACCGTTTTGGCGAAAGGGCCTGACGATTTATCGTATTCCCCTGGTTCTAGAAACGTTAACAGCATTCCTAACAATTTAGTATGAGTTTCTGCTATGCCACTTTGTAATAATATTTGCAAATAATCATTGAGCATTTTCATTCTTTTTTCTAAAGTTGCTCTTTCCATATTATGAAAAGTTTTCTTTCCAGGAAAATTTAATTTACCTAAATTGCTATAGACTGATTTAATTTTTTGGTGTAAGTCGTAAAAATCTGAGTATCTTCTATAAACGTGCCATTTATCTACAAATCCGTTCTCGAATGTTTTACTGACGAATAATGCATAAATGCCATAGGTTTTTCCTCTATCCTGAACTACTCCGGTGTCAATTATTTCAGCGGCTAAAGAAAATTTTCCTTCGCCATGCATCACAGTCGGTTCTTTGGTTTTGTTGTTGTGCGCTTCTGTAAGAGAATTTAATTTTGAAAAATACAGAAGTTGATAAAAATACTGTTAAAAAATGCTGAAGTTACCGTCTGTATTAGTAGGCTGATCATTAAATTCTCCAGTTTCTAACGAAAGCAAACTGGCATTATCGGACAAGCTAAGGTTATCCAAACTATGAGAATCTTCGTCATTATCGTCGGCAGAAATGTTGTCTTTCAATAATTCTAGTTCTGATAATAGCTTAATGTAGTTGGAGCTTTTGTGAAAGCCAGGAAGGAACTTTTCATGAGTCTAAAACGATAAGGGGAAAAAATAAAGTAAACAGTTTGTTTTTTCTCGTTAAAAAAAAAAATCCCACTAAATTCCGGTGTTCTCAAGTTGAACACTGCGACTTTTTTTTTTCAAAAAGTTTAGAAAAAACAAATTTTTACGTAATCCACGATCCCCAGAATTGCGATACAGATTAATTACACACCTGCAATTTACAGTAAATAAACGCCTGGATTTCGTCAAATAATTTTTCACTACTTGGTTCATTATTAATACGTTCTAATAAATTTTTGACTAGTTGCTCGTCTACTCTTATTTTCGGATTCGCTTTTTCAGACAGATACTGGTGATATATACTCATTGCCGCTTCTCTCATACTCTCTAATGAAGAGCTGCAACCAAAAAAATATTCTTGTCATCTAATCGTCATCCAAATTAAATCTTAATAATATTCTGAAACTTACCCCGAATTCGACTGTTTTTTTAAAGGAGACCCGCTGCGCTGAAAATGTTTATCCTCACCCTCTAATCGTTGTAATTCTAAATCTTCTAACAATTGCTCTATTGATATCTTCCAACCTGAAAATCAAAATATACTTAAAATTCCTAGTTCCATCTTCTATTTAACATTTTTAAAATTACCCAACCTTCAATATTGAGGTAAAAAAATAAATAATGCTGTTGCTGAATAGTTGTCATGTAATCGATAAAATAAGACAAAGCTACGTTATTTTTCAAAATAACATCCAACGGCAACGAGACTAGTTTCGCTCCAGGAGCTAATAAGCAATCAGCCGAAACTCCTGAAGAATCATTATCGATTCCTTGCTGCAATCTTCCCAATCGGTTGTCCAAAATTTTTCTTACGTATAATAAACTACTTAATTGCTGTTTCACTATCGTATCATCGTCTCCTCCAGAATCACGAGATCGAAGGAAAGAAATTTCCCTCGATACAATATCTCTGGTCGCTTGAAGTTCGTCTACATTATCCGTAGTTCTTATCGTTAATAGGAATGCTTCAGGAGTCATTGGAATATTGCGGCACAGCCATATAATAGTAAGATTAATGTAATCAGGATCCGTGAGTAGATCGAATAAGGGCAAAAGTACCCCCCCGATGAGTAAATCACGAAGGAAAAGTCGAAGGGACAAGCAGTGAAAATCGCTTGGAGGAAGAAGTAAGAATAGAAGTACGTCGACTATGTCTTGAAGATATCTTTTTTCTTGGTCTTTATCTGTACATATCATATCACGACATATTAAATGTTGTTCCATTGCTAGTTCTAAATCGAAAAATATGCTTTCTAGGTCAAAGGTAATCGATTCCGGTTCACTGCCGTGGACTTTGGGTGATTTCTGACTTGATTCATTAGAGCTAGTTGACTTAGTTGAAGCAACTGTAATTCCTGTAATGATAATGAAAGATTTTAAAAATGATTTTACATTTTAAAACTACACATTTTGTTGTTTTTATGTATCCACAAACCTGAATTCGAATTATTTCTAGAATGCCCAGGTGGTGCAAGCATTTGCACATTTGAACCAGATGGATTTCTTGAATGAGATTGCTTTAACTCACTAGTGCTATTCTGCTCTGTAGTTGTTTTAAAACTTGCTAAAGATTGTGGCTTTAAATCATTTGCATTCTTTTGTTGCTTTGATTCCTGTAACTCCCTTTGTTTTACTTTAACTTTGGCACAGGCTTGGCGGTATAAGCGTAAATGCGACGCTGCATCGTCTACTAATCGCGTCGTTAAATAAGGAATCCAATCCACTTCTTTCATCCTGGCAGCTATATTTACAACTACTTTCTGACCGCTATTTCGAATATGGTAACAAAATTCATCATCATCGCTAACCTTATCATACCAAGGATATACATAATCTCTTATAATGTAGCTTATAATATCTTGAAGACTCTCATCAATTAACTGAGAGCCTGTTAAACGCTTATCACATTTTGGTAAGGGCTTTAATTGAGATACTTCCTCCAAAACCTTTCTTAAACCAGGTCTTACAACTCCGACAGTATTGCTTTCGCATAATGATTGCTGATACCAAACTATTGCACCGTCTGCATTCTTGGTGTATAAATATAGCATTCCCCTGAATAAAAATAAAATAATTTATGCGTAAATTAACATTCCGACGAGAAGAAAAACAAGGAAATTCTTTTATCAGTTCTGTCCTTGACTAAAATCTCCATTATATGAACTTACCCAATGAAAAAGAACACGAGGGACAATAGAAGCACGAATGTCCACCATAAACCGAAATTTGTAACCCAAAGTGCTAGAATCAAACCTCCCCAAGCTAAGATCGGTACGTGCATATCTTTATTAGCATTAAATTTAATATCAGTCAATGCATGTCAACATTTTACATCTTACGGTTCAAAGGTCCTTCTGCACGAAAATAAAATATGCTTCATCGTTCTTTTAATGATGATTACTCGATTGATTTCGAGAAAACTGATAACTAATAATGACATTACTTCGCGATAGTTTCACTGGAAATAATTGCCGAGTTAAATAATACGTAAATAATACAACCGTAAATGACAATCCGCCATTTTTAGGCGGAGCTTTCGAAATAATACGCTAGATGGCGAACATGTGTCCTTCAATTTTTTTTAACGGTTTTCAAAAAATAGTGATTTATCTATGTAAAACATAAAAACATAAGATTGATTATGATAGGAGTTGTTGTTTGCGGGTAAATAAAGAAATTAATTTTGTACTAAGTAAAATTTATAATAATCAATTTCAGTTCTACAAGCTTAAAATTAATAAAACATATTTTTTCGCATTTTATTCCAATTCATTCCTCTGTTTCCTTCTTATTCTTCTTTTTTTTCTTTTTCTTGACGGGCTCTTCCGACACAACTTCGTTTGTTGGTTCTTCTGTTTCTGAAAAATAAATAACATCTAGATTCAAAAAAATATTTATTCACCTTGAAAAAGTTAAGTTAAATACTAACCACCTCCATTAACTGTAGAATCATTTCCGTTTTCTTGACCTGATTTCCTCTTTTTTTCTTTCTTCTTCTTTTTTTTCTCTTTTTTCTTCACCTCCTCCACTGCTTGATTGGCTTCAATGATAGCTTCTTTCATGACATCAATGTTCTTCTTCGGGATTTCCCCGACTTCATAAAACTTTAATCGATCTTCAACTTGCTGACGCAGTTTATCACCAAAAACATTAGTTGGAATATCTAACAATATAAAAATAAAAATTACAAATTTAATGGGATCTTTTTTATTGCAGAAAAATTGATGAAAAAACCAACCAGAGAAGCAATCTATTCTGGATGCAATGGAACATTTATTCGCCAAGTATCTTGAAATTCGTCCTTTATTTTTAGCACCCGCTCGGCCGATGAATGTAGAATGATAAAGTAATCCATATTTTGGAGTGTTGGACCTCGTTTTTAATGCCCTAGGGAAAACAGCGCAATATACACAAAATGTCTACAAGGTAACAAATATTGCAGTAAAATAAAATTTACCTGAACAATGCTTTTTCAGCTCCTAAAATCTGAACAGTACTTGCTGGATACTTTGCTAAATTTGTAAGAGAGCCAGCATGTGCGATTAATCTAGCTCCGACTTGATCTCCGATTAACGTCGCTAAATTAGGCGCTACGCCAGACATTTTCGAACTAAGATACTCTGATAATTTTTTTCTGTAGTTACATAAATCAATAACTCTGCTTGCAAACATTTCTATATTAATTAGATCAATGGGTGAAATATCCATTCCTGAAATATATCCAAAAAAAATTTTAAGTGAAATGTAAATTTATAAACAGTGAAATCAGAATGATAATGCAATTCTGACCCATAGATGATCTTGAAGCATCTAAAATTGCCTGAGCTTTAGCACTATCCATTGTAATTTCTTCTAGTCCTGGTAAACTTTCCTCAGACAAATTTTTTCTGTTTTTTATAAATTTAGCAAGCAATGCATAAGTATAATTCTCTGGAACTATTTTAACAAGCTCTGGAAAATGGTAAGAATACCATTCACTAAAAATAAAAAGGTGATTTAAAAGTGTTACAGTTAATTGGTAAATTACTAAAAAGAGTTTTCTCCGTTAGTAAAATTTTAATCTTCAAAACTTACCGAATTCTCATAGAAAAGGTGTTTATGTTTTTATCGAGTTGATCTAACAGTGCAATACTCTGTATTATCATATTGTCAGCCCTATTCACATTAAACTTCACTTTAGCTCGAGAATAAGAGTGCCCCAAGCCAAGTTGAGCTGTAGCAGATGATTTAGATGTAAATCCTTTGATTAAATTAGGGAAATGATATCTGATTCCCCTAATAACTTCTGGAAAAAATCCTACATGGCTGCATGAAATATTTAATACCTCAGCAATGCTAGCACCCAACTTAGGATCAGAAATGCCTGTAATAAATTAAACAAGAAATAAAACAACTCATTATTAACCTAACATCAAAAGTACACCCAAATTTACACTTACCTAAAACCACTTTTTCATGCTTTTTTTGTTTAGGTAACTGAGCTTCTAAAAATACATGCAAATCATCTGTAACAATGCCTTCAGACACAGCATTTATATTTTCCAATGCATTTGCAGCAGTTTTAAAAGGTGAAAAGCCTATCAATTTCACAACACTATTAAATCTGCTTAATTCAGTCACTGAAGCTTCAACCTGTTGTATAAATGTGCCAACTTCTTCGAACTCTTTAACTTTGAACAATGCATACCCAGCTGCATGTTCGAATAGTACGAAGTTTTGGGTCTGAAAAAGATAACATTTTTATAAATGAGGCATTTGCATTGAAAGCATGGAATCGATTTCGACAAGATTAGGTTATGTTTTAGCATTTCTACAGAAATCTGCATTTCCGGATAAAAATTTATTCCACATAACATAAACGTAAACTTTTCAATACACGTTTTACAAAACTTAAAAACATACCATTGTAATATTGAAAAAATCGATTAAAATTGTTTATAAATACACATCGTCACGTTTTTAAACAATTCACAAAACCGGATATAAACAAAATTGCGATGGGGGATGGGCGACAAATTTCCCTGATGCGCGATCCGTCCGCGGTCCGCCATTGTTTTCATTTGTGTTGTAAATACAGTCAAAAGTAAAATTTACAGTCTAATTTCAGAAAATATGCGGGATGTAAGTATAATAATTATGAATCGATTTACCAAAATACTAAATCTTAAAATTAAAGTTACAAAAGTGAAGGAGAATGTAATTGTCGAGAAAATAATAAACAAAATTATAATATAACCTAATCTGATTACGCCCTTGTACGGTTGACAGTTAACCGTCAAATCATTACTTTTTAGGAGTTCTTCAGATGAATTTGCACCAGGAGATCCTATATCGGCCGTTATCACGAAACTTCAATTAGAAGCAAATAAATATGTAGAATCTCAGCATAGTTCTAAAGCAGCAGAATATGTCACTCAAAAATCAACACATCCAAACCAAAGGGTCCCTGTGTTGATAGACTGGAGTAAAAGATGTTCAGGATTATTGTCTGACTTTACAGTAATACCAACGGAGAATTTACCAGTGGTTCCATCATGTTCACAAGAAAGTATTGTTATCAATGATTTGATACTTTGCCTTCAAGGAATATCAGGGCGATATATATCAGCCAATCCATTACAGAAAGGAAAACGTAGTTTTGTTGTAAATGATCAATTAGATGCATGTTGGATACATTTAGCAAATAATATTTTACCAGTTGCAGCTTATTATTCTACTTTGACACGTTTTGTGGAGGAAAAAAAGCACTTTCAGTATGGCAAGGTAAATTATTAAATTATTTAATTTGATCATTCACTTATTATTAAGGTTAATTTTATATTTAAAATTAAAGGTAAATCATGCATTGGCTTCATGTTTAACAAAATTAAGAAATGATTATCATGGAGTTGTTGCCAAATTGGAAGATCAGAATCGTCAGGGGGAATTAAATCTACATAGATTTTACTCACAGATACAGCCTTACTTGTTTTCATTTGAAATCATAAATAATATTTGTGAAAGCATAACAAAGAGAGATGCTAAAGGTGGTAAAACATTAAGTCTACTGCATGAATTTGCAAGAAATTGCACTGGAAAAGAAGAAAGATTATGTCAGTATTTATTGGAGACATCTGCAGTGCCATACATGAAGCAATTACAAAACTGGCTATATCATGGAGTGATTACAGACCCTTACAATGAATTTTTAATACAAGATAATCAAGTTGTAGTCGATAAAGAACAATGCATAGACGTTTACACTGATGATTACTGGGGGAAATGTTACACCATCAACAAAGAAAGAATCCCAGTGTTTTTAGAGAAATCCGTCTCAATTATTTTATCAACTGGGAAGTACCTAAATGTATTAAGGCAATGCGGGGTTAACACGAAATCAACGACAGCACAAGATATCGAATACTCGTACACTGAGAATAAATACACCGATGCTATTCAAAAAGCGTATCAATTTGCAAGCAGCAGCTTGCTTCATCATTTAATGCACGATAACGATTTGATTGGACATTTAAAATCCGTAAAGCATTATTTACTGTTCGACCAAGGTGATTTCTTTATGAAATTTATGGATATGAGCGAAATGGAACTAAATAAAGATATAGATGAGATCGTGCCATCGAGATTACAGACTTTGGTGGAATTAGCCTTACGTACTTCTTCAGCGAGCGCAGATCCTTATAAGGATAATATAAAAACCGAGTTAAATCAAGATGATATTATGACGCTTTTGTTAAAAATTATATCCGATTCAAAAGGGCCTTCTAAATCTCAAAAAATTACCAAAGGATGGGAATCTTTAACATTCATTTACGAAGTAAAATGGCCGATATCTTTAATATTGAATAAAAGCTCTCTAATGATCTATCAATTAATTTTTAGACATTTGTTTTTTTGTAAATACGTTGAAAGATTGTTATGCAAAGTCTGGATTGATAATAAAGCTGCGAAAAAATTATCCATGGAAATATCGAACGAATATAAATCAGCGTGGGATCTAAGACAGCGGATGCTGCTGTACGTTCACAATTTAGAATACTACATGATGGTAGAAGTTATTGAGCCGAATTGGAATATTTTTATCGAACAATTACAAAACGTTAAAAATCTGGACGAAGTCCTTCAGTGCCACAACGCCTTTCAAACTACGTGCATTGTTAAATGCATGTTAACTAGTCCGCAGCATTTTAAAAGATTTAATTCATTCCTTAGAAAATGCGTGGAATTTTGTAAGTTTATAGAGAGATGCAATGAATTCAAAGGCTCTCCCGTTCACGCTCCGCAAGATATGTCACCAGCGAAACCGATCGATTTTACGGATACGGAATCTTTCTCTCAAAAAATATCGAATTTTAACAAAGCTTTCACGGATCATTTTATTTGTCTGTTTAAAACTATGGGAGACTCGGATGTTTCGAAGGATATTAATAACGATAAGTTGATGGATATGTTGTACAGGCTTGATTTTAATTCGTATTACAAGAGATCTGTCGAGGAAAGGAGGAAAGCTTCTTATACATCCGTGACTATATCTACGTCGGTTACTTCAGAGGTATCTGGTTAACAATATTGTTTTAATTTTTTAAGTATTAATTTTCAGTAATTGTTGCCATAATACAGGAGCGCATCTTAAATCTGGCAAATATAAATTTTGCTAGAATTTTTTTTCGGTTAAAATCTAATTTCAGTTTTTGATAAGGAAATTGCTTGAACTGCAAAGCACAGATTTTAACAAGAAGTGAAGATTCTGCCTGGGGTTTTCCTGAAATAAGTGAACGAAATTTTAATTTGTTTCAGGAGATTCCGATTCCCGGAAAATCAAAAAGAAAAAGTAATACTACCTATTCAAACTCCATGTTCACCTTAAAATTGGTAAACGCTTAGTAATTTACTGTTCCTCGATTCCGTTTTATTTCTGAAAGCGTGAGGAATACCAAACCCCAGTCTTGAATTTCACGAAAAAATTAATTAATATGCCTTTTTGAGTAGAATTCACCCCAGACGTTTTATTAAAATCAAATACAGTGGACCCTCGTCCAACGCGGGGGATACGTTCCAGAGAAATCCCGCGTACGGCGAAATCGCGTTGCGTGAAACTAACTTCTTATGGGAAAAGGGGGGTTCGGGGACATGCCTTGGACAGTGACAATCAAAAACGAAAAAAAACCTAATTTTAAGTGGAAATTCATTTCTATTTATTAAAAAGTACTTTGTATTTATCGACTATAGGTGGCTCTGTCAACAGTATTCTTTGTAGCTTCTTGACTATCTGCTAGAAAATTCTCTACTCCTTTGGGAAAATTCATGGTATTCATGTCTGGATTTTCATTTCAGTTATTTTTATAATTTAGTTAATCTTAAAAATTGCTTTGACCATATCTTAATTCCTTCCTGATTTTCGATGTCTTTTGCATTTCAATTTTTCATTATTTTTTGCCGTTTTCAGTTCGTTCGTTTTCTACTACAAACTGTATGAGATCCTCGTTCAGTAAATTTTCCGCTTTCAAGCCAAAATATCGGGTAGGTTTTTGAGATTTAGGTCATCAAATTTTTCATTTTTAATGTTTTTTAGCCAGTAGACGAAAATTTTTAGCTAAAAAAGCCATTGTTAACTAAAAAAACCGCGTATAATTGAGTACAGGGCCGCGTTCCGCAAAGTTGTAGGTCTCAAAAAAAAAACCGCGTATAACTGAATCCGCGTTGCGCGGTGCCGCGTTGGATGAGGGTCCACTGTATCTGCAGTTCAAATGGTTTTCTTATTAATGTGTGTGAATTAAGGATATATTACACTAGAAATAGTTTAAAATCCCACTCACGATTATTTATTCCCCATGCAGAAAGCAGAGCCCCGCCAACAGCGCACCCAAGAACATCAAAGAAATTGGTTAAACAAAACCCTTGAAAAAATCTTCCGATAAAGAAGATCCTGATTTTGACTACAGAAATGTTCTCCTGTATTCATAACTTTGTGTAAAAATATTTTCAAAAATAAAATAAATCGAAAAAATTTATAACAAAATTTATTGGCAGTGTTATTTTCACACGCATTCACAGTAAAACCGTTTTACAATATTAATCTCAATTGTAGTTATTCCATAAACAATAGATGCTATTTTTAAAAAATATATACGGCACAGATACAATTTAAGGTTTGTTAACCTTAAAATAAAAAAGTAATAAAAATTGATTAATAAAGAAAACTATTTTTCTTTTCTCATAGAAATCAAATTTTTGATTTAAAAGATCTTGCTCTTGAGAGGCTTTGTTTTAAGATTATATATTTTTTTAAATCTATAGCACTTTACGAGATTTAACAGTCCAAGAAATAAAGCACAACTAACACAAAAAAAAATCAACAGCCAAGGAAGATAATCTGTACAAATTTTAAACACTAGGAATAGTTCCAAAAGGCGAATCGTTTAATACAGGCTTAACAAAATTTCCCAAAAATATATCGTTTCCATCTGTGCTTTCAAAAAATAAAGTTCCGAGATTTGTTCCTTCCAGCAAATGATTATCCATTGTAGGCGGCTGGTCGATTCTGGCGTTGTACCCATTTTTCCTTTCTTCACTTTGCACATTAAGTCCGTTCTTCTTTTCGTCGATTTTAAAATTAAACCCGTTTTTCTTCCCTTCGATGTTAATATTAAAACCATGCTTTTTTTCTTCGTTTCTAACAACAAATCCATTTTTCCGTTTCAAAGTTTCTTTGTTTTTTTTTCCTCCTTCCATACGGCTATCGTATAAAACTTCAATATCATCGTCTGCAGTTTGCTTTTTCTTCTCGTACACTTTCATTATTTTAGCAGGACTAGGACTACTAATTTCTGCTTTTGCTTTAGCTCTACGGATCTCACTGAAATTTTCCTTAGCTTCTGATTTCAACGACCTCGGTTGATCCTCATAAAGAATATCGATTAGATGATCGTCATCGTCGAAATCAGACGGTTTAATATATTTCGGATAAGGGGGGAAATTTATAGCGGCACATGAATACTTTTGGTGATATCTCACTGATATTTGGTTTAATTTACTTTCGGATTCGGTTACGTCGAATTTTTTATTCGATTCTGACAGTACGATGATGTCATCGTCGGATGAATATGGCTCTTCTGAATCACTTTCATCAGAGTCAACTATTACTTTTGGTTCTTTGTTAAAAACATCTTTGTTCTTTTTTAAATAAATTTCATGTAAATATTTAGAGAGGAATTTTTGTCTAGGAGTTACATTATTTGGTCTTTCGTTGGTTTTTATGAATTTACCATCTGGTGCACGAGGTGCTTGCCTTGTTTTCCTAATTTTTTGCATATCCATTAACAGTAAATTATCGGGCAGACTTTTGCTCCTAAGTCTTCTATTGTGAAATTTATTTACTATTTTTTCCTCTAAAGTTTCTTTAAATTTAAAATCCGGTTTAAATTTCACAGGAGTTTTCTTTTCATTTTTTTCTTGTTTCTCATTAATTTTATGTTTATAAACTTTATCGATTATTTCAGGCTCTTCATGATCATCATCTCGTACTTTAAACTCTACAAATTCATCTCCTTTAACTATTAACTTACGTCCTCCAAATTCATAGCAGTAGACATCCTTTCGCTTCTTTTTCTTCTTAATATTATACATTTCAGTCTTTCTAACCTTTTTAATTTTGGTGCTATGCTTTAGGAAATCGCAAACTTTTTCAAATTTTCCACTACTGCCATTCCTACTGCTAGACGAATCGCTTTTCAGGTCAAATAATTCCCTTAAATTAACTGTTTTTCTAACTTTGTTAAGTCTTGTTACGAATACAGTATTTTTTTGTGGTTGACGTTTGACTATCCTGTTCTTCTCACCGATTAAAAGAGCTTCAAATGGACTGAATTTTATCTTGATATTATTTGCCTCCATGATTTTTTATCATCTATAAAAAAAAAAATAATTTAACTTAAACTCAATGAAATCTTGCAATATAACACTCAGGTACACAAACCAACAGCCTACTCTGTGTTTTTCCAATGCAATATAGCAACAACCAATTGTATCATTTCAATAGAGGCACGAACCCCTCATAAAATCGGTATTAAATGAGGGAGGTAACAATATAATAAATTGTTTAATATTAAATGTTCCGTATCTATTACCGGCGTTTCAAATAATATATTGCTTACCTAAAACTAGAATTTTCTACGGTTCCTTCGTAGGTTAAACATACGTATGACTTTGACAATCATAAGAAGGCATAATTTTTTCGACGGTTTTTCTAAAACTCCTCTTCATATTCATTCGTAGGTTATAAAAAAATAACATTTGATATAAAATCATTCCATGTTTCTCTCATGTAACTTTCAAAATAAGCTGGAAAATATTAAAATTTCGTATATATTATCTCAACAGAAACCCTTAATCACAATCATGTTTTTAATTTGCAATCCAGAACTGCCAACATTAGAATTTTTTTTTCTTGAAGAAACGGTTTTCTTGTTAGATTTTGCAGCTTGAAACAAAAGGCAGCTGGTGTAAAGTACACTTAAAATAAAAATATTTATTTTTGAAAAATGGCAGGGTAAATAACCAGGTAGTTGTAGTTTGCGTTAAAGGATAAACACCGCTCAGGTAATCTGAATCAGTTTCTTCTTCAAGCTGCAATCTTAAATTCTTTTTTTTAAAACTCCTTTTTCTTTCAACCTTAGGTTGGTAATAACGCTTATACTTAGCTTTTTCTGTAACTTGTAAAAAGAGGAAAAGAAAATTTTGACTGCGGCTCGCAGCCTATCAACAATATTCTGTCATTTTCGAAGATTTACTTATCAAGAGTAACCTTTTCAGCCATTAACAAAGAACTGCAAGAAATATATGGATTATGGAGGAAGCATTTTAGTTTGTTCATGCATTGTGGTTAAAATGTAAAAAGCCAGCATGGATACCTCATTCATAAATAACATGTTCAAAGGGAAAAGTAAATGTCGGAGGTTGCCCCTGCAAATATCGTGAAAAGAGTCTCATGCACGGAAAACATGAATAAAGGAAAGTGGTAAGTTTTTTGTTTTTTTGTAGAATTCATCTTCAAAGAATTGTTCGGATTCCCAAAAAAATTGTAACATTGCAGAATCCTGTAAGATTAATCATTTATCTAAAAGACTTTTTTCTTTTCAATTGAAAATAGCTTTTACTGCAATAGAAATATATTGTCCACTAAAATGAATATCAGGTATATATTTTATAGAAAAAAAATGAAGAAAAATTTTTGAAAGCAAACGTTTCAGTAGCTAACATTTTTGAAGAATTAATTTTTTTTTATGCTTTTACTAATTGTTTACAGAACTCTTGTCTTATGATATAACATTTTTTCTAGGCAAGGTTTCTTAAAAACATGTATGAAAACAGAGAATAAAAAAACTTACAAATGGGAAAAATAGCAGTCGTTTAGAAATAGCTGTTTCTGTAAGATTACCAAAATTCTGTCTGCAATAAATTTATAAATAAATAATCTGAATTAATACTTTTTACCTTTAATACAGGAAAACTGTTTTGCTTCTCAGTCTTCTAAAAAATTCTTCAAATTATACAAAATATTCACAAAAATTATGTATTAATAATATAAGCATAAATTATGGAAAAAAAAAAAATTATTTCATGAGTCTTCGACTTTGTAATTATAATTCGGTGCTATCGATTCTTCTTTTGAAGCCCAAATGTCTTCCGAAGGAAATGACTCCATACTAGCTAAATTTCTCGCCATCTCTACAGGGTAACCCCTACGCAATAAATACAAAAAATTAAGCAAAGTTTCTTTTTCAGGTCGACAACAAATCACTCGCCTTACAGAGAATAAGAAGAAAGTCTATTCAAGATGTCATTTTCAAAGCGGTTGCCAGCGTCAACATACGGGATTGTTTTGCATGAGTCATCTATTCTGCAATCTCCTATAAAAGATTCCAGTTAATAAGGTAATAATCATAATAATTATCAAATAATGCCTGATAATTACGTTTAGAGCAACAAACATCCCTTGCGACGCACGAGCCCTCATTTCCACATGAACTAAAAGATGATAAGCATGATTCTGGGAATTCTCTAATCCTTCGGCAGATTCTTGTATACGGGTTGGCTATTAAACAACCGATATGTTTTCCGCAGCATATATCCCGACCGATACATATTCCTTGTCCATTCGGACCGCAAGGGGTGCACTGCAAACATTTCAGATGAATAAAAATAAATTTCTAATTTTAAGAAATATTAACTTACACTTTTTATGTCTGGTTGTATGGCGTTAGCTTCGATTATATTATTGTCAGATCCGTCTCGTTTACCACCTCTCGGACAGTTAGTAATAAGACAGGATGTAACTAAATTGAAAAAAAGTGATGCAAATATAGTTAGTTTAAATTGAAATTCGTTACTCATGGCGTGAAAAATCTTGCAAGACAACTTTTTCAAACTTTATAATTTTCACAAACGCGAGGCCATGTTTACTTCGATACTTACGAAACTTTACTAAGTTTGAAGGCTGATGATGAGACTCTTATAAGTCTCTCAGACAATGACCGATATCCATAACAATAGGGGGTTACTTTCTGTTGACGTACGACGTTCGAATTTTAACTCTTTCATGCAAAATAAACATTTCATTCTAAAGACGAATTAAATAATTTTTCGCCATTTTTTTCTTCATATATAGGATGTTTTAGCTTAGTAAATTTTAAAAAAATACATATATTAAAAAAAATAACTTGTCAAAAAATTTAAAAAAAAATGTTTATTATTTTAAATATTTAAATTTAGAGTCTTAGTTTTGTCTTTTGAAAAAGTTATGAGCCAAAAAAAGGTTTTTAAAAAAATTAGAAAATCCTGAAATAAAAAAAGCCAAAAAACCTATTAAAGCAAAAATTATATCTTTAATGATAAATTTGAACAAGGAATCTATTATTATTTTATTTTATTTATTTATTTATTTATTTATTATTTTTTTTTTGAAAAAGAAAGAAAGAATGAATTTTTAAAAATCAGATTGACTTTAACATTAAATCTTTGTATTAAATCAAAGATCAATGTAAATATTAACATTAACTTGGAACTGTAAAAATCTGTTTCCAAGAAATTCTTGAAAGAAAAGTGACGGTTGAATTTCGAAGCCTATATTACGAATTGAACCCATCCTTTAAAACCACTAAAATCTTAATGACTTTTTTCTCTCCACACTAAGCCTCGAAACCTTACGTCTATCAACACTACTCCCACAACGCTTTAAGTACATAAAAATAGTCTATTAACCTTTTCCACATTTCGTCTCTGTTTTAATTACATTTATAATAAACCTTTCGGATGACGTCAATCATCTCATATTTTGAGCGTCTGCTTCTGATTTTTTTTTTTAATTTTCTAAAAAGAAAAAAATAAGTAATGAAAAAAAAGCTATATGCAAATGAAAATGAAATGAAATGATATAGGAATGGATGTGGGATCGTTGTAGGAGATACGCGTAATAACATTATGGATGTATCAAAGGAAAAGCTGGCTTTATGGTCCATTTACGATTCTATTGTTGCCTCTAGAACACATCCCACGTATATAAGAGGTAATCAGCTATTTTCCTTACTATTCATTGTTATGTTTATTAAAGTTTGAAGCTTTTCTAGTTTGGGTTTTGAGCAAAAACTGGTTGGAATAATAAAACTTGGTCTTCTAACCTTTTTTCTCTTATTCAAAAACTTTCCTTCGTTTTCTTCGTATTTTCTTTTTTTTAAATCAGGGCAGTCATATTTCTTGTGACCAAATTTATGACAGTGATAACAAGTTGAATCGGGTCGAAATTCCCCGCATGCATGAGACTGAAGGCAGCATCTGGAGCAGTTGTCACAATGCTGATATGATGGTTTGACGCATTTCTCACACTCCTCGCAGTGTTTGTATGTGGTGCCATTCTAAAAAATAATAATAATAAAATTTAGGCTGAAAATTTTAGTTTAAAAAAAAATATGAAAATGTACCTTAGAGGTGCAAGCGTTACATTGGGCGCAGTGACGGTTCTCCTCTGCCACCCAAATTTCACATTCTTGACAATATTTGTACCCAGGTACGTTCGATAAATCGAATGAGCGAAGAGGCAAGTTGGTGAAAATGCGAACAGGCGAACCATGCTTTCGTTTTCTATTACCAGTATTGGTAAATGAGGAATGATTTTCGTAGTCAATTTTAAAGTCAAACATTTTGAAGTCTGGAAGACTTGATGTGATATGGTGTTCCATAAAATAAGGAAAGAACCAAAGAACTTTAAGTGTCATCGAGCCTAAATATTTAAGAAAAAAAATTTAAGTAGTAAATAAAACTTGCTTTACTGTATTGTCTGCAGAAATAAATTAACAAGTTTGTAGTCTTAGGTATAACTTTCGTAATCTAAACTATTTAACATTTTTTAGGTGCTTGGACATTGAACAGGAATAGTCTCCAACGACCATCACTCACTCTTCTCATAAGCCAGGTAAATTTTCGATGCTTTTAGACTTTTTAGCATAGAACTTAGTCGAACATAGGTACAATAACAAGCCAAGCTTTTTGAACGAAGGTTTCGCATACAAAAAAGGTAGAATTTCTTTGAGCAAATGCTATTTATTTTTAAATCAAATCAATTGGACTTTTTTTGAGTTCTACCATTTTTTAATGGGGGTGACGCCAGCTCAGCTGATGCACAAAAAACTAAAAGTTTTTATTCAGGCTACGGACTTATTCCGTTGCCACAATTTAACCTTTCAAGAAAATTATCTTTTACACATAAATCTTTTTATTTTCAGAGTATATAAACGAAAGAATCGTGGAAAAACGTCGACTTGATTACTTCAAATTGTGTAAGTAAAATTTTATTTAACTAATTTTTCAAGTTGCTAAGCGCCTGGAAATTATTGAAAATACGAGGAACAATTAGTTTTATTTTTGGGCTTAAAAGCGATATCTTGCAAGAACCACTAAGTACAAAAAAATATTCTTGTTATCAAGACAAACTTAAGAGAAATATTTTTTAGCTATTTCTTTGACACTTTTCAATATCTCCAACCTAGAGCCTTTGATCCATATGCCATATATTCCAGCAACTTTTTACAGTTCCGCGTAGAAAATTAAAGAGAGGAGTGGAGGAGTGAGGCTTTTTTGTTGAAAAAAGACACGAAGCTTCATCAAAGTAACTCAAAATTTATTTTTCCTAAAATTAAATTAAAAGAAAAAAATAACGAATCGTACAAAATGATATTTATGAAAACATCTTATATTACACGATTGAAAGGGAAAAAATCACAATATGGAAAAAAATGACTAAACTTCTAGAAAATCTTTTAAAAGAGTCGTTCTACGCTTTTCAGCGATATCCATTTGGTTTTCAAGATCTCCGCGATCCGTTGTTTCAGCATGTTCGATTTTCCAAGAGAGATTTTCTATCTCCGCTTCCAAATGAGCTTGCTGGTATTCAAAAAGTTCCTTACGAGCCCCGGCTTCCATGTAGTAAGCATACGGATAGGTGTATTGCAATGTGTAACGACATTTGGCTAATAATGACGCCGCCGATAATAAATACTGCCAATCGATCCAAGTTCCTGAGGAATTCATAACTTTACTATTAATTCTAGTCTTAATTTTTTCGAGGGTTTGTTCTTCTAGTTTTAGGCTTTTAGAATGATTTTCCCATCTTTCGTAATAATGGAGGTATTTTTTAAGCGCTTCTCTTGCTTGAGCATGAACGGATTCGTGTGCTATATTTGGATTTTCTTTATATCTAGAACATTCGTAGTATTCTGACCCGTGAGCTTTCCAATCTCCTAAGCACATCCAGCAGAAGTCATGCTTGCAATTGTAGCACTGCATATGATTGCAGCCTCCGTTTTTCTCGATGCAAATATGACATTTAGGACAGTCCTTAGTGTGAGCACTTATATAATTAGCAGTTTCGCTATCGTCAGCACATTTCGTTAGCCATTTTTTAATCGTGCCACAATCCGTCGGTGCGTGGTAATCGGTCCCGCAACGGAAACAAAAACTAGTTTTACACTGGCTACAGATTATTCTTTTTGCTTTGGATTCCTTCGCTCTTACGATGATCGGACAGTTCGGACCAGGACAAAATCTTAACTCTGGATGAGTTTTAACGTAGTCCCGAAATGCGAATTCCTGATATCTATTCCTCGTCGAAGGACGAGTTAAAAGATTAAGAACGAAATCTTCGGGTGCTAAAACTTCGCAGTCTTTGGCCATGCAACCGATTCCGGTTGATATTCCTTGTCGTATTTGAACTTCAAAATGCTGGCTCCAGCATTCTCTGCAAAACTGATGACCGCAGGCTAAGCTCCTAAATTCGTCCGAGTTTTGAGATGCGACGCAAACCGGGCAAACCAATCTGCGATGTCGGGAAGTAGAAAGTTCTGGAGGTCGAGGGGGCTTTATTTTAGAATTTACCAATAACTGGGAAGAATCTCCTCTATATTCTACAATTATGTCGTTAATGGCCCATTTATGAGTGTGAAGGAGGACTTTGGCGAGGGAAGGCGTTATCTGGGCGCTGTTACTTAATTTTTCTACAGATTCATTGAGTAATTTTTCTACTCCTTCAACTGTTAGGCAGTCAAATTCAAAATATTCAGGATCTGTTTTTTTTGGGTCTATTTGCTCTATATCACAATCCTCTCCTCCTAAATTATAATAATCATCGTAGGAACATTCCTCGTCTGAGTATTCCATTTCTGAATCATAGTCTTCGGACTCCATTTTTTTTTCCACTTCAACAAACTGTTATTGCTTTATTGTTTCTTATCACCTCATTTTATTTGCTTTTATTTTGAGTGAGTGTTTATACTGTCTAATAACTAATATTCACTTTCTCATCTGAAATTTGAATTTTATGCATTAGTTTCAACAAGAAAAATGTTAAAGGATGAAAAATTTTTAAGAGGATAATCCTAAAGATTAATGTTTACTTTATGTGGCTGCTATTCTTGGACGAAAACATTCATGGAAAAAGCAAAAACAGTTATTAGGTTCAGTAAGTCGAACCTTGGTAATTATCATGTTCAAAACAATAATTTGACCTCAAAAAAAAAGAAAATAGTATAAAAATTATGTAAATCTAATTTGAACTCTTTATTTCAGTCAGTGTTACTTGTAAATAATGTTTACAACAGTCACAAAAGTATCCTCTTTTTCATTCTTTATGCATTCGTCTTCGAAACCAAGCAATAATGCAGATAATCATAACATATCCACTCACATTTAAAAACCAACTGTCCATCAAACATTTTCATTAGGCACTGCGATGTCTTTTTTTTCACTGTTTCAGAATTTAATAAAAGATATTTTATGGCAACAATTAGTATTTTCAACAAAATATCATCACCAGTTCTAAATCGCATTTAAATAAATTCTAAAAGAAGTAACTAAAAAGATCAAATTAAGAGCCAAATTTTTAACATCACAAAATAAAATAAATAAATAGCAAAGCAACTTATTAGGCAATATTTGTAATATCCTAACTGACAGTGCTTTCTCAATTTTCAATTTTGTTTTCAAAAAAAATTTTTAAGCCATGATGATGATGTCTAGTTTCCTATTTCCGGGTCTAAAATAAGGACGATTTATTACACACGTACTAGAACTCGGAACTAAACATATGATTATTAAGAAAATAGCAAAAAAAAAAAAAAAAAAATGATGGGGATCACCTTCAAGTAAATCTAAACAAAGTAAGCCTATTTTTATTGATTAATCCAACCCAGCCATTGTCGAATTTACAATTTATTTTTTTAGATGAAAAATGTGTTTACTCGGTGGAAATAATTGTTGAAGAAACAAATTTGTTACCATTAATTTCTTTTGCCAATATTTTTTAATTCTCATAAGCACGATATTAAACAAAAAAAATGTTTTTATTAAAACACAAAATCCAATTGACACAACTTCTGCTACGACTTCCGCATTTTTAGTGACTTTTACTCGATTTAGGGACATTGACTTTGCGCGTTACCAACTTACTTAAACTCTACAAATGTACATAGTACGGCTTTTTTTAAAACCAAAAAAAAAATTAATTTTTGCTTACCGTTATTTTTTGTCCCGTTGACTTCTTCGTAGGTTTTATTTAAGGTTTCTAAAGTGTTTGCTAAGGGCTCAACTCTCCCCCCAAATGGTGGATCCATAAGGACCAGTAATTTCTTGCTTTTCAAGAAATTTAGAAGGTCTGATTGACAATTTTTGTCAAAGATAAAATTATTAAACATGTTGTACCATATAAATTCCTCAGAATTGTAAAAATTATACTGAAAGATAAAGTAGTGATTGAAGAATTCGCAGGAAAACTCAGCAACATGCTGTCTAATATTAATATTCACTTACATAGCTTTGGTCTATATCTAAGAGCAAGGACTTTAGTGTGCCTTTCCAATTATTCAAAATGTATTCATGAATTCTTGGTGTTCCTATGCAGAGAATTCTACTAATATTCATTTTCAAAACAATAGAAACAATTTTTTCCACTATGTCATGTTTAAAAAAATATTGAGCTTCTGCTTTAGATTCTTCCTTTGGTATTAAAATCTCTGTTGGATGTGTAAGTTGATATTCTGTTAAATTTTTAGTAAGCATACATTCTAAATGACCCTTGTTTGAATCTTCAACTAAAACCTTACAAGTATGACAATATCCTATGCTTGTGCTTTTCGTTACATTTTTAAAATTTGTTTTTGATGCTTTTAAATCAACTTTAGAAACATGATCTTCCATGTTACTATCATTACTCTTATATTTTTTTTTACATTGAAATGTATTTGTAGATATTGAAAAGTTCAACAATTTTGAAAAGCTATCATACCTTTTTTCATTGTGTATTTCAGATATGATTTCTTTATGTATTGCCTCCCACTTTTCTTGACTTTCTTTATATTTTTTGTTGCTTCTATCTGTTGCGCTTAGATAAAAGCTGCAATCCTTACGATCTCTATAAGCAGAACAAGCAAAATATTCCTTTTTACCTGAGCTGATGGTTTTGAATAAAAGGGAAGGACCTGTCAAAAATGAATATGATTTTGTAGTTGAAATAAATATTTTCTCTAATTTAACCTTACTAGAACTTGACTTACCATGAAAGCAGTAAGGATTTTTATCCAACTGATCCACGATCACATCCACCGAAGTAGAAATCATTATTTCTGTTTTAAAAAACAAAATAACTTATAGTTGTGGTTTTTATTTCATTTTTACTCTATAGTATCTAACCAAAAACAACGTGGTTTTTTCTTTGTTTATATTCGCGTGGATTCGTCTTGTTGCTCCCGCCATAATTTACGAAATTCACCGAAATGAAAAGAAACTAATGATCAAGGATTTATTTTTAATTTTTATAGCCTGTTATCTGTCGTGAAACGAAATTAACTGAATGCAACTGAAAAAGGTAATAATCTTGTTAAATAAACTTTGAAAATATAGTATTGTAAAGGTGAAGGTGATAAAAGTTGAAAGAAAAGGGAAAAACATATAGAGCTTTTGTGGAAAAACCTTACCGCTGACTGTGAAACTAAATCATTTAATATATCTAGGGAGGGATCATAAACTTACGTAAATTACATGCAATACCTAAGTAGGTGTAATAAATAGATTCCTTATTTTTCTTGAGGGATGGCAATATTAGAAATCATTTATTATAAACGCCATTTATTTATGACATTACAGAATACGAAAATTAATAGAAAATTTTTTGTGTTTATTATAAAAGAACATGACACATTACTAAAAGTTTAATAATTTCTAACCCCTACAATGAGCAGGGATAAGAAAAGAACACATAATTTAAAAATTTGATAAAAAATTTTCATAAAAACAACCTTAATTTTGGGTAAACTAAAAATAGATCATAGTTATAAATAAAACAGAGTATCTTAACTAAGTTTATACAAGTACTACTGTTGAATATTTTTGAAAATATTAAAAATTAAAAATAATGGAGGTATTATGGTTTCTAATATACACAAAAGGATTTCTTTTTTTGTTTCTTACTTCTTGATCAAACAAAATTAAAAATTAACCGAGATAGGAAGAGGTTCGTCTTGGAGAAGCTTTTTTTTTAAAAAATGATTTCTTCCTCTTGCTGTTAAAAATATTACCGGGATGGCCGTATCTCAACTTTTAGTCCGTTTTCTAAACGACAAAAAAAATTTAAACAGAAATGGCACTAATACATAAGCTTTTCATTTAAATTCAGTCATTCTAAATTTCTAAAAGCTACATATAAGATGACGATCAAATCAAACAATTGTTGAAAAGAATGAGCTTTAAACTTTGCATTTTAAAAATTTTCCAGCTTTGCTCTTTTCTGTTTTTACTTTCAAATTTCAGAAATGAAAGTTACACTCATTAACTCTTCTATTTATTTAATAAATGCTCAAAAATTAAAGTCATAATACTAGAGATTTCGGAAAAGTAATTCCATTACAAGACTGCCCTCACTCGCTGAATTTACTAAGAGATGATAAATTAGGCAGTTTATGAGCTTGACATTAACAACTCGTACGTTCCTCAGCAAAGACTTTGGTTTTAATTAGTACGTTATTTGATTAAATTTTTGTCCTATATTTTCCTATTTTAACACATCAATAGTTTGATATTCTCCCGTCGAGAATGGATGCTGTAATTTAACGTGATCTACCATTTCTCTTTTCAGTCTGCAAGAAAACATACACATCATACAACGATAATATTTTAACTGAGAATCCGTGTTGTTTCCCCACTGATTCTCGTAAGTCTCTAATGCTTTGACTACTTCGACATTGGAATGCCTCCTGGTAACGTGAGCGACTAAATTACACTTCTGAGCAGTCGAGAAATCGCATACGGAACACTTAAATGGTTTCTCTTTTGTGTGGGTACGTATATGAACTTGTAAATTAACTTTTTGAGAAGCCGCGAAATCGCAAAAAACGCATTTAAACGGTTTTTCTTTTGTATGCGTTCTTATATGCGTTATTAAATTACCCTTTTGAGAAAAGGTCGAATTACAATAAGGGCACTCGTACACGTTTTGATTCGAATGAGTTTTTAAATGTCCTTCTAATTCGTAAATATCATCAGCCTTAAAATCACATAGTCCACAGTAAAGTGGTCGCCCCTCGAACGATTTCGACTTAGCGGGTCGACCTCGTCTTTTCCCCACTCTCTCTCCGTTGATTCGGATCTCGTGCTCCACTGTTTTTGGTTTAATGGAATAATCAATTTTCGGTCTTCCTCGAGTCCTTTTTGATGCCGGGACGTGGACCTGGCGAATTTCCTCAAATGTAATAAATTCTCCTCGAAGAGAAGTAGATGGATGATCTGAACTAGGGATACCCGGATCCCGATGCATGTTTAATACTTGGTCAAGACCACCTATCGTCGATCCCTCCGCCATTTTGTATTTTGGTATTATTAATTTTTTGGCCAATTTCGACTTGAGCCGATTTTCTTTGAAATATTGTAATTCATCTAAAAACTAAAAAACAAAAAAATTATTAAATCAGAAAACAAAACAAATAATTAATTAATTTAAGCAGGGGTCTTTTTTGCAGTGTAAAAAAATTTTCAGTGAGTTAAGATTTCAGGTTTTTTTTACAAAGAAAAAAGCCTTAATTAAATTTTTCGAAGAATTCTAGAAAAAAATTTGTATAACAGATTATTAGTCATAGAAAATTGAAGTAAATATCCATAGTTAATTTTTTTCCTGCAACAAAAAAAAAATTTTAAAGTCATGTCAACAAGAAAAGCCTGAATTATGTGAAGCTAAAAATTAAATTTTCTTCTAACTAACAGCTTATTTCTGAAAAATTGTAATAAGTACCCTACAAGTTGACACATTAACTATAACCAATATTAAAAGGGAACAAAATTAATAGCTATATAAAATCCAGGCATTAAGGGTATTCATTTAAGTTGCCTTTATTTGTATTGTTATTCGTAAATACCATAAATTTTCATTTTACTTATATAAAGAGGAGCAGTTTCCGATGTTATAGTGCAAATTAATTTCAAAAAAATTTCAGCACATAATCTTACAATAACTTTTTACAAAATCTACAGAACATAAATTAACATAGAAATATACATACATGAACAGCATGACTTAAAACTTTCTTCATGCCAGAATCAGAGTTGTAACTTTTCTACTTTAATTGTGTAGTGCATTTCAGTCTTGACCAACTCCCTAAAAACACAATTATTTTCAAGGTTAGTCACATATATACAGCTGTTAAGAATGAGAATGATTGAAAATGTTTTAAAAAATGATAAAGGGGCCTTTAAGTGAATTCATGCAAATTAAAATATTGTTATATTGATAATTTTGACAAATTAAAAATGAGTTTGATATTTCTTTAGCAATTTGAATTTACCATAGCATAAGTTATGAAATGTACAGTGCTATAATGAGTGGTAATGAACCCTTTGAAAAGCATTGTGAGAACATAAACCTGCATTTAAAAGCTAGTATTACTTTGCAAAGCTTATTTAAACTCATTTCAAACCCAAAAAAGCAGAAATGAAATTACCTCAAATGTGTGTCCTCTTCATTCTGATTTACTTTACAATCATGTACAAGAATTTCAATCCTGATGGATAAATATTTGAAATTTTTTTAAAGTTTCTTAATGTTAACTTTTCTAGAAATTAATAATGACCAATTTTTAAACAAAATTGTAACCTCCAAAAAGATCAATCCCAACATTAATAACTAGGCCAAACCGATTCCGAGGTGGCAAATTTTTCTGCGAGTATAGAGTACATACAATGTATAATGAAAAATAAATTACATTATAATAAGAATCTCATTTTCATTAGACCACTTGTTAAAAAGTGAAGACTTGTGCCTGTATTTTAGAAAATAAAAATAATGGGAAATATTGGAAAATATTTTTCAGACTGACGATGTTTGATAACAAAAAACTCGATTTGTTACGATTAATGTTGACAACTGTATGAAAACAAATTTCCCGCGCATCAGCTTTTCATTTCAATCTCCTTTTTGGCGACACAGTTCCCTGTAATTATTGTTGAGCCTAGTTCACGGTCTTATAAACGGTCTTATATAAGACAGTGGCCTAGTTTATTTGTCTGTTTACCTCTATAGATCGCATAGACATAAAAATATAGACCGGGTCGATAGAGGACGTTGAGATCTATCATATAGACCAAAAGCATGCCTAAGTTTTGCATAAAAAGCTGAGTTTTAAAAATTTGGGAAAAAAATTAAAATCGGGAGAAGGCTACACCTCCGTACATTCTAGCGATTTTAAGCGGATCCAAGACCGAAAGCTCCGTAAATTTACTTAATATAAATTTTTTAAAAAAATTTCTATTTTCTTAAAAGGAGGAAATGGGAAGATCACGATCCTCATTTTGTTCTCTTTGCATGAAATAATTTTCTCATACTCCAAGAACTTACCTTCACAATCAATTTTAGAAATGCCCAGTGTTATGAAAATCGGTGCTAAAATTTACCTCTCTAGATCTATTACTTACCTCTCACACTACGAGAACTATTTTCTCGCAAAGGTTAGCGCCTTTCAGAATTCTAACCTTAGAGGTTGGCGAATTACGATATGATTGGACATACTGACTTTGAAGCTTTGGGATTCGAGCCAAAGCAAGGTACAGAAATTTCATTTACATGACAGAGTGAATAAGATGGTATGATGATGGTAAAGGGATTATTATAGAGAACTTTAAATAAATTATTAAATTATTAAATAAATAGTCTTGATTGCGTTTTAATTTTTATTCTGCTATAAAAAGAAATTGTATATCTGGCGTTTACAATAATTTTAAATTTTCCCTTTTTAAAGCTGTGATAATTTATTTTATTTTTTGTTTACAAGGCTTGTATTACGAACTCCGACTTGCTACTACAAAAGGTTATTGTAAAAAACTTGAAAGGTTTAATATCACGTTAGAAAATAATTTCTGGCCGAGTTCAGAATACGAACCATTCACAAAAAATCATTTGACTTCAGGAATATTATTCGCATTATCATGAAAAATAACCAAAAAGGCCTGCATCTTAATTTTTTTTCAATAGCCGGAGATACGCTCCTTACAAAACGCCGATTTTCTTTTTAAACAAAACTTTCAACCTCTACAGTCGTAAAATAAAAAAATAACTCTTTTTGAGATCAATCGAACTTAATAATTATTAAAGGACGAAAAAATAATGGAGGGATAATATGTGATTGTTTTTAAGGATTGCTTAAGTCTTTTTTCGAATAAAAAAATGAAAAATTAAAAACTATCTTAATAGGTTATAGTGAGTTTAGAAAAAAACTTTGAAACTGTAAAAATTCAGAATTATTTTTAAATTTCTTCACATCTATAACTGATATTTAGGATTCTTAAGCGGATTTTTTAGGGTCTCCGGCTGATATTTAAACGATTAATAGCTTTGTTCACTTTATAAAAAAATAATGTTTTAATTGAAAGAATGCATTATGTAGAGGTAGGTATTTCTTCCATAGTAAAAGGAGTTACTTGATAAAGAAAACAACGATTGCAGACTCGAACAGGCTTGATATGACCGTAGCGTGGTAATGGGACGGAATTAGAGCTGCATCTTGCACAGAACACCTAAAAAAAAGAAAATTGTTTTTAAAAAAAATAAATTAAAATAAAATACAGTTTCAGATAGAAAGTGAAGTTACCTTTCCACAATTCCTGCAGTGGTGCCTCCGCCTAACCAATGTAAATACAGCTTCACAAGTCATACATCTTGGTGCCATTACATCCGGTACCCACGGCGGAGGATTTTCCATTTCTTTCCTAGTATCTTCACCACTAACCGAACCTCCTTCTTGTGATGTAGGTTCATCCGTTCTTTCAATTTCGGCAGGTGTAGTGTTTTCCCAAGCTTCTTCTGCGTTTTCTATTCTTGAAGAATCTCCTAAAAAATTTTCAAATAAAAATAGAAGAAAGAAACAAGTATTTTTAAAAAATATTTTCAATATCTACCTGAATTATTCGGCGAATTAGAGTCTTTTTCTTCTGTTTCATCTTCTGACTCTGTCTCTGTTGCGTTCATAGAAAATACAGCTTTCAAAATATTCCTCAGGTCTCCAGCAAAATTAGTCTGAAGCTGATCGGCAACTCCAGCGATGCACACAAATAAACGATGTATAAGATCTTCGCTGGACCTATACGAAAAAATATAGTAATTTAATGATTTATTGTTAGTGCAGAGAAGTACGATATTATAGGTAGATTAGGTTAAAAAAATGTTCTTGAAAAAGCAAGCTTACCTAAATCTAGCTCGAGTATCATCTCTGTAAGCCGCTTCGGCTGCTTGTAGTGCTAAGGCAATTTCTTCATCATCTTGCATTTCTGAATTAAACGATGATGTTTCTGAAGATAGGCTACAGGTTTCTGAAGTAAAACAACTAGAACAACTTGAGGAAAAACTACTTCCAACAGGAGGTCCATTTGTTACTCTAAAATAAAAAATTAAAATTAATTAAATGTAGCCTAAATAAGGCTAAACTTTTTATTATTAAGTTGTTTTATATTATTTCAATTAATCAAATTCTCACGCAAATGGAAAATTTATTCAAATTGTTTGATGATACATCAAAGTTTTCGAAATTCATTTCTGCAACTAATCAATTAGCTCTTACCTTTTAGAATGACTAGGAATTTGCAGTGATATATTTTCCCTGGAATTTTGTGCGCTTGTTCGATTTTTATGGCTAAACTTTCTTCTTTTTACCGGTTCTCTCCTTCTAACATTTAAATCGTTCATGTGCCTGGAGCTCGTTATATTTCCATTTCGGGAATGACTCGAGTCTTCAAAGCTTTGTAATGGAATTAAAGTACTAGTCCGAATTCTATAATTCTCCGACTGTCCGTTCATTTGTCTTTCATCTGATACGCTAATAACAAAATTTCTAGGTAAGTCTAATGAAACGGAGTCTGCATTATCTGCTCGACCTGGGAAACAAAAAAAAAATATTTAAAACTTGTGTAACATAATTTAAAAAAAAAATTGTGATGATTATTTACCGTGATTGTTTATAAGAGTTTCCCAATTATCCCAATAATTCTGCCTCAAATCGCTCTGACTAGAGTTATTAGTACTTTCTTGATTTTGAAAATAAAAATTAACATCACTCGATTTGGTGTCTCCTTGCCCAGTTGCGATTCCGACCCAAGCTTCGCTTTTCTCTTCGACGACCACCGAACCCTCGTCCCCAGTTTTGCGACATTGGTCCAACAAACTCGAATCGCTTAAAGCGTGATTAATAAAAGGCGACTTATCGGAATCCGGTTCCTTTGATATTTTACATTGTGAACATTTCGGATCTCTTCGGATTTTTCCACACATATCACATATAAAATCGTTTTTTTCAGAATTCGGACTCGAATTTTCTTTCGAAGTAGAAGGTGAATTAACTTTATCGTCTGGACTTCGATCAGACAACGTGTTTTCGATTTCACTATGACCTAAACCCGAATCCGGACTAATAAGATTATCAGGCTCGTTCAAATAATCCTTTTCCCTATTTTCTAATATTTCCGCATCAAAATTTTTATTTTCTAAAATACCCGTTTCGAAATGTTTACTTTCTAAAATATCAGCATTATTAACGGTTTCGAAACAATGACATATCGTTTCGAAACAATTACAGTCCGTTTTAAAACACTTGCAACCGTTGTCGTAATTATCTCCGTTTTCGTTTAAAAAATCTTCCGAATCGTTACTTATAAAATTATTATTATTTACGTTACTTTTTAAAATCTCATCCGACGCATCGTTATCGTTATCGGTTTTCAGCAAAGAGGAAAGAGTTTCCGTGACAAGGTTTAACGACTCGTCGTGATCTCCATCGGGAAGGGAATGTCCGACGATGATAGGAGCTTCGTTTGGGGTCGTGATGCAATTCAAACTGACTTGATTTACTATTAGATAACCCGACGGACTCGTTTCGTTGGGGATCGAAATGCTTTCGGTTCTCGTGAGAGTTAAGGCGGTTTCGTTGGTCATATCGGACGGATTGTTATCAGAACAATTTTGACGAGAAGGAAGACTTATCGTTCCGTCATCTGTTCCGTTCCCCGTCGAACTTATCGATTCGTAATCGACTTCGTCGCCGAGGAATCCGCAACCGTTTCCGACATCATTTTCTAATTTTTCTTCGTCTCTTTTGTCTCCGTCGTCTACTTCTACGCATTTTGTATACGAGTTCGTATCTGAGAAATCGATGTTTGGATCTTCGCAGGAGCACAAAAGCTTTTCTAATGTAAAAAGTTCTTTGTTGTTAAGCGTCCAAAGTAATGCACGGATTTTTAGAAGAAGTGCCTAAAATATCAAGAAACACAAATTAATGAAAACTTACAAAAATTTCTAAGATGAATAAAAAATGTGCAAAATAATAGTGGCCTAAATATATTTTTAAAAAATACTAACTCTGAAAGGCCTAAACATTTCTGACATATCAGCAGGCACTCCGTCTAAACAAATAGGTCCATCCGGAAATATTAAAAGTCCACTGACGATAGCCAGACGAGGTATCGCAAACATCAAAGCTGGATCATAATCATCTACCATATTCTGAGTTAAAAGGTTCAGTCTCAAGGCTCTGAAAAAAAAAAATTAACAAGTTAATTTTGTTGCCTAATTTTGGAAAAAAAAGCGAAAAAAATTCGACGAACCTTTGCAACGTTTCGGAAAAGAGAACTATAACCAGTTGCTGTAAATAATATTCCCTAGGGCTCTTAACCGGAACCATTGCGCTAACGTAACGAAGTTCAAAATCGGCGAATAATCTATCGAATATTTTGAGCGCTTCTAAAAGTTTATCGTTGAATAAATGACTATTAGTTTGAATATTGGCGTTTGTTCGGAAGCATTGCTCTCTTAATAAATTCCTAACGTTTTCTAAAGATTTCGTAAGAGCTTTGGCTAACGGTCTCATCGCTGAACTTTCTCCTTCCCTGTTCATAATTGACGAACCAGCAGCCAAACACTAAAAATGAAAGAAAAAAAAATTATAATTTTTCCTACAGATTAATTTTAAAAAAAAAATGAGTAAAACAATACCTCAGCACCAAACCATAATTGCCCGGCTAAATTTTCCTGCATAACATCATCAGGGAATTTCACCCGGAAATCCCTCGAAGCTCGTTCGTTGGGTATCAGCTGGTTCATTATCTTGCCGCAGATGTTGAGTACTTTGTCCTGGCATTGCCGTAGATGGTTTACTAAAATGGTACATCTTTCAGGATCCTGAAATTAAAATTAAAATTAAAAATAAAAATTTGAATTTCAAAAAGGATAAGTTTGGTATGCATCGACGTATCAACTGTGAGAAAGTATGCGATGAATCAGAGCTTACGTCAGAAAAGAAATACCAAATTGGATTAAAATGCTGCTGCCTTGGACATATTCTCTAAATCGTTTAATCTAAAATATGGTCTATAAGAAAATTGAAGGCAGTTTCATAATTCAATTAAAATAAATTATATTATATTACATTGGTATAATTATTGTTAAGTTTTCCAAAATCTAGAGAGTAAAATCAGTTATTATTTTTTTTTTCTTTTTCAAACGAAAATGAGCATAGAAATAAAGTTTCTCCTATTATTTTTAATTATTAAGCTTTCAATTTTCATGCAGAAAGCCATTAATAAAATAAAAATGACGAACTTTATTTAGATTAAAAATGGAAATGTGGTGGTCACTCTGTTGATAAGGAAAAAATGATAAAATAACCCGGAAGACTTTTTCTATATGTTTTCCCGTTGAAAAGCCTTAATTCGAAAGCGCAAGAAATATTTTTATTTTTAAGAGCAATAAAGGAATTAAGACAAATAAAAGTAACGTTAAAAGAAAAGCAATTCTAGTAAGAATTTTTCTGGAAAAGGGAAAAGCTAATTTTTTTCATAATTTACATTTTGCTCCGAAAACTTAAATATCTAATTAAAAAACATCTTTGTCACGACCGTCCTTATTAAAAGGTGAGGAAATTAATAAAATGAACACCTGTGAATTTCCGACATTCAAGAAAGTTGTTTTATCTACAATACGACACGTTTAAAAATGAAAATAAGTCAAGAAGCTCTCGTTACCAAGGGGAAAAGGGTTAAGATTTGAATAAATACAAAACTCATACATTATTTCATATCTGACGTCAGCTTTAAGCTAAGGTGACGCGTGCGAGTTAATTCATATTATTAATTTATTACTCACTGGATTTGATTCGTGAGCATAAAAATTACCTTTCTGCCGTCGAAACTATCGAGTTCAGCGGTGACGAGATTAAGAGCTTCATCCGCGTAGAAGAATTGCGCCAACAGTGAAGTATCATCTTTCTGCAAGAAAAATTTTTTACAAAATTTAATAATTTTTTTTATTAATGAGCACGGTGGTTATTGAGAAATGATTGCATTTAAGATATAATGACGTAACTTCAGGCGATAAACAAAGCAAACGGATGGATGAAATTTTCTATTGACGAGGATTACCCACCACGAGCATTGATATAAAAAGGTTAACTCGATTTAACAAAAGAGTGGCGATCCTTATCACAAACCATTATCAGATAAGAAAAGTTGGCTTTGTCTCATTTAATTATACGGCATCAATGATGGGACAAAGTCGTTAATTAGAAGGTTACATAATGGCGATTCATTACATTCTATTTTGTATTATAATTATATATATGGTCTGATTTAATATATGAATCTTGGTAGATTTCCATAAACTTGGCAATCGTCCTCCCGAACCTCAATTGAAGAACAAAAAACTTTTTGATTTGAGTTTCTAAATTAATAAATCAAAATGATTTAAATAAAATTAGAACCGTAATTGTACTTTACCCTGACAAAACTGAAATGTTTGCACTTTCATAGATAACGTTAAATTACAACTCTTATTGAAAATTTTACAAAACAAAGGGTTTATCAGGCATTTTTTAGAGATACCAAAACAGTTTTTAACCATCTTTGGTGAAACTTTGCAGGATTTCAGATAAACTGAAAATTCTTGCTCAAAGCGTCAACAGCAAGAAAAAAATGCACAAGGTGACCTCTAGCCTAACATTGAGTTATGTGTTAATGAGAATATTGCAGTAGCATTACAAACAATTTTTCAATAAATCAACTGAAAATCATGTCTACTGATGTTTTGTTATGAAATCATCACAGGAACGATGTGTCTGTAAAATATTGCTTCATTTTCCTCTTTCGGTTATTAACCTCACATAAAAATTGACAAATTAGTCTCTGCTTGACTAAATTATGCATGTGCACTCTTTGAATTAAGAATAATAATCAGTGACACTTCAAAAACATTTATTCTCATTCAAAATCAAGCCTTCGTTATCGGATAACTAATATGTCATAAGTTCGAAATCACTTTTAAATTTTCGCTGCAGAAATTAAAACTCATGATACACAGAGTTCATGTTAAGAGAAATTTAATTGTAATTCAAATGCAATGAACATTTAAATCTAAATTAAATATTCTTAACTGCCTGCTTTTCAATTTAACAATGTAGTGAAAGTTACATTAAAATCAGATAGGATTTGGCAAAAACCTATTGCCTCTGTGTTAAGCAAGAAAAAAAAATGATGAAATTTGGAAAGCTTGAGCTTTAAGTATTAGATTGACTATCTCTACCTAAGATAATGTTCATATGACAATGATAAGGATTTTGTGGTTTGCCACAAAAAAAAAGTTAACTTCCTGACCGATTTGCTTTTATTCACTATTTTACCTGATTCTAGCACATCATAAGGCTTCAACAGGACCAAAAATAAGACCACATAAATGTGTAATGTTAAAAAGACAAATAAGAAGTGAATCTATTTGAATAATTAGGGCAATTCATAATCAAGGACAAAAATATTTTTAAAAAAACAGAGGCATTTGTCCATTACATTTTCCATACCAGTTTACAGTAACTTGTTTAACGGTGAAATTGAACCGTTGATACGGTTGCTAAACTAATGAGAACAAGAAACATTAAATACGTACGATTGTCTTTGAAATTTGTTTACGAAATTTAGGCCAATTTTACAGAAAGTGATTTCGATCATTTTAACTTAATTTTCATTTACCTTGGGCTTGTAAAACCATTTTCTGAACGACTCCATTCTTATTATTATCCTAAAATTATATTTTCAATGCAACATTATAAAAAACAACGATAACTGCCTCGTATTTCTAAACAAAAACACATTTTTCACATCCATGAATCATAAAATGTAGAAAACTTCCTGATACGTAAAAATTTGCAGGCTTGCCAACTGCTAAACAGTGTTGCCGCCATCTTAGATTTCACTAGAAAATCGACTTGTTGCCTTGAATTCGTGCATTTTTCGTTTCCATTTTTTTCCCTCATGATTTCTTTCGTTCGAACTTCTTTTCTTTAAAATATTACTCCAACGTTGATTTTATGATTTAGTGCAATTAATATATTAATGCGCCGAATATTACCTCAACTTTACATACATTTTTTTTCCTTTTTACCACAAGTGTGTAAGTTTTATGCTTTCAAGCTAGTAAGAAGTCGATTAAAATAAAAAGAAAGGTATAATTTCCGAAAATCCTTCTAAACTCACCAATTATTTTTTAGGAAAACAAAAAACTACCTTGGGTTGGAATATTTTTCTAAAATCTGATAAAATTAAAGCAATTAACATAATTTTGATTAAGGAAGCGCAATACTTTTCTCCAAACACGAGGCTTTCTTTGTTGCTTTGGACCTTCCTAATATATTCGAAGAAAAAAAGTAATAAAATCGTAGCTTAGTCAACGACTTGGATAAAAAGAGATATTTTAATTCAAAATCGTGGTGGAGTTAACTCGAATGTAAGAGCGCAGGTTTTAATCCATTTAAAAATTTAGAGTATATATTTCCTGTAAGTCAGAATATTCAGCCTCACTTTTCGACGGGCATTCAAGTCGTGGGCATAACTCCGGTTTTACGGATTTTTGGAAAGTAAGTGCGAACAATCATCCTAGTTAGTTTTTAAAAAATAATATTTGATTTTTTTGTGTAATTCCTGTGAAGTGTGAAAAAAAAAACAATTTTAAACTAATAATTTTCGAGTGTTATCTTGCCAAAATATTTTTTCTTAAATTCGACTGCCCTATTAGCTCTTTAATCCAAAAATATTTACATGGCTGTTAAAATTATTTAATCTATTTTTTTGCACGAAAACCTCAAACTTATTTAAGTTTTAAAAAAGAAAAAAAAATTTTTTTTTCTGGTAACCGTAGTATTGAAAGAGATTTAAAAACTAATATTGCCGGAAAAAAATTAAGAAGAAAAAATTATCTGGGCGTGGAAAATAAATATAATATGCAAATGAAATCACCCACGGTCCATTTCATCTTTGATTTGATCGTATGGAATTGCTATCGGAATGTAATAACAACCCTTGGATTCGCACGATTATTACTTTTGCATCTATTTAATCAAGACAATTGATTCCCTTCTTTTCAATCAGAATGAAAACTTTTTTCATTTCTTATTGGCATTCTTTAGTCTACAGTACATATTGTTTCCTTTTCTTTCTTATTCTTCGATATTGCTTATTGCCGACGCGTTTATGCTCCAAGAAAAGATCTGAAAATATATCTTTTAATATATTTCATTGCAGGATGAGTAGTCAACGTAACCATCTTCACTTGTTGTACGTAGGTTTGATTATAGCTTGCTTAACTGGAGCCATTTTAGCACAAACTTTTACATATTCACATGGATGGACGAACGGGAAAAAAAGATCGTCTATTATCCCATATGTGTTTCAAGATTCAAGCGAAGGACAGGAAATTCTCGGGCTTTGTCAAATGCAAAGACTTCGGGAAATCATTCAAGACCGACATCGTAATCAGGTGCTCATTCCATTATTTCAAAACTCAATCTACGCATTTGTATTTATAAAATATATTTACTCGGTCTCTAAGCCAAATTCAAAATAAAGTTTGACATCGTTTCAAAAATTTCATGTGCTTTCTAGTTATAAGAAAATCTAAATCAATTCTTTTCCTTGAGATAAAAGTAAAAAGAATAAAAGATAAAAAGAATTTTTTTACTATGACTCTTTAATTTTGAAAGATTTTACGGTATAAAATTGATTTTTAAGTTTATAATCTATTGCTAAATGTGAAAAGCCGTAATTTAGGAACGAAATCATTTTTTCAGGCCTATCTACCCTGCGAAGTACTTGGAAAGGCTGAAGACGATATCATCGATAGGTTACAGAGGAAAAGAGAATACGAACCAAACTCTATACTGGATTCATTACCCGCGCAGCAGAACTAACATTTATCAAGCAAGGGATAAACTTGTTCAAATGTTATTTTAAACATTTTTAAATATCTGATGATATTAAAAAATTAATGATGTTACAAAAAAATTTATCATTATTTCCTGTTTGATTTATATTTGATTCTTTTTAACTGTGAATATTTCTCGTAATAAAAAAAATTATTGTATTTCGAAAAAAAAAAATCATTGGATTCTCTAGTTCCTTAGACCCAACATCCTTCTGCCAAAAATAGGTCTTACACAAACTAAGAACAATTGTTATATTTATGATTTGAACAAAAAATAATGAACATCTTTTCAAAGCTCCCAATTGATGCTTTTATTAAACCGAACATTGGTTTTAAGAAAAAATAAATTCTTATTACAAAGGTTTGAGAGGCCCAAATTACATTTCTTCTACGCTTTCCAGGCACAAACTACATCACAACAGGTGTATACTCAAGCGAAAAAGTCGATGAAATACTCTAATTCGATGAAAGTACTCAAATACTCGACCTTTGTTAATTCTCAAGATATTTCCAAACTTTAGTTTCGCTTTAGTTTCGCACCGAAAAAAATGGCCATTTTTCGACGTTTTCAAATCGATATTTCAATTTCGATATATGAATTTTTTGGCTAAAATCCGGCCAAAATATGGTTGAAATATATACTGGGAGATGCATTTTAATCTGAGGAATCGATTGAGACTAGATAGAACACTCAATTTTACGTTTTTTAAAAGTTATGACCAAAAAACCGATTTTTAAAATCCAACATTCTCGAAAATCTATTTTTACAGAAAAAGTATTTTTCCTACGCTCTAGAGTTGCAAACTACGTCCTATCAGATGTATTTCGATGCAAGGAATCTGTTGGAATTTACAGAATTCAAAAATTCGGTCGCGTTCTCAAGATATTTGCAAAATTAGGTTTCCGTGAAACGAAAAAAATGGCCATTTTTTCGATGTTTTCAAATCGATATTTCAATTTCGATATATGAATTTTTTGGCTAAAATCCGGCCAAAATATGGTTGAAATATATACTGGGAGATGCAATTTAATCTGAGGAATCGATTGAGACTAGGTAGAACACTCAATTTTACGTTTTTTAAAAGTTATGACCAAAAAACCGATTTTTAAAATCCAACATTCTCGAAAGTCTATTTTTACAGAAAAAGTATTTTTCCTACGCTCTAGAGTTGCAAACTACGTCCTATCAGATGTATTTCGATGCAAGGAATCTGTTGGAATTTACAGAATTCAAAAATTCGGTCGCGTTCTCAAGATATTTGCAAAATTAGGTTTCCGTGAAACGAAAAAAATGGCCATTTTTTCGATGTTTTCAAATCGATATTTCAATTTCGATATATGAATTTTTTGGCTAAAATCCGGCCAAAATATGGTTGAAATATATACTGGGAGATGCAATTTAATCTGAGGAATCGATTGAGACTAGGTAGAACACTCAATTTTACGTTTTTTAAAAGTTATGACCAAAAAACCGATTTTTAAAATCCAACATTCTCGAAAGTCTATTTTTACAGAAAAAGTATTTTTCCTACGCTCTAGAGTTGCAAACTACGTCCTATCAGATGTATTTCGATGCAAGGAATCTGTTGGAATTTACAGAATTCAAAAATTCGGTCGCGTTCTCAAGATATTTGCAAAATTAGGTTTCCGTGAAACGAAAAAAATGGCCATTTTTTCGATGTTTTCAAATCGATATTTCAATTTCGATATATGAATTTTTTGGCTAAAATCCGGCCAAAATATGGTTGAAATATATACTGGGAGATGCAATTTAATCTGAGGAATCGATTGAGACTAGGTAGAACACTCAATTTTACGTTTTTTAAAAGTTATGACCAAAAAACCGATTTTTAAAATCCAACATTCTCGAAAGTCTATTTTTACAGAAAAAGTATTTTTCCTACGCTCTAGAGTTGCAAACTACGTCCTATCAGATGTATTTCGATGCAAGGAATCTGTTGGAATTTACAGAATTCAAAAATTCGGTCGCGTTCTCAAGATATTTGCAAAATTAGGTTTCCGTGAAACGAAAAAAATGGCCATTTTTTCGATGTTTTCAAATCGATATTTCAATTTCGATATATGAATTTTTTGGCTAAAATCCGGCCAAAATATGGTTGAAATATATACTGGGAGATGCAATTTAATCTGAGGAATCGATTGAGACTAGGTAGAACACTCAATTTTACGTTTTTTAAAAGTTATGACCAAAAAACCGATTTTTAAAATCCAACATTCTCGAAAGTCTATTTTTACAGAAAAAGTATTTTTCCTACGCTCTAGAGTTGCAAACTACGTCCTATCAGATGTATTTCGATGCAAGGAATCTGTTGGAATTTACAGAATTCAAAAATTCGGTCGCGTTCTCAAGATATTTGCAAAATTAGGTTTCCGTGAAACGAAAAAAATGGCCATTTTTTCGATGTTTTCAAATCGATATTTCAATTTCGATATATGAATTTTTTGGCTAAAATCCGGCCAAAATATGGTTGAAATATATACTGGGAGATGCAATTTAATCTGAGGAATCGATTGAGACTAGGTAGAACACTCAATTTTACGTTTTTTAAAAGTTATGACCAAAAAACCGATTTTTAAAATCCAACATTCTCGAAAGTCTATTTTTACAGAAAAAGTATTTTTCCTACGCTCTAGAGTTGCAAACTACGTCCTATCAGATGTATTTCGATGCAAGGAATCTGTTGGAATTTACAGAATTCAAAAATTCGGTCGCGTTCTCAAGATATTTGCAAAATTAGGTTTCCGTGAAACGAAAAAAATGGCCATTTTTTCGATGTTTTCAAATCGATATTTCAATTTCGATATATGAATTTTTTGGCTAAAATCCGGCCAAAATATGGTTGAAATATATACTGGGGGATGCATTTTAATCTGAGGAATCGATTGAGACTAAGTAGAACATTGAAATTTTGGTTTTAAAAAAGTTTTGACCAAAAAACGTTTCTCTATAAACAATAATAATTAAAATCGGTTATTACCAATTAAATATTTTAGGGAGCCGAGTAAGATTATAACATGCTTTCACATGTTTCTTGGTCTGGAGTTCGTTGTTATTTATTGTATAAGAAAAATTTCGGCGTGTAATCGAAATTTGGGCAAATTCCTTAGGCATATTCAGATTTTTTACAGGAAAAAGAGAATTTTTTTAATTGTTTTTGAATTGACGTTAAATTTTATGTTTTATTCTTAAATCTTTGGAAATAAGTAGCTAATTGAATACTAGATGAAGTATTTTTTATCAAGAAATCCATTAAAAACGGTTCGCGAAGATTAATTTGTATCTCAATAATGTATCTGAATTTACTGTCTAAAATGTGAACGAAATGTGTAGAAAGTATGCAACTTATAGTACAACAACGTATCGCAACAAGTAGTTTGCGTTTTGTAGCTTGAAATTAATTTTTTAGGATTGAAATGGCAGTGATTTTTCCAATTTTGATATTGCTTAATAATTCGTTATTTGTAACTTTAATATTTGTTGCTTCGATTTGATTACATTTAAAACAATTAGATGTTTTCTAGCATTAAGAATCGTTGCTGCGTGATAAAAAGGTTCGTTGTGAAATTAAAAGACGTTCATAATTTTAGATCTACTCAAAAAAGAAAATACGAGCCAATTTTTTTTTTGTTTTGGTTTAAAACCATTAACAGGTAAATTAAAAAATTTTAAGTAGAGAACCAAATAACTTTAAGCATAAAACAGTTCCTTTCGATTATCGTTAGATGTCCTTACCTGCCAACTCACCAAGCAGAGTTCATTAACTGGAAACTGCGGGAAACTATAGAGAGCAGCACCATGCACGAACGTTTCACAAACTGTTTCGATCCAAGCTCGGGTATATTTCGCCAATATTCGTACTACATCAAAATTGTTACTCTATAGTTCACCTATTAGTCTTCTTTGCCTGAAAAAAAAGAACGATATTGTAAAGAGAAGCTAAAAGTATATCAAATAAAAATAAAGAAAGGACTTTTTGATTAAAGTAAAATAAAATTGGCAAAATTAATGTTGTGGGTCGTGGGCATTTACACTCCCTGGTTAAAGATCAATAAAGAAAGAATGAAACAAACAATTTAATATGAACAACTCCCCATTGCACAAGCCTAATCTACAGATTAACTTTTAATATAGTTGAAAGCCATAACAAGTTAACGGAGTTATTGAATTTGACGTACTCCAGCCTCTCCAGTATTCCAGCAGCCTCCAGTTGCACATGTAATCCGTAGAGAGATATGTCTCGATAAAGTTCTCATACCCAGTCAGGGACGGAGATTAATTCACATTTATTTTATATTATACAAGAAGGGACGGTAGATTCTTTAGTTTTATTTCACTCCCAGCTTAAACTTGTGAAAAGTAGGGATTTTTCAAAAGTTATTAAACTAATTGATAAATAAAATCGATTTTGAAGAGGGTCGATTTCCTTGATACGGTTCCAAAGAGAGCGACTGTTGTTGAATGAATGGCACTTGTCACTCCCAACGGTACAGACGGGGCACGAGTACAAGATACATCAATAAACAATGGCAAATTAAGAAGGGTGGCGCACCAACCCTTACCCCGTAAAGGACACAAACAGCCTCCACGTTGAGAATATGGGGTGATGTTCCTTAAAAACGGTAATGTTTGATACTTTTTCTTTGTTATTTTTTATCACACATTAAGCATACGGTTTCTTTTTCAGATAAAAAGAAGAAAAGGTTTTAATAAATTGTTTAAATAAGATCGTAAATAATGTAATTTTTTGAAATGACTAAATCTAGCTTGTCCCTAAACATGTGCCGAGTCATTGAACTATGCTATCAATCTATCAATATGTTACAATTTAGCACTTTATGTTTACTGCTCCAAGGCACAAATCGAACTTAACACACCGATGGAAAGTGATAAACATACTGTAGGTCTAGCCGCACTCACGCTATAACCTGACCATTCTCGACTATTTGCGATGCCCGGTAGTCCGCTGAAACTTCCAAAACAGATGGAACCTTTTTTCCTATAAACACCTTTCCCTTTTCCCGTTCCGATCGATCAACACTTATTTTCTCTCTAAAATCTTAACTAGCACATTATTGAGAGATCATACTGTCAAAAGTAAGCGACTCTATTCAAATGAACAAATAGGGATATGAGTGAGGAAACAATAAAACCATTTAATGGGGATAGGGTCAAGATTATTTTTCACTAACAAGTGTTTAATCCCCTAGACAACAAACAGGGGGGGTTGACAATAAACCCACGAGTATCGAATTCCTATTGTCAACCCCTAAGAGGAAAATTTCGTGTGAAAGTTTAAAACGGTCATATGTACCGATTTTCCAGTCAAAGAATTCAATGAATGGGAAAATAATAATACTATAGTGGTTGGGGTTATAAAATTTAACGGGGCGCCAAGGAAAAGGTGGCTTGTAATTTGCCAAGTCCATAGCGTGCATGTCCGATGTGTCATTTGTTAGTGTAACCGAAGATTTTAAAACCCATAAAGTAAATATAGGATTAAGAAAAAATCGCTTGATTTAATGCCCTGTTACGTTTCCGTTTCTATGGAAACAATTGCCGATCATTAACTAAAAATTTAATGTTGCAAAATAAGGAAGGCGTGTCGCGGCCTTGAGGATAAAAGGTTAACCACAAATTGTTCCGTCTGTCATTTTCTGTCCCCGGTGTCTGCTCCGTTTATTTTTCTTTCTTTTTATTTCGACCGATTATGGTTTTATTGCTTTGTCCTTTTGTTTTTCGGTTATTTCGATATCGTAACATCTGGTGCTCCAATATAGCACGATTCAACTTTTTTAGTTGTGCAATGCTCTAAATCGTGTCGCATAATATTTAACAAGCTTATATCTGGGCACGGTTTTTAGGATTTCTCTTAATTATGTGATTGTTAGTCTATTCGGCTTTTGGCAGTAATCAACAGCATTGTTAAACCTGAAACATGCACTGTAATTCGTTTGGGTTTGCATGCGAGACTTATATTCCTTTGTGTTGTAAATATGTTATTTCGACAAAAATTTTGCCCTTATTTACTTCCAAAAGTATCCTTCTCTGTTTTCAGTTTCTAGAACAAAATACGACGCAATAATTTTATTTTAATACAGTTGGAGCCAAATCTTTTCTCTAGTTGTTTGGCGTTCGTCTTCCATAGGGTGCAGAGGAGGTATAAATGCAACGAATCGTCCAAAGTATTTAAAGGAAACCTATGTTTTTTAACAAAAATATCAATGGTCTCTTCTCGTGAGATGATCTGCGCAACATATTAATCAAACTGGATTCAAAATTTCAAATCTTATGTAAATTTACGCTTCAGCCTTGCAATTTTATTCCATTTCGACGTACCATTCCTATTTAGAAGTAAATCCATTGAGCCAAATTTTTTCAACGATTTTCATTTCGTTCCCGAAGGACCTTCATAGTTCCTAGCAAGTCTGCTCCAGGATCCAGGCATTTTTCTTCATAAAGGATGGTCCTGCTTTCCGAAATTTCATGCAACGTTTCTCAATTTTTGAGTTCACAATGGGTTTGCATGTGCTTCTACACGAACTGTTTAAAGTAAAGTTTATTTGGTTGTAGTGTCGATCTACTCAGAATTTTAGCTGACCAAAACCAAAACATAAAAATTTAAAAATATGTTTGATCTGAGAGATTTCGTTCATCACAACGAAGGGACAGACAAAGACAAAGGATATATAGGGTACGGTCCTAAGTTGATATTTTTGCTTCGAGTCAGAAAGAGACAACGATTATTCGAAGCAAAAATATCAATTTAGGAACGTATCCTTAGATACGATCAAAAAGACATAAAATGTTTTGAGTTGAAATAAGACCACCGCTTTTTTGATTTTGGTCATCTAGAATTTTCTTTTGTCACATTGCGTAAGATCTCAGAATAAACTATTTCGATGTCAAGCATACGTACCTATTGGTTATCTTAGAAAATACGAACCTAAAATTACTATAATTGTACGATCGCTATTGAAAATATGTAAGGCTAAGAGAATTAAGTATTTAAAGCATTTAGAAGCCCAAATTTCGTTTTTGTTGCCTATAAAAAATTTTAAAGGTTTCAGTCACTATAGTCTTGGCGATATGAACTTTCTTCTCATTTTGAAAGTATAGTAATCAAATGGAAAAATAAAAGAAAAAAGTGTTATCTGGTGGCTCTAATGGCATTTTCCACTTTAAACAAAATGAAAAAGTCAAAGAATAGACAATATTTATGTTTTCCAAGGAAAGATTGTCATTTTATTACGTTTTTGCGACTTCTGGGGCTTGGAATTTCCCAAATTGTATTCCCTCAGTAAGGATCTCAATCTTGTAAAACCAAATCTCTTTTTGACATGTCATTTTCTATCACGTACTCAAGAGTTTTTTAAATGATTAGCCACGTTTCCGGAGATCACACGTGCTACCAGTTCTAGTTAGGATTCTTTCAGAAGACTTTGAATCCATTCGAATTCTAAGTTGAAGGGCGACAAAGGTGCCACAAACCAAAGGAAACTCGCTTCTTATCCCGATTCGAATTTTAAGTCACGTGTTGTCGTGTCATTGACTGATTGTCACTTGTCTAAAACGATTTTCGAGATAACTTCTCTTATCCGACAATTTTCTCTTTTTCAACGAATTTTCTCTTTCGGTTTTTTTTTTCACCGAGAGCTTTTAAGGAAAGAGTTGAATATTATTAAGGAAAGCTTTTTCGATTAATTTCGAGGGCACGGGCGTCGCAAGGGGGGACGTTTTTTCTTCGAAAAACTAGAACAAAGATTGTTGATTTTGTAAATATGAAAAGTAATTTGTCATATAAATTAAAGTGAAGTAACTTTTTTCAAAACTTTGGAAAAGGTAGTTTATGAAGAAATGACGAAACGGAAATGAGATTATAACACGGTTGAAAGTGTTGGGAGTCGAGCTCTATGTAATTACATTGTCAACAGACAGACAAACAAATTATAACTGCATTACAAAAGCTTTTTTGTTTGTTATGCCGTTCAGCTTCTCTCTTTGCAATCTGAACTTTATTTTACTTTTTTCTGTCTGTCGGTGGTTAAAATCATATCGTTTATTGGCTGTACCAAAAACCTTTAGTTGGCAAATCAATTTACACCCTTTATTTTATTTTCGCAGATAATTCCCCTTTTTTTCGAGGAAAAATGATTGCGTGTCGCAGCAAACAATATGGCGTAGTGTCATGCGCAGATGCGACATTTATGGCAATTACAAGCACGATTCGTACCAAGCTTACCCGAAATAAAAAATCGTTTTGTTTAAGGAAATTTTTTTCGATGAGGAGCTTTCGCCGAAAATTTATAGGAAATGTGCTTTACAGATGCAAAGCCCAAACCTACGGTTTTCATTGGCTTTAAGATTTAAAAGGTAATCCTGGATTTAATGCGGGTTTATTACGAATAACGAAACGTTTTCCTTTAAAAGTGATTTATTATTTAAATAATTTACATGACAACAATTTTATTCCCTTTCATTAGGAATTATTCACAGTTAGTTGCGCAAATAAAATTTTTAAATGGAATATCTTTAAAAATGGACTGACTCAAAAGATACTCATTTTATTTACGCAACAGCTTTTGAGGAGGAAGCCTGCTCATTCACAAATAATTTATTACAAACTTTAGTTTACACAAAATAATTAAAGCTTTGCTTTTTCTTTGAAACGTAACAGAGCTTCATTATTTTTTTAAGTATTACGTTTGCGTGCCGCACGGTTCAAACCGATTCGAACGAATAATCTTGATATTTACAGGGCGTACCGAACCAAATCATCCCTCAAAATTTATTTTTCACATCGCGTAAACATCCAATTTCCTAGGGTCAAAGATTAACAAATAGGAGATGCCAAAGGTGGAGGATTGATCGGATAGTGAGAGGTCGGAGGAGGAGGAACGGGACCGTTCCCGGCCCAAGGTTGAAGATTTTGCAAAGCGCTCAGACTCGTGTTATCCCCCGAAGCTCCGGGACCGGGTACAGGAACCGTCGGAGGTCTGTCGGAATGGTAAATTCCTTTACTTAAAGCTTCCGCTTGCAAAGACATCATCAGTCGGTTCGCGGCTTGACGTTCTGCTTCTCTTTCCTCCGCGGTTTGTCTTCTGCAAAGAGAGAAAAATTTTTTTTTTAATATGATGTCCGCTATTTGGTTTTCATAAATATCGTTAATTAGTTAAATACTAGGAAACGGAATGTCCGCTCGAGGCCAAACTATATCATATTCCTCATTCATAGATATTTATATATTCGGTCATCGGAGAAACAGGTGAATCTGCAGGAAGCTGGAAACGTATAGGTGTAAGCAGTACGTGAAGGGTGCGAGGCGAGGGCAAATTAATTGGTTTTCAACTACCATGAAAATACAAAGGAATAAATAATAGCTGTGAACTGTATGCGGTCGGAATTAAGCATGGGGATTATGCCAGTCGTATAGCTCTCGGAGGTGCGTTTTGCGTGCGGCTCTTTCCTGCTTTCGGTAAAATCCTCGTTTTGGATTTTGTCAGCATTTGCGTAAAAGTAGAGAGGTAAACCGCCCTGAAAATATTCGACACCTACAGCTCTATAGGCTTATTATTTTTGTAAGATATTTTTCGACGCACCTTCGATCGCTTAGTAGTATTAAGATGAAATAATGGGTAATTCTTGTACGGTCGTCACGTTTTCCGATGATTCCACCTCTTTTTATTTCCTCGCAAATAATTTATATTCAATTAATTATTAAACATTTTTTAAATTCCTCGTAAAAAGGCTTTAATTGCGATAATTTGCCGCCATTTTGTAATGCCTGCTTACAAGATATACGCACCGCTTAGGATGCTATAGGAGTAGATTCGTATGGAAGACTTGAAATATTTAAAGAGTAAGTAGGTTTTACTATGATTAACACGTATGTGATTTCAGCTTAGCTTTTTATATCTTTTAGCCTTAGGGGTGAAACAGATCACTGTTATTATAGAGCGCGTTTATTTTCGGGAGTTCGGATACCAAGAAAAGTTTACGACTTTTCAAGCATATGCAAATCATGCAATTAGGATCTATAAATAGTTCTTAATGTAATGACCGATCAAAAAAGGATTGATTCTTTATAAAGCGCCTTAAAATCAGCGAAATTTTATTTGGAAAAAAAAAAAACACAGTAATATTTGTAGGGACAAAGAAATCAAGAGAAGAGTGGTTAGAGGGATCTCGAGACTTGAAGAAGCAGAGAAAACTAAAGGAAAATGCCTTTTGCTTAAAATCCTTTACTGAGTCAGCTTGACGAAAGACTCTTTCGGCATTCAGCTAATGAAGCAGTATTTTGAAAAGTTGTGATTTCAAGGTGAAGGATGAAGGTGCCCGACTTACGCTAAAAAACTTTACTGGCACTTCGCACTACAGTTAAAATTTCTCCGCTTTATTTGTGGGGAAGGTTCTGTTTGAAAAATCATGAGAAGAGTATCTTTAGACTACTGTCAAACATATTTTAGCTCTTCTCATTAATTAACAAGATCAGCTAAAAAAACTAAAAATAAAATCCGAGGAAAGCATTAACTTACTTAAACCGTAAAGACCCTCCTTCATAAAAGAAGGAAAGGAAAATAGGCCGGTAGAAAGTAAAAGATGAATCCACTTGAAAGAAAAGGAAGTATAAAAGGCTATAATGCGGTAACCAAGATAATGAGACAATCTATGAAGTTAACCGGTGGACTGACTTTCTGAGAAGCTTTCAGTTTTATTAAGCAGCATTACACGTCAAGATTGTCTTTACTTAAAACGTCTTCAGAGAAAAGCATCCTTTCCGATAAATTACTTTCCTCATTCAAAGGCGCAGGTTCTTTCTTTTTTTCTCTCTGCTACTTTTCTCTTTTTTTCTTTCTATTTTTGAAAGAGGGAAAATCAAATGCCGTTCCGTCCCTTTTATAAAAAAAAGTAGAAATTTCATTAAATGATTATCAAGCGGGAAAGAGTCGCTCAAAACTGCTGACGGTTAAAGTGCATCTGCTTACAACCGAATGTTTTCTTCCTATCAATGAATATTTGACAAAGGTAAATACAGTGTTGTGTCGGACATTAATAATTCAAAACACGGCATCAATGATTCAATTCCGCTTTGAATATTTAATGCTCAACGTTTTAAACTGTCACCGACAATATCGTCTTTATTTGCCGAATCTATTTTAAGTTTATTTCGACGCGATCCCGCCCTTTGTTTCCCGCCATTTCTTTTTTCCTTCAAAATGCGAAAATTTCTTTGAATTTCCCTTTTTTAGCCGTCGCCGCGTCTTTAATCTCCGAGAACAACCCCTTGAAACGGGTTTCGATGACGTAATATATCACCGAGGTTCAATCGGGAGAAAGGGGGATCGATCCACCCTTGAGAGATGGCTGTCGACGTCCAATAATGTTCTTCCCTTTTCCTCGGGAGATGAGGACGATACTTAACGGCTAATGAGTCAGGTAAAGGTCTCCTGCAATTAGGTTACAACTCCGATTCTAAACTTTTCATCGTTTCGGAGTAGCTTATGTCGTTAAAATGTAAGCCCGTTAATAATGTATAACTTTAACTGATTTGTTGTCGTCCTGACTGGGGGGTGGTCTAATGGGACCTTTGATCAACGTTACAGCTTTTCCAACGTTTCTGTTTCAAGTCTTTCGCCCGTTTTATAAATTTTCAGGCAATCTCGATCGCCAAAAGCGATTATCTTTAAAAACGTGGAGGACTTTTAAGTAAAAAAATAACTTATGAAGGGTGGGATGTGAATAATTAAAAAGTAAAAGTATTTGAAAGTTATAAAAAGAGAAAAGCACTTTTCCCTTGACAGTCAACTGGTGAATTTCAAGTTTTTGATTTGTAATAAAGACTCTAGACAGTTTGGACAAGTTTTTAACTAGTTTCAAGAACTGATTTCTCGATTTTCACCCTCTGGAGTGACAGTAATAGCAGTTTTCAGGGTAACTTTACTTCTTCATCGATTGGGACCAGATAACTTTTTAAAACTCCCCCCTTTTTACATCATATTTTCATATTTTATTTACACGAAGACTTAAGCTATTTCTACTAAAAAGTCTCCAAGTTTGCTTCCAACTCGCTTGGGGAAATGTTATTTTAAGAGAAAGGAATGATTTTTCCAAGATACAAATTCTTTCCGTTCGAGTTTTTTTAAAAACTACTTTTAATCATTTTCCATTTTCAAGCTTAACTGTTTATTGGAATTGAAAGCTTTTAGAATCCAGTTCGATTCAATCTGATCATTACATATGGACGGACATCGGCGCTTAATTAAAATGCCAACAACTGCGCTTTTATTCCTTAAACAGTGACAATTCGGCATAGAAGTCTAGATAAGAGTCTGCTTGTTTAGTAGGCAGACAGTTCAAAGCGCCTATAAAACATTTTCTTTTAATAAAAGAAAATTTTTAGTAAACATATAAGTACTCAGCCAATTTTTCTATTTAATAATTTATGATTGCTTTCTATTTTTATTTTATAAAAGTTTCAGAAAATCTAAAATAAAATCCTAATGAGCTTCGCAAGCCAAATATTTATGAATTGCAACTTTTTGATTTTCTTTTTTGCAGGAAGGGCAATCATCACGAAAATTAAGAATATCTTTTTCAAAACTCAATGCTTTTGTGCTATTAATCCAACCAGTTCGAAGCCACGCCTAACAAATTTTCTCGTTTCTAGGTATAAAGTAAAACCAAGCTCTGAGTGTTATCCTAACAATTAACTTTTAACCATTTTTAATTAATCGATCCGATATTCTTGCGCCCTAAAGAAATAAATGAGAAGCTCTTTGTTTAAAGATCTAATCCGCCACACATCTACGATATTAAATAGGATAAAAATAATACGGTATAAAAAGCAAAACTCGAAGGAGTTTAAAAAAACTCTCTTGACTCGAAGGTTCAACGGTGTAATCCTGAAGCCATCGAATAAAATGAAAGAATAAATCCCTGAGGTTTTAGCGAGAAAAAAAAAGCACGAGAAAGGATGGAAGAGGAATTAAAACGAAAACAAAAGTGAAAAACACTCCCTCAACCCTCATCCCTGGTAAATTATAAGCCCTGTAAAAATAATTTTATATCATAAAATTAACAGACTGGTTGGCAACTAGCGCTCCGTGCGGTTTACTTCTTAATTAATTAAACTTGCAATTAGACCCGACAGGAAATTGCTATACTTTCAACGGGTTCTTATCTTAAAAGGTCTATCTCCTTTATTTTTTATTCTCACCCTTAAAGGCCATCTCGAAATTTGACGTTGTGATTTTTTCAAAGGGATGCGCATGCTCTTGTTCACTAAGCTATTTTAAAAACTTTCTTGAGACTTGTTATGGAGTAAAAGCTCCCGAGCCATTTTTTTATAGAAGCGACTTATCGCATTATGGAACCGCGACATAAACGTACTAATAAAGAATCAAAATATTAATTATTAACAGAACAGTTTATGCAAATTGCCTCATCTTTTATAACTGAGTAATTAACAACCCTTTAGCTAATATTGTTATTGTAATTATTTTAATAACACTTTATACAGCCTTCTTTCTTTTTTTAATTCTATTTTTTCTTTTTAATACTAATTGAAGTAAATGAAATTTAATCATCGCACGAGGATTATAAAAAGACGCCATCTTACCTTTTTAATTTATTATTAAGGTGGTTTCATTCACTTTGGGAATATTACGAACCGTTTTCAGGGTTCCTTCAACGATGAATATAACGGTTTTTGCTATTTAAGGATTGTAAAAATAGCTTAAATCATTTTCGGCGATATGAATATTTTAAAATTAGTAAGAGGGCATAGTTTCAAAAGAAATTAAAATCTAAGTCTTCTACGAGACTTATTGGAAAGTATCATTGATCCTTTTATCATTTACTTGGAACGATTTGCAGCCAAGATGAGTGCAGATTTACCCGAATAACACGCGAAATGGAAAAATTGATTCTAAGCCTGATTAGGGAGGACTTTAGCCAAAAAAAGAAAAGCAAAAAATATTTGGAAGTCTTCATGCCTGCTAATTCTCAAAGAACTTCTCCTAGGGCCCCCTGATCTTTCAGGAAAGATCTTTAGCTCGGTTAAACTCTTTATACAAGGCGTAAGTGTCTTTCTGTCTTGTTTGTATACCACCTACAATAAGTAATCCTTCTTTTAAAGTGAATTTCAAATTATTTTATTGGAGTAGATCGCTTTAATTATATTTACCATGATTGAAATGAATCCTGAAGGAAGAAAGTGATCGGTTGCTTTCTAAAAAAAATAAAAATCAGTTTAAGTAGTTCAATCATGGTGGTTCGGAATCAAATAAATCGAAATTTTTTCAACCTCCAATTTTATTCTATATTTCTTCACAAAGTTTTCTTTTTTCCCCGAATAATTTTCAAATGGTTTCTTTTTGTTTAGTGCCCTAAAAATTAACATCTTAAGTTCCCCTACATCTAATTAACATCGTAAGATTTTATTTTAAAACTAGATTTTATACGTTTATGAACTGCCAACTTTTCCTAGAAACGAAACACAAAGCGATCAACAAGAAAATCGGGTTCCCTTCAGCATTAAAATCCGATTATAAATTAGGAAATAAAATAGAGTTAGGGGAATATACCGAGAAAGGGTCCTCTTAGAAATCGTGAATTAATCTAAAATTTATATCCATCCGTCATCAAAAGCCGGCCATTAATCAATCTATAAGACTATTCCCCATCCTAGGATCTTAGGCAAGGACGATTGCTCATCATCCTTAAGCCTAAAATCTTATTAGGAACAGAGCCACCAAGCTCTTTTTTCGGGAAAATTCGAAAATGATTTTAAATTTATTTTTATTAGAGTTAATAAAAATACAAACTCCATTCTGATCCCGTTCCGGAAACATCGAAAATGGTGTGAATATAATTTGGGGGGAGGGGAGGGGGGGGGGGGAGAGGGAAACGTCCGCCCTGGACATATATTTCTGCACTACGTCACGGCTGTAAACCTTTCATAATTAATTAAACCAGTAATTAAACTCTGGGGTGAAGAGTAATTCGAAATAATGCCTTCAGAGGCGCTCTATTTCTCATTAATTTTATACCGCTAATTGTTTTCTGTGTTCATTTGTTTTCATTTGGGTTTTCACTGTTTTATACACTCGTCAAAATGTTCGGAAAACTTGTTAACAACATTTCATTTTGAATCCTTTTCGGATAAGAGAACTGCGGGGTCGGGGGAGGTCTTTTTATAAACGAGCTCTTTTTGACCGGATTAACTTTTCGATAATCTGGAACGGTATTGAAAGCAAAATCTTACCTCCATTTTGTTCTCCTATTTTGAAACCACGTTTTGACTTGAGCATCTGTCATTTTTAACGTTTTAGCCAACGAAGCTCTTTCGGCAGAAGCTAAATATTTCTGTTTGTGAAATCGCTTTTCTAATTCTGCGATTTGCAGTCTTGTAAACGACGTCCTCGGTTTCTTTCTTTTAGGCGGCGTCCTATTTTGATACGGATGTCCTATTCTTCTAGTTATTGGAAACGTGGCTGCAATAAAAAAAAAAATATATATATATATAAATTATCAATAAAACTCTACCCTTTCGGACATTTGACAAATGGCTTTTGTAACCTGAAAGGTTCGCATGTCAATGCATTTTTTTTTCCCCCGGAATAAAAAAGTCAAATGGAGGATGATCGAGGGGGATCCATCATTTCATCGCATTCATCGAAAAACATTGAAAAACATGTGTTTATGTTGATTAGTTAACGAGAACGAGTGCGAGTGGTGAAATGCAACTGGGAGGAGAGGGGAGGGGTTGTGACAGGGTAATAACAAGGATGATCCACCAAGAGTGGCATGTCAGCGAAATGGAATATTGCCTCTCTGCTGCAGTTCCAATGAAATTAAAAACTGACATGGAACATTCATTTTTGAAATTAAAAACTAATCCACAACCACCCCTCTTGTTGTTATTGTTGTTTTTTTCACCCCGTAAGGTTCACTCCTGTTGTAAATTTTATGACGCCAGCGAATCTAACAACTTTCAAACATTAAATCGAACGGTTTCTAAACATTTTTAATTACCGTCATCAAAATCGAATGGTCGGAAAATTATAGCAGAAATTGAAATTCTTTAAAAATTCAAAACCTTATTTAGTTGTAATTATTCTTTAAATTGTCGCAAAACCTTTTCATAATGTTAATTTACATGCAAAAACAACGATGAGAATTAGTCATGATCTTTTTGTTTTTTACAGAAGCAAAACCAAAAACCTACTCTGATCTACAGGCACTTTTTTCTTCCACAAGTTTTCAAATTTTCAATTCCGTCCTGTCCTGTTAATTTTAAAATAGTAACAACGTTCAAGGTTTAACCTTGACTTATTACAATTTTGCTAATTTTTAATGAAAAACTCAATTGTTCTCTACCTGAATGGATTATAAATTTTGCGTTAAATATAAAAACATTAATTTCGTTATTAAAAGTTCTCGTTTTTACATGGAAAAGCTTTTTGTATAAGGTTAATTCGGCCCTCACCGCTCACGAACACTTTCATAATTATAAAGTACTAGACACCTTAGAATTTCACAAATTTTAATCGGTCTTATTTACTCAACGATAATTTGGGATGTTCTACAAGTAAGTTCGATAAAAAAAGAGTTTTCAGAATAAAGAAAACGAACCCAAGTCTTTTTAAAAAAAATATTTTTCACCTTACATCATATCCTAAGCTAACAAAGGAACTCTTTGTTGGATTATTTTGAATTAGCACGTTGAAAACTTTAAAATATCGTTTCAAATAATTAAATGCAGACAGAAATTAAATCGTTTACTCTTCTTTCACCTGATGTTGTTTGTTGTAACAAAGTTTAACATAATAATTTTATGGCTAAATATAAATCCAGCGTAACGTTTTTGCTCTACACTCAATTAACAGATTTTTGGCAGTAAAAAGTCCCTCAGAAAAACTAAAGAGCCACTTAGTTTCAACTCCTACAAAATGCTCAGTTAGTCAGTTTAATTAATTTTTGAAAATCCTTTCTTTTTTTTTTTTTTTTTTTGGTAAATCTAACTTGATATGCAGAGACGCGTTATAAATTAAAAAGTAAATTGCAAATGTAATGATACTTTGCTTTTATTGTTTTGCATTAGCGTCAATTATTTGCTTTGCTATATTAGCGTCCACTGTCTGCTTTAGCCTCGTTTTTTTGCTTTAGTGGCACTTTATTTCTTTAGTATGGCATGTTTCACCAAACCATCAAATTGGCAATTTTATTACTTTTAAAAAGGTTTTATATAATCAAAGATCAGATCATTTATTAAATGCATTTTATTCTGTTAAGTGTAGTAATTTTATAACCATATCAAAGACAAAAAAAATATTCATCTGCTCAAAGTTACGATAGAAGATTTCTTTTTAAAAATTTTACTAGAGATGAAATGAGAATTTTTAATTCCTTTACACTATAAACAAATTACTTGAACCTCTCCCTAAATAATGTAAAAAAAATTCAGTTTCAGTGCGCTTCAATTTGACTAAAAACCATATAAGGGTAAAGCTATATAAAAATTAATAAAAATGTTACGTTAGCTCAGTCACTTTTGCATTATTGTTTATGAATATTTAATGTAAAGAAAAAAAAGTTTGCGATAGGGGTGCGTGTGAGGAAGTCAAGGGAAGTAAAAACCCCTTGTTGCTATTGATTCTCCGGCCTCCCCGTCTTACTTTTTAACACGTGCGTATATAAATATACGTTTTCTTTGCATGAAATTCAAAGTACCGGATGCGATTGAAATAAATATGGCCGCAACTCGGCATAACAATAAAGAACTTCTATTGGAGCCGTAATATAAACCACCCCTAACGGAATAATAATGATAATAATAATGATCCTATTAAAACCAATATATTGCATGTTTAACTTCAATATCGGACATTATTATGGAAATTGTCCAACACAAAATGGAGTCTCATATCGTGTTCACATGTTATTAGCTAATAATATCGACTTATAAATATTATACGTGGTTTAATATACTTTTTTAAATGACGGAAAAGGTGGGTAATGTCGGCGAGGTTATTTTGAGCAAGTGTGAAAAAACGAGCATAGAGAAATTCGTCTCCAAATTTTTGGCCGATATTCGCAGACAAGTTTCCAAAATCGTACCCATTTCAAAGTTTAAAAATTGTTTTAAGGTTAAAAATAAAATTTGCCCGAATTTGCATTACTTCTTCTTCTTAGAGTGCCTCCCCACGACGGGGATTGGCGACCATCACGGCTGGAGAGCTTATTGCGCCATGTAAGAGACCCTAGCCGGATCGACTGTCTTGGGTCTTTCACTGCAAACCCTCGGACATGATGGCTATGATAGGGAGATTAATGCGGTGGCTTTCCAGCACCTTCCGCATCGCAGCACAGGAGCCATACCGTCAGTCCTCGACTCAGCCTCCTGTTTTCTGGATTTTAGCCTAGCCAACTTTTACCGTCTTTAGCCTTAAGCCAGTACTGGTAGGGCTGCTGCCCTTACCAGATTTTACCTCCCGGGTAAGAAGGATTCTGGAGCTCGTCAAAGGCAGGTGCGCCAAACCTGAAGCAGGACTGTCAATGTTCACGCCGACTACCCCATATTGCATTATTTAGTCGCCCTTTAAATTTAATTTTAAGGACTAGATAAAAGATTTGGCTTGCCTATGTTCACTCGCTGACGAAGTGAATTTAAAAATCTAAAGACCAGTTTCCTAAGAAAATAAAAAAAATGTTTTCGGGTCGAAAATTCGTCCTCTTTAACATTTTTAAGGCCTAGGTCATGTCAGATGTAACATCTTAAAGCCGCAGGCAGCACCTTAAACGGACCATATCAATATTATAGAGTTTATCGCTCAACCGTTGCAAAATACTTGTTCGCTAAAAAACAAAAGACATTATCTTCCTGAAAAAAAGGAAACAGAAAAATGGTATGCTTACATCATGAAACGTCCTTCATCTACATGCCCTAAACCGCAATTAATAAGATCGACATGGAATCGTAGCCGAATTATTATAATGACATTAAAGATATTCCATTGCTACGCTAAAGAGCCTGTAATTGGAATTAAAGTATTCTGGTGTATGATTGGTTCAGAAACATGTAATGGGATTTTGACGTGACCAATTTCGGTAATAACAAGTATAGAAACAAAAACATTTGGGTTTTTAAATAGAAAAACATTAAATATAAGCGCGGGTAATCATTATTGTCGGCCATTTTGTTTTCACATTTTTTATAAAACTCAAATAGGCAAAAACAAACAAATTGATTATCGCTCACGGGGAGAAGTTGCGGCTTGGAAAATTTTTTTCTAATGCCCTTCCTTCGTTGGAATATATTTTTTTCATCCTATAAAACAAACTTCAATTACGAATGATCACGATCGAAACGATGCTCCAATTACGTTTGGTCATCATCTTCGATATCGTTATTATTTATGAACGGACTTATAGGTAAAATACATACTTCGTTACTTTGATATGATTTCGACGGAAAAAAAAAAGATTTCGAAACAATAAAATTTTAAAGCGTCGCATTTAAAACTTTGCCGGATATGGTTTACAACCTGAAATCGGATCGAAGCTGATAACGCGCTACAATTAGAAAAAATAAAATTTGAAATTATTTAAAATACAAAGTCAAACAATGGGACTTAAAATTTCTCATTATTTTAAATTGTTCTGCTCACGCATCATATTATTCGCGTTTTGTACATATTTTTTTAGTATAAGATACGGTATTTTTTTTTGTTTGTTTTAAACTTTATTATTATATTACCATGTGAAAAGATTAGAATTTTCTTCCATTTTAACTTGTTTTGCCAAATTGTCACTTCAACACAAAGTTGAAAACAAAATATATCAATTAAGTTTGCTATATATACCAAAGATGTAAGGATTAATGTCACTTAATTTAAACATTGAAAGCGAAATAACCCGAAATTTTACTAGATATACCGGAAAAGAATGTGCATGCAGTGCCTTATTGAAATTCAGCAACATTTCACGTCTTTTTACCACTCAGGCTGTGGATAATTTCATCTGCATTGTTGGGTTTACTGAAAGAATACAAAAAGACAAAGTCCTGTTACTGGCGCTCACACGGAAATTTATCGAAATTCAGATTATATATTTCGATGAATTTTGGTATTTTAACACCGGAAACTAAATGACCATCTACATAAAATTTACAAGTAAAACAAACAAATATTGACCCTAAAATAATTCACAGTTAGACTAATTTTCAAACTTACGTCGTGGCGGAATAAAATTTTTTCGAGAGTTTCCTACAAAACCTTCACAAAATAAGCTGAACATTTTAATTAAGATACATTTTAGATGACAAATTTTGAATTTTAAACAAGAATACATGTTTTCATGCACAATATTTCAAAAGAATCAGCAAGGAAAATAATTTATAAAACGATATTTAAAGCGGAAGTTTATAGGCCAAAGGACGAATCAGAACAATAGAATAAGAAAGAACATTTCACCATGTAAGCTAATGATTATTGCTATCGTTGAGATTAACAATTTGTTTGACCGGATTAAAAGGTTAATCATTTTTTAAAAAACAGTCGTTAAAACTGATTAAATAAATTCAACTTTTTTCCTTTCGTATGAAATTAATGGCTTTAAATTTAATTATTCCTATTCACTTTAAACAAAATTGAATTTTCATTACAGCCTTAACTATTGCTTTTATGCGAATGAAGTTTTGTTAATTTTCTTCTGAAATTTATTTTATCCGAATCAAATTTTCTTTTAAATTTTTCTCGTGTTTAAAAAGAACAAAATTACAAGGATAGTTTACAAGAGTTTCCCACCCAAAACGACTTTATCAAAGCAAAAAGTACATTAGCAATTATCAGAATGCCCCCATATCACGACACACGTTATATGAATTTCAAATAAAATAGTCATAAAACTCATTTTTATTTACCGAGCATTCATTTCCTTTAATTTTACGATCTTTTTTCTCTCAATAACGATTCCTCATCCCACACAATTTTATTATATCAAAAATATGCCGTATTTTGTGTAACAGTTGATACATCACACTTCGATAAATTTAATCATCGTATATTATGTTTGATGACCGTGCCACTCATTTTCCCATATTCAGATCGATTTTATTTAAATCCGAAATCTCGATATCGATAAGTGGTTGCAACCTATACCTGACATTACCACCTAATAAAATTTAACGACCCTAACCATGGAAAAAAATTTCTTAACGTTGTCATGCCTTCTTTTCCGATAAAGATTTTACACGTTAGTAAATTTTACAAAGTCAAAAGCAAACGATCCGGCAAAAAATCAACGAAAAAAAGACCTCCACGAAGAGAGATAAATGGTTTTGATTTTTAAAACGGTCTTCCCATTCGATTTGCACGAGTACCTCCGTTAAACTACTCGTCCTTCACGTTAACATTCAGACATTTTGTTTAGTTAATAAGTTATTCCGTGGTGACAAAAGATTATCTCCTTTGTTTCCTTAATGACCGAATCGTTTTAATGAAAACGCGTTTAATGTGTTTCCTATATAGAAAAAACCCGGGGACATTCTGTATAAGAAAAGAAAACATGCTTTTCATCTAAATTGGTGTTTTCAACAATCTCTCAGCCACCGTATAAGTTAAGCATCGTTTTCCCTTTTTTATGAATCGTTTACTCTTCCCGGGTTTCTTTTAAACTTTTCCCTAAGTTCAAAATGTGCTTTCTCCGTTTTTAAAACATATTAATATACATCATTTTACTGCGGTGTCATTTTATCTTGTTTAATATGCTAAGTGTAGGCGGTTTGAATGAAAAATATGGTCTTTAGCCGCAGCAGGGCCGTATCTTAACCGTATCATATAGCTTAATAGATAAGATCGTGAGTTTTATGCTAAAATACGGGAGCGCTTTTTTTTGCTTGTTATTTTCGGATAAAGAAAGTTCCTGCTTCACGAATTGGAACGGTGTCCGGAAAATTGATCTTTGTGGGGATCATAACTGCCTTCGGCTCCCAAAAATGACGCTCCTGTTCTTCACAGCGGCTGTCGCTGAAGTCAAATATTAAAACCGCCATGGCTTTCGGATAATTTCAGGAGCGTTATATGGGGCGGATTTGTCCACTGCACCCTCCTGGGCTGTATTCTTTACGGTTAATGTTGTCCTAACTTACTTATCTGCAAGAACTAAGTGTGTCTAATTTTCAGGCAAAGAATCGATTTTGATTGATAATGGAAATAATTCTTCAGAATTTATGGCAAAGGACCTTTACTGAGGTTTGCAAAAAATTTTTCTAGTGACAACATTTTTGTGAAACTTCCGAAGAATTACAGGCTACTTAATAAAATTCTCCCCAAAATTTAATTCTTCAAAAAGTTTTTCCATCTTTTTTTTTTTTTTTTTGGTCAAGAAAAAATATTTTTAAGAAATTTTTTCTCGTCAAACATGGATTTAGAAATTTTTCCGAATCAAAACAAGTTATTTAAAAAAGTGACTGAATATTAAAAACGCAAGTCAGACATTGGAAGGGTCAGCTCGGTGTTAACGGTGCAAGAAGCATAAAGCAATGCCAAGTCGAGCTTAGAGGAAAGACAACGGATAAATAAGGTATATCGATTTTACTTTGCAAAAACGGTATGAAACTGCAATTATTCATCTCTAATTTTTTATAAAAAATGTTTCCTAGCAAGAATCGAAAAATTTTGTTTCTTAGAGCTTTTGCGAGCCATCTTTTTTAACAGCGATTAATTTACAGCTTTGGAAAAAAATTATTGCTAAGGGATCATTTTAGCTGCCACAATTTTTTTCAGGAGCTAACAATTTTTCTAGTTCTGCCCATGAATTTTAATTGAAATATGATGGTGCCAGAAAATATATAGACTCACACTTTTGAGCCTCAAAGCTACTTTGAAAAAAAATCTGGATCTAACTGTGAAAATATTTATCTCAAGACGAATCACATTTCTCAGTTAATTTCAAAATGAAAGCAAAGTACAACTTTTAAATTTAAGAGTCCTTATATGCTCGAATAATTAAAAATTGTCAGACTGAAAAATCTTTACAATAATGTTAATGCTCGCCAAAAATGAGATTGGGACACCCCGTATAACAGGGAAAGAAAGAATATAAGAAAGGCACTCCAAGATATTGAGGTGGTGGGAGAGATATAATGCTAACATATGATATCAAAACATGCATTTTATAAGTTCAACTTGGTGTAAAGAAGGGCTGTTTAATATTACGTACGTGGGGGTTATTCCATTTACATAATGTTCGCTCGTATATAATACAGGGGTCGGCTATATTTTTATTAGACTTTTTATTCTCGACGATGTTGTGTTATCAAACGCGTATCGTCTTCTTTTTATAGGGAAAAAAATTGTGATTGAATCGGGTTTTAATACGAATATTTGTCGACGTTTATAAAAAATTCCTCGAAAAATTAAGAAATAAATAAAGATGTCTCGACTTCATTTCCTCGATAAATAGTGGAAACGAAAACGTAACTGAACATTGAAGCATTTACCTGACAACATACTGACCGTGGTTAGCATGCAATTGATCGGTTTCTAGGTATTTTCTAATGAGGCGAAGATTCTAATCTTCTGGGAAATGTTGCATAAGATAGTTGCAATCGAACCGACCAGTATTTACGACAACCTCTATTTCTTATGAATTTTTAACGGTGAAAGTAATGAACTGGCAATTCTTATTTTTAAATTATTTTTCAAAATTTTTCCCAAAAAGTTTAAGTCGCGATGTGGCTATGCCCAGTAAAAAAAAAAAATAATAATACAGAAAAAATCCTGTTCAATGCGAAGGAGAAATAATAGGCCTTAGTCGATGGCCGACTAAACGACTTATTTCATCGGTTTGTACATCCCTAATTATTTATTAGGAACTAATCTCTGTCTACACTCTATAAATCTGACTCCTCACGAACCTTTAGTAAAATTCTATAACCTTTCATGTCCTATAGCCATCACTATAATTATAAAATGACGTCACGTCATATTTAAAGTGAGATGCCGAATAATGCATCGGGCGATACTGGGATGTGTGTGGCTAGTAAGTAACCGGTTTCGATTTTCGGCCCAGAGATTTAACCTCGATCGAAGCTTTCACGTTGTATTTGTAAATAATATACAAAGAAAACTAACCATCAGGGACATGTTTCGTTCGATCGAATGTCATTTTAGGCAGGTGCAACGTTTTAAACTCTTTTATCAGGAATCGTAATGACGAAAGGGAAAAAACGGCCTTATGGAACTTTAAACGGCCGTAAAACTTCCGGGCTGACAAAGACGCCATTACTTATGCATGTTTTAATCGGTAGCGGAGCAATCGATTCCGAGTAAGATCTATCAATTTTTTCACACCTTTCGGCTACTAAAACGTTGATGAATTAATCAATCCGGCGTTTAAAAAGAATGAGCGAGAAAAAATTACACACGTGAACAAACGATCGGATTTTATCTCTTGAAATTTGGACGCCGCTTTTTTTCCCTTTTTTAATCAAAATATCCCGGGTTGAGGTACGGACGGACCGGTTGACCACCCTACCTGCTTAAACCTAATTCATTTATGTTGTTTTATCTAGTTGGCGCCAGGGTTAGAGTCTACCTGTTTATGTGTGTGTGTCACTCGTATCTGCGGCTCCCTGTTAAATTATAAGTCACAATTCACCACTTCCTGCCCTGTACCACGCCTCCCATTTATTCGATCCCTATTCACCGTTCGGAAAGGGGAAAAATTTTTCCAGTTTTGCACAGATTCCATACAATTATATACGGTATATAACAAGACGGGAGATATTGAAGTTTAAAAAAAAAAAAATAGGGGGAAGAGAAAAAAAGGTTGAAAAAACCACCGTCGGGTTGATCCCAAGTTATCAATTTTTGAAAAGTCCTCTCACCACACCGATCGCAATAGACCAGGATCCTCCCACACACATACACTTGATCAAACATTCATGTCTTTTGGGGCTTTTGTTTTACCCTTTTTACCCAAAAATTATTGCATTCGATCCATCTTTCCGTCCCTCGCAGAGTTTTTTTCCCTCTTTTCCCACGAATCGGTTTAGGGTTTTTAAAAGCGAGTCCGAGAGGAAACCATTTAATCCGGGATTTACGTTCAAAGTGAAATAAACGTCCACTCCTTTTTTTTTGAAATAGTTTTCACTGTGGCACCTTCTAGCGAAATCGGAAGTAAATATCTTTTCAATCACAGTTCAAAGATTAGGCCAAGGTTTTTGCCTTTGGTCCGAAATGCAATTGCACGTCAGCAATAAGAAACTCCGCATGTTATACTCTAGGAGCTCCCTGCCACAAGCCCGATCAAGCCGGTGTGGCTTTGATAAACTACATAAGTAAAGTTAGTCAAGAGGAAAAGCAGCTTACATGTAGGGCCTTGTATATGGTCGGGTGATCGTAGGGGGGCTTCGAGCAGGCCCAGAATGATGTGGGTCTGCAGCGTCCTGTGAAATTTCCGAGTGGTACAATTTTTGAAAAATCTGTCTATTTTTTCATAATTTGGGTAGGTCGTCCTCCCCCGAAAAATTTTGGCCTCTGTATCTGTGCCTCTGGATCGATAGAGCTGGAACTCCTCTCAACTCTAATGGAGAAGCATTCACTCGAATCCAACATGAACTTTTAGAATTGATGGCAAGATTTCAAAATTTTCTCTCTGGGTCGTTAGAATTCAGCTACATCTAGGTCTTAATTGATTTAGAGCTTATTTGATCATCTCGAATTCTCCAGTAAATACAAAAGCCTGATTTCGGTTGTTCTGAATTCCCATGACTTAGTCTGCGGGTGCTCAAGCAGTCGTTGGGACTTACGGTCCTATAGCATAACGTTGGCAAGGTTCCAACATATGCACCTGAAATGCTTGCAACGATATTCATTTCGCACAATGAGTACAACAATTCGAACCGTTTCCCAGTAAATATTAATTACTTTTATCATTTAGAGTCTATGTATTGACCAAAAATTTATTTTAGGATAATATTTCAGCTTTTCCGCCACACCGTTTTCTGGTCTTATCTAAAGTTTCCTTTCGCCCACTTACTGCGAATCACTTCAATTTTTTAATTAGTTCCCACTATTAAGGGCAATCATAGAAGAATTAGACTCCAAAAAAAAATTTTCTCAGTCAAAACAATTCATCTCCATTAACAATCTTTGAAAACGTTCCACTAATTGTTTTAAAATCCGCCCACATCAGACAAGAAAGGGATAGACAGACTTATCATGCGGACATAAACAAGGTGCCGACCGACCTGATCCCTTTATTTTTTTAAAAAAGAGAAAAAAACGGATAAAATAGTATAAAGCTACTGAAAATATTGTTATAAAAGGTGTGTATGTGTATATTTGTTAATACGATCATAGCCCGAGGCTGACGTGTCATTTCAACCGTCCATTATGTCAAACAGGTACGTCTTATAAACTTTGCGTGTATATCTAAACTATCAGGGTGTACAACATTTCCACTCTTTTCCTTTTCATCGGGTCTGATATTGGCAAACCGTCCACTTCTCATTTCATCCCTATTGACTTATGGTACCGGATTTATCGTAATTATAGAATCGATCGAGAGATAAGATTCCTTCTCTCAGTCGGCGGATTTTTTTTCCCGCAAACACGCCACTGATCGCGAGGCCTATAGAAATGTTGCATCAAAAACGAATCTAACAAAATCACGTGTCGATGATCTACTATACAGAGAAATTGACTTGTACGATTGAATAATTCACCGAGGCTTGTGCAACAGCAACAGCAGCAGCAGCACACGCATTGTCACCCGTGTTCCTCACCTCAAACTGCATTTACGATTCATTTATAATTCAAAGCTTTTCAGCACCGACGTTAATTTTGATCAGGTTAATGTAAACACACTTATTTATTTAGCGGTTTTAGTTTAAAGTGACATTTTCAGCTCGATTTCTCTACTTTCGTTAGGGAATGTCACGTCCCTCGACAAAGGTTTCAATGGCTTCTCTCAAGGTGGAAGAGAGGATTCAATTAACCTTTCTTCCACATTATGGCTGTGCAAATTTATTTTGGGTTTAATTTTAAAATGTTAATTCAGATTTTTAAAAAAAATTTTTTTTTACCTTCTTAAGCGAAAATGAAAGTTTCTATTTTCAATAAGAAGTAATTTTGAAAAATAATTTTGGCCCAAAGAATTTTTAACTCCGGTTTTTTCGTTTTTACAAACTAATATTTAGAAATACGGTTAACTTATGAGATTAAGAAAGGGCTAAGTCCACCAACATATTTTTAACAAAATAACAGAGATTAAATTTTAATCCCATAAAAAAACTGGACGAAAGTACACCCAGTTAAGTCATTAAACTCGTTTTTCTCCTTAAACTGAGTTAGTGGGTTTAGCCCTTTCAAAGTGCATGTATTTACGTAATTTTCTTTTCTGATTTGCCAAGTTTAAGGCCAAAAATGCAAAATGGATCCAACCTTACAGCCACGATAAACTCAAAAGAACAGTTTAATTTTTTTATGATAATTTTGTTAATAAATCAACACAACTAAAGACTTCACGGGAAAAATGACAAAACACTTTTCTCTTATGTTTAGCTTGAGTCAAAGAATATAAACAAAAAAATGGACATTAGTCATTTTCCCGTGAATTCTTCAGATTAAAGTTTAAGACTGTGAACGGCTTCGACAACTTTTAGGTACCGTCTTGGTTCAAAAAAAGTCGGTAGAGAGTAATAAGCATAGGTTTTGTTGCTGAAAAGTTATTATAATGGCATTTAGTAGTGCTAAATAGTTGTAGAACAGCGCACGTAAAATAGCTGCATTATCTCAAATGTTCAGAGTTTAAGTCTCTCTGATTATGAGCGGCAATAAAAGCTCAACTAGACAGAATCTAAAAATTAAATAACTTTTTTAGCTAAAAGATGTGCTAGAAGCGACAGGATTATTTAAAAAGTTTGAAAAATATTTATTAAAATGATTAAAAATTTTTACTTTGATAAAAAACATTTTGTTCAATAGTTTGAACTTAGAATGAAAGCCAATTTTCTAGAATATTATAAATCTTTAAAGGGCATTTTTGATATAGAATCATGCTAACGTGGCATTAAGTTGTAACTTATACGGGTTACACGATGAGCTGGCATAATGTCATGCACTTACTCATATCTATTTGATTTTCGTTTACTTCAGTTTCACTGTAAATTAAAATTATTTGTTTGAATTTTTGTCAAAATAAAAATTTTGTGTCTGCTCTTGGAACTTTTTTTGCAAAAATATGCAGAAAATGTCACAAAATATCAATAAGATAAAATGCCACGTTTTTTATTAAACAAAACTGAAAAAAAATAATAAAAATGGCTTAACGGAGATGCAAAAAATAATAAAAGTTGGAATTTAAGACAGCTTTCTATTTAAACAATTGAATAGAAAAAAAGCCTTGAAATATATTTCAGCCTTGATTGTATATTTTATTCTTTTAAGTTTTATTTCATCTATAGGCTCCACAAATTGTCAAAAATTATTAATTATCAAATGTTAAATCCGGAAAATCGTTTAAAAATCAATAGCCATAATTATAGGTGATTGTGCATCAATTTTACTAATGCATAAACACTAATTTTTGGTCAAAAAAATAATAGAAAAGAAAATATAAAATGAAATAAAATTGCATTGCCTCTTCTTGACCGTATATTAAAAGGGATACATTTTCAACGAGCAGCTGAAACAATGAAGTTTTCTTTTTTAGAATTCCTAAATGTGATAATTGAATGGTGGTAAAACTAAGTATTTATTCACTTGTTTGGAATAAAAATGTAAATATCTTGCAATTATACATATTACAGGATATGGTGGCAAAAGAATTCGGGAAAAATTGGAAAAAATCATGTTTAAATCAATTAACATTATTTTTTGTAGATAGTCTTTGAAGACAGATGCATAGCTTAACAAAATAACAACGTCTTTTGTATTTATATTAATGATGAAGAGAAAAAACTAAATATATGGGTTATTCGAATTAGTTTAAAAAAAATTACCTAAACGGATAATACCTATAATACTTTCGAGTTACTAAATAAATTTTAAATTTGGCCACAAATCAATTAAATATTTTCTCCGTTTAAATTAAAGGGTCATAAAGTTTATATTGCTACTGGTCTATGACTATGCTGTTGCTCTGCTCTATTGACAATTTATGACTTCGCACTATTTCACTGTCATTATTGAAATAATTTAATTTAAATCAAACACAACGAAGAGTTGGACGAATGTCGTAGGGAAGCTAACAATCATTATTTAACAAAAAGAAATAAGTGACTTCTTGAAACTAAGAGCCTAGTTTGGCTTAACCATCCAAGCCCTAAAATAGGGTGCATTGGCTCACACTGTGTGCAGTTGCTTTGAATGTTCCGCCCAAAAAAAGATACTTATTTTGACGATTTAGCAAGATTTTTCAATAGAAAAATTTTGGAGAAAGACAAAGTACAAGAGTTTGGTGGGTACAATAAGCGCGCAGGGTAGAGCAATACTAATGAGGTGCCCTAAATGGTACCTCAGTCATGGGTACCTCATACCAAAGTTTGGGAAATAAAACGAACTTCAAAAAAAAAAAAAATGAAGCGGGGAGGAGGATAAACTTCAGACAGGATAAAATGTTTTAAGTGTGCAGTGGCAATTTTAATAAATTTTAGGGCCTGAAGCATGCTGTCGAGAACCTCAGTCAAAAAAAATTTGTTACTAAACTCAACAATCCGATCCGGCTCTTATTCAGATAAGAAGATTTAATCTGCTTATAAATACGACAGAAACAGTTTCTTTTTGCTTTTCTGTTTTATATAATTAGCATAGCAACCATAAATTTTAATCAGAAAATTTTCCGAAGAATACGATTCTTTCATAATACAAAGAAATAAACTAAGAGTCGAAGCTAGGTACCTGAACCGTTATTCAAGCGGGTTCGGAAAATATGCTGACATGCGTTCCCTTTTACATCATGATAGAAAAGAAAAAAAAACAAACTTACCGGTTAGACGTTCTTTGACGACTTGAGAGGCAAAAGCAGCGGCAGCCGCACTCCTTTGAAACGAAGGATCCATGGCGGCAAGCCACGGGAAAGGTGATCCTAATGCCGGAATGTTAGGTGCCCCGGGAGCAGAAGGTAAAGCTCCCGGTAATGGCGGCCTATGTGCCGGTACCCTTATGACTCCCGTCGAAGTATTATACAAAAACCCGGGAACGCGAGACGCGGAATTTAAACCGCCTGCCGCAAATTGGACTATCGCAGGATGAGAATATAACGCGAGACCCGAATCCTCGTAAACTTCGCCGGATCGATTTTTTTCGTCGCCGGATTTTTTCGGGCTCGGCGTAGTTCTGTCCGAATGTCGATCGTCCTCTTCGTATTGTCTTTTTTCCCGGCTTAGCAACCTCGAAATACTGAAAGGTAGCACTGCACCCGCGGTCGAATTTTCCAAAGGCGAATTCGAATCGCTTCGGTCGTTCGATTTACGTCTAATCAAATTCGGAAAATACGATTTAGGCGAATTCGATCTCGATCGAATTTCGTCGTATTCACTATGATTTTCGTCACTTTCGGTATCCGTTTTTTGTTCCGCACTTTTCCGGCTTAACCTTTCCGTATATCTTTTCTCCATTTGATAGTTTCTAATTAAATTTTCGGTTTGTTCGTAATGACGGCGGATATCTTCGTAATGTTTTTCGGTATCTCTAATTGATTTAACTTTGACTAATTCAGTGTTATTGCTGTTTTGATCCGAACCGTATCCGTTAATATCACAGTTATTTTTGATGTATTTATCGTCGACGTTACGATTGCCACGTTGCCCGTCTTCGGGACGATTTTCCCTATCTTTCTCGTTTTCGCTTCCGCATTGGGAATCTTCGTCCACGTTTATTTCTTGATCCTCGTCGTCGGACGTTTCCATGTTTGCGGTTTTGCAAGCGGTCCCCATTATTTTTTAAGATAACGACATGCCTCGCCTAAAATAAAAACGAATAAATAAGAGCGTTGTAAAAAAAAAAGGCGAAAAAAATAGTCAGTTACCGCCGGTAGTTGTAAATTAACACGGATATCAATTAAAATCGTGAACGAAATTAATTTTCACTTTGTATGCCGATTTCTATGGAGAAAAAAATCTGCACGGCCAATTAAAACTTATCATTTAACACTTTTAATTGAATCCATGCCAAATTTTAAAAATAATAAAAATATAATTACCTAATTTAATTTTATGTTTTCCACTTGTCACTTCGATATTTTCCGTTTCGATGGTTTCTAATCCTCAGCGGTTTTCACACTAAAATATCCGCACAAATACTAAAGCCTCCTCTTTTTTTTTTTTTTTTTTTTTTTTTTTTTTAAATTTTATCCCGAAATGAAAAACGGTAACTCAGATTATAAGTCTTGTCCACTATTAAAGTATTTTGTTTCCATTTCATGGAATCATAGCCAGATTGCATGCAAACAAATGACTATCGATAAAAAATAAACGTTTAACAATTGTGATCCATGTTTGGCTTTTGTTTCGTATATTTTTTTTATCTATTAAATTGTAGGTCGTGCTGGAATTCTCCGACTTTTACCATGCTTAACTTACGAACTATCAGTGTCTATTTACGGGTCTCGTTCCAATATAAACGGAAACTAAAGGCGGGAAGCTCTTATTTGCCTGTGCGTCAAAACGTTCTATGTCCCATTCTAAACGAGCCCTCAATTGAAAATAGCTTTTCACCTTCCTTGCTGCCCGAAATTTTAGCCAAAACTCTTCTTTCATAGTACACTCTGCTAAAATTTTACAGTTTGAACAGATATCAAATGAGATTGCCATTACTGCAAATGCATAGCAGTTACTCACATTTCCCACGTGCTTACGATTCGGGAATTATCCCTTTATGGCCGTGCGCCCAAGTTTAACGAGTCAGAAAACACATACGCAATCGTTAAACTTATCCTCGTGCCTATTCAACTAACGAATTCGTTTCAATCTGGCTATCCCTATCAAACCCTCAGGATATTATATTCCACAAAAGGAGGAATCCACGTAAGATGACGGTTCCGTTCAACTTTTGGGAAAAGAGAAAAGTCATCATTTAATAAGATTGGATTTTAGGTAGAATGATATTATGTGACCACCGACACATTGAAATTTGTATCCAGTTCCTGTTCTATATAACTTCCTTTGATGGAGGATAACCAATAAGGAATGAGATATTTAGATTTAGTCACGCCCATTGTTCAGTTTGATTGGTTTAATTTTTCTTTAACAACTAAATTGAAGATCACTTAACTCTGGCTTAGTTTTAAGTGTTATTAATGTTAAATGCAGCGGTTAGGTGTTTCGCAGCGAGAAACATGAAGATGCTTTAACTTAAAAGACGTTTTATATAATCGGATTATTTAACCTTTTGTACTTAGGCTGATAAAGTTTGTGATGCAATTTAATTAACGATCGATTTCGGTTTACGGTTTTCGGATCTTTTCTTATGGCTTTTTCTTCATTTATTTATTTTTACCAATTATAAATGACTTCCTTCCCTTTAATTCACACTTTATACAGAGTGTTTTGTATAAAATTAGAGAAAAACCTTCTTTTCCTGAAGGGGGGAAAAAACTGGAGCTAAGCAAACTTTTTCAAAATATTCGTTTTTTTCTACAGTTATTTAATAAATTTCTTTTTTCAGAGGCACTTCTCTGGCTCTAGCTCTCTAACTCAAATTTTCTTTCCGTCTTCTTTACAACGTATAAGAATTAAAAAATGTTTATTTTAAATAAGTAATCAGGACTGAATAAGTTAATTGTTCGAGAATATGAAAAACATTCCAATTTAGCATAAAAAAAATGTGTACTAAAACTCAAAAAATTTTCTCATTTTAAAAAATAAACTTTTTTAATCCTTTTTTGAGGCATTTCCCTTTCTTTTTTTTATGTACGAATAATTAACCTCTTTGTTCAGAAACAATCTCTAAAAAATAATTTTAATAAACTAAATTAAAAAATTCTTAAAGAGAAAAACGATTCGTTGGAAAACTTTTTTAAAAGAAATTTGATGTATAGTATTTTTCTTTATAAAAATTTTAAAGCTAAACTTATAGAGGATAAGCTGATCAGCTTATTTTTTTCATGGAAAAACTTAACAGAAATATCTTCAGTAATAAGAACTTTTCTAATATTATTTCAAAAGAGTATTTGCTTATATATTATTATATATTATATATTACACTATTTCAATTTTTTGTTTGTTTATGTGTGTTGTTGCTTGTAGCACTATAACTGGCATTAAGCTGTTGTGCCCAAGGGTAAAAATGAATAAATAAATAAATAAATAAATATATTCCTATAAGAAATAGCTTAAAAAATTTTATTAAATCAAAAAAAAAAAAAGTTTCCAAAGGCAATAACCAAAGCGATTAAGACGAAAGATCATTGATTAAGATCTAGGATGGCTTAGGTTCAAAACTTGGTTACCGAAAAATAATTTTGAGCAGCACATACAATATGGCTTTGAACATATGGGACTCTTTTAATGCCATTAGAAAATCAGGACAACATATATTAATCTTTTTCTAAATAGACATATTCGAATTCTTTGACTTTCTTTCTACAATGTTACTTTAAAACGAAACCTTTTTTCAACCAATTTTATTATTACTAATCGCTTTAAGTCAGATATTACATACTAAACAGGTTTCACTTAATGGGGAATAATATAACAGAAAACAATCCATTTACATTGATACGAAAGAAAAGAAAAACGTGTGTGCCAGGCGATCTTTTAGAAATAACAGCAATCATTGAATTTAATCTTCCTAAAGTTGGTAATTACGAAACTGGATCTGTTTTCTATCACTATGTTATTAAATTGTGAATTAAAGAAGCCATTTCGTTTTTTTCTCGGAATCATGAAATATTTCGTTTAATAATCACAGAATAAAAAATAATAAAATAAAAAAATGTCATTCATTGATTTTGTCTTTGCCAACATTGCCATATTTTACTTTCCACATTTGTGCAAAAGAGTTTTGGAACATTTTTTATTTAAAGTTCAAGATTCTTTAGCATTTTACGAATTTTGTCGATAGCGTCCTTTTCTTTTGGCCGAATAGAAAAATTTGATCGCCGAAATAAAAGCGAGCTATCGTGTTTGAAAGGCAAAGGCCTGACCGAAACTTGTTATTTAGAAAGTAATCATTTCCTATTTCCGGCGAGGTTGGAGACATCACGACATTGAGACTGGCAATCAAAATAAATGGTTTTAACCTTTCTAGCTGAGTCAAGCGATGATATCGTCTAAGCAAACGGTTAATCGATGATCCCATTAATCTCTTTTTTATTTTACTTCGACAGATGTAAAACGAAATATTTAATACCATTTTTCAATTAGGACGACGCAAGTGTGGGCAACGTTGTTAAGGGGGCTGGTTAGACAACGTCACCTTTTTCAGATTCGATGCGGGTAAAATTTTTTATATTAAGGTTTTTTTTTCCTTTAACATCATTACAGGTTTGATTTTACAAAATGTACACCCATTCACCCGGTTATAATTACAAAATTCGATCGATTTCGATTTGAGGAGAAATAGAAGGATTCGATACGTCACAGGCCATGCCTGCGAATCGATCCAAAACAATGGATTTTTCAGGCGTGGAAAGAGCACCACGTAAATTACCGTTAAAAGAATCGATTATAAAAAATAAAAACAAACAATAAAAAAATGCGGTTAGGTTGGTAACAATAGTTTAGTAGCATGATTAAAACAACAATCCAGTCTAGCCAACACAATTAATACCAACCATATTAAAAGAATTTAAGTGAGTCAATAAATTAAAAAGAAATGTTATCATCAAAATAAACATCAATAGCTTTTTAAAATTATCTTTATACGAAATAATGTGGACCTAAAAATGTATGCCCGATTGCACGGGATCCCTGTTTTAGTTTTTCGTCCTCGTTAAAGACGTGAAAAGCCGGACTTTTGAAAAAATTTCATTCTTCCGGTAATAAAAAAACGAAACGGAAAGCACGAGGGGTTAAAAATTTTGCCGACCTTCGAAGATCGAGTATCGATAACGAAGCGGATGATAAAGCGACGGCGCATCCTGGGGCAGGTACATGAAATGATTAGGTACAACTGTTATCTTGAAAACCTTTTAAAAAAACAACGTTAACTCAAAACAGGATTTGCCACTTTAAATTTCATGAGCCTGGACCCGCGTCGGTTAAATACAGATAAAGTGTCTGTACCCCGGCCGTTGTTACCCTTCTGGCACATTTCGGACGACCATCAATTTTCGAGTCTGCACCAGGTCTCGTGTCTCAAGGGTTTAAAATATTCACGAGTCTGCGACAGGGGTGAATCGGTTCTTTTCTTTTAAAACCTGGTGGCAAGGCAGACAAAAGACCCGCCGTTAATCTTGTTAAAGGCAGGCAGAGCTTACTGTTACGAAACTCGTTCAAAGTCCTTTTCTGCAGAATCGGACATCGTTATAGTCATAATTTATTATTTTAAGGCATAATATAATCATGACATTCGATTATTATATCCGGTTCTTCGAGTTACTTAGCTATAATAGGAGTCATTTGATTTGCTATAACATCAATAATATTTTCATTTATCAAATAAAACGTTTTAAAAAGTTTATTCTTATATTAATGGAGATTTCGTGTTTACATTTATTATTTTATTAATATAGTTTTTCGAATATAAGCGAAACATAATAATTAATAGTTATAAGGTCAGGACTTCTTTTTCTTAAAATCGTTAATAATAATCATCGCTATATTAATTGTTTTTTAGCGATTAAATCGTACGTGCAAGGGTGTGGTCATTAAGAATCGTGATCAAGTTGGTGATTCTCGTGAAAATGGCAAAAGAAATGTCGTCAACTCCAACTTTGAAGATATATGTAAAGTAAACGATTTTCTCGCGATCAAAACAAGTCTCGTTTTACAATGATCATGCGTTTCAAAATCTGTGTGCAATTCGTTTCAGCATCACCTGGGCAAATTTACTTCATAGGTTTGTTGCTCTGACGATCAACCCCGTCAAAAATCCCAGACTGATTCCATTAGAGATAATATTCGATAGTTTATATCCCGTTGTTTTGTTAGATTTCTATCATCATTATTCCGATTCTAGGTGCTGCAGTCCACTACAATATCTAAAATGTTTGATAAGATTCTACATCCAGAAAAGGTGGTAGGTATGTTCAATTATTTCAGACAATCAGGTCATGATTCTTCGTAAAACAGACAAAGATTGTCGGTGAATTTCCTCAAAACAGGAACCGTCGACAAAGCCGTGTCAAGCCTCTATAAATCTGAAGAGCTGGAATACAACGATGGATTTTCAAGTACATTAAACAAATAATGCAGTGTCAATCGCCTTCACAGTCGCGATGGATCAGTTGTCAGAAGTACGAAGTCTCTGGTGATTATTCGATCATCTTTGAATTTCCTCCACTGCTTCAAGCCCTTTTTCGCTTTTGACAATCGCCAAAAAAAAATATCATTTCGCTACGTAGTGATTCATAAGGCAGTCCTGATTTTTTTTAGCCGTTCTTCTTAATCGTTTGTAAAGCTTAGAGTTCTAAAACAAAGCTCTGCTTCCACTATTTTTTTGCAAGACAAACATTAATCATTTAAAAAAATTTCCCATGTAATACTTCGACTGCTGTTTTTTGAAAGGTGTTCTGGATAAAACCGAGTTAATTGTTTTCACCTGGCCATTTAATTTTCCTTGACGATAACCACACGAGAAAACTCATCTCCGCGACATTTTGGAAAACGGTGACAAAAAATGAAATGAGCGGACAAAAAGAATTAATAAAGAAAAAAAATCTGTTGGGAGGAGAGAAAACGCCAGAAAGTTAATCACTTACTCGGATGTTAAAATGAAGATGTATGATGAAGATAGAAGGATGGGAGTCATCGAAAACGTCGAGTCAATAATTTCAAAACGTCGAATTAATTAAATTTGATGTATCCCATGTGTGGATAAAGGAAGAAAAGAAAGGAGGATCGGTCGGTAAGGGGGGAGTTAAAAGGGGGGCTTTGTGAGAAACTTGCGGGAACGGGTGGGGGTGGATAATTTAATTACGACCCCACCAGTTTTGTCTTTTTCTCTAACACTGTCAACTTACTTAATGCTCCCTTTTCTATGTTTTCGTGGTTTTTTTCTTTCTTTCATTTTATGCGGTGTCTGCCCTGCTGAGAAGGGTTCCTCCTCGTGTTTTCATACTTGTTTTCATCCCTTCATTAAATTAACTTTGGCTCCTTGATTGCTTAAGAATAGCTTGTCATATTACGTTGACATTAATTATCTCTTCTTTTTACAAGCGTGGAAGTGACCTAAGGTGTTCTCTGACGGACGTTCTAAGCAGTATGTAAAAAAAACTTGAATGAAAATGGTGGTTTCTAAATTGGTAGTTAAATAATGTCCTTGGGAACCATGACTGTACTTAAATATATTATTTCGAATCGAATATTACAGAGGGATCGAAGATAAGTACTTAGGTTTTTATGTAAGGTGTACCATTCAATCGAACGTTTAAGTTCCAGGATGACTTTGAAACGTAGCATTTTTAAACGTAAAAAAAGCTATAAGTAGTCAGAATACGAAACAAATCTCAAATTTGTTTCGAAAGTAACTAAGGGAAAATTGATTATTATAATGAAATGATTTTTTCCAACCAACGACGCTTTTCATTTTAAAAATTTAAAAAGCTTTTTAAAGAAAAAGTTTTAAGTTGCTGAAATTTACCAAAACTTCCTCGTTGTCTTTGAGTTAATCATTTTGCAAGTTGAAAATCTAGGCAATTAAATTAAAAGTGTAAGAAGCTTCAAAAGGCTTCCGGTATTTTTGTGAAGGAAAAAAAGAGAACAGAATCAGAAGTTCTCCTACATGGTTAGCCCCCCAATAGAGCACAAAGATCTGAACATTGTTGCGGGACTATTTAGGAAAGTTTTTATAATCAAGCACTTGGAATTTTTGAATTTTTCGTAAAGTTCCAGTTGCTGTTTTAAATTGGCGATCTTAATTGACATAAACCTTAAGACGTCAACTGAATTCGTGACTCTTTTTCTTCAAAATCAGTTCCAAAAAAAACAGACTTTCCTAAAACGTTTGTGTCACGTCTGGAGAAAATTAATCATACGGTCACCTTCAGATTCAGCATCAAGGCCACAATCCTAGAGTTAACGTCTTCGACTTTGACACGGTTAAAAATACGATTTTGGTGCAATTAATTATTTTATCGTTTTGGAAGAATAAAATTTTTTGAGTAATTTTTCCAATAATCATACATAATTATTTTTAAATTCAAAATAATATATCGAAAGCTCAACGAAATAAAAATTTAAGGCTTCGATTCTCAATTAAGAGAAAAAAATATGACTTTGAAGAAAACGATTTAAAATAACTGACTACACAAAAGAATTAAATTATGCCACATCTTTACTTATTTCATTGAAATATTCAAAAATAAACAAAATCTCTGATTTGCAAGGCTTTTAGATAATAATATCCAATATTTTCCTATCAATCGTCAATATTTTTTATAAACTTATAAATTGGACAATAATCGTATACATTAACTCGCTTTTTTACAGAGTCAAGCTATTCATTTAAAATATGACCTTGACAATATAAGATATTGAATATGATGTCAATTATGGTTATTGTGGTTACCTCTTTGTTTCTCAAAATTACTGGCCATACATACGATTAAATATCATTTCTTTTTTATATCCGTAATCTTACGAAAACGGATATCGTGCCTCTCAAAATCCCCATTTCCGTTTTACGAAACGTTCGAATCTTATATTTTCAAAACCGGGAAACGACGAATTAAAAATCTAAACCGGAAAAAAAAACAAAGCACGAAGCTGGAAAAATCGGGATGGAAAAGTCTGGAAAATAATGTTATTAAGACCCTGTACGTCATATCAAATGAAAGTGAATAAAAAATCTGTTAAAAAAAGACCGTCAATTACGGAGGGGGGCATTATCCAATAAAGACAGCGGAGTCAAGCTTTCCCGATCACATTTTCAGAATTAAACACCGACTAAGTAAATTTGGATTTCATTCGGACGAAAAGGTAATTCAATACATCCCCATCATAAATACTCCATTTTAACCATTGTTTAACTTACGGGGGATAAGTTTCCATTAGAATCATGACACAACTAATAATCAAGAGAAACTCCCAAGGGACAATGTGAGTAAAAAAAACCGGGATGGAAATAAAATTTTTAAATCCAAATTTTTTTCTCTGGACTTAATACGATCCCGTACCTTTCAGTATTTTTCAATCCTTTTTTTTTCGACATTCTCGCTCGGTGTACCATATCAAAAGAAAAAAAATAATAAAAAGGTTTAAATAAAATGGTTTGGTTTTAAGCACAAATGATTTTTTTAAATAAGAATTTTTTAGTAAACGAGATAAGGATCAAAATATTTTTCGAATATTTAAAAATATTGTCGATGAAAAAAGCGGATGTACTAATTATTGGAGAGAATATTATAGAGAGACGTACGAAGAAGGGGGCCATTAACTGGACTTGAATTATTTATAAATATCCTATTGGCTGCCTTTTGAAAATCAAATGAACCAGCCAATCACAAGCTGTTATTTAATTTAAACCTTCCTTACTCCAGTTTCTCTTTTCCTGTTATTTTTTCAATTTTCCAACCATTTTTTGTAATTAATAGTTTTCTTCCTATAAACGACCGATTTTTTATTTCGACTTTTTCGAATTCTCTGATTGAGATTTCGATTAAAAAAATTTTTTAAAGGCGATCTGAACTTTGGTCGTGGAATCGTCGGATCTTTACCCTCTTTATCCCCGATCGACCTTATGGGAAAATGTGCATGTTCGCTTTACAGAACAAAAAGCAATTTATCAAAGAGAAACAAAAAGAAAAAATATAGTGAGTGAGCTCTTTGATATCAATTCAATTCGTTTAAGTCATAATTGCCACGATTTTGGAATTACTATTATTTCCATGGAATCATTTTTGTTCTTGTAAATCATTTTAATGTCCTTTAACGGTCTGTCAAAATGGAATCGATCCATCTCATCAATTTAATTTTACTATCGTTTAATGGTTTTCCTGAGTCTAATGTTTCTAATTTGCCAAATTTACTTCGATTTTCTAACGGTTTCGTGTAACTTTCTAGAAAAACGATGATTAAAAAAGCAAATCATCCGAATGGTAATATCGAGAAAAGAAAAAAATTATGGAAGATCCTTCGTTTAATAATAAAAGATTTAAAAAAAAGCTAGAAAATTTCGATTTTTTGTAGTTGTTGTAGGAGTACCGAACATGAAGAGAGGTGCCTATTGTAAAAGGGTAAACATATTTTCTAAACGATTACAAAATGCTAATAATATATCCGAAGTAGAAATGTCGTTTTAATGCTTTAATAGAAAAAAACCAAAATGATATAATTATTTAAAGGGTCTTTTTCTAAATGGCATTAAATCGGACGCTTTACCACGCCACCCAACATTAGTCATAGAAAGCAAAAAATAAGTATGGCTTACCTTTTCATTCAATTCAATTTCTGAACAGCAAAACCAGCTGTGACGGTCTGAGATGTTTGAGTTTTCGTTTACTGTATACCCGGGAAATGCGCACTTTTTTTTGTTACACCCTGTATTTTCGACGATATTTTTTATCGGAAGTTCTTTAACAAAGGAAACGAGTTGAAAGCTTCAGATCTGAAAACAGAAAACGAATGACGTTTTATTCGTGTGATCAAATAAGCGGCATTAATGTCAGTCTTAACAATTCACAATTTATATTCAAGTGCAAAATCTAAAAGAAATTTTTTTTATTTCAAATCATTTCCAGAAAGAAACGGAGGCGGGAACTATTAGGAAGGAAGAACTTTGAAGAGCAAAGAAGAACACTAAGCAGAAGCTGGAGCTGATAAAAAATTTGGAAAAGTAATGAAAGATTTTCGAACCGAGAAAAGTAACGAAAAATCTTGAGCGAAGATAAAAAAACGCAGAAGAATTATGAAATGGCAGGAAAATTGAAGTTAAACTTCCACTCCCACTCGTCTGCTTCAACTTTTACTTTCGGATTCTTCATATGCAAAGTTCCGCTACAAGAACTCAACATGCTCAAACTCTTCACTTTCAGTGCCAAATCCATAATCAGTACTCATAAAATCCCAAATATGACTTGTACTTTCAAAATTTTAGCGGTGAGTACTGAACGGAGAACACTGAAGACAAACTATCCCTCTAGGTAGCTTAGGAGTATTTAATGAAACTTGCATTAATACTTGGATAAATAAAATTTTGAATAGTTATTGCTAGGAAATTTTCCAGGGAGTTACCGTTTTAGCAGATTATTTAATTCGAAAAGATGGCAGCTTTGAGATTCGAAATAACGCATCTATATGTATGCAGAAGACCCATCGAAGTGTCTACTTTTTATTAGGCTCCTTTCTAGCTACTGCGCCCATTAGCGGAAAAGTCTTAATTTTTCCCATTGAAAGTCACCCCAATGTTCATTCTCAAAAAACTTTTTCGATGTAATATTATACGAAAAACTCAAATCGATTTACCTTTCACAATTTCCGTGAAGGAATCAAATTAAAAATTATTAGGGCCCATATCGATGTATCTTGATAAAAAATGTTCATTCATCAACTCAAAATATAAATTTTTTATTAGAAAAAAAGAAATTAAGTTGAATACAGCCTTCGAGGCGAATAATCTGATCAATCAATGAATCAATAACTAACAGTGCCCAATATTCTTGTTATAGTTAATAACCTTCACCTTGGCTTTTCATACATCTCATTATAAATATAAAATAAACCACAAAACGGCCATACTTTTATATAATTCACCTATTTTGTGGTTACGAAGATGAATATTGACATTTTTTTAACGTTAAAAGAAATGATGCAGGGCTAGATATAGACGATGTATTTCCACCACACGAAAACTATGAATCGGGTCAATTTTAATTTTCCATTTGTTGTTTAATTTTTTATTTCGTTTGTAATGAAAGAGGTCGGAAAAGAAAATTGAGTAGGAACTGCAGCAATGAATCCATCTCGGTTGAATTATAACGTTCGTAAAAGGAAAAGTCATTTGAAATTTGAATCACGTCCGCTCTGAATTGTATTTATATTCCTCGAGGTACGCGGCAGTTAAACTTGGGAAAACAATCAAATAATAATGAGCCCCCTCCGTCAAGTTTACAATATAATAACATAAGGCGCTTCTTTATTTCTTTTTATTCAGTAATTAGTGATTTCCACTGAGGAGGCTACTATACAGGGTGGAACAATTTTTTTCTGTCTTAATCGTGGGGGGGAAGCGTCACGCCTTCCATTATTCTTCTACCTAAAATATATGAATAAGAAATTAGTTCATTTTAATTTTCTTTCGGAAATTATAATTTAAAGTCCTACGTTTACTTCCTCCTAAAGAGAAATGAATCATGGGACTGTTTAAATTTTGGGGGGGGAAACAATGGAAGTAAAAGAATCTCTGCCAATTAAACCGCGGACGGTATAACCATCGAAGGCAGAGGAAAATAAGGTAGAAAAAGACGGTGAAAAGATAGATAGCGGCAGGGAATATAAAAGAAAGTCTCTAGAGCATTCTCTGTACCACTTTATATTGTTCCAAACGAGTCAGTGGGGGGCAAGGGAGAAGGGAGACGAAGAGGGTGTGGGGGAAGTTCAACTGAGATAACTAAATTAAGTCAAGAGTCGGTCCGATTTGTATTCTGCAGCAACTTCGTTATTTTACCTTATATGTGATGGTTTTCGTAATTCCCTATGAGATCCAACGCTTATGTGTTCCTTCTTTATTCGATTTTTTTTTTGTTGTTGCAGTTCTTTTTTCCTTTTTATTCGTTCACCTCTTCAATTAAGATTGTACATTCAATCATAATTACACCTGATATAAAAAAGGCCACTCAAATAAAAATTACAAAGCAAATCCGTAGTGTTTTTCTTACACCCCAGGCCCCAGCTATACAATTCGCATTTATTCAACAAAACAAGAAACAAAAAAAAGAGTTCGAAGTAAAAACTAAAATCATCAAGAGGAGTCGGATTATGAAATCCGACCTAGGTAGATTTGAAAAAGAATAAAACAAAGGTTGAGTCCAGTGAAGAATACTAAACAAAAAGGATAGCTTAGAAAGTAATCTTAAACTTCAGTAAAGCTCAAAACAGAGAAGGAGATCCTTAACAAAATTGCAACCTTTTATATAACAATAGTTGAGGAGTTGATTGCCAGAAGGACGTAAACACCATTCGCCTTTTCCCTTAACGAAAAAGGGATTTTAGCTTTGTTCCTTATGTCTTTTTCGGGCTTCCACCTTTCATTTCTCGTTTATGTAATATTCAAGAAAGCTATATAAAAGTTGAATGGGGCTTTGTAAGCTGTAACCTCTCCAAGTCGGGAAATAAATTGCCGGACTTTCCGGTGCTTTTTATTCTTTATTCGAAAGACAGGATAATGTTTTTTTTTTTTTTTTTTGCTTGGAACTTTAGGTGGACTTTAAAAAGATACAACCTTATGAAAAAGTAAGAAAAAAACCGCAGATTGAATTTTATTGTCTTTCTGGGGATGATAATGTATTGACATAACAAGCCAATTATAAGATGTAAAAAATCACCAAAATTGGATTTTTCACTACTTTTAAAATTGAATAACTTCATGTGAACGCCATTTTTAGCCGCTAGGGTTCCAAGGACTTGAGTAAATTTTCGGCCTAAGCTTACGTTTTAGCAATCTCAAACGGGTACAACCTTACCAACGGTTTTTTTCGCAAACTGGCTCAAGATATTTCAACAAATTTTGTGATCAACATTATGAGCCAGTCTGCTTAGGCAGCATTAGCAATAACGTTTTGTCTGCATTGATTCAATCATTCCAGCCATTCATCCAGGTACACACAGAAACTATATCCTCGAAGAATTTCCCAGCTTACGAGAACGCCTACAGTTCAACAACGCATACGTCATTCATAATGTTCATAAAGAGCAAATAAGTTCTCGCATTTAGCAATAAAAATTTCTTTGCGATAAAAGGATTTTCAAAAAAAAAAAAAAAAAAAAAAAAAAGAACTTTACAAATATTTCTCAGTGGCAATAAAAATTTGTTCTATCTTCGCTATCGGATGTAACTGGCATGTTTACGTTGTAGTGGATGTTGACAATCCGGTATATGCTGCTTTTTACTAGCCAAGCTCGTATAATTATCGTCATACATCGGTAAATAGCAACATTTAACTTTAAATTGACATTGTCACCAATTAATAACTCGTAAATTTAATCAGAAATGTCTGTTTCTTTATTTGAATTTATTTACTAATTGCAGTCCGGATTCTAATTCTTATTAGTTTGGAGCTTGTAAAAAAAAAAGCAAGGATTAGATTTTATAAAAACAGAAACATTGCTTTTCGAAAAAAAACATTTTCCGACCGCACTTTACTTCATTGTAAAGATGGGGAACAAAAGACGGAGGAAAAAATCTAACCTCTCCCCGTTTCAAATTCAAAATCTCATTATTCAAGACGTTTCCATTCCGTTTTTTATACAATATTAAATTTCACTTTTAATTTGTATTTATCATCATTTTTGAAGAATGAAAATTGTTTAAGAAGAGTATTTTCTGATTCATTTTTCTCAATTTCAAAGAAACAAGTTTTTTTGTTGGGGAAATTGTTCGGAAAATTTTTCCCTTGTTCTTTTCTTTCTTTTAGAGAAACGATCTGTCGTTTTATTTCGGAAAGATGCAAGATGCGTAATATTAACAGAAATCCTTTTATAGCAAAGGAAAAAAGAAGATGGTTTGGACGTCATGAATAACATTAAAAATTAACGAGATTAGGGAACCCCCAAAGGACGAGTCCGGCACACTTTCCCCTTCTCCTTTCTCTTCATTCAAAAACTTATAATTCGATATATTTTTCATTAACTCCGAACATCCTTCTTCACCCGTTTTCGACAGAGATAGTCAACGGTTATCGTCAAATTTCGACCATGTGCCGCCGATAACTATTCCCTCGTTTGCCTCGTTAATCATTCTTTGATCGGTTAATCGGGAGTCGAAGTTGTTTTTTCTACGAGACACCCCGTATAGCCCGAGGATTTAAAAAAAATGGAAGAACACAACCTTTACGTTATAAGAACGGGAAAGGGGAAGGAAAAAAAGGAAAAAAGAGAAAAGATTAGAATCTAAAATAATCTCTCTTGGAAAAAGTGATCCAAAAATTAACAAGAAAGGAAAAATAATAAAATTGAAAAGAGTGGAGATGGAGTCGGTGTAAGTTAAACATAAGTCGTGGGAAAATAAAAGAAAATAAAGTACCTTGTCTTGTGAAATACTTTCAATTGTCTGGTTTTTACTGCACTTCATTTGTTTTCACCCGCAGCCATTTTGAAATATTTATTACCCAATCTCGGGATTTCAATGAAGATCCTTTTCCCTTACTTTTTCCCGGATCGAGCCTTTATCAACTTAGATTCACACAAACGTGTAGATAGAAATTTATGAAGGAAATTTTTAAATTACAACGAAATTTTCTTTTTTGCCTTTTTTTTACTCCGTTCCTGTTTTCATTCCTGCTTGCGTGTTCACATGGACCTTTACGCAGTACATTAGTTATCAAAAATCGTGTCTCGGTTATTTGGGTAAAAGAAAAAAACGACCATTCCGTTTTAAAGTGAAGAGGATTTTAACAATTAGCTGTTGGGGGTTTAAAAGCGTGCGGTTGAAGACTTGTTTAAAATGACATGAATAAACTATCGGAAAAATGTTGAATGGTAGGAGCTAAACGGGTTCTCTATTCTCATTATTATGAGTGTCTTATTTCAAGAGCAAACGATAAAATCGGTATCATAAAAAATAATTTTTAGGCTGAAGAATATAAAGTATTATTTAGTTGCAACAAAGGATTAAAAAATTTTGCTAGTAAGACTAAGAAAGTATTGACTTGAATCCTGATTTTAGTGGCAGTTTTCTTGATCTAACGTCTGTCTTTAGCATTAGCTTTAACATCAATTTTTTTGCTTTAGCGTCCACTTTCTAACTTGAGCCTCCACTTTCTAACTTGAGCCTCCACTTTTTGACTTAAACATCCATTTTCAAACTTTAGCGTCCATTTCTATCTTTCTCGTCCATTTTCTGGTTTGGGTGTTGGTTTTTTTGCTTCAAAGTCAACGTGAGTTGTATAGCTTGAGCGTCCATTTCCTGACTTAAGCATTCGTTTTCATGCTTTAGCTTTAGCTTCAATTTTTTGGCAGCCAATTATGCTTGAGCGTCAATTTTTTATTTTTTAACATCAGATTTCTAATTGTCGAATTATTTTCTAGATAACGGTCTATTTACACTAATCCGACAGCCTTTCAACTTTAGAAGCTTAACAAAAAGGAGTTCTTCCACACGATTACTCTTTAGCTTTAAAGCCCCCTTCGTTTATGTTTTCAGAAAGAAAAGCCTGATTTAGTCTTACTGCCTTGCTGATTAGGCCTAAACACTCAGAAAACGAATTTTTGTTCAACTCAACGAAATTTTAAGATTCTTTGACTCTTGCAGATTAAAACCCAAGAAAAAAGTTAAATTTAAAAACGAAATTCAAACCAATCAGACGTTTTTGCTTTTTTACGAAGACGAATTAAAATTAATCTGATTATGCCAACTATACCTAGAGTCTAAAATAACCGAAATTTTCTCTGAAAATGATACGTGCTGCTATCTAACGGCTTGATCAGGGCAACAAAAACTTATACGGTTACAAGCGAGATGGCGTTTCAAACTAGTTTTGTTTGAAAACAGTCGAGATCGATAAAGCGGTTTCAAGTTCCCTTGGAACTGCACAGATGGCCCCAGCTACTCGAACCCGTATTTAAAATCAGTACCGTAATAAAATAAATTTTAAAAACGTGTTTCGTTAAAACTTCCGTCTCCAACATATATCAATCATTTAGCATAAAAGAGCAAGAAGCTCTTAAACGATTGAACGACTTCACAAAAGAAAATTTAACATTTAAAAATTAGAAGTCATCACTTTTGCCCACAGAGGCAGAACGAAATCACATAAACCAAATTAAAAGAAACAGCTGACAGTCGTTTTCGCTCGATATAAGCTAAATATAGCGGCAGATATATTCGTAGAAGCTAATTATTCACTATGCTGATGTGTTTTCTTTAAACAAATAAATGCTCCGACCTTTTTTTCTTCTTCTTAATTTAAAATTTAATTTTTTAAATACTGGGGCGCGATAATCGTTTCAATCCGAATACGATTTTTTTTAAATGTCGCCTATTTACCAAGGAACAACGATTTCGAAAGCACTAATTCTTATATCTGCAAGACACATGGTAGTTAAAGAATAAATAAATTGATATCAGACAGGTGTATAGTGTGTCTAAAAATAAAATTGAATTTGAATTAATTAATGGGTGAGGGATAATAAGAGAAGGGATTGTTTGTCGATGAAATCGGCCGTGTCCAAACCATAAACAGCTGTATATACTCTAATAGACATCAAATAAAAAGTAATCGTGATTTATTCATGGTTGTCTTCAAAATCTGGCATCGTTCGAACTTGCGGGAAAAAAATGCAGTGACGGGTCTGGGATTTTGGGGTTTTAATAATTAATCGCCGAAATGCAATTCAGGTCATTGCTAAACATGTAATATAAAAAAATATTCCTGGATTTTTGTTTCTCTGCAACGCTTCAAACGGAAAACGTACCTATCTCAAAATATCTTGAAATATTTTTAAAAATTTCACAAATGTTCGAAAAATATTTTCAAAATATTTTGAGATCCCCCGATCTTTTAATATTTTAATTCCACTGGTATGAGAATCCGAATTTTTTCAAAATGAAAATTTCACACGAAGTAACAAAAAAATAAAAAATTCTCTGGAAGGGGGGGGGGGGGCACCAGCATGTTACCAATAAAGAACAGGCCAGGGCGAAATTTTTGACATTCGAAATTTTTTATGTTTTTTTTTTACGGCAATCACAATGGCATTTTCAAGGCACATTAAACGGTGAAGCCTTTTGCGGACCAGTTACATTCGATCTTCTTCATTTTCACCCTCGAAGGATTTTACTAATGGTAGAAGTTGATAAAAGCTTCCTACTGTAAATTCGGTTGCTAAAGGGGCCACAAAATTGGCACTTATAAAGTAATTATTCAAGCAACTGAAAAAGAATTTTAAACTAGATAATGCTTGCTTCATTACATCGCTACAAGGGCTGCGACTTTGATGAAATTTTATTGTGAACTGCTTCGGAATTAATTTCGTTTTAAAATGAAATGTAATGGAATCGGCATCATCGTACATCGGAATAGCTTTGCAGTCCTGATTGCTACTTAATTGTTGCAATTACATGATGATACTATTGTAACGCCGCCGAGCTTGGGTGAATAACTTGCTCTGGACCAGAGTACAACGGCGCGTTTGTTGTCAGTTCTTGTCTGGAATGGAAACGCACTGTCAAGAAACATACTGATCAGTCATACAAATTCAAATCTGAAACAAGTGTGTCACAGCGCCGACAACCCAGCGGTATGAAAGATGATGACCGAAATAAAAAGTTTAAGTTCATAATTCTTTCATACTCTTGACGATTATAGCCATCAAGAGAGCAGAGGTCTTCTAGCACCTAGGAAAGATCTGCATTATGTTTTGAATAAGTTAAAAAATTATAACACCCGGAAAAGTCTAAATAAAGGGACCTTAACCTTGCGGGGTCCTGGTTCCGACTTCTTAAATAACAAGCAGCTTTTAGTGGTTCGTCTCGGAAGCTAATACAACAAAACCTACAGTCTTGACTTGATGGACTGAGGTACGATTCAATATAAAATTTATTTTGATTTTAGACCAAGCGCACTTCAAGTCTGAGTGAAGGATGAATTCGGTGGAAAGCAAGAACTGTGAAAAGGTTGGATTTCTTTCGGTGCTCTAGTTACTGGCTCTAGCTTACTGAATGACCTGTTCTTTATTTTGCAAAGTAAGATTCCAATATTTCAAAATACTTATTGGTTTGTTCAAATTGAATGAATATAATTTTGAACTAAGCATGACTAATTTCCTCACAATCGGTAGGTAAATCTTCACATTTTTTTCGATCATCTTTTGTTTTAATGACCTTTACCAACGTGGCATTTCACTGATTACATAGTGCATACTGATAGAAATTTCGCTAAAAGCGAACTGTGTTTCATAGAATTGAGCACTGCACAATGCAGAGATCGATCCCTTCGCTCGCCGTTATCTCAGGATCATCGAAATCGACTTCCTGATCTAATTAAAACCATTGATATAAACCCTCCAAATGGTAAAAGAGGAACCAGGGGGCATGAGCCTATTAACAATATAACGTTTGTGTAACATAAAAAAATTAATGACGTGCGTATTATTCGGACTACCTGGGAGGGCGCAAAGGGCGGTAGAAATTAAAAAGATGTTGACTAATTTCCGCTTACGGTCTGGTAAAGACATGGGATGAGATGGGATAGAACGAGAGAGAAAGAGAAAAAAAAAAGGAGAAAGAGGCAGGAGGCAAAACAAACTGTCCACGGACGACTGATGCTGTGAAATATAACGTCGTCAAGATGACATCTTCTACTTGTTCTATATCTGTCATCAATTCATATCATACATTCTAATTAAGAAAGATTTTCAGTTTGTGCATTTTCGTTGAGTCAATTTTAAATCTTTGCCAAGTTTTATTTAATTAATTACGTTAAAACATTAATCTAAACAAAATTTATCGCTAAACTTATGCAAGACTTGAATGAAAAAATTTCTGGGACACGATACCATCTACTTTTTTTATCGAAGCTTACAAGTAGAAATGGAAGATCGAAAAAAGATTGTGAAGGCGCCAATTATCAAAATTGACAGACGATATTGTGTAAAAAAATCCGGTTCAGGTCTAGTAACGAGGTATTTAATTATGCCAACATTTAGGGGTAGCTTTTTTGTGAGTGTGCGTCGGTGAGTTACGGTTTATGATATCGCAAGTGGTGAGAAAAGCTTAGATTTATTCGGTCGCATAAACGTGGTGTCGTGGGGAACACCGTTTAACAACCCCTGGGTATACGCAAGGGATGAAGAAGGTAAGGGCGGGTATCGTGGGAGGTTTATTGCCTGACAAAGAGACCGACACAGGGCTGTCTACAAGTAGCCAACTTATAGAACAACCCCACACATTTATCTAATTTGTAAGGATCCCGACTTTTATGATATACCCCAACTCGTATCTTGTTTGGATTTTTTTTATTGTTCTTTGATGGGAAATATTTTACTTTCAGTTTAGAACGTTTTTTATGACCATGCGTAAACAAACTTTTTAGCTTTTACCCCTGTGCGTATTTAAACTTTACGATGTCGGTGATGACCCGGTGGAATCCTTTCATTTCATAAAGTCATTAATAAATGAATGTTTGATTTTGTCTTTTCGTGAAAGCTATCAAAGAAACAGCTTTCAGAGAGATCAAGCTCTGTAGGTTCTACATATTGATTGTAGTTTTTGGAACCTTCCTGAATTTAGCTTTTACAGACATTTAATCGCATGAACACCAGAGGTAAAATTCTAGAATGCATAGTAACCGAGACAGGATGGCGCCTGCCTCCTGCACTGAGGACAAGTAATTGCAAACTCAAAACTCAGAAATGTCAGTCACATCATAGTTAAATTTGACCCAGTAAAACTATGTTATGAAAAAAAGCTACTAGTGATGGGGTGAAGATTAAGAATAGGCGCAGACTCGGTAGATAAAAAACCTTATAATTCAAGAGACTGATACGGTAAAGATTCAGAGTCTTAATTTTAGTCGGCGGTTTTTAAAGTGTAAATTGCTACTGTAGTCACCACTATAGATACAAAGAAAAGCGGACAAAAAAGTTGAAACAAAAATTTTCCTTTAGCAGAGATTTATAAAACAGTGGCTGTTCATTTACCGCAGTATTAAAAATACTGTTGCATCGAAATAATAACTTTGAATCCTGCCGCCAGTAAAGTTGTTAATCACGAGTCGAAAGCTAACAAAAAAAGTATCAAACAGAAAATTCTGATCTTACCTTAATTATACCCTTAGAAATCTGCAATCTGAAAATCCTACATCAGCTTCACTTCACATCAAGCTTCATCTGATCGGCCGATTATTTTAACTAAGCAAGACGCTTCAGCGCAAGTTGAAATTCTGCACCGCTTTAGTTTTCAATTTTGAGATGTAGATCCTATGTCGCTTAAGTTGACTCAAAGCTGCCACTGCAATATAATAAAAAATAAAGATCTTAGATTGAATGCATAAAGAATTTTTGGTTTAAACAGGAAATTCTCTTTTTAAAATAAAATTAACTTTCAGAGATTACACTTATTTGCTGCAAAAGTGATAACCCTTAGCATAGCATACAAAAAGGTTTACCTTTGCAAATACTGGCAAAATTTAAAAGAAATCCATACTTGACACGTTCAATCTTTTTATATAATTGTCAGCAGTTGGTTTTGTAACTATATGTTAGATATTGGTCCCTCTAAAGATTTCCTTTTGATAAAATTTTCCTGTAAGAGCCACTGGACCATGACCAAGTTTTGATTCAAAACGCAAAGTCCACTCTTTACCTAACTAATTAAAAACTATACAGAATTTAGGCAGGCGAAGTAAATTAACGGATAAAAAAAGATACAAAGAGACCGAATTATTTTAAGAAATGGAATTTGGTGGCTTATTGTCCGCTAATGAAGAAAAAACTGGAGAATGCTGTAATCATTGTTAAGAACAATAATTAATGATGAATATGTTAATGCCACCGACTGAGAAGTGATTGAAAGAATGATGAATTGATTGATCGTTTTTTTTCTACTCTTAGTGCCGCGCCTGTCAAAAAAAGAATGTCCCGGTACCGTGACGAATACTACTTGAAATGGTACTTGACAAACATTTGGTTGACGTTAGTTTCTTTTGTTTTCTCTTTCTCGTTAAACGGTGTCGATTCGTCGCGTTCCCTCCTTACGAGGAAACGTCGCCATGCGTTATTCCGTCAATCATTCACTTCTGGGAACCTTGATTCTTCTTTCTATCTAACGAAAGGAAGTTGGGTTTTTGACATTAATTTGAAGGTATCAACCCTTTTTTTTCTTATATCCTTGTCAATGGTACTTTCCACGTTTACGTTGTACCTTTCTTACGAATTAAGGTGTTCATTTAATGTCTGCTTTTTTTTGTTGTATTCATGACACAGTAAAAAATATAGAAAAGTCCATTAGTTTAAGGCACCGCGCGGAAAAATGAATTATAAAAATATGTTATTTTTGTTTTAATTCGATCGGTGCTAACCCTTTATTATTTTTTATTTGGAGTTGGACGAGGGGTCACGAATTTTATCACTCTGACAAAGAAGGACGACGCCATGATCGTATGCTAATTCACCGGCTCGAAAGCACTAATAATGATAACAATTTTGCTTCTACGCCGGAACGATTCACCTTGAAACGAGTCAAGCGTATTTAAAGCACTAATTAAAAAAGGTTTTTCATTTGTGCGGATAGATTTGCGGAAAGAAAAAAAAAGAAGAAGAACGATTATAAAAACAAGTCAATTTGTTGGTAAGTTATTATCGCCCTGTTTGAATAGTGATGTTTATACCCCGAGAAGACATGAAAACTCATCTCTTGAAGATCCCCTTGTCTTTTAAAATTTGAATCATTCTCGATCAATTACCGGGACCCCACACCTGCCTGAACTAATAGCTCTTCCTTCTTCAAGCATTTTAATACCAACCGTAAGTTAAACATTTAAATTATCCTCTTTGAATTGATGTATAGATGGTCCGTGTTAAATGAGTCGGGATAGCCGAGTCTTTTCCGAGGTTCCGATCGTCTTTTTAGGATGCAGCATCCATTTCGTCGGCATCTTCAAAGGGTTCTATCGAGTATTCGGTGTCAAGATTAGCCCACCTTGCTATAGTTATTAGTACTGGTTGCATGAAATGTAATTACAAGTAATTTTTAACTTATTTCGATTGTTTTCTTTTGTTTTTTTTTCTACACAACCAAACATCGAGGATGTTAATGCAAAAATAAATGAAGCCAATTTCTCTTTCTGTTATTTTTTCGATCGCGTCCTCCCTCGAAAAAATATTTTCTATTAAATCAATGGGTAACTTAAATGCACGACTTTACATAAGTAGCCCTAAAGGCGCCGGCTTGGTGGTTGTCATGTCGCTCCAAGTATTAAAAGACGTTTCAGGGGTATGAATGGTTTTCTTAAGGAAGGTCTAAAGATAAATTTTCACACAGTGAATATTCACGGATTTTACCAAAAGAGAAACATTACTTTGACAATACGATATTTAAAAGTAATTCCGATGATTGTAACCTTCCATAATTTCTATTGATTCATCCAAAGTTTTTCAGTTAATACTTCAATCTTCGTCTCTATTATAAAAGTAAGTTTCGTACGCACTGTCGACTTTTTTTGCGATGTCTAATAATTTAACAAACTTCGAAATCGAAAATCCAGATGTATTTATTCAACAGCGGATTATATGCTGAAACCTTTGGCAACAAAATTCAAACCTGCGGACCCGCTGAAAGATCCAAGCTAAGGATCTTAAGTTCACTTTAGGAAGAGGATATCTTATCAGTAGTAACAATAGTCTTTGATTTAGAAAATCTCTACCGTCCTTTTGAACTTTTAACCCCTCCACTCCCAACGATTTTCTTAAAAATACTCAGTTTAATCTCATCTGCTCAATAGGGAGAGAAAACATGCAGCCAAATACATATAAAGCAAGCAATGAAAATGAAGTTTTATTAAGCATATTAAAAAACAGTGTTGGACATTTAGCAACGTAAGATATTCGATCTGTGGATGAAGAAGACATCGAGTACGCCTGATTAGTGCCCATAACGATATCCAATGAAGGACAATGTCTTGCTTTATAGGGTCATAAAAGATTTATCTAGTCAAGAGAAAGCATGCGATAATGTCCATTATGAGAATGAATATTGTAGTGATGTGTTGCGCTGCCTCATTTTTTTTATCAATAAAAACTTGATGTAAGCAAAAGAAAGCAGGATTATTCTTAAAAGATTTACAAAAAGAATTCGTTGCCTTCGCAAGAAAATTTTTTACTTTCACGCAACATAGATGCATTAATTCTTCTTCAGAAATTTAATGTGCGAATTCAAAAAACTCTTTTTCTGTCATAAAACGTAAATGCCAACATGCCAAAACAGTGAAAACGTAACCTAGGAACCGGTGCTCGAGGAAGGAAAAATGATTGACGACTTTGTTTTCATTTAAACCCTAAAGGAGGGGTTTTTGATACTCATCTACATTTCACTTCCTTTTTATCGCATTTTTCATACCTTTTTTTCGGGGCCTCACAATGTGTGTTTGGATTGCATATTCAATTTCGATTAAATATTCATGATAAGGTACATCGTGTTAGACAAAAGTGACATCTATTCCCAGAAGCTTAGATTTTTTAACAGATACAAATCTATACACCTGCTAAATTGCTTAATTATTATTCAAACTGTCGCTTCACGTCAAAAATCCTTGTTTCCGACATTTTTCCCATCGTCTATTTTCCCTTATTCAAAGAATTCCGATATATTTTACAAAACGAAGAAAAAAAGAATAAAAATTAACTCGTTGAAGACAATCGCACAACATGTGAGGTCGTAATTTGGATACCAACATCTTATGTATTCCGTATATCTTGTTTTCGTGTTTATACCTAATTGATGCCTGATTTGATAGAGGAACATCTCACATCGTGGGTAATTTCGCTTTCGAGGAATGATTCTCCAACCATTCCATACTCTATTCATTCGTTTTTTCCTAATCGTCGTTTCGTCCGAGCTCTTTTATTAATCGTGTACTTTTATAATGAAGGAGTAAAAAATTATTAGTGTGCGATGGGGGTCGCGTATTGGTGACCATCGACCGCGACAAGTTCCCAATGGGAAAATCGCATGCATTTTGTCATTTGTGAAGGCGGTGACTCCATCGACGTTTACCGACCCTCTTGGAAAACCGTCGACCGACTCCGGTCGTCTAGGAAAATATCATGCTCGCGCATACTTTGCAGATTTCCGATCAAACGGTTTGGAAGGAAGTGATCAATCCCAAAACGTTCTCGAAAAGGCGTGGATTATTTTAAATCATAATTTAAGAAGTACAAGAAGATAGAGGCGAGAAAAGGGCCGTACGAACCGACGTTAATAATGGTACCATGACATCACCATCTGTGTGTGTGGCCCGCTCTGGTCCTGTAATTTCTCCGTCGCCTTAAGCTCCGACGCCGCATCCTTTCCCAAGAGCCTTTCTTAACGAGTCTCGTCCATAAGGATCGTCTTGTTCTTAGGATTCGATCGGCACTCGACCGTTTCAATCCAAAAAGACCCGGCCGATCCTCATCCGAATCCGCATCTCTTCGTTCATCTTAGGATGGATATCGTGTTTCGAAACATTGTGTTACAGCTAACACCAAGGTGGTTCAGCTAAATAACATAATACTTAAATCTACGCATGCGCACAAATTATTTCATTGATTATGTTGTTTTCCTAATGATCTGTTTCGTTTGTAACCAGAGGTATTTAGCCTTGTTTTTTCTCCTCTCCTTGATAATAAGAACTCAATTATTTCATTCACTTTGGATTAACTTGTCTTTTTAACAGTTTTACCAGGTTTTCGTAGAGCGGCGAGTCGGCTTTACTTAAATAGCCCTTTTTAAAAGGGTTAAAGAATTTTAATTTCTATATTTATCCTTAAAACCTGTGGTTGTTTTTTTATAAAAAGATTTTTAAAATATATTTAAAGTTAAAAAAAGAAATAGCCCAATATTAAAATGATACCAATCCTAAAAGTTTTATATGCAGATGAGCAATCAAACTCAAATAGAGAAAAATCATTTTAATTCTTTTTCAAATTTTACGACTCTTGATTAATTTTAGCAAATAAACAAAGCGAGCCCTGTTCTTGGCTCTTAAGAGATGTAACATTGAAAATATAATAAAAACTATCGTGCACCTCGACAACAAAATTAGTAGTTAAATTCTGCATCATAGGTCTATAGTTGCATATGGCCCAGAAAGATGATCGAAGACAAAAGTAACCAAAAACAGGCTTTGCAAGCAGAACAAGAAAAACATGAGCGAACGAATGTGGGGAAAACTTTAAAGGTAAGAGTTCCGAAAGGCGGTTTTTGTAAGTCGAACGAAGTGAAGTTTATGGTGAAAGGAGAGCGACAACGGCGCTGAGTAGCCAAATCGGATTGTCATCCAAAAAGTAACCTCTTGGTTCTCTCTTGACTTCTCTCAGACCGTCAAAACCTCTCTTTGCTTTTTTTGAATCGATTATTTTCTCACTTACCATGAAATGTTTCTCAGTTTTTGTGCAAGTTCACAGGTACTTCTCTTATGCTGAACAAATCTCTCCCGAATTTTTCCAGGACCTGATTTCGGATCGACCCTAAAAAATAAAATAACAAATTATTAATTAAATTAGAATTTTATCAAAAAAATTTATTTTTTTCCCACAAACATGGACTGCCTTCTACTTTTTAATGCGCGAAACACATTCTACAACATTGTTTCGCGCAGATGCACTTTGAAAGAAATGGGAGTCCCGAGGGCGCATCCACAAATGACGTTCATTATGACATTAGCATTATCTACTGGTGATGCTATATGGATATAATTTCAGTTTATAAGGGAAATAAGCGTTTAAACCGAAATTCGCCAGCGGGGTGTTGGAAGCAGTTTCAAAAGCAAATATCCCAAAAATAAAGTCATCAACTTTATAGAAATAATGATGATTGCATAGGGCGCAGAAATTATCAAACAATTTCCGCTGCCTATGCGGTGACAATTACATTGTGAAATTGCATTCATTAAATATACACACCTTTTGTTTCTTTCTTTGGGGGTGGTCTTCATTATATTTTCTCACCCTTTTTTTTAGTTTGAGGGGGAGTCAAAAACGGTGTAAATTACTCTATCGCTTTTTTCTCCATTTTGACTTTCATTTTAACGTTACGCCCCACGTTTAAAACATATTATCGATAACGGCAACGATTTCGTTAGTATTCTGTCTTTGTGTTGCACTTTTTATTTTTAAACATCAAAAGCCATTCGGTTAATATAATTAAATAAATGGATGGAAACCTCATTAAATAAAAGCAACATCGTAAAGTCGGTATTACTTTCATCTTTGCAAAACACACGGAGCTCCACTTTAATTTAATCCCGATGCAAATTTAATTGTCGCTTTATTATTAAACAATTTAGTCCGCATCAGGGTTCAAAAAGTGTTCTTTTTCGAGGCTTTTTCATCTTCTCGATTCGATCAATTTAAAATGGTCATGCACGGTTCGTGATTTAACATCGACACCCTGTGTGGCGCTACAGAGAAAACGTTAACACCCTGTACAGTTGAATGAACTGCAAAATATTTCGAATCCTAATAATACGAGTAACGCCTTAAATTGGAGTGATTAGTCGAGTATTAATGTTAAATTAGTAATCGCTTGTGTGCAACAAATGCAGGTTTTGCGTCTTAATGTTGCCCACCCGTCAACTAAAATCACTAATTACCCTATTTAAAGTGTTAATGTCAGGTATTAGGTTCATTTACCAGGTAACATTCTACGCGCAATCCGGGAAGTAGGTGTTTACATTTAACCCCGTTTCGTTTCCCCCGAAAACCTGGTCGCTTTTTTCCTTCATTTTTATAATAATGATATTAAGAACTTTGATCCATCTTAACGCATATCTTTTTTCCGTTATTATTGAACGTGTGCGGTCTCCACGTCAAATTCAAAAATCACACATTTGAATATTATTTTGTTCGAAGCATTTCTATTCTAAAATTGTGCCATTATTTTTGTTTCAGAATTGAATGAAATTTACGATCCCTTCCCATAATCCGATGGGCACCAACAGCAATGAAAAGGAGGTTTTTATTTTAGAACGATTAGGAAACAATCCTAACTATACTTTAATCGAGATGAAGCGAAAATATCTTTGACTTGTACTCTCGGAGAATTTAGCAAATGGTAAAAGGTCTAGCAATAGCTTGAAAATGCTCGATGGATTATACATAAACAATTTGGACCAAAATAGCAACCAAAGTAATAACTTTTTACAAAAGACTGCTGTTGCAGCAAAAATTAGGATGAAGTTCATTTTTTGCATACTAGTTGTTACCTTCCACAACATAAAACACATTCTTCAGATATTCACCAAGGCTGAGAAAATATTTATCAAGGTCTTTTCATGAATTTTTCTTTCTTCGAGTGAAATACAACTTCCAATTAGCAAACCTACTGAATTTTATGGGAAAAAAATAGAGAAACCACCTGAAATTATCATGATAAAGGGTGTTTTTCAAACATTGAATTGAAATTTCCAAGGTGTTAAAAGAATACTTTTGTGTGCAAATATCTTTATTATTTCTAACCGTTTAAATAAAAAAGATGTATAATAGGTACTGAAATTACACCTCTGCGTGTTCTTTTCAAACAAGCCACAACCGATCTTGGTTTAGTAGTTAATATGACGGACTCACCCTTGGGAGTTTTTCGATTCAAAACCTAACTGCGGTTCTGAAAATAGGATTCGAAATATTAACCTTAGTCGTAGCCTGCATAAACTATAAGCGAAGTATAAGCTTAGTCGAACTAGCTAAGAAAAGCCAGACTTTAATTTAAAACTTGGAAAACTCTCTTTATAAAAGCAGAGAAGTCGCCAGTGCTTGATAACAAGTAGGCACGCGAAGAAGAATTCAATCAAATTAACGATAAAAAAATATACTCTCCGTAATCCGAAAGACATTTTAAACTCAACATTGTATAAAAAGCTAATTCGAGTTTTTTCAAAGTTTTGTTTCAAAATAACTTTTATATTGTATAGGCACAAAAGATGTTATCGGAAAAGCCTTTCATGCAATAATTCCATTGAAAATGGGGTTAATTTTTATAACTTGTCTCGATCAGCAATTATTGCCAATTAGAAAGGGCTATAAAAAGCGGATTCAAATTTTAAAATCATCATCATTTTCATCAATCAAACAGTCAATCAATAAATCACATCAGGTAAATTCATTAAGCGTTTCGAATCGGTGACTTGTGAAAAAACAGTTACACCGTAAGACTATTTTATTGTTTTCAAAGCTTATACAGTTTAGTATCGATTTAATATTCAGCATGTTTAAGAGACTGATCCTGATCCTAATCCTAATTCCTGCCGAATTTGATGACGGATATTATTGCAGAAGCTGAATATGATACAATTAATGAAGCGATATTCGGAAAAATAAGGCAAACAATTTGCGATCGTGTTATTACATCGACAACATCATTTACGTTTATGTTCTTATTCAGGATTGCTGACAGCTAACAATATGTCGTTCAATGATGGAAAAGGCACCGGAAGCAGAAGAGAGATCATTACTGCTTTGAGTTTGAGTACTATTTTCTAATTTTTTAGCAAAATTTGAAACAAACTTATAGATATTCAGAAGAATTGGAGTGAAAACCTCAACGGGTTGGTGGTTTAAGGACCGAACGAAACGCCATGATTTTTTTTCTTTTGAAATTGTGGTAGATCCTACGGCGGGGCCACTGCTATTTGCAGAATCAACACATTATAGTATTTATAAACTTTCCTCCTTCATTTTTCTGTTTTTCTACCCATTACAATATGAACTGTCGATACTTAAGCATTCGTTGAACCTGCGGCTTCTACGCCACTGACGAGTAATGATGAATAATTTGCAAGCCACGAACCGTCTCGCACAATTAAAAAAGTTTGAGTTAATAATTAATTAATCGTGATATTACGATAACCATACGATTCAGCGTTTAAACGATTGCTATCGTAAAATTCGAAATAAAAGATCGTTCCGTTGTATTTATTAGTTTCGACATTTTTAATCGTTTTTTTTTCTTTTTGATCCATTAGCATCGTTTATAATACTCAACGTCCTTGAAAGGGATAATTAAATACGAAACAAGTGTCAGAATTAGAAAATTGATTTTGGATATCTTGCTGGGACGAGCATCAAAGGTTCCATCGCCGGCAACGCATCCAACACCTCACCTCATCCGGTTATTATTAATCTTTTTCCCACACGGACCCCGCTCGCTTCCGAAGAACGCTGACGATCTTCAACGAAAACCGAGCGCGTGCAAACAAAAAAAAAATAAGTCATTAAATTTAATTGGCATTGGAAAACAGTATTTAAGAGAATGCTTCTTATTAATCAGAGTTGCATTTTAATTAATAATTATCGCTAGGCTTGTTAATCAGTGTTTAACTTCATAGCGAACATGTTTATAATGACACGTTCTCGGTAGTCTCGACCTTGAAACCTATAGCGCAGATCCTGAATTAAATTTTTTGCGCCATCGTTTGTGTGCGCGGCCATTTTAGGGCACGATTATCGTGTGTGCGCCATTGTCAAACCTCGTAGGGTAATACATCAAACATGAAATCAATGCACCAATTTATATTATAATAGAAAAGAAATGAAGCGCAACGTCGTCAAAAAGTAGTGGGTTTATTAACAAATGAACCGAAACCATGTCATAAAGTTACCGACTCAATTAAGACTCTATTATTCCTAATTTGAATATCTGGTTTTCAATTCTGAACTTTTTCCCATAAGAAAAGCATACGAATTTATTTAAAAAAGGTTTCGAATGGGGATTAATATTAAAAGTGTATAAGTCAAAGTATAAATAGGGATGTTAGTTTTTCTCTTAAGATGAGGGGGGACATCACCGGAGTATTTAAAAAGAATAGATTTTGCAATATCCTCAAGGTCTGACTTTGTTCTGACCATTCAAAGAGACTAACAGTTCCAACACGTTAAGGATACAGCAACTTGGGTTTAGTTAGAATCTCCGAAGGCCTCGTAAAGCAATTCTATTTCTTACTCCTAAGAAACTTCGATCTCCAATTATTCTCAACCATTCACCGACCTCAAGACCTCCAGCCGGCGTAATGACAGCTGACAAATATTGACCAGCTAAAAGCCTGACGACTTTTTTGATCCTCAAACAGCAACTAAAAATGTTATACCTACAAAATCAAGACTGCTCCGCTTTCCTAAGCAGCTTATTTTCAACAAACGAGACGAAAAAAAGAGACATCTTGCCTTTTGGAATAAAACTAACCCTCAAGGTATCCAGATAGATACTGCAAATAACCCGAATTTGTCACAGTGTTTGTACGAGGGTAGGCTCTCAAATTTGTTACACTAGTTGACTCATTGTGGCACGATGAAGTTTCAATTTTGTCATATTCATGAGAATATTTGTGCGCATTCATCACCTCCATCTCCATTTTTTTTTGTTTTTTTGTTTTTTTTTTTGCGACGAGTGCAACAGTTCTGATGCTTTTTATTCTTCCGTGCAAAACAAGTCCTTTATATAAAGAATGATCGATGTTTTTTTTAATTACAATGCGGATTGATGCTTATTTTAAACATCGTAGCCATTTACCACATATCACACAACCATCCTGTCTGAAAAAATAACACTTTGATACTCTACCGACGTTTGTAAGAAAAGAAGCTTCATTAAAATTAGCTAATTGAAAAATTAAAAAAAGCAGTAACAATAACATACGCTTCTTCTACCAGTGGCGTGCTTTTCTCGCTCACAGCTTTTTCCAACATTTTCACGGCACCAGTACAAATTTAGTTCGGAATAACTCTCGTTATCGCGCCTAAATTCTCCAAAATGTTTTACGGCCTCCATATATTTGAACGCCAATTTAAATTTTTTGCACGATTGAAAGGAATCGACCGCCTCTGGAAAATTTATGGAAATCATTGACTAATTGTTAATAATATTCCTGTGTCTAATTGAGATGTCGGTACAAGGTCAAGGAGGTCGATGCTATCCGATAGGAAAGGTTTATGTCATGAGAACGATCCGAGGTTATACATTTGGAGAGACAGCTCAGGCGCAATTTTAGAAACTCAAACACGGACAGGAAGCTTTTTCGTCATAGTTAAAAATTATTTCAAATCACAATTGAATGATCGTAATCTTTTTATAAAAGGCGCACTTAATTAATCGTATGCGAGATGCGTATCGTTCGGTTTATTCCTGTTGCCTTTTTTCATTGTATTCAAAATATTATTGTTTGTTTATTGTTTATTAACCGATGCACTAAAATTATGAATTGCATTGAAAATAAATTAACTTTCTTAAAAAAAGAAGAAAAAAATGAGGATCCTGTTAAATTTTAAAGTGTGCTACCTAGTTCTGCAAAGTGATTATGAAATGGTTCATAAATATTTTGTCTGGAACGGTCCCCTTAAGGCTAACACGATTTTCATTATTCAACTAAAAAGAATGCAGTTTTCCCTTGATTTTTTTTAAGTTTCTTCGGCTATTTTTAATTTTAACAATGGAGAATTGTTATTCATGATGATACAGCCTGAGCTGTTAGGAAATTATCTGTTGGTGGTTTTTTAATCAAGAACATTAATGGAATTTATGGCTTGTAGTAGAAAGCCTCAATGAAATTTTGTCGAGGAAATATGACCAGCTTTTAAAGATCGTTCGATTATCGATTAAAGTTTTATTCATTGAAAACAGAAGGTCTTATCTCGAAGGAAAAATTTTGAGCACTATGGGAAAGAATTTTGCTACCAAATCGTAATAAACGCATTAATCTCTTTAAGTCGATGGGTAAAGAAACGTTGTTATTTTTCTAAGAGCATACATTCCGTTATTGGGAAGTTCGAGAGACTGTTATAAGCAACCGTCGTAACCTTTTAGAACTTCTCTCAAACGTTCCCGCATGCTTAAATGTTTAAAGTTTTTTCAATACAATTTTTCGGTGACGTTTTTACCGGTTTTATATTTTTATCTGTTGGCACCGTCCCTGAACAAAATGTCAGATAGTTTTTTACTTAAATCAAGTTTTATTAAATGGATTGATATAATTTATCCCCGAACGTTGGTCTGCTGCTTCCGATTTAAAAATACGACAATAACGGAACGCTATCTTCCGCCCCTCTGGTGCAAGAAGCCGACTGCCATTCCTACATTTGTTTTATCTATCTCATTGATAATGTTGTAACTTTAAAAATAAACACTACTTACTCAACTATTGTGAAATTAGCCTTTTCCTATATATCATGTAAAAAAAGGCTGCTGAAAACTTTCAACTTGGCAATATACACAACTATTTTAAAAAAAGATTCGTTTGATAGAAAAAAGTAATGGAACTATCCAATGCAACAGATTCAACGAAACTGGATGAATTCCTTCTGAAAAAATGCAAATCTCGTAAAATAAAAAGGAGGAAAATGGCAAAAGACCTTTTAGGTAAGTCAGGTATAAACAGTTTGAACGGAATGTCTTCTCCAGCAAAAAAGGTCGTCAGACAAAAGAAATTCTCGAAAGTTATAAAATGTAAAGAATAGCTATGCTAGCTTAATCAGGCCGGGAGATAACGTAAGCAGTTGATTTTTTTTAAAATTAAAGAGTCTATCCAGCTCGAAAAAAAAGAACGAAACTCCCAAATAAATTTTACAAAAATTTAAAAAAAAAATGTTCTACTTACAATTTAAATTGTCGAGGAAAAGCTAACAAACAATACTTGCAAACAAATTCGCTTCTTTATTATTCGCTTCTTGTTATTATTTTAAAATAAACTGCACCTCTTGCGCCCCTAAAAAATGTTCACATCTACGCCCTGGCATGACTACGATTGTTGCGCTTAGGAAAAAGAAAGAAAAAAGCAGTAAAGTCGTCAAAAAAAAATTTCAAATAGTTTTCATATGAAACTATCAATAATTTTCATGCAAAAACCACCGAAAAATATCCCATTTTCACACACCCCCTCAACTATAATGAAAAATGATGATAAAAAACGTCAAGTAGAAGATTTTGATAATGATCGATGATCACAAACTAATCGCAAACTCAATTCCTCAACAGATTCCGACAAGCATTTTTGATAAAAAAAAATTTCCTCCTCATTTTTGTGAAAAATCTCAAATAAAAAGCGTATAAACGTAAAAAATTTCCGTTAGATGCATAATGAACAATCGGTTCAAAATTCAATAATCGATTCAACTACGATTCATCGATTTAATTGAAAATTGATTGACCGAATCTAATTGAACCTACGAAAAGTGACAATAAAAAGGAATCCCCAACTGGAAAAAAGTTTTTTTTTCCCTAAAAATGTGTTTTTGTCGTTTAACGCTCTAATTTTGTGAAGCGCCGGTCAGCGCCGCAATCCGATCACAATTTTCGTCACCCTTCGGAAAATATCGATAGTTATACTATGCTTTCGCCCCTGACGGAAAGGAATTATAATAAAAGGAGAGCGTTGCAAAATATCTTTATACGATTATAGTGAAACGGGTAATGATGATGATGATGATCCTATTGTTGGGAAATTGAAAAACCACGTGCTCAACATTTGACGATTGTCGAACCTGAAATGCGATCTGTGGTAGGTGTTATTTTTCTGTTACTAAGCCTTGTTTTCTTGTCATTGTTATACCTTCTACCGAACGACTTCATTTTTTTCCTATTTTTGATTTTACATGCTTCATTAAATTTTTGGTGCTTGAAAATTTCTATTGGGGCGAGTTAGATTCTTTAAATTTAACAGGTTTCAAGGCAGCTTGCTGCCCGGACCATATACAGGGTGTTTGGAATTTCCTCGTTACGCTCGAGGTTAGGGTCGAGTTTGTGGACCAGACGCACACGCACGCACCAATCAAATTGCTTTATCTATTCACGATTGGTATCGACGAAGTCGGGTCAGTTGTGATAGAGTAATAAAATTGTAATTACAACATCCGAAAACTTGAATTGACTCGAGGGCTCCTTTATTAAAATACAATTATTAGTATATATTTTAACTGCTCTTATAATCAATATTGCTGCTAAATACAGGGCGAACGCAAGCATTAGCACTATTAAAAAAAATTATAAGGCGTGTTTTTCCCCTCTTTCGTGGATATAACTAATCGGGCATATCGGCAAAGCATCGTCACGTAAGATTTTTTTTTAAGGAGAAGTGACGTCAACGTTTGCGATTTTTCAGCATACTTTTTCCCGAATATTTTTTTCCATTAAAAATAAGCGGGATTACGTAAGCGGCCGATCGATAACTCGAACTGATTATCGATCGTACATGTTATTAGAATATACGATTTGAATTATAGGGTGGGTCATTTGGAAAAAGAAGAACGAGTTCCGAAATGAGCTAAAAAGTATGCGCACATGTTCGACATAAGCGAAATGTGTGTTCGTGTCTAAAGTCTTATCATGTTTATTAAAGGTATATTTAAAAAAATTAATGATTTTCACACCATGGTGGTCCACTCTTCCACTCTTGTCTGTTTTTGTGTTAATAAAACACGTTCATTGGACAATAGCCATTCTTTTTAAACTCATTCCCCTGGTAGAGAGGTGGCTAAATTGATTTATTTTACGTCAGCCGGGTTTATTCTGGCTTTTACCAGTGTCTTCGAATAATCAAATTACTATGCCAGTTAGAATTATAATATACTACGTATAGGGATCGGTCCCCACCGCGTTAAATATTTGTCAGCGTAATTATTTCATTATACGATTGCAATTTAAACATCCATCAAGAAATATGTTTTAACGCTTCTTTATCGGTCGTTTAATACGGTACTGTATAATGAATAAATGTTTAGACCGCTTAAAGAATTTTCTTGAAAGCATGATTAATTGGTAACTCTAGCTATTAATTAACTCTAAAGGATCAGACCTTCGATTTGTTTTAATAGAATCATTACTTATCGAATTACAGCTATTATTAAAATCATAGTTTTGAGGAGTTGCTAAATGTGATTAAAATATAAAAAATAACTATCTGGTACTAATTTAAAAAAATTTTGAATATTTTATTTACAGTTTCTGAAAGTTGTTTTTTAACGCTTTAGGCGGTTAAATATTGTAGAGAATAAATGCTGAAGGGTAGTCGAAAGAAAGGACTGTGGTTACATTGCATTTTTTTTATAATTTAAAAGAATTAATAAAACAGATACCCGATAACCAGTTGGTGATGATTGTCGAGATACCGAATGCTTTAGGATATAATTATTATTTAAAAATAATAATAGGAGATTAGCAACAGTATCAAGATCATACAAAAGATGTCGGATTTGCGCTTGGGCGATGTTTAGATGATTGCCAAAAAAATCGGATGGATTGGTTAAAAGATTTAAAGAGACTTTGTTATTATTAAAAGCCGTGATTGATTAAAGGACTAAATCGATTATCGTCAAACTCAGAACGAGAGAGTTGAGAAATTTGGATAAAATACGAATCAGCACTCAACCAAGCAAGACTAAAAAGCCTTGTAGAGCAGCTCAAGACTTAATTCTGACCGATCAGTAAACAAATAAACGTAACATAAGCGCTTTTTGACCTCTACTGACACAAGTTTTTCTAAATTTTAGTTATGACGACTAAACTCTAGTAGCAACTACTAAGCTCTATTAAATAACTTAGCACTTAGTTTTACTTTCTGGAGTTTAGTTTTCATTATTACTAACATTTAAGAAAGCTCTGCAAGAAGGCCGGGAAATTAATGTTTACCTATGACCAATCCGCCCTTTTTGCAGCGGGTGCCTGTATTTTAGTAACTAGCGATAATAGTTCTCCGTGTAAGGCTGAGCAATCTGGCCAAGACCATCTCAAAACTTCATCTCATTTTTGTATAATCATGAAAAGATTTCCTTTTCAGCACAAAAAAAAAATACGAGTGCGAGGGTAGAACTTTAAAATGTTTCGTACATGTAAATTTGAGTGTTTTGTAACTTATACATTTACAGTATCTTCCAAGAAAATTTGAACGTTTGCTTTTAAATTACAATGGATTTTAGCGGTGAAAATTTCTTAACGGCTAAAGCAAAATGGAAATCAGAAAAAATCAAACCTCACTTTAAGCAATAAGCACCACAAAATTTTAGCAGAGAGAAGTGCGTTTAAATCTAGGCACAAACCCGAAAGTTTTCATATCTGGTGGTCCATGTTTTGTGGTGTTTACATGTAATGTTTATCTTATAAGTAGCCATGGCAACGCCACCCACAAAAAATGGATCACTCGGTACAGCGTTACTATCATGCTGTTGTTTTTTTCTCCAATTAATTGTAAAAAAATCTGGTAAGTGAAAGCGTTTCAATCCTATTTTCCGACTCTAATAGGCAGTCAATACAACTCGCCAAACCTTGCAATGTATAAAAAATTTCCATGTTTCCTCATACGAAAACATTTGATTCAAGCCACCTTTCTGAAATTAATCGAATTGATTGTAGTTTTGATGGTGAAATTACGTCATTTTAATGAAGCTCTTAAACCGCCCTACGATCCACCTTCAACGACAGCCAACGCCTCGTTCCATATAAATTTAGACATTGAAAAGCATGTTACCATTTTAATGGACAATAATACGCAAATAATTAAAATAATCATAGCCTGCACGAACGATATACTTCATTTTCTTTTTTAAAACCTCAAACGTTCCTCGTTTCATGATTCGTATTATTGGCAATTTTTCCATTGGATTTCCTTCGTACAGACATCCGGGATACAGTTTAATAAATTATTTTAAAAAGTAAATAAAAGCATACATAATGTACGTGATGTTGCAGAAGAATGGGTAGCCATATAATTTAATTCATTAGGTAGCGACTCCTGATATGGCCACTATTACAATAATTATTACAATTACATATGTATTGTTTAAATGCGCGGACGGCTTTTAAATTTTTCTTCTATTTTTTATTTTCTCCACTCATGATCGGAATTCAAAATATTTCTGGTCGAGCCATTTTCCTTAATGATATACACGGGGGCCCTTTGCACCAATTACGGAATTTTTTTTATTTTTTTTCTTAAAAAATGACGACAATCTGCCAGAGCGTGAAATTGTATTAGACCCGGGATTCTTTCTATACTTTAGTGTAGGTGGACAATGTTTCAAGGTGTAAGTATCGTAAATCAAAAGTTAGGCGAGCGCGGGTTATCGGTTTGGGAGGTCTTTAATATGTGAATGTCTCGCAGAATAAATCATTCTATTTTTTTATAAATTATAGGCCTAAACTGTCATTTTTTTAACTTGTCCGCAGGACTCGGTTTACGGATTACTTATTCAAAATAGATGTGTTTAACTGTAACTTCATATTTTTCTTTTAACTCTTTCGCATTTTAAAGTTTTGACATTTCAATCGCCTAAAGAATGAAATAATTGGCTGTAGAAAAAGTTAGGTTAGAATATAACAGGCTGATCGAAAATCGATTAAATAGTAAAACTTAAAAATGATAACATCCTTAAAATAATTTATCCACGAGTTTTTATAGGAAAGCCCATCAGAGATTTTAATAAATTTTTCAAAATTAAAATATTCTTTGAGGCCAATTAACATTTAAGCTCCAATATAGCTGAAGCTTAGTTACCACCATAAGTGGATCGCGGATTGGTTGCGACATTTTTTGACTAAAATTTATTTTTTGGACAGCAAAGGTTACAAAAAGTTTAACTAAATATTGAAGATGTTTTGTTATTTATTTTGTGAAATATTTTTAAAAAATTCTCAGATGATTAACAGACTGACAGAGCTTTCTAAAACTTTTATTTCCTGCATTGCTATGATTATTAAGGGACCTGAACGGATGATACCAATTTCATTTTATAGAAAGGCAAAGCTTTGAAATTAAAAAATCAAATTTTAAAATAAAAAGTCTGTTTTCTTTAAAAATCTTTGGCGATTCCTTCCTTTTTGCTTTCATCCTACAAAATCCAAACACTAAACTTAAAATTCTTTGCAATGAAGCAAGAACTTTTAAGTTATCAATCAATAACTTTCAAGATACCTTTCAAAACTTTTCAAAAAATTGGCCTAGTGCTAATTACAAAATTTAGTTTAACTTCTGAGCCAAATATCATAAAATTATTATTATTATTATTATTTTTTTTGTTTTTGATCTTTGCTCTGACACGTTAAAATACATTGGGATAAGAACAGAGCATTTTCCTCTATGGAAAAATGTAAAAGGTTAATAAAATCTTTACTTCTATCATTGTAAGCCAAGTACGATTTTCATTAATGAATTCATTACAAAAATTTAATCAGATCTTGCCTTGTAACAAAAATTTGATTTCAAACTTCAAGATTAAGTTGTCGTGTTAGCTTTCCCTTTTGTTTTCGGCTATTAAATTCCAATCAAAGTTCTTAATGACAAAACTATTACAATTATTACTGCTTTCCAGCCCCGGTATTTTTCAAAGGATTTTTTTCGGTGTGCCACGCTTGATTATCGAGCTTTGACGATATAATCTGTGCCGTGGATAATAAGCAGAAATGCAGCACATTCTCAGCAAAGATATGGTAGCGAATATACCGGTTTCTTCTTTAAAAAAATATTTCTAGCAGTAAATTTCATTTGCAAATTGAAATTTCAGAAAAAACATCGAATGTTAAAATTTTATGGCCTTTTCCGTGACAATTTTTTTGGGGCTAATTATTTTTCTAAAGACTAAGAGTTTATAGCAAAAAAATCAAGAAAATAGCAAAGAACATTAAATTCTCGCCATTTTGAATGCTTAGTTGATTTTCTCGTTTGTCAACGATCATAATTAGCACGGTCCAATTAACAGAAATCACATTAAACTAATCGTTAACTGCCATTTACACCATTGCGTTACTTTTTTTATAAATAAAATTTATCACATTTTAAATACCGTTTTTAAATATTAAGGACCTGTAGGATTCGATACTACCAGGATGAATTCAAAATATTAAAAGTTGCATTCGGGCCAAATTAATTTACAAAAGTCAGGACTTTTTTGTTCAACCATAGAGAAAAGCTAATTTTTTTAAAATCTTTACTATCATTAACCTGATTACAGAGAAGTCAGCAGCCAGCAAGTCTTTCACCCTATTAACGATTCGATAAAATTTTTACGGGAGCCATTTTGAAAATAAAGAACCATTACTTTTAATCTTATACGTGTTTATTCAGCTTCGGGATATTAGTTTTGAAATAAGGGGTAAAGACCCCCCCACAAGGGTCGACTATAATAAGGAAGGGTTGGGCTTTTGCATGTAAAAATAAAGCGAGGAAAAGCGCCCTCCCTCCCCCGCCACGAAAAATGAGAAAATATAACGAGGAAAACATCGGCCGAAGAGATGGAAAAGTTCATGACAATTGCCCATTAGCAGACATGCTAGGTACTTGTACAATTTATACATTCACAACTATAATTAGCATAGACCCTTAATTGCTTCTTCGCGTTTAATGCAATAACGGATTATTACGTCGCGAGTTCTCACCTAACACGAAGCCATTTTCTATTGCTTTACAACATTACTACTGTGTTACGATTTAATTAAGCATTGGCGTATAACTACGGAGTGTTTAGCCTATTTTTCCCTGGGGCTTTACGCTCGAAAACTTCGTTAGCATAGCAATTAAGTTTGCACAAAATATTAAAATCGCAAAAGGAAGTTCTATGATTTGCAACAGGTTTTCAGAAACGAAACAAAAAACATTCACTTAATTACGCACATGCAGTAAATAAAAAAAGACAAATAAAATAAAAACTAAAAAAAAAAGAAATATGAAGGTGTAGTTTAACGCATAATAATACCGTGGGGGCTTTCACATGGCATTATCAAAGCGCCGGAAACTCCATAACCATTATTTTAAATTACGATTTAATTAATTAGCGCAAACACAGTCGAAACAGTACGCCTATGTCCGACTTAATTCAAAAACCATGTTTAACTTTTGCTGAAAACGTCATTAACTTGGATTTTTTTTTTTCCATTTAATTAAACGGACAATTTCGACCATGTTTTCAATTTAGTCAGACTATTACAACACCACAATGTATATACGTATGTGGCGATGTTTATCTTTCATTTCCTGGCTACCACTCCATGTTTTTGTCCAATTATTTCGTCTCGGTAATTTTATCATGTCCAATAAAAACTTTTCTTAATAAGGGATGTCACGAAAAAAATTCATTTGCATCCGTGAACCGACTTTTTATTAATACGCCTTTTTTTCGATTTGTTCTTTTCCTGCACGGTAGGCTGGATATAAGAAGGTTGTTTATAGAAATGGTCTCTTTAACATTGCAAAGCAAACACGTTTTTTAAAATACCGAAATGAAAGCTAGCACAACAACATTTTGAAATTTCCCACAACGCAATTTAAACCATTTACAAAAAGATAAAAATTGGACGAAATTTATAGTCTGATTTGGAATTGTAACAATTTTGACAATGCCTATTACGAAAAATAAAAAATAGACTTACCATTTTAATATAGATGAAAATTCTGTCCGTTATCAATATTCCCATCCATCTGGACAAGAATCAAAAACCACTCTCGCACCGTAACTCCAAGAAGAAAGTAGTAGTAGAATTTGCTGGTCCTTCTGAAACAAAAAAAAATTTTTGAAGTGTTACTTAAGCTACTTTAAAGCGATGAACACAGTCAAAATCCACCAAAAGATTGAAAGTACCTTGGATCAGTTTACAAATTTTTTTGGCCACGGAATCGCGAAAATGATGGTTTCAAACGACAGTGATCACTGCAACAAGTTTTACCGTTAAAGGAAGAAATTGATAAATGGAAAATTATTTTTTTTTCTTCTATTATTGAAACCGATATTAAAAGTGCAGCATTTAATGTCAAGATTTGTAATACAAAATGTCCATCGATTTCCCCTTCTAAATTATCTATTTATATCAGTATTGCACACAGGGAAAAAAAATCATTAAGACGAACGCTTGGCGAACAATGAATTTAATTCAGATTATTATTTTTCGCAAAATGGAGACGCAACAAAAGATTTTGAAAGCTCCAAAACTTCTATCAACTGATACATTTGGAAAAATAAGAAATGTTTCATATTTTGACAGAACTATTTTTGAAAACATTAAAAATTAAAAAACATATTAGGACCGAGCCGTGTCTGAAAAACTGACAGGATTAACTAAAGAAGCACTGGGCACATGCAAAAATTTTAAAATTGTCGCAATTTCCGCATCCACAATGAGACAACGGGAAAGAAAGCATTTTGAAAACGCGTTATTATGGCTACAGACTTTCAGGAAGCATTATCGGAGCTACCGACGATTGTTACAAAAGTGCCGCCCTTTAATTTCTTCACTTAAAACTTGATAGGAGATAGATCTTACTGGATTGTCATATTTTCTAAATACCAAAACTACCAAAAGAATTTAAACGGTGACTTTTCCATTAATTTAATAGTGACTTTTATATTTGCTTTGGCGTAGAGCATATGGTTCACTTTAAAATTGTTCTTGCTTTGGCTACTTCCAAAATAGATTTACGCCTTGCTTAAGAACTTAAGAACTTGAAACCTTAATCGTTTTGCCTGTAAGCTTTCTAATATATATAAATATGAAACTTTCCGCGTAGTAAAAAGTCGCTTAACGCCAATATTACAATAAAAGCGGTTCAAGTTCCAGACTATTAATATTAGTTTTAGCTGGAGACTTCAACTTTAAATGAGTTTGGGCTTCTCGACAATAGTAAGCACTATAGAAAATGCTAGAGCGATAAAGATTGATTTTTCAGTGATGTCTAAATTGTAAATTTTTTTGGAAAAACATTAATAAAGAGGCGAGAAACTTAGCCCAGCACCATCACTAACAAATAAAATAAGCCAACTGCAGCTTTTATGATTTAATTAGTATGAGACACATTTCGTAAACCGAAGATATTCCTCAATAAAAGCACCGAAATTATGGACCCAAATATACTATAAGCCAAAGTTTTAAACAGGAATTCGATTTGAGAGATTTGACGTTAAAGAAGTTGCTTATTAGCAATAAGTGAAACGAAGAATAGAAAAGAATTCGGATAAAAAAAATAATAGTAAGTATTTGGGATTCCGATTATCTTTTTAGACTTCTTCAAAAATTCGCTAAACCGAGTTTAGATGCATAGATTTGAGTTATTTGCGATTCGACACAGCAACATGAGATCTGCATCTAAACGACGATTTTGAATGCCTCTATAGAGCTTAGGCAAGTCACCACTTGCTAACTTGCCAGGGTTTGAAAATGGAGCGAGACTGAACGACAACACGTAGATTAATCGCTTATTACAAAAAGCTCAGATTCCCACATGAAGATTAAACGAGCGGTGACATCTTCTTCTTCTTCTTTTGGGCTCAGTACTCTGACTGACACAGCTTGATGCCGTATTACCCGTTCCCTTGCAACGCAAGGAGATTTCACAGTCAATGACCTTGAATGTGTCAAGTGGCTAGCTTGACGACAGGTTCACTCATGCCGGACAACCACTGTACGAACAAGAGCGGGGCCTACTATATTTAGACAGGGAATCCGAACCCTGTGACCCATCAGTCTTATTACTTACATGATACACTAAGTATATCAGTGTTGAACCCCGCGGAAAACCCCTATTTTCTCTGATTGAGAGTCGAGAACGCTGACCACTCGGGCGACTGATGAGTCGGTGACATCACTCAGACAGAAATGAAGTACAGTCGAAAAAGATGCAAGCAACATATCGGAATTAATTTTCAGACTATCCAGTAAGTCGCCGCTTTTTTTACTCGGTCACGAAACTGGCAAAATCTTTCCGACCAAAAGAAAGCAAAGGAATTCGTCAAATCTGATAAAATTTATTATCGGGTTATTTCACGTGCCAGTTTGAACATCACCTGAAAATAGACAAAAGTAAAATGTCCAAATAAATTTGACAAGGTTTCACTGATTTTCTTTTTCCTCGAGTTCCCCCAACAAGATACCAAAGCTTCCTGCTGCATGCAAGTTTTCAAGTACTATTTAGATTAATTCTTAGATTTTAACAGCACCTCTTCAATGGTTTTCATATGACCGAACAACCTTCTATAATATCAAATTAAAATTCAATTTAGTTTCCCTATTTTTAAAAAGAAATGAAGATCAAACTGTCACACATAAACCCTGTTGAACAAAAAATCAGTGAGAAAGGAAAAGTTATAAAAAAAAGGCCGCCACGTTAACATTATCCTCATATTATCGGTATCAAAGGGAAGTGTAAAAACCTAATGACAGTCGATAAAAAACTAATCCGTCTTCACCTGTTTTTCATTTAATTCACTTTTGATTGGTATTTGTATACTGTCAAATAATTAGTAGCTATTGTCCATCGCTCCGGGGTTTCTTCGACAACGGATCTTTCCCATCTGTCTTTTCATTACGCTAACTAGAATCATTTACTCCTATAGATATTCGTTTCTATTGTCCACCAAATATCGATCGCATCTCGCGGCGACATTAAAAAATTAATGACCAATAAAAAATTTTAATAAGGCCGAGTCATGCACTTCGATAACGATTTACCATAAGCTTATTAATTACGTTCCCACTGTTTTAATTCGTTAAAATCCTTCATACGATTTCCCTTTGTTGGTGTATAAATGGGAAAATATACACAAGATTATCATTGATATTCCTCCTACTGATATCAACTGGCGATTCTCATTGGACGCGCTCGACCAAGGCTCCACCCAATCATATTCTTTCATTCCAAAGTAATCATACAAATTATCATTCATTTTTATTTCCTCGCTACACACCATTTTAGCACCATTTATCATTTCTTCCATTTCTTCTCTTGTCCGATTTCTTTCTTTCTCGATTTAAAAAGCTTAATTAACATATTCGTTAGACGGCAAAATCGGGTGACGGTTCACTCGATATTGTCTCGCAGCAAAAAGGATCACGAAAATGTAATCAAGGGAAAAACCACGTGCTCAAAAGAGCTGCACATCCTCCACGCTTTACGTATTTTCTCTGTAATGCTAATTCCATCAACTTACGTTATAAATTATTTCATTAAATCATCATACTTTATTATTACCTTATAAGGTCATAATTTTCTTCTGTTCTTTACTTTTAACCACTTTTGCCTGGTTCATGATCATGCAAAGTTGCACTTACAAGGTGATTATTCTAGCAATATTAACTCCATTACGACCACTCATGTGTACATTCTTAAGTTTTATTTCATTTTTTTATTGTTATCAAGTTCACTCTACAAAGTTATTATAATTTTATAATATGAGAACAATTTTATGGACTGTAGATAATCCCGGTCTTAAAGCAGGAAAATTATAAATATGGAAAATAATAAAAAATATTCAATCCTTTTCAATGTTCAGGTTTTTACTCGTCAATTCGTTTAGCTGCAATATAAGCACTGAGATTTTAATGTCGAAGTCAGCCTCATTCGATACTGAGTTTAATTACTGGATTACCTATTCTGAGTTTTCTTATTTTTAAAAAATTGTAAAACATCATCTTCAGTAACATAACGAAGTGTATTCGACCACTTAACTTTTAAAAATAATCAGACACTTTGAACACTTCGTTAGCAATGAGGCTGGCTCTCGGGCATTTTCTTTTAAATCTTCGAAAGTTCCTCTTAAAGCACTTCTTATAGCATCACCATTCTCCCTTTGCGGGCTTTGTGTCTGCTCCAGATCCTGGCGATAGGTTTTGCTCTAGATGGTAACAAGAATGGAGATTGTACCGAAACGCCAGAATCCACTGATTCCTCAATTTGCAGTTGTCCCAAAGTAGGACTGACCAGCAGGCTCCAGGTGCAATAGGAGTCTGGTGGTCTTGTCTTGAATATGGCCATTACTAAGCGGAGGCTACGCAAAGATGCTTGAATTTTATCAAATGGTTATCAAAGCAGTGACATCAGTCATGGTGACTTCTCTAAAAGTATTTGCAGATGCAGATGCGGCGGTATTTTAACTCTTCCACATCGAGGTACCAAAAGCACATTCTTACATCATCTTTGCTGCCAGTATGATTTGAAATTTCAAGCTTCGCCACATTCTCTTTAAGCTAAAGCTCAACTGGATTACGGTTTTTGCAGCTCATCAGCTCAATTTCACTAAAACCTGTTATCTACCTCTAGCTACTGTGAGACCGCAATTAATTTCCTGAATTAATTTCAAAGAAAAATATGCTTTTTAAGCTCAATTGATTTTCTAGAACAGTAATTGCTGGCAAATCCAGAATATTTGCATTCTTCGGTTTTCCGGCTCCTTCACAGCTGATTGAAAATTTATAGCTCGCAAAATAGAATAGATATTATTCTTCGACTTTTCTTCTCAATGATGACGTCGTTTCAGATTACACCAACAACAGGTATTGGAACTCTTAAAATTTCTCACTATGTTACAGAGCGATCAAGTGTTTTCTATTTTATTTTTAACCTAATTTAGCAGCTAAACACAAGAGGCTTTTCAGCGCATCCAAAATCGCAACCGGAAAATTTATAAGAAGTCTTCGTTGCAAAAATAATTATAAAGAAAAGCTTTGTGGAAATTATAGAAAATATTTCTGTGAGAACAACTTTCGGCTTTTACTGCAGACTTTGTGCCAATATATAGCTTAGAAGTTAATGAATGACAAAACGTGCTTTGTTTCAAATTTTGAGAGAAAAAACGGGCTTTGTTTTTTTAAGTCGTGCATTTCCTCAATTATCTACTCTACTTCTTGGATGCTTCCTTTTCTATGGCTAAGCGATCGTTTTTATGTTCGTTTTGTCATTAAAAGACTTACTACATCACCTAAACAGCCGTTTTAAGATGAAAACAAAGTTGAAAATAACTTTTTAAATCATTTTTGTGCTTCTTCAAACACTAATCCTAAAAAGTGTTAAAATCAGTATTATTTTTGCGGAATTTCAGTCTACAAATCCATTACTTTGCTAAACCGACCCTGCATTTGGAAAAGAACGAAAATATCTGTATTTGAAACCTTGGATGGTTACTTTATTTTAGTTTGCTTTGGTTGTTGTTCTATTTTTAATGCCCATAACTAATTGAAGGACACGTGAAACATACAGGATGTAACATTTAATCTGTAAATACATGGATATTTCAATTGTTACAGTACAATCAATTTAATTTTCTAATTACTTTATGGACAAGCCTCATCGCCATGCAATTTGGCTATCATCGCATAACTCACACGAACTCCATCAAAAAAACTTTTTACAATTTTAAAAGATCGTTCACACGATAAAAGCATTCGCCACGAAGAAAAAAAAATTCCGCCTATTTGACAGCCCGCCTTGACATCGACCATTTTGAAATTAAAATGACAAAATTATGAATTCAAAATAAAAAAAATTACGTATTTCCATTCGATGATTTATTCATATGTCATGGTGGCATGTTCAATATTTTTAATCGCCAAATCTCATCAACGCCACTAATTTCCATAGGAAGTTCTTGTTAATTTGAAATTGCATTGCAATCTCAAATCATTATCAAATAATCGAAGCATAAAAACATCCTCCGAGTGAATGGATGATTTTTTTTTTGAAAAAAATCATCGGTATCCATATTGCTTTCGAGTCAGAAGAAAAAGTTACAATAATAAAAGTATAATTTTTTTATAATTATAATGGAAAAAGAGTGAAATAAAAAAAACTTAAAAAATTTAGATCTAATGTCTTCATCAGTTGGTGGTTGGTGCTGAACGGTTTATTATACCTATTACCGAAATGGATGGAACCGATGGGATAATGATATATTTTTAGTTTTCCATTAAAAAATTAATATTATGATTATTTCTTTTGTCATGTCTCTGTGTGATTCTCGTATGGCACCAAAAGGTACGAAGGTCGGTCAAACAAACGCATAAACTCGGTTCTTGGATGGAATGAGATGTAAATCACCCTAAGCCGAGAGCATAACCCACAATAATGTTGTAAATTGTAATATTCAAAGGGTTGCGGTATATTAAGAAATTTAAAATTTAAATAAATTAAGTCTCATCTGTCACCCATGCTACAATTTTTGTAATATGGTAATCATTATGTTAATTTCGGTCTTGTAATCGACACCTCATAACAATTTCGAATTGCTTAACCCCAAGCCTTTTCATTGTACTTATACGGAAGCATGCGATAATACTTATGTTGTATTCTCGGCTGAGGTTCATGTTTTACATGACTTTCATAAAAAAAATTCAACGTTCAGCCACTTCGAATGAATCCCCCTTGCCCCTTTGAAAGAATGTAAGCTAATGATTGGATAAAAAAAATGTTACACGAAAAAAAAATAGTTTTCCAGTAATATGGCTACATCGGTTCGGTTGTTATTTTGAATCTCGTACTTATATACATATAGAGTTGATTTCAGTATTCAAAGAATATAATTTCTGAAATTAAGCTATAAAGGTTTACTTTTAACAATTTAAATATTCCGGCTGAATGTATTTGCATTTCAAGAAAATTGGACTAAGTTTGAAAAACACTTTTCTAGAAGTAACAACTGTGATTCGGATGGCAATCAATTCCCGATTCCTTTCAATCTGAATCCTGCCTATTACTTTTAAGCTTGGGAGTAAGAGTTTCCCTGCCAAAACCAAAAACAAAAAGTTTGGATTAAGTTTCCTGAGATAATCAAGTACTCGCCGTCGCGACGGCTTCAACTGGTTTGACGGGACATCTTAGTTATGACTGTTCAAAAATCGAATCAAGCTTGGGGAAACCCTCTAGATTTAACGAACCCTTTAAAGTTCTGAGTGAGTTACAACTTTTAGAATGACCTAAAGCAAAACCAAGCTCGGGGTTAGATTTTTAAAGAAAACTTTGTCATATACTTAATCTAAGAAACTTTTACAAATTCCAAATTGGCATAGTATTAGCCTGGTAAGCCTCTTAAAACTCAGTCTCATAGCTCAGTGTACAAAAAGCTCCATCATCACTCAAGAATCCAGCGGCTTTACACTTTTCGGCTCAATATTTTTAAAAACTAATGTCATCTATGTCCTGTAAACTTAATTCAGTAAGCAGCAATAAATGTCAATGGCCACTTGATATCGCTCGCTTTCTGGAATGGTTCGGTAACCAAAAATTGTAATTCGTCTACAATCCCTCGCTTTACCCGTTAGAAACTAGACCATCGGGAATCCATCCGGCAAGAGATCGCCTTTATTCTGACACAAAAAAAGAAAAAAGAAATGGAGGCTAGAAATTAAGATGCCAATAAAGATACTATATTCACCAGCGTGCAGACCTAATTTCGCTTAGGTTAAGTCCATGGTCTTTTTTTCTAGCAACTCATCAATACAAATAAGAAGAGTCCTTAACAGCTTTTCACTTGCACTCCCACGAAAATTACATCTACTTCGACTTCTCCTACGTCGCAACATCGGAAAATACAACATGGGTATCGCTGAACGAAACCGACTCAGTAAAATCGCACCAAGCTGAAGACTTCTTCGACACATAACGTCTCTTCCATGATCATCCCTAACTTAATGAGCTACAGAGTGACTTTCGTTTCCCAGTATTCGAAATTCGGACCTAATCGCAAATTTGGTCTAGTTGATTCAAATAAAAGCTCAGGACTTCTTTTTATGAAACTTTATTTTCAAACTTTCAAAACGAGAAAAAGACTTTCTCTGTACTTAGTGAACATTCCCTATTCGCATTTCCTACTATTTAAATCTGATTACAAAGCTGCATTATTTTTACTGGAAAGTCATTTAGGCCAACATATAAATATGACTAGAATGTATGTTTCAGTACATGAAAAAGTCGATAATGAGCTTTTGTCAGCGTTATCTTGTTATTTTGATAAGTTCTTACAATAATTTTATTTATACAACCGATATTGGTTTAATGTGTTACTTATTAATGAAGTCATTTAAGGTTTTCCGTTAATAAATGTCAACTAGTAGAATAATATACTTGTTTATTTGCTTACTAAGCCTAATTAGATTTTAATTTGTTTTCAAAATTAAGCTTGAGTTGATTGAAAGAGATCTTGTTTTATATTTTCAATTAGTAATGAGTTTATTTGAATAAATATTTTTTTACAGAACCTGTAATTAGCCAGTTACATTATTTTTTTTTAAAAAAAACGAGGAAATTAAATTGAGATTTGAAGTCACACGAAGTTTAAGTGAGCAGAAGATAAAAAAAAATTTAAAAGCATGTTTTCCTTTAAACAGAGGGTTATAATCAGAGACTGCACCAAAGCGTACCTCACACGATCAGTTTTACCATCAATATTGTCATTAACTCATTATTGACAGTATTCCCTTCGGGGGATCATTTTATGGTGTCAAGTACAATGTGGGTCCGATATCAAGTCTTTCAACTTAATTCCCCACATTTCCAAGACAAGAATCTTCTATAAACGTAAAATGCTAAATATTCTGCATCTTAATAACTTATCAAAATATATTTGGATAAAATTTTTTACTAAAATATAAGATTTTTCATCTAGAAGTTAAATTTTACAGTCTGACTTAGAACATAATTAGTAACTGGATAAGCAGAATGAAAATCGATTTCAGAAATCTTGAGGGGGCCTGAATAGTTATAATGGTGAATTTAGATTTATTTTTAAATCTTTAACGGGTTATAAGGCATACATAAACTTCAAAATTTTGAAATTACTGCACTACAACTTAGAAGAATTCAGCTATCACTGAAGACTTTCAGCATAAAGCAATCGTAATTTAACAAAATGTACGAAAGTCAGATTTACTAGGCGACTCGGGCTCTCCGACTGAAAGGCGGAAAAACTGCAGTCGCTATAAATTAACGACTTCGGGGAAAAAAACTAAAAAAGTGACTTTAGAAAAAACGCAATTTTTACAATTTTTCAATAAGAAGCTTTTAAAATAACATCTCACTAATTTTTTTTTTTGTTTTCCTCATTTCAATTTTATTTCTCATTAACATTTAACTTTTTCATGTACTGCCCGGAAAAACTCGTTTGAATTTTTATTTTTCTACAAAAAATAATTGAGTGAAGTATTTACCTTGAAAAGATATAGGTGTGCGACACAGCCCCATTGAAAGAAGAGTCTTTTCCATCACAATTTAATATAGTTGAAGCCATACTGACCAACATGGTTATCCTCCGCCTCAGCTGATGGATTATATTCTAATCATTTGAGGGGTTGTAAAAAAAATACTTTCACAAATGGCTTGTAATCCTGAAAAAAAAAAAAAACATTTCGAATGAAATAATTAAAGTAAAAAGTTCGAATAGTGATGAAAAATTTAAAATCAATAGCCCTTCCCTACCTTTTTATAAAGCTAACTATCTCTTCCCATTTTCCAAGGGCTAGTTGATCTTATTCTTCTTAAAGAGCATCTTCTATTAAAATTAATGATCGTAAGGATGATTTTATCTTTTGCTGCCAAAATCATTTCTTAAGAACGATACTGTAGTGGTCTTCCGTTGCCTTTCAACAGGTTTAACAGCCAGCTCAAACTGTTGCAGTCTTGCCTTTAGCTATATGTTCCTGAGTGTTTTTGGAAATTCGGAGTCTTTCAGAGTCCTTTCTTGATCAGCAAACATTTTTATTACTAGTACTGCTGTCTCACTACCCCGAGACCGTGGCACACCCTTGCCAGATTACTACCTTTTGGGTCAGAGGGAATCTGGAGCTTGTCAAGGCAAATGCTCCGAGTCTTAAACGAGAAAGTCCGAAGTCGAAGTTCCCACTAACTACTTTTTGCCTTCCTTTTCCATGGCTGAAACCTTCCATTAATTTATTTTCCTTTCTATTCAAAAGTCTAAATGTACTTTTCCACTGATTGCTGACTGCTTCCTTGCTAAAGTAAGAACCTGAAATTGATAAAAAATAAAATTTAAATGAGTTACAATTAATTCATCGATAAAAAATAAAAATTTCTTTTCTCAAAGGGGAACTTTACAAAATGGAATTAAGGCTTCTAGGAGTAGGAGTTAAAGCTAAACTGTATCAGGCACTCCTGCCGCGCTAGCGTTTATGGCTAAAAATGGTACTTGAAAGTATAATATGAACTGCCTTTTACAATTTTAAGTGCTTCATCTTATTTTCAAGTTTTCAGCTTTTCATATACTTAGATACTTGTTCACAACAAAGAATTGAATTTCCAATAACATGATTCGAAATTGATTGACTCAAATATGAAATTAGAACGATTTATGTTTTATATGAAAAAAAAAGTTGGCTCTTATTTTAATAATAAATTTATAGCTGATTAATTGAGCCGTTCTAAAATCAATAGTAGATAATAAATTATTCATAATTATTTTTAATAACAAGAAACAAAGGGTGTGAATGAAATTTTTTAATATCCTTAAAAAGGGTTGCTCTATTTTCTTTAATATTTATTTCCTGCACGTTTTATTTCGTAGCTGCCAAACGAGTGTGATTTTCAAAAAAAATACATCGAGGGGGTATTTCAATCGATTAAACTGAAATAGTTGTCTCGATTAATACATTAAAAAGATTAATGGCGACGGACAACATATTTACATAATAGGTCCTATTGGGCGTTAATTGCCATAAGCTCCGATTTTACTGTGCATATCAAGTTCAAGAATTTCATCCATTGAAAAAAAAAAAAAATATATATAAATGCCCGCCGCCAAGCTCGATCGTGAGGAACCGAAAATTATAACTTATAGAAAAAAAAGTGATTCACTTTTAGACAAATTATAGGACGAAATATACCCCTCCCATTAACACTCAACACCAAAAAAAGAGTGTAAGAACAAAAAAATTGTTATTGAAAAATCGCAGGCAGGAAAGGGAAAAAAAAGAAAGACACAAAAGAACACGCTAAATAACTAAACAGAGATCATAATTAAAAATCATACAAAAAAAGAGAATCATATCATAAAACTTTTTAAACAATCTGTAGTTATAAAAAAATGTCGGCATTCCTCAAAGGAAGTCGGCTCTAGTCTTAATAGCTTGTTCAGAGAAGGCTTAATCTTAATTTGACAAATAGACAGCTAAGAGGAAAAAGGTCACGAAGGAAAGGTGGATTCAATAGCTCAAATGTCGTTGTTCGAGATAAACGATAAAGGTAATTTAGAATCTGAAAGTTGATTGGATAATGAGGGTTCGTCGGATTGGTTAAACGACGTTAGAGAGGGGTCTAAACCAGGCCTTTTTTTCTCTCCCCTCTTCTTGTTTAGTTCGTTGGTAAGACCGCTCTTTACGCTACGACTGCAGTAAATAATGATCCACGATATCGCTATACGGGTTTTCGTTATTTCTTAGTGAATTCTCATTTTTTAAATTAATTTTGCCACCCCTGTGAAAGTTCGCGAAATATTTCATGGTGAATTTGGTTTTTACATGTGTCTTTGTGTGAATGTGAAACTATGACTCAGCACAACGTGTCCGGGATGAACGATTCCGATTCAGAAGATGGTGACATATCCGTCGGATGCCCGTCCCCGGTCAACATAATGAACCCTTCGGCGCCGGAGGAGGAAGAAAAACCGGAAGAAACTAAAGAAGAAAAGGAATGCAGAAAATCTCGGAGGCGAAGCAGCAGCGACGACGAAAGGCCGAAAGAAGGAAGCGACGAGTACTTTAAGCCTTTGAAAAAGTTGAAGATGATGAGCATAAACAAAAAACGGAAGGAAGAAGAAAAGGAAAGGAATTCTCCGAGCCCGATTCCTCTGGCGAAACAATATCCGATTCACAAAGGACACTTGCCGACGACTTCGAGATTGGAATCCGACGAAGAAGTTTCGCCGGTGATGCCGCCGAATCATTTCCCGGCTTTGAACATCGTGCCGCCGGCGCATTTGGGAATACCCATACCGATACCGGTCGCTCTTCGGCATTTCCCGGCGCCGGGAGTTTTGATCGACGGCAGAAACATGCTCATCGATAATCGTAATTTATTAGAACATCGTCAATTGTTAGAAAGAAATCTTTTCCTAGAAAATCGACATTTGTTCGAAAGAAACTTGGTCGAAAATCGTTTGATAGATCAACGGTTCTTACTAAATCCCGCCGATCCTAGACATTTGTTAACGGCGGCGGATACTCGGCATTTGCTTACGCCGGAACAAAGAAGCCTCTTAGGAATCGAAAATAGATTCTTCGAAAAGAATTTAATAGATCACAGACAATTATTAGAAGCTAGAATGTTGGAAACGCGATTAGCGGAAAGTAGGTTAGGTTTATTAGAAAATCGGGAGAGAGACAGTGAAAAAGTGGACGATCTAACAAATCCCGTCGGACAAAACGGTGTGAAATCCTTCTCTATTTTAGATATATTAAATCACAGACCTAGAACGAAAGAAGAAACTAAAACGGAATCCGGGAATAAAATCGTCAGACCGTGGGACTCGAAAACTGCCGAATCCGCCGGGAAAAGAACCCGGCCGAAAAGTGCGGATTTTTGCTACAGTGAAACTTTATCGACGTGTTCTTCGGATCGCTCCAGCACTGCCGGCAGTTTAGCCGGAAGCGGGAGCGATTGCTGCACGTCCCCGGATATCATTAATTGTACCGTTTCGGGTACTTCTGGAGGAACGTCGAGACAGCAACAAAGACCTTCAGGGAAAGCTGCTCAAGGGAAAAATACTTCTCCCTTAGATGCTTTGTTCCAAATGACGAATAAAACTTTCGACGGAATGAACGGCGAAACGTCCGGTGGTAAGTACCTGCTCTTTTACATTAAATTCTTACGAATGTTTGTCTGTCTGAGCGAATCAATTTCACTTTTCAAGAGGAAAACGAGAGATTCATTTTCCGCATTGTTTTACTTTGAATGAATCAGCCGCCGCAAAGCTTTTCTTTTGTCGTCGAAGACTTTCAAAATTAGAGCTATTGTTCTATTTTCAAAGTGATTAATCTAGTTTCCTACTTGAAAGGTCGTTTAGAATCATTTTTTTAAAAAACGCAGCTGCCTAGGATGAAGATCCCGAAGAAAAATTGCGCCAGGAAGTGAAACATAATGACTAAAAAAACAAAATGGCGGACGATTCATTCGGACTCGGCTATTTAATAAGAGTCATTAGCGAGGCTAAGACTAAATATTGCTTTTCTCACACGAATACTGAACACTTTTCGACTTTTGGGTTCGAATCAAACGAAAATATCATTAGGTTGCATGAAATTCGTTGACTTTACCAATATTTTATGCTTAAAATTAAGAGAAAAAAGGTGTAGCGGATTGGCCTGAAAATGTCGTGGATGACATTTGTTTAAAAGAGAAAAAATGAGAGCTATTTTTATATTAAGTTTTAATGCGGTTAATATTTCAGTCCTGATTATCCGGACCTTAAATTTAGTGAGCCGAGATTTGGTCTTTGGCCAAAATGAAAATTTAAAAAATCACACACAAACTTTAAGCGTGGGATTCCTCAAGCATATGAAGAATAGTTTTATTTGTTAAAAAATTTATTTTATGTTCGAACCTTCCCTAAAGGGGGTGGCTATAAAATGGAAATTAAATGGTAACAACGCAATGGGTTGCGCTATTAAGACAATGATTGTAGGATCAAATAGTCCTGCCCGAGGCCTTTATAAAAGGTGATCAGGGCATAAGTTATATTTATACTTGGTCGGCACGTTGGGATTATACCAGCCTTAGCGATTTTTTTTTACTTACTTCTTTCAGTTTCATAAACGGGAAAGATGGACTATTCGATTCTATGATTTGCCTTGGTTTCCTTATTTTTCCAAACGATTTTATTATAAACCCGAATAATTTTTAAAGAAAGAATTTGTGCAAGTGCCACAGTCTCAATAATTTTTATAAGAAAAAAAGAAGAGGCAGGGGCAAATATTTGTTACTATATAGTTCCATTTTTGTACAGATGTTTCAAACAAGTAGCAAATTGCCGGCTGAAGTGAGATATATTTGCGGATGGAAAAGACACAAATTTGGGCATTTTAGGTCGGTTTAGGCCAAAATTTATATGTTTATATCGAAATATCAGATTTCCTTACTTTTAGAGTGTTTGTGTTAATGGCTTGATCTTTTTTATACGAAGAATTATTGTTCCAGTTCAAATTCAATTTCAATCGTAAATTTCTTAGTTTCTGCCAAAAATTTTTTATTTAGTGTTATTAACAGTTTTTTTACACAAGCTTTCTTCTCTTCAGAGGATAAGACGCCACGGGCCTCCCCTAACCACACTGGCAAAGTCGGGGGGGGCCTTGAACTAAAAAAAAATTCACACTAGGTAAATTCCCTTTAACGCCCAAACCGCTCAGGGGCTGTCATAAGTCCATAAGGATTACATTGTCAAAAAAAAATTGGGCGATACGGGGAGTAAGGCCGGAATTTGATCGGACGGTTAAAGGGTTAACCAAAATCTTACATTTTGTCCTTTCAAATTTTTTTTCTCAAAAAAAATCAAAATATCTTTAAAATATTCCATCGTTAACACAAGTCCTTATTCTATTAAGCTGAAACCTTCTATTAATTTGTTTCATAAATTTTTCCTTCTTGTACAGAAATCTTGGTTACTGTTTTAAAATGTTCGTTATTGCTAGAGCTACTTCATAGTTTTTTGATCCTTTCCGAAAGTCTTCGTTTCTGTTTGATTATCTTCCCTGCTTTTCGTAACAGCTTTTCATTTTTACCCGAGGTATCCAATGTCTCTCGACATCGATACTTTCCTGCTCGACAGGATTCGTTTTGAAGTGGAGTTCGTGACTTCTCGAAAATCTCCACGTTTCTCTAATCAAAAATCTTTTTTTCAGTTCAAAAAATCTGAAGAAGACGTAACGCTAACAGAAATTATGCTTGAATAACGTTCTTTTTGCTTCTTTTAATCCCTGAAAACTGGTAAGTTCGACGACGCCTTTGTAAAGCGCCTTAATCAAGGTTGTATCCGTTAGCTTCAAAGAAAAATGAGCAAAGGGGCTACGAGACACCCCTTCATCATTAAACCAACGTTTACCTAACGTTACGATAATAACATATGGTCATTTATTGATTTGCACTCACTTTACCATTATTGATGACCATCACTTTAGCTTGAATTGCATTTCACATAACGACTTTACCTCCAACACATGAGTGGAGTTTATACAAATTACAAAACAATATATCTCTTAACCGGGAAAAAATAAAATAAAAAATGAATATATAAATTTACATCATAAGTGAGATGAATGTTTCATATTGAATAATGAACTAATCAACTAAAAAGGATGAAGGAAAAAAAAACAATTGCGAATTGATGAGTCACAACGGTATCTGTTATATGACTTGTAGGTTTTCCCTTGGAATAAAATTCTAATGACTGTAACATTCCCTCCCGAAATTGTTTTAAATTCACAATTTTGCATTAATCTTAGTTACGTCTAACTTACTGGAGGCATGTCGGACATTTTCAACGGTTACGAAACTAAGATATAGAAAAACTCAAAAAAATTTGATATTTAAATTAAATTAAGGATGACGTAATTGTGATAAATTAAATTTAAAACTTGATGGTATGGAATTAAATTAACTCCCGTTTAGACTGAATTAGTTAACAAAAACAACTTAAAATCGATCGGTCATGGATTAAGTCATTTTTCCTTAAAAAAAAGAAGTCAATTTTTAAAATCCGCCCCCTAGTTTCGCGGGTCCATAAAAAAATATAATTTTTTTGGTTAAGAAGCAGCTTATACCTTAATGATAGGCTAATTAGACTACTCACTGAACCCGAAATTGTTCATTTCAGTTTAAAACAAGGTACCACTATCATAAATTCGTTGTAATTACACCGTTTTTACATATTTAAATATTATATGATACCTTTTACGTGTGTGTTTGCGCATAGACAGGAATATGTGCGATTTTTATCTTTATTTTTTTGTTAATTAATTCACAAGCTTGCTTAGCCTTTGTTACGACTTCCCAGAATGCTACGGTTTGGTTAAAAAAGCAAACGGCGAATAAAATCTTATGAGCAAAACTCATCGATCCCGATATTGTCAAAAAGCGATTATTCACACTCGTTATACGCTGGCAGCCTAAAGCAAACGACTTTTCTTTTTATTTGATTTTTGGCACCTATTTTTACGTGACGTCGAAAACCGTTTTCTTTTTATCGAATTTTATCTAACGTAACCTAATTACAAGACTCGTGTTGGTATTAATTTATAGGTATCGCAAATAATTAATCGAGTAGTAATGTTGATTTTTTCTATTTTTCAAAAAGTTGTCGGCCTTTACATAACTGGAATCATTTACGCACTCTATTATAATTACACCAGGCGAATCATTTATTTTTTGTCGTTTTTTGTCTCATAAATCTATTTCGCGTTTAGGGCAAATACTAACAAATTACGGGTTTATGTCAAGGGATAAGAAGGAAACCGAATGTCTTTTATTTTAGGAATAAGCATTAAAAATTAATTTGGTCGGTCCCCTTAACTATTAGCGGGGTTATTAATTAAATTCGCCTTAATTTCATTATAAATGGAGGTTGCTTTTTATTTTTTTATCAAAGGGTGGCTGGTTCTCTAATGAGAAACATGAGCGGACGGTTTGAATTCATATTAATTTTTTTTGTCTTTTGATCGCACGATACCTCGTTTTTAGGCACATGATAGTTCTGTTTAAAAATGAGGAAAGATTCTATGGCCTAACAAAGCCAGCCTTCATTCAGCAATGTCCTGAATGAGAAGTGTTTAGCTACCGGAAAAATCTCCGTATCCCGGTGGGTCTGTCTGGCCCTGCCCTTGTGCGTTCCGGAAAAATTTTAAGAATAAAATAAAAAAACTCTTTGGAAACAAAATTACCTCTTAAATAATCACGATAAGACACTAACAATTTCATTAAGCTGAAATTCAATAATCAAAAAAAATTTTCTATTTTTCTTTTTCTTCATCTTCCGCTCTAAAGAATAGGCGATGGCGATTAAATAAAAATATGAGATCCAAAATTAGTTTTTACAATAACTTGATGTAAATGAATCCTAATAAAGGATGTCTTATTAATTCGGAGAGTGTAGAAATTGATATAAAAATGCAATTATCCGCCATTTTCAATTTAAAAAATCGGAAATTGCTGCTCACCCTTTAACCGCGAATTTTCCCGCCCTTCGGACAATTTACTTTATAACTATCCGTGGCAAATCCATCATGCAGAAAATAACCGAACGGCCAAAGTTCATTAAACCGCTAATTCCGATTTTATTTATTATTAAAAGAGCATGTAGGATATCTTATATACTTCTTTTTGTATTTACGTTTTATATTTTAATCTCGTGTTGGGAAATTCGCGTCACCTTGAAACCGAGTTGACATATTTGAAAATAGTATAGTCATCACCCAGGTGATAATGATGTAAAATTTATTAATTAGTATAACTGTCATTAAAATTAACAGACAGACATAATCGGCATTATGGTAATTAAGGCATGCATCTAACAAGCTGTGACGGTAACGTATGGACGTTAGCGTGGCTAATAAGGAAAATTCGCAGCCGTTATTTTTTCTACAAATCAAAAAAAATCTCGTAATTACTAACGGAGACGCGATTCTTGCGCGAGTATAGGTCGAAAGGGAATTTCCCTTGAAAACCACAGGTTTCTTTAAAGTTAAGAAACCCCACTGACCACCCCTTTTTCCCAACACCATCGCGGGTTTTGTCCCGCCAATTTCGACTCGCCAAAGCGCTAACCGACTAAAATTTGAGAGCCCTAGAGGAGAAATGAACAGTGGGCTTCGTCTACTGCTGGCAGGATCGTAAATGTGATCATCGAGATTTATCCTCGCTCACCAGAGCTCTTGAAATGTGACGATAGTTAGATCGTCCTCGATCTCAGAGAAAAAAATATAAAAGCCAGAAAAGTTTTGACTTAAGACCTTCCCAGGAGCTTTGTCAATCCTCAAAAGCAGGAGCGTCGTTTCAGTCAATTCTTGAGGGGGCAAAAATATTCCACAATGTTTAGCTTATGTGAGTTAAGATCTTTGAGGGGGGGGGGGGGGGGCAACTGCCCTAGCCAGCTCCCCCTCAAACGACGCTCCTGCTCAAACGTTTCGTTGAAGTTAACATTAACCCAAAGAACTCCGTCGTATGTTCAGCATAATGACCTTTACCTTATTACCAAATTTAAAGGAAAAAGATCTGCAAATGCAAGGACTGAGAAAAAAATGCATTTAAACATGTCATGAGGGGAAAGGAGAAAAAAAAACATTTAATCCCAACCGATCGTAAAGTCAGGCGCCGTATTATTGAATGAGATGTAATCGTTTCCAGATGAGGAAGAAAAAGGTATATACACGGATCTCTTTTGTATGTTTGTTGTACCTCAGTTTGTCAACAGATTGTTGTGATTTCTGTGTCGTGTTTATTTATGGTCGACCCGCAAACGGTAGGGGTGGCTTTTTTAATACCTCTTCTTCATATTTATCGGTCTCTCGGGGCGTTTCTGTCGTTTCTTTCTTTGACTCATGGCACAATATGGAGGATTAAACGCGATCGCTTGGTTTATTGTAATTTCAGAGCATAAAAGAACGAGTTTTCTTTTATGAAGTGTACTGCATATCAAAGTAAAAAAAAATGAAAAATTAATTACCTGACTATAAAGAAGTGAAAGATTTTAAAACATCCGGCTATTATCTCTGCCAAGTCATCATTTATGGAGATTGTTTCATCTCCCTGTCACTGTGCTTGTCGCGGTTCCGCTTCCACGATTCTGCAACCTTCATTAGGTGATTTAGTCTGAGAATCCGATTTCTGTAAGCAGTAATCAAAAAAAATTAATTTTTCCTGTGCACGCATGAAAATAAGAACGAGAAAACTAACACCGCTTTATTATATTAATAGTGCCCACCAATTATTATTATTAACAAAAAAGAATGGGAAAATAATGGTGAAGACAGGCGCAAAACTCGACTAACAGACGGCGTTAGTGCGAATGGTGGTCACCAAGAACTAGTCTGGTATATCAAAGATACCACTGCAGCGATACTTGTGATCGTTTAGAGCATTATCTTACATCTTCAGGAGAAATATTTTTTGATATAATTAGAAAACCGCGGATATTGCGGCTCCAAAAATTTTTTGAAAAATAATTTTATACTTCAATTTCTGGTTGACTTATTAATTCAGTGCGAGGGCGGTGCAGTATCAAGAATTTTTCTTTATAGTAATATTCGCTCAAGCAATTTTTTCGTAGCTGATGGGCTGATTTTTATCGACTTCACCAAAATATAAGCCGTATTTCACCGCACCCGATTTCCTTCACCTTCGTGATCTGTTTGCGGAATTCCTCCATATTTTATATAATGAGCACCTTTCAGTCAAAAAAAATTGATAATAAAGTCATTCCGAAAAAAAGGACTGCGTTGCGCGAGGAAGAAACCGACTTGCTTCAAGAATTAAAAGAAGTGTTGAGTGCGATCCACTAGATTGATTAGTGAATGGTTTCGTTACCTGAGGGATCGTATATCGTGATTTGAGAGTGTAAAGGAAGTTACCCGAAAAGAGCCTCGAGGTGGACGGTGCGCGCCTGTGTGGTATCTTCTTGTTATTATATTATCAACGATATGCCTGAACCGTTTTCATTTTTCAATTGATAGTAATTCAATCCGTCTTAATGGCAGGCAATTTATCATCGATTGACGTCTCTTTGAAAACGTAAAGTGTCACTTTAAATTATTTTTGCAAATGAATAAAAAAATTCAAAGTGCGTTAGAAGCATAACTGAATAACTCGTTTCATTAGTCGGACGATTAAACCCGTCCAAGCTCTCTGATTCGGCCTTCCCGATGGCGACATCATACGGCCGACGTCATACTATTATTCTGCCTTCAGTCCGATGAACTTAAAAATTGATTCTTTTCTTTACACCCTAAAGAACTGTCGCGAAATGATGCTTCCCACATCGTGGGACGTAATTGCATTATCAATAAAAAATTCTGATCAGGTACCAAGAATTCTTTGAGACTTTTGCCTCCGCCATAAATAAAATTGCGCCTTTTTTGTAAATCGGTGTAGTGATAGATTTACAACCCTGAATTGCTGGGAAATTGTGCCCGTCCATTCAGTTTCAGCTACTAATTTTTTTTTTTTTTTTTTTTTTTTTTTTTTGAAACTCACATACCGAAATCTTAATTTATGGTGGTAAGACCCCGAGGACTAAATTTTTTACTGACCTTTTAGATTTTTTTAAAATCCTCAGTGAGCATCAAAGCCGGCAACGATTAATTTTCTCGATTGAAATGGGTGATGCATCCGAGAGGCTCGACCTTTATATGTCTAAATCCTAATGAGCTCGTTTCTCTTCATTGTGCATAGTTCCTGAAAAAAAAAAATAAAATAAAAACAAAAAATTTAGCCCCGGATAAAATAATGACATATCCATGCGCTACTGACCCAGGGTGCATTTTTCTTCCTGTATCAGTTTCACTCGAACCGCCCCTCTTATCTCCTCGTTGCAGCACCTGCCCCGAAAGCTAAAATATAAATTAGAGTCTTATTATAACGCCGAAAAAGAAGGAGACGAGTGCCTAAAAACTCATTAATGAAAAACGCGGATGCATTTGTGACGTTATTGCGCGGAGGGCTCGAATTAAAAGCTGATTCTTTAGGTTGTAAAGGATTAGGGGGGAAGAGAAGGGGGGACGACTCAGGTACCGGACGTCAAAGGGACCGCATGGCCCCGGGCACCGGGCGATGCTAATTGGTAGCTACACCTTCAACAGGGCGGAGACCTTTTCCTTTGTTCTTTGCCGACTAAACTAAATCGGAATCGATTTAAGAAGTCATCTCGAACTCCTTATTCATTTCAACCGAATCGACTTCTTGTTTAACGCATCAGCTCTTTTAACATAGGGGAATATAAGAAGTTAAAATTTTGTTTGTTTTCTCATTTCAAATTATGCCTTTTTATCTTCGTTTTTTTCACTCTTTTTATTCTTAGGTGCCTTAATAATATTTTGATGAAAATTAAAAGTAAGAAATCTGTCGTTTAGTATTTAGTAATTAAAGAGTTTATTGTTAGCTTTTTTTTAGGCGCAAGCAAATTGAAAGGGTTTGATGATTAGCAGTGATGTGGTCGTTTTTAGATCAAAAAATCGTAGGTAGAGTCGAATTTAAAAGAAACAATCTGACAACTAGAGTAACTTTAAGAAAGCACAAATACATTTAAGCATGAAAAAATGTTAAGCTTTGAACGAAGAGTTTAATAATAAGGCTTCTATTTTTTTCTGCTTTCGTTCCAGCAGGATATAATTGTAACGTCATTTTTTTTTTTTAAAAACTCCTGTTCCGTTTGCCATTTTAGGAATTTAGCTCTCAACTTTTTAGATTTTTCTCCTTTTTCTTCTTTCACAACTTCACCACATTTTCAAATGTTCCACTCGCATACTGATTGAATAAGGACCCCTCCTTAATGAATTTTTTATTGGTGTCAAGCGTTTGAAAGTTAGCGTTTGGATGGTGTGGCAGATGAGAAAAACGGAACCGTGGTTTAAATTCAGCTGATTCTCCAAATGGCGATACATTTTAACATTATAACTATTTCATGAAGTAGCACTGATAAGATCGCTGGTGGCAATTGATGTTATGTGGTTCGTTACACTCCAGCAGCTGACTGCCATTCATTTTCAAGCACTGAGAATCATTGTGCTGAGTTATAACATTCGCAAAATCTGAAAAGACAATCTGATATTTGTTTTATGTATTCCTTTGTTGCCAAACTTCTTTACTTTACTATCTACAGCTTGGTGTAATATTTTTCAGGAATTGTTAGGCCAACTCAACATAGGTTTTTGCTTCAGTTTGTTATTGTCCACTGTCAGATCAGTCTCCATACTGTCTATCATCATTTTTTTTAAATATATTTTGTCATAAAGTTGAAAGTTTCGGTTCTATTCTCCTTCCCAATAAAATCTTGAGTGCCTTTATCTGCCTTTTTTAAGTCACTTTCCTGACGCCTATTTTCATCACCGATTTTCTTTTCAGCTCAGCTATCCGTAGTCGGATGAACAGGTCTTAAACCGAATTCCCACACCCACACAACAAACTTTGTATCAAAAACCGACGCTTGTTTTACGGATGGCTGATTTATTACAAAGCGCAAGGCACATCTTTAGGCAATAACCACACTTCCCTCTGCTCTGAAGCAATGATAAACTTAATCTGGATCAGACATACAACTACACATAGTTAAGATGTAATTACGAAAAGTGAAAAATGAAGAAATAAAAGCGATGAATCTAACCAAATTAGGTTGGTAAAACGATATAGGAAATGGTGATGTCAAAACAGAACATTGTAATTAGTGTTCAGTTTATAACGTGTACACTCTTCCATACTCCGTGTGCATGAAGTCTTTTAATCACCTATCACCCGACTCTTTTTCGTCTATCTTAATAAAAGAATAAGATTCGAATTACAAATAAAAGGAAAAAAGGTTTTAAGAAAATTCAAATCATTCTGACATCTTGTCGGTTTTATTCAAGGGTAAAATATCAAGTGACATATTATCACAGGGCGGTCACTCAGCCAGAACTATTTGACTACATAATGTTTTAAAGTGGTAGCAACATTTTTTCAGCTCATTGAACCTGTCATTTGCTTCATCTTCATTAAACAATTTATTTTCTGGGTGCTTTACCGAATAAAAAAGATTTGAATATCCATTGCTGAAAATTCTTCGAAACTTCTCGGAAAAACCCGCGTGTAGAATCATTTCGATACGGATGTCTCAGTTATCGACTTTGTTAGCTTGTTTGACTTATTCACTGAATATCAAGGATATTTTTTTTATTATTAAATTTGCTTGTCAGTCGATTGTCTGTTTTAAAAATCTGTTTGTACTGGTGTGGTCGATTCGCGGGGGTTCCATTCTGTTAGCTTAAATCCTTCTGACGTTTTAATGGTTTTTGTCACAAGAAATAATTTTGGGTGGTAGCTATAGAGTGCAAATTGCAAAATTTTATTCTTAATTTTTGAGATCGTGTTATTTTGTACAAATATTTGGTGCTGAACAAGTTGTCGCGTAGTATACAGAAGAGTATCGGCAGCGTTAAGGAATCCATCCGAGAAGGTAATGAAGCCGAGTGGAACGAATTCCTAGGATGGAGAGGTAAAGGTGAACGTTGTAAACAATGCAACGGAGATACCGAAAATGGAAGCGAAGTCAAGGTCGCCCCCCAAAGACATGGCAAAGCGACAGTAATGCCATCATACGGTGAAAAAATAGTTCCAAGAAGCTCAACCGAAAACTGTTAAGAGACAATTCAAATGCCATTCAAATGACATTCGAATTGGGTAGAACAGTGCAAATATATTTTCTTCTATGCCTTCCATCGTTCGTAGCCAAAAATTATTTTGGAAAACTTTCCATAATAAAAGTAATCCATTTTGTGTATTTAGAAACTTAAGAGATTTTTCTGGCTAAGACATTTTCTTATTCAATATTAACTTACGAGTCTTTGTAGCTAGAGCTTTAAGACTGCTACCTCTTAAGGTAGGCATGGAGGGGCATAAATCTCAAGTCTATTTGATCAGTCAAACTCATCGGTAGCTTTTAAACAACCACAAAAAATCGTGGCTGCGACAAGATCAACCTCTGGGCTTTAATTTGGTCAGAATCCTATTTTAGCAAAAAGCCCAAAGATATAAAATTCCTTCCAGACAAATTTTCCTCAATTACTTCTTCAAAATAATGATATACCGTCTGAATGGTAAATTCATGCGCGAGCACTTACACCTTGCAGACCTGTTTAGTAATTCTTTCATTCATATAATAAAAAGAGACGCGATACCGATTGAAATATGCTTTCCTCGTCTTTTTTTTATCAATAACAATCCCAAAATTAAAATTCAATTAGCGTACCTCGATTAATTAATTAAATTAATCTTGGCTAAATTACTGGAGCCGATGAATCACTCCGATTAGTCTAATCTCGAGCCGCATTCCAGTAGCCGTATGAAAACAAAAGAGGGAAAAACCGTTTCTCACAATCATATGTACGTGATGATATTAACAAAGTGGGAATCGCGGTTTACTAAAAAATGTTATAACCACCCCAGGCATCATAAACAATTTTAAATATCAATTAACAATGTCTGTAGGTGATTCGAACTCAAACCGCAAAACCGAATTTTCCGGTCGTTTGCTTTTTGAAAATCCGTATTCATCGAGCGGCTTCCATAGGCCACATACGAAATTAGTCAGATAAAAAATACCGAGAGCCAAAAGGTAAAGCTTCCACACTTAAGGGGGCTAGAAAGATGAAAGCAATGCGGTTTAGGTTCGGATCGAGCATCGAAATAATTCATCTCGATTCCAAAGCGTTGAGATGGTGTGATAATGATAGGTAATCAACGTCCGTCGATGAATGAATGATTTGATTTCGAATTGAATCCTTGTTTGTGTGAAATGCACGTGGGAACTTCATTTTCGTCTTGTTACATTCATACTTTGCGGTTTTTTGAAGCCGGGTTACCCTTTGACTACACAACAAATCATTTAAAAATTTATTTCCTCGGCTCCTGGGATTAAATTTTTAATACGAACCCTCGCCTAATAAAACAAAAAATCAGGCGCTGTTCGAAATGATAAAAAAAAGGTTCGAAACCGTGAGATAAGATAACACTTCGATTTAGTGTGTGAAGTGTTTAAAGGGAAAGACTGGCGGAGGATAATCATTATTTGAATATAATGACCAAGATCCTGTGGCTATCTTATGGAACTTGTTTAATTTCGATGAGCATCAAATTATTAATCGAAACAAAGTTTCCGTTGTAGAAACGAGAATTTCGTCCATTATCTTATAAAATCTCAAGCGTCTGATTATCATTTCAATGGATAGTGACTCAGCCCTTTAACGATCGGCTTGTCCAGCATCCTAATGATCCATATGGTTTAATGCATAAAGACGCCGGACTCGAATGAATGAAAAAAAAAAGCGCCGGCCGATTTTTTTTCCTTCTACAAGAAAAACAACTATTTTAGATTTAGCTCTAAATTAATTATCTGGCACTAATTAACCGTCGAATATATTTTAAAAATTTATCCGATTTTTTTTTATTAATAACGATTCCCATTAACCATCACGACAACTAATTATGTTATAACTTGGACATAATTTAACTGCCGTGTCGATTACATGTAAAAGAGAAAAAGGGGCTATCTGTAGACAGAACGATATTAAATGATTTTTTATTATTCTGTCGCCCTTTTCGTGATTTAAAGTAACATGCGTTTGTATAGTCATAAACTAAAATTAAGCGGATAAGGATCCAGGTTTTAACGGCACAAAAAAAGTGAAAAAAAAAAAAATAAGTCCAGTAGCTTAATCAGGTTGTTATGTTCGTTGATCCTGTTATTTGTCGTCGGCCGATGTTGATCATAAGGTACAAAATATATCATGATTACACCTCGTCGGCCTAATCTATGTTATTTTGATTTTCGACATTTCATTGATTATCATCATTTTATAAAGAAAATGCCGTTTATTTCTCGAGGAATTATTTTATTAAAGATAAAACAAAAAAAAAAGTTATTTTTTGTCGAGCTCGGTTATTTTTCATTCGCCGTTTTATTCGACTTCTGATGTTACGCTCATTGTTAAAACAGAATTTATGAGACTTGTAAGTGTATAATCCGAATATCGATTGCAGATATATAAAGCCATAAGTGTATGATTAATGTAGGTCCCTGGACATTACCAAGGATATTTTATATGATAAAGTGTGAGGATATATCGGCAAACCAGAATGACATCTGCATTTATTATTTACCTTTATAGGAATAAAGCGTCGCCGAAACAGGGACGTTTTAAGGTAGACAAATTAGTAGAATTAAAAAAATCGAGTGGCAAAAATACATACATCATGGGTAAGAGTTATTTCCGTTATTTGTCAAGTTATCGAGTCTTGAAAAAAAAACGGTCCTTCACTCGATTAATTACGATCATTTTTCTTAACCGGTCTTAATGACTTTATTTTTTATTTGAATCAGGCGTTGCCATTTATTGCACCTTTCCCTTCTTTCTTTCGTTTTTTTTAAAACAGCTACAAATTCTTTAAGTTTGACGACTTAAGCTTATTTTATCGCTCTTTATTCATGAATAATGTCAAATGTAGAAGACGTCGCACGCGATAAACTACTCATTTCATTCAATTTTTTTCTTTTTTATTTTAGAGCGATCAATGTGTAATTGGCACAATGGGCCCCAGACATCTGTCCCATGCGTGAGAAGTTTTAACATTAGTAATGGCTTCTTGATTAAATCGTTTTTGAAGTTTTTGTTAGTTTAAAGATTTTTTTATGCCTCGTAAGTGAAAGCTGATTTTATTTTCTTTCAAACTAAACATTTTCAAGAAGCGCGGTCGGCTTGAAACATTCTTTAATTCTGCCGATAAGAAATAAAGTTATTTTCGCTGGGCTGAATTAGAAGCGAAGTGGTCCAAGTCTATTCAGTGCAGAATTATCTTGGAGCACAAGCACTACTTTTTTAAGTAAACCTCTCTCTCTCCCCTTCTGCTTCCAAAAAGATTCTGTTCCTCCTCGAATTTTCCAAAAGTTTACGGGTGCCTGCCTACAGTAGCACACCCAACATTTCTTTGCAGGAGAATTTCAATTGTTGCACCTAATTTGGAGAATATATATTTTTTCTCGATCGGTGTAAGAATTTTTTTAACTTGGTCCAGCTTTAATTTCTTCCAGACTCAAAACTTGATCTGCCGATGCGATGCTTCAAGATCAGCTCATTAACAATAGCTTAATGCTATCGGAGTTTTTTCATTCCAAATTTATTCCTCAACTTCTTCTTCTCTCAACTTATATCCGTCCACTCTTAAAAATTAAATTTAAATTGAGGAGCCCCGCCGACCAATTTAATTTAGGATTTTTTAAATCACAACACTCGTCGACGTGTGTTGTGATTTAAAAAATCCTAAATCCGTCCACTCCTCAACGAAGATCTCTCTCAAATTTTGCCACACCTCCTTGTCTTGGGCTCTTCGCAACCATTTCAGTCCCGCCACCCTCTTAATGTCGTCGTACCATCTCTTTTGTGGTTACGAACGCTTCTTTTCGACGCTCGAGGTCTCCATCTTACCGTCCGTGCTCTCCACCTACTCCTCAACTACCACTTTTTATTTCAAATTTTGTACAGATGTTCGAGCCTTAACGATAATTTCAATTGAGATACTTCAATCCCTAGTTTTGGAGCCTAGGCCACATAAAAATACTTAAAAATCCGACTTCTCAAAAAACAAGCATTGCCTAAATCCTTATATTAAAGACATTAACCGCTACTTTTTATACAAAGTTCTAAATGGATTAACTTACCTAATTTAATACTGAATCGAAGAATACTCTCATTGTAAACACGACTGATGAGGTTTCAATGGTGCTTTGACGTAAATTGACAAGCATACCGTCGAGTAGGGCAACCTGTAAAAAATGAACCATGAATTAATCACTTACGATGCAAAAAATATCTCAAAAGCTAAAATTTTTTCCCTAGATTAAAAGCTTGCATTTATTCGGTTCATTACAAATCTTGTAAACCTTTTTGCATGAACGTAATAAAAGTTTTATTTGCTAACTTGCGATGACAATTTTATGGTTTTACGTGAATCTGTTCCCCCCGAGTCGGCGAAAGTCAAAAGAAGAACCAGGGCACAATTAAATGCCGATCTTTCTTATAAAGTATTAGCGGTAGCCAAAGAGTTAACACAGTGAATGCTTTCCTTATTCTGTAACTCAACTAATTATTTTTAATGATATGTAAAGTATCTAACGTGTCAATTGACTGGTCTCAGAATGAAGGCTTTTGTTTCGCCCTTTTCTTATTACTAACTTTAACCGGTCCTCTCTTCGTTTAAAATTCCAAATCTCAGTTTGACATTTTCTTAAACGTTCCAGAGAGAATCGGGTAATCCTTATAAGGAATTCTCAATAAAAACAAATTTGGCATTCATTTAAACTCAAAAAGCCAGTGTTAGGATATATCCAAAAGTTTTCATATTTTATTTGCGGTCCTACCGTAGAGGCGCCAATCAAGAAAAATATACTTTAATCTGCTCCGCTACCTGCAGCAAGCTTAGTAAAGTCCTCATGATGACCTGAATGCCTTTTAAAAGTCCCAGCTCTGGTTTATTTAGAGCTACATTAGCTCGAGTTTTATATGATAAAGCTTCAGCCTGATTCGGGAGCAAAAGTTTACTGAGAGCTTTGGAAGAACTCGGACTTTCATTTACTTTAAAGAAAGTTTGTACGCCATTGCTCATGCATGCTGTTGTGTTAATGTGTAATTAGGAGAAAAAATCGTACTCGGCAAAGCAGCCTAACCGCTTCCTGCCTGTGACGTCGATCGATTGCCGCCTTATTATTAAAGCGGGAGACGCCTGGTTCTTAACGGGGAGGGATTAGTACGGAGGCAAAAATTATTAATTGAGACAACATAGTGTATTTAAAGAGTTGTTTTTATTTCATCCCCCTCGAGTAGAAAAACAAAAGCACGGCAAGGTGAAACACCCTTTGCGTTTCTGCGCTGCCAACTAATTAATCATCCGATATGATTCATAACGACGAAGGGGCGCTCGCGAGTCGACAGGGGGCGGAAGGGACTCGGGCGACCGTAGGCTCGAAATTAATTAGAATAGTCAAGACGTGAAGCATTAAGGAGGCTCGTTGTCAGATAATTATTTCGAGTTTGTTTTTCTTCGATCCTGGCGGCGGAAATGAATAAATAGGCGGAGTGTCGAAGTTAAAAACGGGGGCTGAATCGCATTTCGAAGCCAAGAAAAAAAATGGCGGAGTTCCAAAAAAGACAAGGAAATAAGGATGTAAAACACCTAGTTAAAGTTTGAAGGAATAATTGGGATTCTAATGCTTTCGAATTTAATTGGCCATAAAACACATGATTATTGCAATTAATACGTCTAAAATTAATGCAATGGATCGGTATATTGACGAGTTGTTAATTATTTATTTTTAAACAACATGGCGGACTTCATTTTCTCCAAAGATTCTAATTATCCCATGTTTTAAAACCGGTAAATGTCCTTCTCTCACGATCGCAGCCTGATCAGATAACTCATAGACAAGGGCGAATGCAACCGACGACAGAGGAGAAAAGGGAAGGAAAAGTCTTTTCGAAAAGCATGCGCTGTCATTTTTTGAAGAATTCTCAGCCGTTGATATATCGGGAGGTCCGCCTTCGACTCGTGGGGGGAATATCTTTGGTGCAAGGCCCTTCCGCATAAAAAACAATTATTGTAAAAAGCTATTGTATATTTTTTTCAAATTTAGCGGTTGGTAAATGGGCTTTTCTCACGGCAGTACTCACATACCCTCAGTTAATCAGATGTTTCAAACATTTTCGTGTTATTTATTACCTTAAAACGTGTTTTATACCTATAACCATATTCCAGTTAATATTTATTTTTATTTTTATTTCCCTTTTTATTTTTCATTTTTTACATGCTGATCGAGCCTTTCGTTTCTTTTCTTATTCCCTAATTATATATATTTTGAGTTTGTGTGCATAATAAGAAAAAGAGATTTACTTTCTCCCTGGAATCATTTTGGGGAAAAAAAGGAAAATATCGTGGATTTAGAAATCTTATGCAAAGGGTTGTTAAAATTTGATTATCCAGCAAGTTTTTCAAAATGGAAAGTCATGAAAGTCTTTAAAATATGAATTATATCGGGAATGAAATTACGGGCACGGCAGAAAGGGGAGGACCTTGTTGTCTAGATTTATTTTTTATAACGAGTTTGTACGAATTTCACCCCAGTGAGCTCCTGTAATACTCGGGGGATATATTAGAGATCATACAATACCTCTCACAAAAATTTATCCCTCTTGTAAAGGCCGAACTTCAAAAATAACCATGGCACACAAAGAAAAAAAATATTTCATGCTTGTGTCAGGAAAATTCCAAACTCCGATCTACACAAATCGAAGAAGTTTTATAATATAAAATGGCTACATGCCGTATAAAAATCTTGGTTGTTGTGGATACTCAAGCCATCCTAATGTCTCTCAACAATTATTTATTAACTTTCAAAAAATTCATTTCGTGGAAATCCTTTTTTAAGACTTCATAATTCTTAAATATTATTAATAAAAAATAAAAACGACCGTAACATTTGATCAAATACATCCTCAGGTACTTTGGCTGAAAATTACGACGCCATAAAATAAAAGAAAAATCAGAACGGATATACAGTATATTAACGATTATACTGTATACCCGTTTCTTAACGGAAAGATAGAAAAAAGTTCAACGCGATTTCGGTCATTTCATTTGTTTATCTTTCGTTTTCAACCGCTCATTATTTAAATAACACGTTGAGATATAATCTGTAAATTCTTGCGTTTTGCTATGCAAATATATTTCTTGGCCGTAAAATAACGTAAGCACAAATGAGAACGGGCCTATTTTAATATCATTGCGACCTCTTTCAGCCATAATAAATTAAGTTACATAATAATCGTGATATCCTTTGGCAGGGAATGTCGAGACTTCCTGACCGACGGTCAACTGTTGGTTAATAAATTTAAATCTGGGTTTCCCACAAGGCGAAAATTTAATAATTCTCCAAGAAGAAAATCGCGGGGAAGAAGAAAAACAAGTCAGCACATGAGATAGAAAATAATTCGGGGGATAAACTAAACGAGGCTACTTATCCAACCGGAAACACAATACGAACATCATTAAAAGCGGAAAAAGATATTTTCATCCTTGTAGAAATGAGAGTATAATATAGTTTACTCTGGACCAATTATTAATGAATCTCATTATGGATTGGGTCTCTCTTTCCTGTACAAGATGAGAATTCAAGAGAGTAAAAAAAATATGGAATATACTTTTATAAATTAAACGAATAAGGCGTCGAAGGGCAGGAAGAAGGCTGGTCGTACCGATAGAGGGTAATTTAAAAATGATTCGTTCCTACGATGTAGAATCAAAACAGCAGATCGAGGAAAAAGGAACGCTCAGGTAAAATGGAAAAAAATGATGCTTAGAAAAAAAGGAAATATAGGGCAGCTGTACTGGCTTGTTCTGATTGGCTAATTTATTGGAACACGCTCCAATTAGAAATTTGATATCAATCATCAAAATTATAAGGGGTTCTCTTATATAATAATAAAAATTATTAAAACGAAGGGTAAAATTTTAAAGCGAATAAGGGTTCAACTTCAGCTTTTCAGATTCAAAATATTGGTTACCTGCAAGGTAAAAAATTGAGAAGTCTAGCTAGCTTCCACATTTTATTTAAATAGTTTAATGAATGAAGAAAAGCAGTATCTGAATATGATCATAATGGAAAAATTGCTTGAATCAAGGCATTAAGAATCAGACTAGCAGAATTTTACTGTGCCTGTGCCCGAAATACAATTCTAAAATTATACTAAGTCAAATGAAATGTCTCTTGTTCAATTCGAGTAAGCTTACAGCTTTTCACTGAGCTTCGTACGAAACCTTGCAACTTCTTACAGCCGATACCAAAGATGATAAAAAAGGAGGAGGGGGAGTATATTTTAAAATGAAAGTTATCTCATCCTCACCTTTTAAAGTCTTTTGCAGGAGAAAATACTTTAAAACTTCTTTCTTAGTTTGCTTGCACGATCGAAGTTGCCTCTAGCCTTTAACAAGGACGCGAAAATGCTGAGCCTTACTCTCCACTTGTATGCTTCATTCAGCGATGGACTCTGTTTCTCGACGAATACTGAAAGTTAGCAAAAATTCAAAATTAATTTCATGACCGACTACTTATTTCACTTCAGTAATTTTTATAGAAGAAAATGAAGCAGCCAAAATTCTTTATTTTCACAAAACTGAACTTAACAAAAAACTAACATGCAATCCCCTTTTTTCCGCACGATTTACACGACAAAGTTTATATAAGCTTCCAAAAATTTAATTTAAAAAAACAAATCCGATCCCCTTAACCCGCAACTGTAACTAAATCCGGATTACAAATGCCCCTATAAAAGATATGACGAGATGATTTTACAATTCAGCAATCGCTTACAGCGTAACTAATTTTTCTTATATTGTGTTCATTGAATTTTATTTAATTAACCTTCCTATTTAACGTGCCCCTCTACACAGACACCGTGTAACCCCTCCTAATACAATTTAAACAGTGAATTGCTTTTTTTTCGCGCAACTTAATATGCTTTTCGGTCAGCACAAGTCATAAAATTTAAAATTGTTAACTTAAAGACGTTGTGTCTCTTTATGTTGATGTGTAAACTATACGAAGGAAATATCATTTAGCACATAACAAACGTACGAAGGGTGGCGTAATTCATTAGGGGACCATTTATTTAATCTCTGCTATTAATACTGTCGAGGAAATCACTGCGCTAACATTGCATTCGATGATTTAACTTTGTATGCATACCGTGAACGAGGGCGACGCGACATATGCACCCAAATTAAAAACTAAACTATTATGATTGTTTACACGGTTAAAACGAATCGTCTCGATAAAAACCCCGATTTATCCTACCGAGAAAATGTTTGCGTTGACTAACATGATATTTGGCTCTGTCGTCCGGTTCCCTTTTTAATCGTTCATGTTCGTCTTGTTGTTTACGTCGAGAGACTAATTTATTGTGGGTTAATTGCTAAAGCCAATTGAATCACTCATAAGTTGGCAGCAGTGATAATTCATTAATTTACTTGTTATCTAAACTCTTTTTCTCTTTTTTTTTTTTTTTTTTTAAATAAAGCTAATAACTTATTCATTCGAGTTTTGTTTGTTTTGCGCAAATCAAGTAAGCAAACGTGCGACGGCATATTTTAGAATTATTCACACCTCCATTCGATTAAAGAAAAAAATTTAATTTAAACAATTTAATCACGTGTGCAAACGTAATTTCCATTCCATGCTCGATGAGACATATTTTGAGATTAGGGAAAAAAGGGCGCAAACGATTTGAGAGGAGGCGTTCGAGCGTAAGCGCAACATTCCCTAAAAAAAATAAAATATTTGTTACGCACATACGACTTTCTTACATGCTACCCTCCAATTATAATTACATTTTCACACTTATGATGCGAATCATTCCGAGCACTTAAGCAGTACATTATAATAATAACATACCTAACGAGATCGTATAAATTTATTACATTTTTTTTGGATTCCCCCAAACCGAAAATTAAAAAATGAAAATGAAAACTTGGACTAGCTTACTCCTCCCATTTGCATCCCTTCTTCCATTTTTCTAAGGCATCCAAGCGTTCCATTATGAATTTTAAAAATTTTAATAAGTAACGCTTTGAAAGGATATGACCGGAAATGCCGTAAATTTTAATGCGCAGGCGTGATTAATAATAATCAAGTATCCGAAACTAGAGAACTCCTGTTTTCTAATAACCCGATAACAATGTACTTATCATTATCATTTTAAGTAATCAAGTCAGCCGCTAGGTGCGTTTCGAGTCTTGACAAAGAAAAACGTCACCGGTTGATTGATTAGACTTCCGGTACTCATCTAATGAAACAAACATGTCCGCTAAGAACTTCCTCTTTATCTTCATTACGTCTTTTCGGGGTAAACCTTTTTCACAGGGTGAGATGAAAATGCCGTTACTTAAAGGGATTCGTTTGCGTTTTAAGTTGCGTTCGCCGCTGTTCTAGATTAAAATCTATGATCGACCAATTATATTCAAAATGGCGGCTGTAAATTAATTCAAACTTAAAAAGTAAAACGATAACGAAAATTAAAATAAATACAATCTTATCTACCCCGCTATCAAGGACATGAGTTTACCTGCGTCATTTTTTAAAAAAAAATTTCAAATAATTGTATACGGCCCTTTTGAGTCCAAAATTTTGATACCTAATTCTAAAAGCTGTCTCGGTTTATGATCTACTTACTTTCTGAATAATAAATCCACAAAAAAATTGCTCGTTAGCATTATAGATTGTAATTTTCCCTTTTTCCTCATACCAGAAAATGGTCACAGCACGGTTTTAAAATTAGGAAATCAATTTTCAGTCGTCAGTTGCCTCTGAAATAATAAAAACAATAATAACAAAATTAGTAGGTTTATAGCATTCAAAATAATATATTGCGATATAAACAACTTGTATGGGTCCATCTCACGCTATCAGACCATGGCATTACACGGCGCTAACTTATTATATTTTCTTTTATGAGTTCTTTTACACCCTTTACCCACAATCAAGGGGAAGCACTTAAATTTTTTTAATTAGTTAGCCCTAACGCCATTCGGCCCAACTCCAGATGCTAACGAAGAAGGCTAAATTCAATTTGCAAAAATTTGATTGCTTAAAGTATAAAATTCAGATTTCATCTTATACTTAAAATTTGAATGTAATTTAAAGACTTAGGTTGGGCGTACTTCGATTAGAATTAACCGTTCAAAGATCTAACTTCGGTCTTTCACAGAGCCAAATTTTATTTTACCTGAATTGAAAACCTTAGAGGCTTAAAATTTGCCTCTAAAGATCCCAACCCTATAGGACTCTGTTAGTTTATGCAATAGATGTCACAACCGTTAAAACGATCGGTGGTCTGCAAAAGGTTTTGCAAAGCGTATTTTACATATAGTTTGGACCTAATTTCTTAAACAAACAAAAATCCAAGAACTTGATTAACTATCAACTTTTTGGGCCCGAGATTTGCTTGGCTTCTACAAAAACAAACATTTTTCTAAGATACAAATGACATTTAGCAGCTATGGTTTTTTTAAAAATTTAAAATAATGTACAGGTCTTTCGCTTAAATTCCGATCCGTTAGTTCAACCCCGTGATTTTTCTAAAAAGTGAAATTAAAAAATAACACGTTAACAGAAATGTATCTGTAACCAATCTCGTTTCCCCTTTTGTTACTTGTAATTTAGACGATGCCGACTGATGCTTTTCGACCGAGTTACCTTATATAATGGTTATAAAAAGTGTTTTGTTTATTTTTTGACACAAGCTACTAGGGATGTTTTTATTTGAGGTTGTTTTTATTAGTATCTTTACACATCAAAAGAAATTATACCTGAAACGTCTTCACTACTTATTCTTAATTCTATTTATATCAGTCGTGCGTGATTTAATTAAATGTTTTCTTAACTCCTGCATTTATTTTAATAAATAAATAAAAGGGGGATATCTAGCTGCGGCCCTGTTACGGCATGTAACAACAACATTAAACACCGACTCAATATTTTCTAATTTCACGCCAGTTAACGTTAAAAAGTTATATTAAACCCAGGGTGATAAATCGTCTTCCACTCGATTTCAGCGATTTATTAGGATACCGTTTCCTATACGGTTTGCTCCTCATTGGAGACATCTCCCTTGTCGGAGTCCCCTAGCCCCTGAATGCTTCCAATCTCCAGCCTTCGGCACCTCCCTTCATTATTTATTATCCGACTTTTTTCCTTTTACACCTCTTCATATTTTCACTCGGAGGTCGTAAAATCAGCGAAAATGTTCGAAAAATAGCCCGTTAGATTTTTTCTGGGTAATGGTTTTTTTTTATGTAAGAAAAACTGTGGTCGTAAATGTGAAAGCTGTATCCTTATGTTGTATGCATTCTTTTACGAAATATCTGAGATTTATTAAAAAGGTGTTTGTTTGCAACACGACAATTTGAAAAAAATGAATTGATGAAAATAATTTAAGCCTCTCTGAAAAGCATGAAAAGTTGTTGAAACATAGCCTGCTTTTGTATCACATCGAAATACTTAGCAATTATAATAGCTGAATTTTTCATAGTGTATTTCTGAGATTTAATATTTCTGCAATAAAGCTCAAAACTTGTTCCTTTCTTAATTAAATCAAGACTGGGCAAGATTAAACAATTTCTCCCCAACAACCAAGTAAGTGTGTACACAAAATTACATGGGTATTACACTTGGATCCTCCACCAGATTTATACACTTGCATTTTTACTAACACGATTTTGAATCTTCTACTTGTTTCTTAAATTTTTAGCAGAAAATCCGAGAAATGGAAATTTGGAGTAAGTTCCATGGGTATTACACTACTAAAGATTGTTGGGGTCTGTATTGATAAATACATGAAATCTAGAGCTGAATGGAAAATCCAATTCAACCATCAAATTAATTCTTATTCAAAGTGACTAACCTCATAAAGTTTTACTTCAATTATAAAATCGTCAACAAATAATTTTGTTGCAAGGAAAAATTATTAGTTCTCAGTAAAGAACAGTGCCTTCAGTCCAATTTTATGTTGCAGTTTCCTTTTTATAACAATATTCTAAAAAAATGACAAATATTAATGACTCACCTACTTGACAAACCACACATGTACAAGAACTAATTTGCAGCGTAATCAGCAAGAACATAACCAAACCTGCTTCAAAGAAGAACTTGGAAAGCCATTTTAAATAATTCATCCAAGGAAAGGCCATCTCCAAACCTAAAACAAAGTAAACAAACTGATTATAAACCTTTGCAAAATTAGAATGTGAATTTTCCCTTTATATTCCTAGTCAATGAATTTTTCCTAACCTGATCTTGCTAACATTATATCTTATGAATCACACAGCTTTCGTTTCCGAGTTAATGTCTTTGATTAAATAGGAATCAAACCAAAAATAATTATTATGTTTCTCTTTAAAATCCACACCAAAAAAAAAATAAAAAAATAACTCAAACGTAAGTTTATATTCACATAATATTCGTCCTATAATTGACTGGCAGACATTACTTTTAGGCTCGAAATAAAATCAGAACGACAACTTGACAAATTGTTCGGCGGGATCCTGCGGAAGCCATTTGCAAAATAGCGCGGAATTTAAATCGCTCCAATCTTTTTTTTAAAAACATTAATTCTCGTGAAGTATGCTTCAATATTATAAATACCAATATCATTCATTTTACGAATGAATTTCACTGAATCGGTGTTAAACATACTGAAAGACGGATAAAGATTTAAAAATTAATTACTATGAGGAAAGAAGAATTAATGGAGACAAAAATTAAATGAGGAATATGACAGCGAGAAGTGAAACAATTAAATGCCAAGTCGGAAAGAGAAGAAAATCTTCGAAATTGTTTTGTCAAAAAAACATACAATTCCGTTCAAAAACAATCTTAATTAGTGTTGGTTAAATGATTTAATTAATAGCTTCTTGAGAATGTTTAAACAATGAAAGTAATGCTTAACTTTAATTGTTAAATGTTCCGTTGTTTAAAACGGAGGAAAAAGGATCTTGAACTTTTCTTGTGTGTGTGTGTTTGTGACATGTCAAATATGAAAAAAAATTGGGGCTTACGACTTTTTATCGAGTCGTCCTGGATACGGCCCAGAAGCTCCGTAATTGATGAGATATTTTGAGTAATTTGTAAATGAGTAGGGCTGCACACACACCGGGGGCGGGGGCCGAGAGGGGGGCCCTGTGGGGCCTCTCTCTCGACTGACGTAGCTCGTCACGCCTCGTCTCATGTGACACATGTTTTCCTGCTCCATCCAAAACATTTTTGTTTTAATTAATTGCTCATCCTAAATGTTGTTTTTATACTTTTCAAGATTGTGTTGTTATTACTTTAAGCTTTCGAGAATTTCTACCACCTAATTTTTTTATACGGGATGTTAAGTCAAAAAAGGGGAGGGAAAGTCAAAAGAACATGTCGCCAAGTACTTTGTGCATGATTAGGAAGCTCGGGGAAAGGAGTAAATGTGGAAGACATGAAAATGGACTTTCCGACACAACAACTCAACGGAATGACGTTAGGAAAATCTCGCACAAAAGAATTATTACCGTCATTCTAAAATAACAATTCCGTTGATGTTTCGCTGAGCGGCACGTAACGAAAGGAAAAAATGGAGGAAAGCGTAATGCGTCGTCATAAAAGATAACTCCGAGTTGGAATTTTAGCTGATCCTAAAGCAATCGAGTGGCAAATTAGGAAAAGTGTCGTTTAGCGTCGTTTTTTAAGGAGCCGCGCCGAGCTCATTCTTAGCTTTCGAAACGAGTTAAAATTTTTAAGATGCCAGAAGGGTGGGGTGCCATTTATTAAGCACAATCTCCTTCCCGTGTCGTCGGGATTTTCCAGGCTACCAATTTTCAATGCAAGCTCGACTCTTCATAGCGCCCTTCTTTTCGAAATGAATCTTTGCTTTATGATTCCTCTACTAAAAATCGATCTTCCTTCGAAGGTTTGCAGATCAGGGAGATAATTTTATTTTTGTGAAAAACGAAATGCCGCGGTAATTAAAACAACTTTTCGAGATTTGGAACCCTGGAAAAGCTCTTTTCCAAGAAAGGAGTGTCGGGACCTGCGCGTTTAAAAGAAAATCCTCGGCAATGTAAATAACATACAATGAAAATTAACTACTTGACTTTTCTTTGGCCACCATTTTCGCTTTGTTAGCATGTCGCATGAACGCAAGATCTCTCCAATTTTTTTTTGCTTTAAGTGTTCCCAATTTAACTTTGTATCAAAATTAATCGGAGTCCATTAACCGAAAAACACGCGTAAAATCCTTAACCGAAAAAGAAAATGAAAAAGTGAATGTTTTTATTAAAAACGATAATATTTACAAAATAACTCATTAGAAATTTAAACGATAGTGAGATAAAAAGATATGGACCCGTTCCAAATTGAAAGAAGACGTTTCAGAATTTGTCAACTAAGTCTTATTTAATCAATGTGTCTCTAGATTAATTTCAATCTTTTTTCAAAATGGCATTCCTTTACAAATGTTTATTTAGTACTTTTTATCTGTTTTAACCCAGGACCGAATCCATCGAATCCTCTTTGCACGACTTTTTTATTTAATGCACTTGAGCAGTGTCTATTAAACGCTTCTCGTCGATTCAAGTTAACACTTTTTAGGGTCTTAAGCCTGGTAAAAAGCTCTGCCCTGACACAAGTTTCTAAGCCGTTACAGCTGTTACGGCCTAATCTAATTCTTTATAACTGTTATTAAGTTAAATGTAGCAGTTAGCTACACTCTGGCTTTCAAGTTCTCCGGAAGAAACTGTTCAATTTAATTCGGGGTGTCCTAACCTCTAATGCGGCAACTGTCTGTTTCAACTTAGAGATTCGCAAAAAGGAAATAATAAAATTCTAACAAGAAGAGTCTGAATGTAATTTGTTATTTGGTTAGAGGTTGTCGTGAAAGTTATATAAATTAAAGTTGCTGGGGTGGAAGTCGAGGGACATCCATCTAGTAAACTCCACTAAATTTTACTGACTGCTGTTAAATTGCTGAGCTGGCGATATTTTCAAATTAAGTCCTAATGTCCCCGCAGAGAGTCGATAAATATACTTTAAAGAGATTTACCTCTTTTTTTCACTTATGCGATTTTATTTAGAACGTACTTTTATGGCGTAAAATTCCTTTCGAAAGAGATTTGACATTTTCAAGTGAAAAACGTGCGTGCGATCTATTTTTTTTATGTATAATCAATTATTTCATTCCGTACGCTTTAATTTATTTTTAATCGCTTGCTTAAACCATTATTTTTCGAGAGGGAAAAAACATTAGATTTTAGGCAAAATCCACGATGCATCTTTTCAGAAAATTTATTTTTGCGTCAATTTAATTTCTTTCGATGAATTAAAGTTGAGATATTTACTTCCGATTGGGTGTAAAGCTTGTCATTTCAAGGGCTGATCGTTTTTTAATGAGATTATCAAATTCGTTTAAGAAAATTGGTTAAGGTGTATGCACGCATACGCCTTCTACTTCGTAGAACTCTGCTCAAGCAAAAAAAATTTAATAGATCCATGATCATGAAGTTATTGTTATTCTTGTTTAGAAATGGATTGCATGATTTCTTTAGAGGTTGAAATTAACAAAGCTTAAAGTAAAACCAGTATTAACGGGACGGGGCTTAATGCAAAAGCGTTTATGCCGCAAAGATCTAGTCTGGGCTTGCTGCGGCTTTAGTGAGTTACAAGGTTAGCAACGCTTAAATAGAAAATATGACGGTTATAGAATGACTTAAACAAATCTGTTAATGCGTAAAGTCTGATTGAAAATTAGGCCCTAGGAACAACAAAGCCTTTTTAGAGTATTTATAACGATTAAAAATTTGAGGCAAGTTCAAGCTAAGCCGAAAGGAGGCAAATTCTAGATTTAAAGCCGGTAAGAGAGTCCAAATCTTCTTTTTTAAAAATGTGCTTTCATATTTAGACCATCCCCTCAATTTCCCCAGTCTCACCTGGCTTTAGCTTAAATTTCCGCTGTCAGAAGTTCGCTTCAAGAAAAATTTGGCTCACAATGGTTGCCTTGCCTACTTCGAAGCTCCTAATCGAATCTTGTCTCGGCAATTAAACTTCCAACATTTTTATTTTCCTCGATTTGATTTAGTTCAAACAACTTTGGTCCGTTTTGGTAATTCTAGGGATTTTTTTCTTGCGCCGACCCTGCGAACATAAAGAAAAAATAATTTTAAAATAAATTCGAACTAAAATAATTAAACAGTGTTTTTGCGGCTAAAAATTTGAATAAGAAACAATAATAAAAACTTTTTAAAAAAACAACAGCTTTATAAACTAAGAATTTTATGTCCTTTCACCGATTCATTTTCACAGATTGATCTTCAGTTTGTGATAGCTTAGATAAAACCAACAACAACAGCGACAACCGCTGTGGAGCTGTCTAGTTTTCAAATACACCCTTATCACTTTTTTTGATACTGCACGCTAAATATCAATTTGCAGTAGCATAAAAAGCTCATAAAGGTGTTAATCCCTTTTTTTTCCGCAGCAACAAAAAAAAAATACGGTTCGAAAGAAAAACCAGCTGTGATCGTTTTTTCTTTATCCTTTAAAAATGAAATAGAATCACACCCGCTTAAAAAAGCCTTAGAATAATCAGTTTCACAATATAAATCAAGCTTAAGATTATACAACCAGAAAAGTAGAAATAAATCCCGGAGTTTTTAGCTAATTTGTTTATTTAAGTTGTCAGCACTGATTTTATTAACCCCGCTGGTGGTTAAACCGACCCCTCTTTTCAGTCATCCCTGTCACATCATAATGCCACTCACGGGAATTTGATCCCTATATTTCGAATAACCGAAACTTTATTTCTGGATTCAAAAAAAAAAAAAAGACGAATCGTAGAAATCACGTTTTCTTATAATACAAAGAACGCCGTATTTGATTTCCGATTGTTCATAGTTTTGATTAAAGGTATCATCAGGTTTTTGAGTATTGGAAGGTTTATTTTTAAAACGATACAAGTCATTTTATAGGACCATGAATTTCGTACGGTTTTGACTCGATCGGATCGCTTAGATTTTTTTCCATTATAATAACGATTATAACCGAGCCTAATTTTTAAAAATGTTTGACTTCGTCTCTGAAATTCGACGTGCACGCTCTCCGATATAAATCCTAATCGTCAAAGATGTGCGACCGGGTTCAGATTACAAGGGATCGATCATTGTTCGAAGCGCAATTCGGTAGTCAAGAATTTTTTATTCAAAGACGAAGCCGTCAGTCAATTTTCCTTAAGTGCTCTAGCGCCGGAGTGCTAAATCCGAGGGAGAAGCGATGAAAAAATTCAAAGGTAGCCATGGTAAGCATCTGCGGCCACCGTAGCACACCTCCCAGAAAGCGCCGCGCGAATTACAGACGAAAAAAGCGCGCAATTAAAATAATGGAATAGGAAGAACTAGAAAATGGTGTCGGATGACGAGTAATTTGAGAGATATTGCATTAAGGGTGTGTCGAGGTACCTCTACTAGTTACATAACCCGACTTGTTATTACCGATAATTACACCATTATTAAAGATACTTTTTCTATTATTGTTACACTCGGTGTTATTAACTCTTTTTTGTCACTCTTCTTAGTTTTTTCTCCCCCATTTCGAGGATTCCTAAAAATCTCAGGATGACATCTTTGTTTTTTAAAGGAATGTCATGTCGCATTGTTCTACATTTTCCCACTAAAAGTTAAAAGGGCATAACTCGTGGAAAAAAAGCCGATTAAATTTATTTCATCAAAGGCAGCTAGGAAAAAATTGAAAATTTTAATTATAATTATTTGGAAGGATTGATTATTTATAATGAGAAAATGCGATTGGCCGTTGATGAGTCGACAGTTTTGGTTACAAAATAAATGTTATCCATCGCACGATTGAACTCGGGACACGGTCCTAATCGATAAGGACTCAATCTAGATGGACTAAACCAAAAAAAAAATATTTGAAAGAGAAAAAAACGTTTTTTGTTGATCTTCCGCGCTTTTACAACAAAGCAACTAACAATTTTGTTTATTATTTTCCTTTGTGTGGAAAATGTGGAATTAACCCCGTCGTATCTCGAGCTTCGTGTCTTATTAGTCTGCGGTTCAAGAAACAAATAATTTATGTAAATATTAGTGTTGAGCACGGAACAGGGAAAAACCGGAAGTGGTTTTTCTTATTTTGGAAAAGCAAGCGTTAAGCTGAAAAAAAAAAATGCCTTCAATCCAGCCAAAAGAAAATAATCATAAAAAAAAGACACCTGGCATAGAAAATTAGGATTTTAACTTCATACTCGAATCACTGAATAAATACACGAACTCAAGTTAATAATAAAGATGTAACCCTTAGTTCTTGTAATACACGAACAGCATGAGTGAATTACATAAATTGATTTTTTATAAACTCAATAAAAAGTGTAATTATTCAAGCTCGGCGTTGTCTTGTTTATCCATACCAATTTATTTTCTTCTTTTTTTTTTAAAACGTTAAATGTAATTAATTTAGACAATAAAAATTCCAATAAGAAATGTGATATCGATTGTTACTTTTCTTTGTTTTTTTCTCGAAATGCCCGCCCATGCTCTAGTGAGTGTCCGTTACAAATTACCCTCCGGGTCACAGTCTCATATTCATCTGACATAATTATTAGTATTTGGTTTTAAATTAGACACGATCGGAGTCTATCAATTGGAATACCCCGCGCATTCATGCTGACACCCTTTATTTTGGGTATCGGGTTCCATTATAAAAACACAGCGTGATGGTCGTGCTCTTTTTTTTGTTGGATTTGGTAGGTGATCGATGGAAACGTGGCGAGGTATTCTATGATTTTAAAAAAAATTGGTAGTGAAAAATATTTAAAAGGCTCAAAAACCAAGAAACCGAACACTACATTCACTAGCAACCTAGAAGTGCTAAAGGGGTTAGTTTTGTGTTCGAATTCTCCATATCTGCAGCTTCAAAATTGCAATTTCAGTTTAAAATTTTCTTTAAAAATGTCAGAAGACATACTAATACTTACGATTTAAATTATCGGTTTGCTTCTTCGCTACAAATTCCTCTATGGTGCAGGAATTTTATAGTGTTTTCATAAGATATTTGAACCATTCTCCTAAAGCGTGGCTCCTGATTTCAAACTGATTGTTTTCTCTATTCCGCAAGTTTTTTATCGAAGAGCTTTCCTCTGGCAGCTTTACAGTAAGTTGTGCGGTTGCAAACGGGTAGTCAACATATTATTATATTATTAAATTATGTTTCTACATATCGCTGGTACCTGCAAAGATTAAGAAAGTAAATAAATGAACGAATCTTTTAATTAACAAACTTCGAAAATAGTGAACTAAAAACTAATATAGAAACGAGGCTGCTACAAATTTTTGAAATCTCACCCTTCCATAGGCAGCATGGCATGAGTGTACTCATGCTATTAAACCATAGCAGCGCACTTTAGATTCTCAGGGCTGTCCTGCAGATCTATTAGTAGGACATTCGTCCATCTCCATGGACGAGCCATTTGTAACATTTTATAGCTCGACCCGATCCTTTTGAATCTCGGCTATTAACGTTGCTAATGACTGGTCCATGGACAAATAGGTCTAATCAAAAGGACAGCCTAGGATATCCTAGTGGTTACTACTTGGAAAAATTTTTTCTTTGCGATCGCCAACAAATTTAAAATGGGGAAGAGTCGAAGAAAAAATAATGAAATAAACCAGGGGAAAAACGTTAAATAGACGAGGAGATAAAATGATAAAGTTCTTTATATAAGAACTGCATTAACAATTCATCAGTGAAAAAAAAACGATGATGGCCATAATCGCAGTTAATATACTTGGGGGGTCGAAACTGGTATCATTACATATTACCTACTCTTATTATTCTATTTCTTTGCTATATGACCTTTCATTTTATCTTTCTTTCTAAACGATTTCTGTCGGTCTTTTTGCTAGATCCGCCTCGAGGTTGTTTTTCATCAACGGGTACAGTTCTCGTTTCCCTTTTATAGGAGTCATCAAAGAATCCGACGAAGCTTCCGATGTGATTTATCATGTAATCTCACGATTTTTCTTTTTAATGTGCTTGGTGAAAATTTTTTTCCCTCACAGTAAATCGCATTAATCGCAAAAATCCCACGATCGACAACACACTTAGTGCTCTAACCTCCGAGCACTCAGCTAGTTAAAAAAAAATTTTTGGTTTGTTCGTGACTTGATCTATTTTATCTCTGATTTCTTTCGATATGAAAAGAAGGAAGAATGCGATTCTTCATCAATTAATTCTTCATTAGAATAGGAGATGCTTAAAGTCTCAACAGCACCTTCATTCGGCTAATATCTCAAAATGGAACGTTAAAAAACGTAAAACCGCTACCAAAACCAAAAAGAATGCTCGTTTTTTAAACGAGGGAGTCTCAGCATCCATTTAAAACGTTAAGAAGACATCGGAAGGATGTAAAAATCAGAGATTAAACTCGGTCATGTTAATTTTAAAATTGAAGTGTTTGTCGGTACGGATTCTTCACGCCTTTAAGTTGTCGGTCGGTATTTAGCCTACCTATGTTCCTTTGCAGTAAGCCGACAAGACTCGGCAGTGCCGTAGCCGAGGTTCCCACACCGATATTACCGATAATCGATTTTATCAGTTTTGGTAGACGGCCCTGAATCAAAGTTATTTAACAAGATTTAAATAACATATAAAGACTGGGTGTTACTAATTGTCCATTTTAAATTACTCAATCCTGAATACGTTACTGGTTTCTTATTCTTTTCAAGAATTTTGTGTAGTTTTGAATGTTGTTTTGTAGATTGTCTGTCATTTTGTCGTGTATGATTACATGCATGATTATCAGGTATTTTAATCGTTGTTGTGCCTCCAGGATCACTTTTGGGATCTTCGATTTTTTTTTACTTTTTTTCTTAATGAATATGTACCAAAGTTAAAAGATCTTGTTGACGGAATGAAACCTCGTTTTTTTTTTTTTTTTAAAGCAACTTTCCTAAATGAATTTTGATTAGCGCAATCGTTAGCTAATGCAAATAGGTGACATCTTTTCGGCGTGCGCTTTGATTCGGTTGGTAAAACATCCTACATACGCTCCCCTTTGTTTATTCTTCGTTTTGTATTTTTATTTTCTTTATCTCCCCTTATATTCCTGAATCAGTATAACGTTTAAAAAGAGATTAAGCTAAATTGTTAATTAAGAAAATTACATTAGGTAAGGAAACGTTTGAGCCCGAGTAAAATTTATGTTTGCCATAACTTGTATTCGGGAATGGGATTGTGAAGCCGCTTTTTATAGTTTTTATGAGACCGTATTTATTTTTAAATTTGAGAGCCATTTAAGAAGTCTGTAATCATTTAAGATTGCAGGGAATTCAAAAATTTGGCCGGTTTAAGGATAAGATTTAACCACGCTGGCTATTTGGTATTTGCTTAGGATTACAGTAAGTTTCTCGTATTAATAGATGAAGCGATTACCTCTTTGAAGCTTAGGAAGAAAATCTTCGGATTTTTGGTGATAAAAAATCAGAAATAGAGATCGATTTAATGCTAAAGCAAAAAATGTGCTCAAAGACAAAATTATAGCAACCGGATACGAAGAGCTTGAAAAAAATTCAAGATTTTTGAGACGAAAAATTAATCTCATATATGAATGCTAGGGCCTTAGAATACAGAATCTTCTCTATGAAAAAATTCTTGATGATAAATTTTTAAAAATGAATCTTTCTCGAATAGTAAATTTCTGGGTGGACAAAGTAACTAACGGTTTTGCTAGAAATTGGTGCTCATGGAAAGAAATCGACGATAATGTGAAAAACATTAACGTTAAAACAAAAAAAAAAAAATACTCACAGAAGAAAACTTAAGTGGATAAACAAATGAAGTTTTGCTAAGTTTCCGGCCAAGTTCAACCCATGCTTTTATCAAAAGGTCGAGTAATCGAGTAATCCTAAAATTTTAAAAATTTATTAAATTGATTATTAGATCTAATGTCCTCATAAATTTTTATTTTCCAACTTACTTCTCTTTTCCCCTAATAGATGTATTAGCCAAAAGCCGCGGGTTTTCCATATAGCTACACCCAACTTCGTCTGACGACACATTTTTAGCTCTCTCTAAAAATCGTTGACTTAGTAAATATAGTTCCCAACTTGGTGGCCCTCATTCCTGAATCTTCTACGAGCCATCACGTCGTTTATCTGGTCGTTCACAGGACTTTTACCACATCTCCTAAAATTAAATAAAAATTTAAGTCCCTGATTTCTTGACTATCATAAACTTCATTCATGGCGGAACAAATTATTAATTCGTGTTTTAATTCTACCGCTGTTTTTCTCTAAGCCTTGTTAAAACAATTTTTTTTTTTTGAATATTTCAACGCTACTTCCCATGCAGCTATTTTCCCTGCATCATAAAAATTTAGCACTTTCCTTATAAAATTAGCATATGCAAAAAATAATCGAGTTATCCTTTCAATTTTATTTACTTTAACAAGATCCCACCAGCCACCGACTCTTTAAAATGTTAATTAGGCTCATTAATTCAATTTTTTTTTAATATTTAAAAATAAAACTTTGTCTCTAATCTGCCGGTACTGGTTCAACGAGCATGAATCAAAGTATAAAACCATTAGACAATGAATATTCCATTTCTGGATACGTTGCTGATATATTAATGATATTCTTAACAAAAAGAACTGATTTAGCGTCACAAATCGGCCATTTATAGACCCTAATATCCTCTTATAAAACTCATTCCTTAAGTTAAGCACGTTTTCAGGTTTCAGGCTCGTAAATAAAAATGAAGTATGGTGTAAACACGTAAACTCCGCTTCGGCTTTTTTGCTTTTCTGTCATTTTATTTCTGGTTTTTTTTTTCATTCCCGTCCTAATCCAAGAAGTAAGCACTCGATTTGTCACTCGGCTACCGTCGGTCGAACTTATAAATTCCTCTGTAAAATCTTTTATTGTTAAATTGCTTCGGCTTAAAAAAAATTTACAATGCCTTTTCCGGTCGTAAAATATTGTGACATTTCATTCGGAAACCTTTTTTCTTTTGCCGAAAGAAAAAAAAAGCCGCGCGTTCGCAGCTTCAGTATTTGGAAAAAGAAAAAAAAATCGTTTTTGCATTTTCACAAGGAGTAAAAGAATCTCTCGAAAAAGTTTTAATCCTCATGCTTAGCTAATCGAGGTATGATGAAATCCGTCCAGGTACAGACAGGTTTATAATATCTTATTTTCTCTAAAGTGTTGGACTAATTTTGTTGTAATTTATAAAGCCGCTATGGGTGGCCAAACCATGATTCTCGCCTCTCTTTTCCTTTTATATTCGCCGACATTCAGGACCGTAACTAATCGATGTTTTGTACCTTTTTTTCCTCTCTTCGTTTTTTTTAAACTTTCCTCTTTCAGTTTGGAATATTTAATTGTAATGCGGTTCTTTCTTTTCTTTTCTTTTTCTTCTCATTGTAAGCTGTATACATATATTTTTTAAGGAGCCTGTGAAGTTTGGAATAACTGTATAATTGCTTCATGGTACTTTTTCTGCATCTTTTGTTTGTTTCTTTCCGTGTAGAATTTTCTTCCTTTCGATTTTTCTCTCCTAATGACAATCGTCATTATTTATGCGCGTTGAAAGGAAGCTAATTGCTCGGCAAAGTGCTAATTGCATTTTAGGTGAAAATGAATGGATTCGTTACTTTAAGCGTTGACAGTTAATCGATTACGACCAATGATGCTCACGAATTATTTAGCATGCACGTATATATCGCGATTAGTCTAATAGCCCGATATCCCCCTCCCCCTTTCAACCTTTTTTTCAACAAGACGGAGGTAAATATCGCCACTGAGAAAGTAAGGGAGAAAAATTCATTAAACGTCCATAAACTCGTTAAGGTAAAATAATGTTCGAAAACATATATCAAATCAAAAATATGTGTCAAAATTGACAGGTTTGAAACGCCTCCACCTCCAAAATACTTATTTTAAAGTCCCGAAAATGAAAAGGGAGAAAACGTTTTATACCTATTCGGTGCTCTATCAATCATATTGAAAAAAACTTAATGTACCAGATGGATGTATGGGAATGATTTTTATTTACTACCTCCGCCGGAAAAATAGATAATTTTTGCACACGGTGAAAATTAATCGAACCAATCCTATTGCTTTCATCGTTTAAAACCAATTCTTCCAAAAAAAAATAAAGATCGATCAAACCAATATTTTTTTGGCAAAAAAAGATCTAAAAATAATCAATCGAATAATTCTGTAAACCAATCCCAGAGAAAATACAAAAAGAAGGAGCACTCGAGCCTCAGGAGGAAGGTACCGAGTTCGGGCTGTAGATAATTTCTTCTGCATTGTTGTAATGCTGATTAGAAAAATGAGAAACAAACCTGATTCGAGTGTTAAGGATGACCTAAAAATAGGCATCCTTATAGCTTCTCTACCGGCGCCTGGGGATGACAAATTCCCATCTCGTCACCTTGTTTTTGTTTTTATATCAAGCAAGGTAAACGACGACGAGATGGAAATACCTCATCCCCTAAGGAAGCCGGCACCACCCATTTTCATATAAATATACCATACAGAATCACAATATAGTCAGTTATTGTTTCAATACTCAACAAGTATCGTTCTTTAAACGAACCTTCAAAACCCGCGCACAACACGAGGATCTAATAAAATTTAGTCCATGTTTAAATAAACTGCAGATTTTCAATGCTAAAAACCAAATAATCATGCATTCAATCCCAGTGCTTTGCGAACAAAATAAAAACAAACATGGACTCCAAAACAAATCCACAGCCTGCCTGATTTCCAAACATGCAACATGGCGCGGAAAATTGCGAAGGCGGTGTTGAAGTGCTCTAGTCCTCTCAGTTTCTATCTCGTCTCCATTTTTACCGAGTGAAAAATGGAGAAATAACAAAATGAGGTCAAAATTTAGAACTCGAATTTCGAGACTAGCTGGACCCGGAACAACAGCTTGGCCTATTATTTATATTCTCCGTTTGGCTCAAAACAACCCATTGGTTGAACTGATTTGCAACCGACGACATGAGTGATACCAAGTTAATTAAATTAAAATAAGATTAACAATTAAATATCTTTGTTTTGATCGTTACCAACGATGCGTAAAGTGAATGATTAGCTAAATTATATTTGAAATAATTTAAATGATTGGATTTATCAAAGTAGAACTTTTAAAATTCTCATTGTTCGAAGTACCCTCTACTATGGCTAATTATCGGTCGTTAAAATTATGTTAAAATATTTTTCGGGGAAATTACTAAAAAAATATATTTATCGTAACTAACCGCTACATTTTAATTTTAGGAAAATTAGGGTGAGGCATTAATTTCGCAGTTATAATACTCTCTACTTTTTTTGATTTTATAATGATCCATTAAAATCATGAAAACTCATGTGATAAATGTCTATTTTACATGATATTTTTATATAATTACGTGATAAATACAGTTGTTACCATAAATGTATGACTGAATGTTGATTGACAGTGAATATAACCCGTGGAAAAATTCCAGGCCTAATTAGCTTAATCGCGTAAAAAATTAATTCATTTTTTGATATTGTTTTGGAGTTGTGCGGCAATTTCGATGCGAGCTCAGACAAACATTTGTATAATCTTTTGAAAAAAAGGTTTATCAAAAAAATATTAATTAATTTCTTAATTTTCTTGTTTCAGATGGACAAGCGAATCATTTGCATCTGTTCAACAATAGGCAACAACCAAAGAAAAAAAGAAAATCTAGAACGGCCTTCACAAATCACCAAATCTTCGAATTAGAAAAAAGGTTCCTTTATCAAAAATATCTATCTCCGGCGGATCGGGACGAAATCGCGGGAGCTTTAGGACTTTCCAACGCGCAAGTGATAACGTGGTTTCAAAATCGGAGGGCGAAATTAAAAAGAGACATGGAAGAATTAAAAAAGGACGTGGAATCTGCGAAAATACTCACCGCTCATAAGTCTTTCTTAGAAAACGTTCAAGATTTAGGGATTCTAAAGAAAAAGAACGTTCCAAATCATTCGGACGATGAAAAAAGTTGTAGCGTTCCGAGTTTAGTCATTCCCGTCGTGTCCTCCGATAAATAAAACAAAAAAAATTTAAGGAGGTTGTGATTTTTTTAATTATAAAATGATATTTAAATGTGCAAAATTGCAAAGTGCTATCTATTGCGATACTGGCCGATTCCGAGACAGCAAAAATTTTAAAAAAAAGCATTGCCATAAAAGTTTTTTTTCTCTCTTGTGAATCGACTTTTCAAAAAATCCCGGTTTTTTGGTTTCGTGATATAACCTTTAAAAAAAGCAGTAAAAAGGTTTAATGAAGTGGCTACAAGGCACGATAAATATTTCGACAAAGATAACAGGGGAATAATTTCATTTGGAGGAAAAGCATTTATAATAACGTAATGTAATAGCCTGGTTACTTTCCACGTTAATTTTGTAATAAGTCTCTTATCCGCTAAGAATAAATTTTTTTTTTAATACTTACCCTTTAAGCCGACGTACAGGATTGTTGTGTTTCATGCGATGCGTGTGGCTGCGAATTTAATTATTATAAGCTGTAACAGATAAAAAAGACTTGTATTAATATATATGATTCGATTTAATGGCGCATATTTTTTGAAGCAAAGCTTTGCGCAAAACGTTTTAACGCGATTTGGTTTAAAAACGTTTCATTTTTCTCTCAGCCAAATTCTTTTAAAATTGGTTGAGGCAGGCGTAATATTTGTCGAATTCAATATGATCCCTGGAATTCAGCCATGTTGCAGGGTTATTATTCGTTCAGCCTGTGGATAATTTTGTCAATTATAAAAATAAGAGAAGCAAACCTTCTTTAAAGATCGGATCAAAATTTTGCCCATCTGAACTGATGAACTGAAAATTAAAATATTATGCATTTAACATTTGCCACAAAAACAAAGATAGTAGTTAAAATAGTTCACGGCCTGGACTGATTTTTAAACATGCACCATGGCACAGAGTAATATTTAAAGCGGTGTCGAAGTGATCCCTCCATCCCAATCTAGTTTCTACAGTCTTTTCATAAATGCGACTTAATACTTTTTTTAGTATTTAGATGCTTACTAAATTATTAGCAATTTTTATTAACTTATTACAAAAATTCTGCTCTCAAAATGTATATTTAAGCTACTGACAATACATGAAAGTTTACTGTTGCAAGTTTACGTCAAAAAACGATGAGAATCTTGAGACTTTTCAACTCAGTTCAAAGAATATATTTATTTCTGGTCTATGCTTCCTTTCAATTCTAAAAAAGGTCAAATATTTTTTTTATTGCCACGAACAATTTTTCATTAAAATTACTAAAATGTTTACTTAAACATCTTTTCAAATTAAAATTTTACTGCTGAACTTTTTAAATCTTTATAAAAACCAAAAGACTGATTTTTAAATATTATTGGAATAAGAGATCTCATATTCGCATTGGATGCATCACTTTGCAAATAACTGAACAAAAAATGTATACTTGTAAAGAAAAAATGAGTAAATAAAGAATGAAAACATAGCCGTTTATGTATAATTTTTTTATGTATGTATACTGTATATGTGTATATTCGATTATGTTGTTTAAATTGTTAGCTCAGTCATATAATTTATTATATTTGCAAAATTTTTATCGGCTTGAGTTTATGATAAAAAAAAAAGCGAAAGAGAATAAAAACCGGTGCCATTTTGAGCTCAAGAAATTAAAACCTAAAAACCAATGCCGTATAGTAGAAAAAAATAATTTTTTAAATAAAAAAGCGCACACTTCATGCTGCAAAATGAAAAAAAATTCATTCTTTGAAATTACTATTAAATGATCCATGAGATATGTGAAAAATCTGGAAAATTTTACTTGTAAACGTTTAGCATATGGGCAGTTTAAAAAGAAATTCATTAATATAAATGTTACGCGACACTCTTGAAGCTTGACAGATCGATTTCTTTATTCAAAATCGGGAATTTTCTTTTAAAAAAGAAAATGTAAATAATATAACGTGTAGCATCGATATTTGCAACGGATACGTGCCAATTCCTCGTAGTTTAAATATTAAAAAAAAGAGTTTCCGTTGGAAAAATCGATTTGTAGCGTCATACCACTAGATGTTCCATATGTTACGTCAATAGGTGAAAAAATTGTACTTACTTTATAATTGTAATTTTAATATTTGTCAAAAAAATTAAGTAAAATAAATTTCCTTATTTATTTTAAATTCTTTGAGTTTCATTTTTTTTATCGTTTCCTTTGTATTTGAAATTTCGGATCAAAAATAACGTGGAAACGTGTAAAGCAGGAAGTTCCGTTGTAAATAAATAAAAAGCTTTAATCATTCGAAAGCGGAGCTTTGATATAACGTAAAGCGTCATTTCCAAGAAGGACACGTCAACAAGATCAAAGAGATGCTGCGACGTCTATTACTCTGCTGGTAAATGTAAAACTTTTTAACTACACCATGCGAAATTGTATTTAATATGTTACTTTATTATTTTTTTGGTGGAAGCCTAAAAGAAGGGACCGTTTCTAGCCAAAGACGACAAAAACGGATCGAAAGCCCTAAAGCGGTTGCCGGTGAAAATTTCAACTGTAAACATCGGACAACATATAAAAAAGAGCAGAGTGTTACGTGAAAAGATATTTAATTGCCGCTTTTTAAAGGCCCTCACTAATTAACTAATCAAATGAAAAGGAGACCACATATGATGAAAAAAAGAACATAAACGCAGTGTAATGTTAAGCTTTACAATTTCGACACGATGTATATTTATAATTTCTAGTTTCTCTTTGACTCAAAGAACCAACTTGTAATAATATTGTAATAAGCGTTGCATTTATGTCAATGAATCCGTTCGTATAGCGAACGCTTCTTGGAACGGCTTCTTTTGACTTTTGTTTTCTCTTTTACTTTCTATTCTCAATTCATTAATATTAAAAGTTAACCTGGCTTTTTCTTCCCTAAGTTTAGCTTCTGGAATATCGAGCACAGAAGCGGCAAACGCTAGGTTTTTGTCTCTTGCCTCTTTACGCTCGTCTCGTAAGTTAAGCATTACGGAACGACATTTTAAGAGTTCCCGATGCAGACGGTACCTATATACGATGGTTAATATTATAAATCAAAAAAAGAAGAGAAAAAAAAACCACACAAAATGTATGTAGAGGGTCGGCGCCTTTGTGTTGCCATACAAGGAAGTTGCGGTTGCTTCAGAAGAGGGGGAGTAGGAGAAACGAGGCAATAAAAAACTTCAATAAGGTAGCTAACCCGCCTAGCCTTTAGAACTGGATTCTACAAAATGCTCAATCTGTCAGTCAGTCTGTCTGTGGTTTATCATCATCATTTTTATAACATTATTGGCTAATTTCTTAACGAGAATCTAACCTAAATTTTGCACGGCAAAAATTTTGCGAAATCTCATTTCATTATTTAAAAGAAATTGGTTTTAGAAATTCTTACAATTTCAAGTTAAAGTTTTTCACAAATATTTTACGTTAAAAGTTGAATTCCATAAATAGTCAGAAAAATTTTATGAACGTAAAATGTCGGGAGCTAAGAATGCACTTCTGCATAACAAGATGCATAACTTGCGTTATCCAGGAAGAGGCTATGCGATTGGCGCCAATTTAAAATAAATGGGGATCGTAGCGACACCTCTTTGAAGGAGGCGGAACTTTCTTGCCAACAAGTTTCCAGCACTGACGTGAGAGCGCTTCGAGTAATCACGTTAAAAATATAACCTCACGCGAGTTCTGTTAGATGGCAGAAAGGAGAGTTTTCAAAAAACAAAGTTTTTTCCTTTAAACTTTCATTTTATCAATCAAAGCTTGATTGAGTTTGTTGGTACAGAAAATGTTGACCTTTTTACCTAAAAAAGTCTTGATAAATTTTTTCCTACTCTAGTAGCATTCAAGCTGAGACGTTCGAGAAAGTTAAGAAATGTTACTAAGTTTCAGGTTTCAAAGATGAGGAGATTTTACGGTTTCTGAAACGTACAATACGATTTGGATACTTGGTACTTACTTGTTTTCTCGATCTTGGTATTCTAAAATTTCCAGGTAGTGGCGGATTCAAGAATTTTCCAGAGGCAAAAAAAGGTTAATGTTTTAACTGCCCTTTGGAGCCGCAAATGAGAGCTGAACTGTAACAAAAATTTTCCACGTCACTTCATCACTTGCTAAAGGTAACTGCTTTAAAGTTCCATTTGATTAAAAATTTACTCACCCATTAACTTCTATTCCTGAAGGTTGTAAACGAAAAAGCAATCGAAAGCAAAGTTGGTTACGCTTTTACTAGCTGAAAAAAGAACTACCTCAAGAGGAGAGCTTGAAAAACTATCGAATTATGAAACTCTGGAAGGTAGCCCAAATGCGTTGAATTCGTCAACAACGATTTAGCTGAAGTATAAGTTTGTCAACTGGAAAAAGGAAGAAAAAAGGCGAATCAGTTTTCGAACAGCTGTGATTTCAAACTTGTCTATGGAAAAAAACGCTAATTATGTGAAAAAAACGAAGACAAATACACCCAAGAAATATATTTCACACAAAAAATACTGCAAATGGACCCAATGCAAAAAATCAATTATCCGTAAAATAAACAAAAAAATATTAACCATTTTAAAAATGTATCAAAAATACATTTAAAATTTTAGTGTCTTTAACCCTAATTAGTGTCAAATGTCAATGAAGGAATTACCTCCAAATTAACTGGCTACCTTTCCTCTTTAAAAGAATTAATCCTCTGTGAGAAGATTGGCTTAAAGTCTAATTATTTCAATACTACCTTCAAATTGGGGTGGGGATAATACAGACCCTAAATTAAACATTTAATCCCACTTAGGTATATCAAGGTGATTGCTCTTCGTTTGTGAGCAAATCTATTTAACGGAGCCACAAGAATAAACCTGCCACATTTCAGGTTCAGGTGCACATGGGAGTGAATGTAAAATTTCTGTCATCTGGGTCTGAGCCCTCAAAGTGGTTGCGTTGCAAAACTGAAGTTGCAGAGCCTATTTCTACTATTGTGATAAAAGGAAGTACATTTTTGTGAAAATAAAATTATTTATTCAGAAAGTATTAATAGCATGTTGGTAAGTTATTAAAAAAAAATTTTAAACTTTTTTACTACTAAATAGATTTTAAGTGAAAATGCTGACAGGTTGGTTACTTTGTGGCACGACACTGTCTAGCATGTACAAGTATTTAAAATTAACCAAGCAACATGTAGAGAAAAAACGACACATTTTCCAAAAAAAGTTTTCAAAACAGATTTGTAAATTAATTCGTCGATCTTGAACCGAGAAAAAAGAAATCTAAAAAAGATTCTCGTAAACTGATTTTGTATTCAGAAAATGAAGTTGATTTTCCTCCCAACCATTTCGGGGGCTCTCGGTTAAAGAGGAACTTCAGAAATTTTCATGACAGAAAATTTCTCTCTTTTCCCATTTCTTTCGAAATATAAAAAAGGAGGGTTCCCCATAAGACATAGAAAGCCAAACCTCGTCTTGTTAACTTGAAAATCGTAAAAAATAAATATCTTAGCGAATCCTCGTAGGATGAACGTGGTCGCTTTCATCCTTTCATTTCTATTGAATTTTCTTCTTAAAATAAGTTTTAATAAGAAAATCACGGTTGTCTAACACTTTGAAAACAAATTTTAAAACATTTTCTTCTAAATTATACCCTTTGCTCTTTTACGATTTTCAAAAGTTCGAAATTGGCTAGTTTTAGTCTTAGCACTTTGAGACGTTAAAGATTTAGTGATTTTAACAGATTTGCATTTTAAAAAGGCATCATGGGATTAAAATGAACTTATGTCTAATATAAACGGTTACTTTTTAAAAAGGTTAACAACTTGAGTTCATAATCAATAATTTGGGCAGAAACAAATCGAATCTCATATTGATCTCTTAATAGTTTAAGAAAATATTTAATCGTCATAAATTCCGCCTTCTCGTTCCCCTAATATTTGGATCTTTATTGATGTAAGAATGTTGCTAATTGTTAGATGTTAATGATGTTAACATTAAATCAATAAATCTTCCGGTAGCAGTCATTTTTGTTAACAACTATTTTTATTATAAATGTCCCTGCTTTTGAAGTCGTGAGCCAAATAAAATTTTCAACCTTTTACCGCGCCTGAGGACACTTAAAAAATAAGCTTTTCCTGTATATATTTACACCCTCCCGCATAGTTTAAGTTGAACTTTAATTCGGAAAAGCTCTCCCTCCAACAAAAAAACCAGAAAAAAGAAATTAATTAGCATTGTAAGAATATCGGCAATCAAGCTTTGCAAGAAAAAAAAAGGTTTAATGAAGTGTAAGGACCACAATTGGAAATAAATTACAGTTGATTATACAAGGATTATTCCGTTAGATAACCGGAATAAGAACAGGGAAAAAATAAAAATTTCCTTCTTGTTAAATTTTCTAAAAGAAGGTCCTAAGAAACCGTAAAACTTCAAACGGAAACTCGTGATGGGAATCGTTTTTTCTCTCGTCGGTTTTTGAGTGAATAAGAAAAGGTATTTCAATTGAAGGCTTCGTATTGTCGGAAAATTGTTTCAAATTAAAACGGACTTTTTTTCCTATTGAGTATTTCTCGGGTGAAAAAGTTCTTTTTCGTTCTTTCGACCCAAGTGCATGCTCGAAAGCAGAGCCGTACTCGGTCGTTTTCTTTCATCGTTTCGCATTCGATCGGAAAAAAAAATCCCAATCCGGGACTGAGGACCTCCGATTCGAACAAATCATATAATGAAACCAGATTGCCCACAACTTTATTTGTGAGACGTGCTAACTGATTCAAAGGGACAAAAGAGCATTTTCGTTGAAGTAAACTTTACGAACTAGCTGCAATAAAACTCGAGCTAAGTTTCTTATAAAAATATATATTTCTAATTTCTATAGGCAACGCGGATAAAACGATTAACGATTAACAATTTTTAACGGCGCCGTTAAAAAAAAGCTTTGCATTTTTTACCTTAATAAATTGAAAAAATGAATGATTTGTTACGAGGATGTCATAACTATTTCATTTATTAATATTATTTTAAGTAATCAAGGACATCCTCGTAGCCTCCCTTGTCGGTCCTCAGGGTAGGAATTTCCCTTTTTATTCTTGTAACTTCTTATATAATTGTATTATTTTCCATTCTCCACCCTTCCCTGAGGGTCGGCACCGCCACATATAAATACTTGTAATTACGATTAATAAAACAGTTCTTCGTTAATACTCAAGTAGTATATTCATTTAAGCACCTTCGAAAATCCTCGCGCAACAGATTTAAAAAAACTTAAGTAATGCGATTGCATAAAAAAGTTTTCGTGTATTTGAGGACCGAACTAAAAACTTGGAAAGCGCACGTTATAACCGCTTCATTATCAAAAAGATAGTACAATCAATGAGCAATTGTAACAAAAACCAGGAATAATTAAAATTAATGACTGGGGATGTTTAGTTAGAAATCGTTTAATTTGAGCGACTGTTTTTAAGATTGGTTTTCACGAGTTCTTTTTTGCTTCACTGCCTATAGTAAAGGAATCAATATGAAATCTTTATGGCTGTCGTATCCTTTGGGAAAACAGACACCCTGTAGACGTGGCAATCTCGTAAGAGGAGCTAATACAAATCTGAATTGTATATTTATTTAACCCGGGGAGGGGGAAGGTGTTCCCGAGTTTACAAAAACAACTAATTTTGTGAAAGGGTTATTCACGGATTTTGTTTATAACATTGTATTTTAAATGAGATTTCAACGATTTCCAGATGTCCCGGCTGTGCCTTTATTACAAAAAAAATTTACGTCTCAATTTCATTGAAATCCTTCAACAGAGGATCCTACCGCTTAATGAAATGCTTTAATCAGCATACTGGATAGAGCAAATGAATTTTTAATGTTTATCGTGTTTTGAGGAATTTGTGGTGTCAGAAGTGGGATCCGCGAAAACGGGAGAAATCAACAAATATTTTCTTCATCGCGAGTCAAATAATGCAATTCATAACTGTACTCTTCGTTGCCTTCGCAGCAGCGATATTCCAAAACCAACCAGACGAAATCAAACCAATGATTACTGAAATTCCGCCTAATTCTCCACTCTACTTCGAGTACAGAGGATCCGCCAAACATCTGCTGGGGCAATGGAACGCCGTCTCCTATATTAATCTGACAAAACTTGAGGAAGCTTTCCAAACAAGCGTTCAAATAGCAGCAAAGACATTCGCTCATTGTGAAGACAATCCTATCTTCAACGATTACTCTTTATGTCAAGCTGGTAGACAAGAAATCCAATACAAGATCAAGGATATAAATACCAAAAGAGCCACTCTCCAAGATTTAACAGACTATGATCAGTTAGATGAGTCAGTACCTCCAACCAAAAAAGTGCCAGCCTCCAGAACGAAACGTGGACTCCTCGATGTCATCGGCTGGGGACTAAAATACTAAAAAAGGTGACTTGTGGGCTAGTGGACAAACAAACAAAAGAACAAAGAGAGCAAAAACAAAGGCCGTTATCCAGCCGATTTTTAAAATGTTTGGGGAAACATGGTGGCCAGAAGCGCTACTACCCACATTTTTAGAAAGATGGTCGGCGACCCAAGCCATCATCTGGGACAACTCTATGTATCGATACATAGACCCTTACGAAAAAGTGAAACTGACATCAAGTCCAATAAATACAAGTGTTAAGGATGACCTAAAAATAGGCATCCTTATAGCTTCTCTACCGGCGCCTGGGGATGACAAATTCCCCATCTCGTCACCTTGTTTTGTTTTGTATCAAGCAAGGTAAACGACGACGAGATGGAAATACCTCATCCCCTAAGGATGCCGGCACCACCCATTTTCATATAAATATACCATACAAAATCACAATATAGTCAGTTATTAGTTATTATCTAAATACTCAACAAGTACCGTCTTTTAAAAACGATCCTTCACAAACCGCGCGCAACACAAGTGTTCCGCCTTCCGAATTCGAAATAATAAAAAAGTGAATGAGTAAAGCAGTAGTCCTGGTTTTGTTTTATGTTATGTTTACGTTTTTTGTAGCATCAAGTCGTTTTGCGAAATATATGTCAATCGGTAATTTTAAATACAACTTTTCATTTATTTAATCGATGCTGATCAAAAGAGAGGATAGCACAACAAGCCTGCTCAACCATCAAATCACAGTCCATCGGCAGAGCTCACTCGCGATGTCCAAGGAAATTTTTCAAATGTTTTTCGAAGCCTGGTGGCCAACACGACATCTGCCATATTTTGACGAACCGTGGGCATGGTATGACTGCGTCATCTGGGACCGCAGTCAGAGCCTCACCGCCTGGCTCCAGACATTCCATTCCGATCCGCCTGGTCGACTTCAAGCGCCGGACTGCATATGCGATTGCTGTCACAATACAGCAAGACAGGAAAATTATTTTGGTGGTTACCTTGATGATAGACCTTGGTGATAACTTAAATATCTTTATTATAAAATTTTTTTCTAAATAACCGTACATCGAATTTAAAGGTATTTGTTTTCCCTCGTGTGTAAGCAGCCGTTCGGCTTTTTATTTTTCTTGAACGTTAAGATTTTCGTATTTTGGAGTTTTTATTTGTAATGTTTCTTTTTAGATGTTTTTATTTCTGATGATGGGCGGCTACGTGGAATGTAAGCCCGAAGGACACCGCCACCCTCATATTTCCAAACATGGGGTCCTACTGAGAACGAGTCAGCAACACCACAAGGTAACAACTCCAGAGAACCGCCACTCGTCGAAGCCCCCAAACAAGCCTTCGTCCTGACGAGAACGAGTTCACACCGCTACAAGATAGAGAAATCAGCATCTCTGACAGAATCCGGGCTATTCAAAACGGCCCGTCTGAGCCCGCAATACAACACGACAGCTCCAGAGAAATCACCATTTCCGACAGAATCCGGGCTATTCAAAACAGCCCGCCACCGCTTGTCGAAGCCGCCCAAACGCGTCCTCGTCCTGGCTTCAGGGGACGCCCGCTCCGCCGCTAATTTGTAGTAAGCCTCATTCAACCGAAATTTTTTTTTATTTTCCTTTATTTTTTCTAAAATTTTATTTTTATATATATGTTACTTGGACGGCCTTCTTTAAAGGGGGGGAGTGTTACGAGGATGTCGTAACCATTTATTAACCATTTTATTTCAAGTAATCAGGGACATCCTCGTAGCCTCTTTTGTCGGTCCTCAGGGTAGAAATTTCCGTTTTTATTTTTGTGATTCTTTATATAATTGTTATGAGGATATTAATCATCAGACCTTGATGATTACTTAATTATCCTCATATCGCTCCTAGCCCCATCTCCTACAGGGTTGCGGGTTATATTTTAACCACCAAGGTTAAAATATACCACCGTAAACATCCCTAGGAGATGGGCCCCACCCATTTTTGTATATAAAGTAAAGTATTATCCCAATAAAGTCAGTCTTAAATTATAATCAAAACGGTTTACTTCAATTATTCAATACCCGCGCATAACACATACACGAAAAGCTCCTAAACCTCAAAGTGGTGTAAGAACTATTATATTGGTGTCAGAAAGCAGGCCTTCCGCTGTTGCCTTCCGCAACACATTTTTAGTAGACTGAAATCAGAACCAACTGACTCTTGCTCGATTCGATCGCAACAATAACACTGAAAATAAAACGCGCCTATTGAAAAATTGAAGAATATAGGATTTAAAAGCTATTAAATGTATAATATTAACTAATTTATCATAAAAGCTTGCGCTAATTTCAATTTAAAACTCCCAACAGGGGACAAAAGCGGTTATTACGTAAATGAAATCGGGAAACTTTTATTCTTTTTAAAACCAGAACCGAGCAACTCGTATTTCCTCTTTGCATTAATTTATCACAAGAATTTTCCCCTTTTAAAAAAATTAAGCGTATTTCCGCTGATTATTAAGTTTTACAGTTCCACACTTTTAAAATAACAACTTTATATTATTAAAATTTGATTGCATACTTTTGTTGTTATTAAATTAAGAGTGCACAAATGTGACAGTCCAGTAAATGGATTTACATCGTTTTGTGTAAGGTCTTTCATTTCTGCTGAGTGATTATTAGCGGCGATGGAAAATCGTACAAGGCACCATCTTCCACTGAATGTCACACTACTCATAATCACTTTTTGAGACGTTAAATGTAAAAAATCGAGTCTCTGATTTATTTCCTTTGAATTTATATAGATGCTCCAACCTTAAACGAAAGAAAAGGATACGAAAAAAAAGTATGAATTAATTACCGAGACCGGAAGACGTGTAAACAAGACGAGAAGACAGAACGGTTTATTTTAAAGTCGCAAATACATCATCACTTTGAAGAGCTGTTAGTATAATCAACAAATAATGGTATTAGAAGTGTTAGGTGATGTTTAGCATGTAAATATCTGATATTCGATTACCTAATATTTATGCGTTATAATGAATCGGGATTAAAGCCACCGGTTTAGGGCTGAATTCCATCGCGGCAGGGGAGCCATTAAGGGTGGTTTTCGGATAAGTGAGTTTAACACTTAGGAATGGCGCCACGTCTTGCTAAATCGGTGTTTTATACAAATCACGGAACCTGAGATGTTACGTATGAACAAATAAACAAACTCAATCGAAGGGAAAAACCTTTAACGATTTTTAATTATTCGATCGAATTTCTTTTCGAGACACCGTATCGATCCACGAAAAATTGTTAATATTTTGGCTTAATATGTTTGATTGGTATAGCTGGTAATTAACGTTATTATAAACAAAGTATGTGTGGTCGGTGGTTAGTGCAGCATATGTCTTCAACTTTAACCTGTTCGTCTCGATCATGACACATACATTGTTGCTGAGCGTTTTTATTATACTAAGAAACTATCTCAGCTCATAAAATTTTCAGAATTCTCGAATTTCGGATTATACCATCCTCGTATAATTTATTTGTGGTTTACAAACCTTATGCCGCAAAAAATGATCACACAAAGTAGGAAGAAAACTCTCCGCTTTCATTCTCAGCCTCACGATGCTATTAACATTGAAATACAATACTTGAGTTAGAATTGTTTATAAAAGTGTTAAACACCGACTCATCTTCTACTCATATTTGTGGAATATAAACTCATTTATCAACACTCATCTTCCTTTTTTTTAAAACTTTTACTTTTGAATACAGGGTATCGATTTTAAAACAACCTTCATTATTTTATACTTGGCACGACTGAATAGTTTTTTATTTGCCAATTTTCTATAAGTAAGTGATAAATTGATAAATTGACTTGCTTTTAAAATGGAAAATAAACCGCCTACGTACCGGCAATTATTAACACGAGTTTTGTGTTTTCTTTTTTTCGTTTAATTTTGTTCCAAGAAAATAAAAACATTTCGCATCATGTACTAAATATCAACTCGATATCCATGGCGTTCCGGAATCACCGCCTAATGTAATGCCCCAATATTCCATTTCTTTAGACCATGTTAAGGATGACCTAAAAATAGGCATCCTTATAGCTTCTCTACCGGCGCCTGGGGATGACAAATTCCCCATCTCGTCACCTTGTTTTGTTTTGTATCAAGCAAGGTAAACGACGACGAGATGGAAATACCTCATCCCCTAAGGATGCCGGCACCACCCATTTTCATATATAAACCACGTAAAAATCTCAATATAATCAGTTATTAGTTATTATCTAAATACTCAACAAGTATCGTCTTTTAAAAACGATCCTTCACAAACCGCGCGCAACATAATGTTTCTGGATTATACGGGAATGGGGTGACCATTTCCTGCATCCTTTTGGGTCACCGTCAGGCTGTGTCCCAAATCATCTACAGCTTAAATGGCCGGGGCCTACACGAGGCCCTGTGTGATAGGAGCGATGTTGAGGGAGGTGAGGCAGCAGTAGTTGCTGCGAGTCAGGATTTTCGCGACTCGAACAGCAAATCAGTCTACAATCGTCCAAGCAACAATCAGCAACCTCAACAGGACCCTCACATCTCTCCAAATCCATGAACAAGCTTTTCGAAACAACTTAGTCGCATTCAAGAATTACACTGATAACGTAGAAAGTCAAGTCTTCAGTCTAGAACTTCGAGATCAAGTCAACAGGCACTTCATTGCCTTGTCAGCAGTGCTAACAGACTTAAACGACGAACTATCCATCCGGATAGACTATATATTAAGTTTTGCCCCTACAGTTGGAATTTTTTATCAGGAATTTCCTTATTAATTTATTTTTTCAAATTGAAAAAATAAATTTCTCCATAGACTCTATCCTCGCTAATCACTTTCCTAATGGCATCCCTGCAATCCATTTAACACATATAAATCCAATTTCGTTAGACCAAATCCAACTTGATCAATTTTCCAAATCCTTAAAAGATCTCCGCCTTAATGCCGATCATATCCTACACAACAAAGAGACAGCCCGTCAAGTATCATCCCTAGGAATAATCCTTTACATCCTATTTGCCATCCTAGGACTATTTTGCCTATTAATCCTCACATCCTGGGCTCGTCACATATACCGTTCCTACATTAAAGTCCGTAATTCCGATCCGGAAGAGCCTGAGATTCATCCCTTACAAGAAATGACCGTTAATTAATCAGCCTAAGAAAGAGTGAATTGAGGTCAAAACCGGGTATCAATTACACCCAGAATAAAAACACCCTGATCCACCAAGCCAAATCACAGTCGGTAATATGCGCTTGAGTGTATTCATCGAGTTCAGTAAGCAGTAGTTACTTTTCTTTTTTTCAAAAGAGTTAGTTTTATCAGTTAATCAAAATGAGTGAACGTGCATTTAAACTTTTCATTGAACCATGGTGGCCGTACCACCATATGCCGTTATATCACAAAGAATGACCTATCCAGCTGGCCGATTGCTGGGATAGGTCACTCCATCGCATCAACTGGATTCGGGCTTATGGGAGCGACCCGCCAGGACGCCTGATGACGCCGACCTGCAGGTGCGACTGTTGTCATAATGACTACAGTCAATTCCGCACATTGCGACCTTTGAGGCCACCTGCATGCCTCTGCCATGGAGAACAGGAACCTCGTCCTTGTCAACGCAGTAGAGGTTCCCCGGCCTATTCAAGGCCTCCAACACCAGAATCAAGCCAAAACAGTGACGCAGACGAACGGCCAAGGACGCCTCCACCAGCGTACTCATCAAGAGCCACGGCAGAAGTAGCAACTCAAACAGATGAATGGCCCACATCAACCAGCTCCACACAGGGTATTACGCATCAACCGCAGACGTCAGCATTAACCCAACAACCGGACCAAATACCAGAAATCGAACAAATGACAGCATTGGACCTCAGCCAGCCAATGGACCAAATGCCAGAGCTCGAAGAAACACCATTGACGGACCTCCTACATATGTTCGAAACCTTCGAACAAGGACAGGCTCCAGCAACTCCACCACCACCATCACGTCCGCCACCATTGATAGACAACAGTCCATGGCAAAGAGCCAAGCTCAAGGCCCGACTACGGAACAAAATCCTTGCAAAGCGACCGGACCTCGCGTAAGGACATTATAGTGTAAATAAAACAAACAACAATAGGTGATGGTGAAACAAAAAAAGTGAAAGTGAAAACACAAAAAAAAATCTCTCTATAGATAAGGGTGATGGTAAAAAAAAGAAAAGGATGACTCCCGGTAAAAATTTTTTTTCTTGTCTTCTCAATTTTTTTTTTCAATTTGTCTCTTTGTAACATAATATTTTGGCAATTTTAATGCGGGGGCCTATTTAAAGGGGGGGAGTGTTACGAGATATTGCACTCGATTGCAACTTCTCGTAGAACTCTCTATCGGTCTTCACCTTGGGGAAGTCCGTTACATCATGTTCCGACAAAGTCGGACTGTCACATGATGTAATTTCGGAGAATCCCTTTGAAGACCGATACCACCAATGTATATAAACTCAATATTTTTTCATAATAAATCAGTCTTAAGTTTTAATTCAAAAGTAAAAGTGTTTTTTCATTTTACCAGAAAACTCCGATAAACGTTCTTTAAGACTCGCACAACAGGATCTTTGACTACCAAAATATTCCTAATTACCTTCCCTAGGAGATGGACAACGCCTCTTTGTATATATAAAGGTTTTGATTTTAATAATAAAGTTAGTCTTATCAAAAAGATCTCTTAAATTACATTTCTCCTCACTCAGTCGACTACAACAAATTGGTGTCAGAAGTGGGATACGCAAAATTGGAAAAAGACGCCGCTTAATTCTTTTCCGTGCGAAAAAAAAAAACGAATATCAGCAATGCAAATTTTAATTTTGTAAGTACATATGTTTATATTTCCGAAAAGTGTGATTAGTGAAAGAAAAAATACGAACATGTCAACGCCTACAACCGCGGCTTTAAATTCGGTTTCGGCGCCAGCTCCGGCCCCGGATACACCGACAACCTCGCGACAAGGTACTCCTCGAGTATTACAGTTTCCTCAAACTGAAGAGCAGCTAGATTTAAAAATGCTGTGTAACTTAATCCCGGTTTTCGACGGTAAACGAGAACAACTGATCGAGTTTATCGAAAATGCAAACATGGCATTATCATTGGCAACCGAAAGCCAACAGCGAACACTAATGCCCATTATTATGTGCAAAATTCGGGGAAGCGCGAGAAAAACATTAAAACACAGACCTATCCTGTCTTGGGACGATCTAAAAAGTTTCCTAATGGACACTTTTAGCGATAAGAGAGCAGCTGCCTCTTATCAAATTCAACTGGTAAAAAGCCGACAGGGCAACACGGAATCATCGGCACGATTTGGACGCCGCATCGAAAACGTTTTAGGGTAGGCGTTTTAGGGTTTTAGGCGTTTTAGTAACGAACACGACGGGAAGTCCTCATGCGTCACACAAGGCAACAGGCTATGAACGCTTTCATCAACGGTCTGCAGCCTCGACTAGGTTTTCTCCTCAAAGCCAACACACCACAGTCGTTGGAACAAGCGATCAGCCAAGCCGTCGCCGAAGAAAAGTTACTACAACACTGGCCTACATCCACCTGCTCCACCCAAACACAGGCTGTCACGGATCAACCCCAAATATCAGCATTAGACCTCAGCCAGCAAATGGACCAAATGCCGGAGATTGAAGAAACGCCGTTGAGGGACCTCCTGCACATGTCCGAAGCCTTCGAACAAGAACAGACACCAGCCACCCCACCACCATCATTACATCCGCCACCATTGATCAACAATAGTCCTTGGCAAAGAGCCAAGCTAAAGGCCCAACTACGACGAAAAATCCTGGCAAAGCGACCAGACCTCGCATAAAAACAAAATACTGAAAACAAAAAAAACAAAGGAATATTTTTTTAATTAAAGGTGATGGTGAAACAAAACAAAAAGAGTGAAAGTGAAAACAAAAGGGAGGGCCCCATTAAACTTTTTGCCCATGGACCCTCGAATTCTGCGCTATGTCAGTGAACGAATGAGTTCCCGGTAACTTTTTTGCTTTGCTTTAGCTTTACATAAATTATTTTTGTTTGTAAATTAAAAGGGGACCTATTTAAAGGGGTAGGGAGTGTTACAAGAGTAATGTTCCACAATGTTGCAATACTCTTGTGGCATGCTCTACCGTATTTTCATGGGTTATCCCATTACATCATGCTTCGGTCAAAACCAGAGCAAGGTTATGATGTAATGGCAATTGATTCAACCCTTTGTGACAAAGGGTACCGCCATTGTACCACAATTGTACCACAATTGTATATAAACTCGAATTTTTATCAAATATAATAAGTTCTCAGTTAACAGTGGAAGAGAATTAGTCAATTTTCAAAGCACGATAATTGCCGTCAAACCCGCGCAACACATGTATTATTTGTCTCATGTAAACTAAAAATGGGTTGCCACGAAAACAATTTTTAACTTATGGAAAATGGCGTTCCTGCTTTTTATTTTTTGAAGAGACAAATAGTAGAGTTTAATGATGACCTTTTTGATCCTTTTTTTCTTGGCCTTATAGTTCTATTGTCAAATTAAAATTGCATCAAATAAAATCGGAGAAAATAAAATGCGGAGAGAGCAAAAAAATTAAGCACATATATTTTTAACATTGTTTTTAATTATGCTAAATTTTATCAATTTAAACCAATCGAACATAACTCCTTTTCTAGAATATAGATACAAGAGAAGCTAATTAATAAAAATTTTAATTAAGTTCTTTTGTTATTTTTTTTATAATCTACAATCGTCTTGTATCAAATCCCATTACATTCTGAAAATCACTAAATATTTTATTCAAAATGCAAAAATATGCGAATGTCCCCTTAAGGTGTGCCAATAGGAGAATCCAATTCGATTTCGCTTCCGACGTCTATATCTGCTGACGGTGGAGGTGAAACCGACGCTGATGGCGAAGGTGATTTTTTACAACTGTCGGCGCTCAAACAGTTTGGTTGGCAAAACAAGGGATAATAATAATAAGGAAAGGGAATATGAGGATACGGAAACGAAGGGATCGATTTTTCGGAGTCACTCATTCCTTGATTTTCGTGGACTAAAACTTTGACCGCTACTTTTCTACCTCCTGCCGACGCGGCATGACGATTTGCACTAACTTCAGCCATTTGCATTTGCTTTCGTTTCGTTTTATATCTCCGATTTTGAAACCAAATTTTCACTTGAGTTTCCGTTAATTTTAAAGCATTTGCTAAATCCGTCCTTTCTGGCCCGGATAAATATCTTTGCTGATTGAATCGCCTTTCTAATTCGTAGACTTGAGAATGGGAAAATGCAGCTCTGCTTCTTTTTTTCCGTTGATTTTGAACTAACTCGGTTTTGTAAGGTTCTGTTTTGCCAAACATTTGTCTATGCATTTCCGGTTTTGTTAAATACGTTTTATTTATTAAATACGAGGACGGGATTTCTCCTGGTTTACCAGGGTAGAGAATTTGATCCGGATGTTCGGGTTTGACCACGTAATTCTGAGCGTACGATGAATCCTGGCTAATCCTTTCTTTTAAATCTAATTTTTCTAGCAGCTGATGCGGGTGCTTTGAAAAAATAAAATTTTCCTGTTGGCTCCGCGAATTTAATAAATTTTGAGCTGAGCTGTTTGCCAAATACATTAATTGAAATGGTTCGTTTTCGTAAGGAGGCGATCTTCTGAAGCTTTCGTGATCTGAAAAAAAAAAAAGGTAGCAATTAAAACCAGATCGCTTTATGAATGGGGGCATCTTTATTTCGTGCGGTAATCGATAGGTCGTATGCATGCTCCTGTTCTCTTTATGGATTGACGTCATTGAAAAATGATTTAGAGTTATCTTAATAGCATGATCTTTAAAAGGCGCTATGGGTTCTTACTCGAAGGATTTTTTTGTGCCCTTATTCAACGAGGGAAATCACAAGTATTGGTAAATAACTTTCAAGGATCAATTTAAAGCAATCCAAATGTTTCGTATCATAAGGGTATAACTTCTTTCTGGAAAATTTAAAAATAAAATTTAAGAATTAACATTTGTTTTGGAAATAACCGGAATTTCCCCAGATAATTTTGCAGAGCTTACATTAAAACACAGATTTTTTTTCCCTGTATTTTTTAGTAGCTTTCGGCAAATCTTCAGCAAATTCAAAGTAGATTATGTCATTATTGCATGACATCATCGGGGGAAATTCAAGTATTTTAGAAAGCTCTTTGAAATCAATTTAGTTTAAAAATGGCGGACATGACTGACACACTTCAAAACAATTCAAACTTCTTGATGGCATGCTTCCTAATCTATCATTAACTGTTTTTTGTAAAGCTCTTCTCTGATTTCCTCTTTAATCAACATTTTATAACAGGGAAGGATCCCGGATACTTCCAGGAATATCGGATATCTGCTGCAGTTCTAGTTGGACCATTTTCATTGCATGACGCGACGTCTCGATTACCGATATCGTTTTAAAATTTAAACAAAAACGTAGTTGAAGAGGAGGAGACGGGCGGAGTACGAGTTACCATCACATATTAAATAAGGATGAGGACGTCCCTGAATGTCGCGAGTCCGGAGAGGAGCAGACACTAGTCTGAGCGAATGAAGATGTTTGCTTAGTTGGTCAACACATGTGTTTGCCACTCCATTCAAGTTAAAACGTTAAGTTCAAGAGGCTTCATTCGATTTCAATTGTTTATATTTTGTTCTATCTTTGTTTATCATCTCCTCCTCTTCCTTTTTTTTAACCCTATCGAAAAAAATTTTCTTCGACTTACCTCGATATTTCATGGATTTTCGTCTCATATCCAAAGCTTCTTCTTGCTGTTCCCTTCTGTTCTTTTCCTTTTGCTCTCTCCTTTCTTCTCGGTTCTTCAGTATGTCAGCGATCGAGAATGAGGTAACTTTTGGCATTACGCTAGAAGGAACGGGGCTGTTGCTGCGAGATCCTTCCTTTTGTTCCATTGTTATTTAATTACACATTTACACTTTAAAAAGTTCTATAAATTGGAGCATGTACAATTTTTAAGTTAGTAAAATTCAGATATGGTTCTCATAAATTTCGAAAAGATTTTCTTCAGGCTAAGTTTTTTAATTATGATTTTAGTTGAAGTCGATCTCAAGGAACTAGTAACTACAGCCTTTTCTTATCACTAACAACTTTTGCGAGGATTCGTCTTCTTCAAGAAAACTAATCTTTTTTTGAATAAATTTAATAAAAGAGAAAATGGCTGAGAGAAAAATAATGGAGGCCCTTTAAATTGACGAGGAACCCGTACAAATGCCCGATACGGAATACGGAAATATTCAAAATGGGATAGAACCTCCCCCCAAGTTAAAATCAGTATGGCCGAAAGGCTAATTCCATATTGCAACGGGGCATCGCCGCATCGGTCCAGGTAAAGACTTTTTTCAACTCGGCAGAAACTTCCTTTAACATCAACCCTCCCGATAGCCACCCTCTCTTATTCCAAATTGTTAAAACGGGGAATAGAATGGGAAAATTATTGGCCGAAATTAAAGGCATAATCCTTGCCGATGTAGGCCTGACCGCAGAGGAAGAAAATGGTCCTCCTATTTCTGGAATATGAAACTAATTTCCCTTAATCACAGGAAATTTCATAGGATAAAACCGATCTATTTAAAACAGTACAGGCCAGAAAAAGATCTCATTAATCATAGCCCGAGCGATAGCGCATCTTCTGAAAATGGACTATCGAAAAAGTTCTAGCCAAGTGCACTAATCAAACAATTGTTTTCCTCCTAATTGTTATTATTCATTCTCCAAAATATTGTTTTAAAAAAAATTGGTACGGTACCCAAGAACATTCCTGACAAAAAATGAGAAAAGTGGGAAAATTTGCTGAAAATTTTGTAAAGAGGATTTAGCAAGCTCTATTTTTTTTTTTTTTTTAAAGAAAAAGATGAAAAAATAACAAGAAAATTAAACAGGGTATCAAATTTCATACTGTCAAAGCATTTTTCGCTACTCCTCGTGACATGACACAAAACATTTTTGAATTATTTCGACCGTCAACAATTATATAATTTTTTTTTCTAAGAAATTAGACTGAAAAATTACGATACGATTTTTGAATATTTTATACAAAAAAATTCCAAACTAAAAAGGTCTCCATTACAAATTATAAAAAAAAAAATTATCTGGTTATATTATTTTTAAAAAAGTTTTGTTGCAGGTTATCTGTCTTTCCAATAATTGCAGAAAAACAACAAAAAACCCCATTCAAATAAAAATAATTTCGTTGTTAGATGTTAAAAAATTGCTTCAATCCTTGTAAACAATTATTATTGAACTTATCAGCTTTTTAATCGACAGGTGTACGATTCATTGTAACATTTTCCTCTTAAATTGAAATTCAACTAGTATTAAAAATATTTTTTAACAACATTCCTGTTTTAAAGAATTAAATTTTATAAAAAGGGGTCATTTAAAAATTTTAGAAAATTTAGAAAAGTTTTTCGAAATTAAAGAACCACAACTGAAACTTTTACTCACATTTCTTATTGCACAGAAAAAAAAATTACACACTATAAAAAATCACAAAACCGTGAGTGTTAAACCTCGCTGATTACAAATCCGATAAGGCGATAGAAACTTAAAAACCGTACAAAAAATATTAAAAAGTTTTTTTAGATAGGAAATGTGTCAAACACACAAACTATCTCTGGCATTTGAATCAAAACAAATTCCCTTTCAATAAGATAAATATAACGAAAAAGTTTAAAGGCGTTCGAGAACGGAACGATTAATGGGAGAGCTTACGAAAGCGAAGCATGAGTGACGGAAACATTATCCCTTGGGTTTCCTTGGAAACTGGTGTTGAAAATGGGAGGAGCTTCGAGAAACCTTTAGTTTCTATTAGTAAGCACCGACTTCTTTATTTTTTTTCTCGAGTAAAAATGGCTTTATTTCGTTTTTAAGGAGTAATCAGTCTTTTATACGTTTTTCTTTTAAGGATAGAAGAAGGATTTAGATGTTTAAATAGGCGCGAGTCAAAATTTTCGGCATCGTGAGAAAATGTAAAAGGGCAAAAAAGTGGTTCCAAGTGAGCGTGCCAAGCTCGTTATCACACATTGTTATGACTTGTGCTTCGTTTCGATCACTCATTCGGAAAATTTATTTCTAAATGATAGACTTGCCGGTTCTAGAGGGTGTTATCTGCAATCAGGATTCTCTTTTCCTTGTCTCGGGCGATGTTAAATGCAAAGAGGCTAAATGATTAAAAAAGCAAAAAAAAAAAAATGTTCCCCTTTAGAGATTTACACCCGAGGACATATGCTTAATAAGTTAATGGCTCTTGAAAAGTAATCAAGTCACTCGACCACAAAATCGAGGGGGATGATTTGTGTTCACCCTTCAAAGTCACTCCATTACCATTAAAGATGATATTTCATTGATCCTCATCGATGAAATCAATCACTGTAAACACTACATTTTCTATATAATTTTTTCAATTTTCGTGTAAATTAAATTAAGGCTGAAATCGTTAAACTTTTACCTTTGAAAATTTTGACGACCCTCTTCTACAGGTAAAAAAAAACTTGGGACAGCTTCAGAGGAAAAAAGATAAAACAAAAGCGAGCTTTAGCGAACGTTTTCATAGATTATCTGCTTCTTGATGTATGAATTAATATCCCCTGGATGCTTGACACCTTGATGAAAGTCTGTGCACTTAATTATAATTCCGGTGATTTAGCAAACGGATTAACGATTCAGGTGTACCAAACAAAAGTATATGTATAAACAAGCTGTTCATGAAAAAAATGTTTCTCCGATTACAATTTTGTTAACAACTACTTCAGTCCAGGTCGCGTTTTTTCCTCCCCCCCCCCCCCCCCCAAATAATTTCCGTGTCTCGGGAACATTGTCGTAACTTGAGCCTCGAGTATATACTCATTAGAGGTAGTATACTGTTGTGCCTAAAGTCGTACCGTAGCAATCAGATCTAAATTTAAAAATTAAACTAATTGGTACGGTTAAGTGAAATCGTCGCATTTGTGGGCAGACTAAGTTACGCAACAGACAAGTTACGGATCAGCATTTTTAAAATTCGATAAAGCCTACCATCTCACTTGAGTTTGACAGAAACCGCCTTAATTTACACAACTTTTCATTACCATAAATAAAATAACACAGTGTAATTGTTGTTTCCTTGCAATTGCTTTGTAGTGTGCTCTGTAATCACTTTTCACTATTTACCTTCTCATGTGTAATTTAATGTCAGAATTTTATTATCAAAACAGACATTGACCAAAGGCGATCCTTGGAATCAAGAACAAGCGCTTCTTTATACGATAAGGATTTTTTAAAAGAGATCAGAGATCACAATTTTAGACACAAAAACTTTTTGTAGAAATTATTTCAAGTACAGGATTTCGGAGTAATCGAAATTTGAAGGCAATTAACAGTTTCTTATATTTTCGTGAAAGGTTCAAACGAAAAAAAAAAAGAAAATGAAAAAGTCGAAGGAAAAGAAAAAAGTTAACCAATGGCTTTGAAAGCTTTCAAGCGATTCTTAGCAATCATCAAGCGTAAAGGAAGAAGTTAAGATTACGTGACAAGAATTTCCCGTTGACCAGTAAAAGGAAAAAAAAGTTTCTTCGCATTAGATTTTTCAAAATCATGTCAGAATTATGATCGCAGTTCTGTGTATTTTCTTGTTTAAAGTATAAGCTTTTTATCCTGGAAAATTCTTTAGAAAAAATGTTACAAGAGTGTTGAACTTGATTGCAACACCCTTGTAGGATCCTCTACCCATTACATCGCGCTTCGGATAAACTGATGCAAAGACATTCTGTAACGGTGATTAATCCTTTTGTGGTAAACGGTACCACCAGCATAAACTACCGAATTTTGTCAATAAAAAACAGTAAACTGTAATCAGTCAAACAGTGTATTTCGTTTTTTAGTTTTTAGATCCTTTCCTCAAAAAAAATAAGAGTTGATTATTAGCGACGAGTTTAACATATTCTTTTTTAGAATGAGCTTCCATATTGAAATAAAAATTAGGGTCGAGGAGATATAACTTTTTTCTGAAAAGGAAACCGGATTAAAAAGCTCGATTAAAGTGTGTAAAAAAGCTTCATGTGATTCAGCATGAAAAGAGAACAGCAATTATTAAAACATGAATGTAAACTATATTCAAAGTGAGTGCGAAAGAAAATAAACAAAACATTATTTCATTCAGAAACATGAAATGATTTTTTCACGTTGTACATCCGGTTCCGGTGTCATGGTATTTTCATCATAGATTTAAAGCATTTATGCAAAAACATTCTATCTTTTTCTTGACTTACGACTTTTAAAAATTTTTATGATTGATGAAGCTTCTTCTTTACCTTTATTTTAACTAAAATAAAGGTCTTAAACTAAGTCTTAAAAAATGTGGCAAATGGAATATTGGCCAACGATTAGATCTAAAAGTATAAAGTTTTTTTCTAATCATGATCGTAATCGCTTAATATTTTTTCTTTTTTGGGAAAAGGGAAAGTTTTCTTTATAAAAGCAGTTTAATTTAGGGTCGATAAAAATGAAAAAGATGTTTAAAAAAAATTATTAAAAGAAATCTTGCACCATCTAGCGACACGAGCGCTAATTTTAAACAAGTTTCTAGTTCACGGTTAACCCACAAGCAGCGTTGATGTCCTTTTTTCCCCCTAAACTTTAATGTGACCATTTATTGATAATCGTATGAATTATAATATAATTAATTTGTTGCGATCTTTGCGATCGGGAGAAATGAATATACTATTTTTATTGATCAAACAAATAAGACTGCATGTGGAACAGAAATAAATGCGTTACACGGACGTGTGATTGTTGTGGCACACACAGTTTTATTTTTGGGAAATTTTTCGATCTCTAAACGGAATTGTAAAGAAAGTGTACCTCGAAACGTACCTTGAAGAACCCTCTTCACCCAGCCCAGAAGGCGAACCGTCTGGATACGGAACAGATGAATACGAGTCGGCCGAAGCTGAATAAGGGGCCGAAGACGAACCTACTCAAGATCCATCAGTTAAAACGCCCGAGCTAGACCTGGATGGGTTCCCGCTACCCTTGGCACAGCAAGAACTAAACCCACCCCAAAATCAAGTGGTCCAGCAAGAACAACAATAAGAACCGCCAGCACTACAGGAAATCGAAGCTCTAATCGAGGCCCGACTACAGGCCATTCAGGCCGAATTCGAGAGAAAATCCCTCAGCGCAATCAAGCTCAAGGCACCATGGGCAGAAGAAAGCGAAACATCCGGAAACCATGGCTCCGCCGAGCCAGGAAAAGGTGAATGCCAAACTTTTTTACCTTACAAAGCCACGCAAACGCAAAACAAATTGCAAACCTGCCTTAAGTTTTTCCAACTACTGGAACGTAATAAAAAATTCCAATATTTTAAACTAAGAAAAAAACCATTAAAACTTATCTGAAATCCATTTAAATAAGAAACGGTTTGAACCGAAAAAAAGGAAGAGCCATGTGCTTCTGGAGTCTGTCTGTCACTTTATTCCCGGTGACAGAAAGGTGCCTCGGTTATCTTTTTTTCTGTTTCTAAAACAACTTGACTGAAAGCCCAACACACGTCTGGTTTTTTCTAATTCGTATGTTTTTTATCATAAAAAATACATTCGACCATTCATTTTGATTCCAATAAAAAAATTTAAATTACGAAATTACGATTATATTGGTTTATGAAAGTCTTAAGTATCGAACAACAAAAACAAACTATTAGCAGTTCTTATGATTATTGTAGACGGTTATGTTGGGGACGCAACTCGAATTGTCTAGTTCGTTTCCTGTGACTTTGTTTCTGGCTATCGAATACGAATTGCTATAAGACTGCAAATTAGAATATTGACCAGGGGCACAGGGTTTCCCATTATGGACGAGCAATGAAACCGATACCCTTCTCGGTTGCTGCTGTTTCGAATAACCACCACTGTCGTTCGATGCGAATTGCCGCTTGTTTTTGTATCGCCGATTTTGAAACCAAATTTTTACCTTGAAAAGAATTTTTGTGTAAAAATTATTCTGTTTACGCAAAAATAAATACTTTTTTCAAAAAATACCTGCGTGGAGGAAAGTTTTAATTGCTGTGCCATGTGCTCCCGTTCAGGGGCAGAAAGATATCTCTGTTCTTTAAACCTTCTTTCGAGTTCGTAAACTTGAGCTTGTGAAAACAAAATTCGAGGCTTCCGCTTCACCTTTCCTTTCCCGTTTTTCTTGCCTTCCGTCTTCTCGTTCGAATCTGCCGAATTAACGTTAAAGAATTAGGATCTTTAATATAACAAGAATTGTTTCTCACGGCATACCTTCCGGTTTCGATTCGACGTCTCCTGCTTCGGGATAAGGCGGACAAAGCTGACTGAGAGATCTAACGTGATTCGACGTCAATTTCCCTTCTGGCTGATGTAAATAATCCAGACTAACGGTGGCATCCGAATGATAATCGTTATTGCTTATTAAGTCTTCGCTTTTCACTTTTTGATCGAGTATCGTCACATCGTTTTCCACTTTATACGGCAAATAATTTGAAACGTCTAAATTTTTGTAGTAATAATTCGAGTCTTCCTCGACGGAGCCCGCACAATTATTGTTATTGTAATATAAATCGTTATTGAAAGATTCATAATTATTAGGAGGGCTTAAATAAGACTCTTGAGTGGCGCCGTAATGTTGATCGTATTCGATCGCGTACGGTTGAGGGGGGTAATAATTAGTTGACGATATTAAATCTTCGTTTTGCGGAAATAAAAATGGAGGAGTTACGTGATCCATTTTTCCTATCAGTAAAGTCATTTAAAACTGTAAGAATAGATTTTCCTGCATAGTTTGTATTTGAATTCTTTTTCCTTTCTGTTTGATAAAATCAATTTCTTAAATATAAATAAAAAGCGTTAATTTTTTCCCGTGTGAAATAGAATCTTGAGTTGCATATTTTGTTACTAAACGAATCGGACATAAAAATTTCTACGAGTCGTTTTTAGAATCCGAAAAAATATATTTATGTTAAAGGACTTTCAAATCTGGAAAAAAAACCGAAACTTATGTTCAAAACAATGAAAGTTTTATTGTAAGTAATGTACGAGGGTGTCGATACTTAATGATCCATAAAGAATTTATTTTTTTGAAAAAAAAAAAATGGTTTTGAATTCCAAAAATTTAAGAATTTAAAGCCAATTCCAACACCAGTATTTAAAGAGAACCCGAGATTAAAAAAGATAGCTGATAACTTCCTGGATTTGACTAATTTACTTATGAACAAAGAAAAACGAGTTTTTTCCCTTGGACGATTATCTCCTTAAACTTCAATGGTGGTATTGGCCCTTAGAGATGATTCATGAGGTTTTATTATATTTAACCAAGTTTAGAAAATGTTTCAAAAGTATAGCTTAAAATTCAAATCTCGATGTCAGTAAACTAAACCAAAATTTGCTCTTGCATGGCGAATTCAGCTAAAATGATCTGGTCCTAATTTTATTTAATAGAACGTCTTAAGCACTTTTAAATATACCACTGCATTTTTGATACATTTTTAATACGAGGAATAAAAAATTTAAACATTCGCACTTTCCAGATTCATTTCATTTTTAAAAATTCTTTAAAAGAAACATCAAAATTTTTTAAAAATAGGTGAATGCATGAAAAAATAATTTTCCAGGTTTTTTGTTCACCCTGTAACAATATGTGCGACTCAAGTCTCGGGTACTTCACTTTATCATTAACGAATGGATCGATTCTAACCGTTTAATAAAAAGGCTCACGAGTATTATTAAACGAAGATAGAGAACACACTTGAATTAAAGAAAAAAAGACAATTGAAATTCGCACTTCAAGAAAAAAAAGCCCGAACACACTTGAAAAACACAAACAGAAAATTCAATTGTTATGAAGTGGCCTCTTAAACCTCTAGATGTACACTTGTCTTTTGGGTTAAAGCGACTTACAGCATTAAAAACCTATCCCCCTCGACCGTCCTCTTCCACTCCTCAAGACCGAGTTTCCTATTCCAGAAACCCATCATCCTTCTTATGTTTATCATCTTTAACGGTTTCTCTTTAAACTTTCTCACGTCATTTCTAATATTTTTTTTTTTACTTAATGTGAAATATTGTAATAGGCGATCATGACCGAACGAGGTTTACATTAAAAATTTTTTAACTTAAAAGGGAATGTCAATTAAGTGGATGCACCCCTTTAGTTAATTTTAAGCTTGTCAAAAGATTTATGATTTTTCGCCTAAACCGATTTATGTGAGTATCAAATATTCTCAGAGAAAATTTTTTTTAAATTGCTATAAAAGAAAGGTTACTATCGAAAGCATTCAAATATTTAAACCATTTAATAATTTTTATCGGGATCGAGCTTCGGCACTGCTAAATTAAACCGATATTTGATGGTTTTCCATTTGAGCTGATCAAACAGAACATGAATCAAACTCTGCCCTTTGATTGACTGCCTCGTGTTATTTCAAGTGGGCAAAACTCCGCCTTTTTTCACTGACGTCACTTTACCAAATGAAATCCGATCCAAATTATGATTGATTCTTTTCGAACATTAAAATTTTTTTTCCAATTATCCTCATCGAAGCTTTAAATGAAACGTTTATTGAAAAGACGACATTGAATTCGGAAAAAAATAATCGGGATGCTAAAACGTAGGATCAAAAAAAAAAAAGAAGAATTTAGTTACTCGTGAAATTTGTGTGAATCCCTTTTTACCACCCATAATGCAGGATCCTTGTTTGGCAATTAAATGTCGCCGCCGTGACAGACTAAACATAACTTTTCAGGTATGCAGATCTCCTTTTTATTATTCTTCCCGGATTTATGACGAGTTAATCCCTTTCGGAGAATAAAGAGCCATCTACATGAAATTTTGGGTGCAAAGAAAATAGCAACAGTTGATTTATCTTCCTATAGCAAATTATTTTCCTAATGGCATACATCTACCATCCACCTAACTCACATTAATCCGATTTCCTTAGACCACATTCAACTTGACCAATTTTTTAACTATACACAACTGTGAAACGACCCGACAAGTCTCAACCTTAGGAATGATCCAATACATCCTGTTTGCAATCCTTGGATTCTTCTGTTTATTAATCCTGTCATCTTGGGCACGTCACTTTCACCGTTCGTACATTAAAGTGCGAACTTCAGATCCGGAAATTCATCCCTTACAAGATACCGTTAATTAAAAAGCCTAAAATCAGGGTGAATTGAGGTCAAAACTGGGTATCAATTACGCCTCTCCTCCTTCATAGATGCAAATAATTCAGGTATAAACTTAGATCCCTAAAAAAAGCCATCGCAATACTTTCTCGCTGGTAGCTCGAAAATAATGTTACAAGGATGTCAGATGTCGTAAACACGTATTATTTTTAAGTAATCAAGGACATCCTCATAGCCTCTTTGTCGGTCCTCAGGGTAGCGAATTCATAGAAAATGCACAGCTAGCATTAAATTTAGCGACTGAAGCACAGCAACGAATGCTGATTCCGATTATAGTCTGCAAAATCCGGGGAAGACCGCGAAAGACAATCAAGCACCGAGCCATACTGTCATGGGACGATTTAAAGAGCTTCTTAATGGACACGTATAGTGACAAAAGAGCCGCTGTCTCTTACTAAATACAATTAGTCAAAAGCCGTCAAGGTGCTACCCAAACCGCAGTACAATTCGGACGACGCATAGAGGACATTTTAGGTGACCTGCTGTTAACGTTACCTGAAGGAACAGAAGAGGAAACAGATGTCTTGGTAAAACATACACGACAGCAAGCACTCGACGCATTTGTCAACGGTTTAAGACCTCACTTAAGCCTGCTCCTGAAATCCAACAAATCGGCCTCGTTAGAGGAAGCCATCAGCATAGCTGATGTCCTTTAGGTGACACAGTGCAATCCAGTTCAACGAAACACGAAAATCCGTTCACGTATTCCAAAAGTAAGTTGTAAACTTTAAGTGACACAGTGCAATGGTGCCAATCAGTGAATTCTTTTACATCTATATCGCCGCATGGTGGCCGTGCGCCCGATTCCCGATCTACGACAGGGGGCCTTGGCCTTAACCGTTCTGCCAAGTCTGGGACCACAGCGAGCAACGCCGCCGCTGGCTGCGGCTTTTCCAAGCAGATCCTCCAGAAACCTCAAAACCAAACTACAAGATCTTCACGATTCCTCATACATAAAAGTCTCTTTTGTTGTTAAGCGGGTTTCTCTCGTGTTGAACCTTTTGTGCTATAAACATGTATGTATAACTCAAATATTGTAAATGGTGGTTTATACTTTGTGCGAAATTTAGTTAAAATAAAAAATTATTATATTCAATTAAAATTTCATCACCACAAAGAAAATTGGTGTCAGAAATACAATTTCATCAGTGCCAAAACATACATCGATATCCCTGATATTATAAAGAGATCACGGCTTTACTAGTCATTCGTTCGGGAATAGTGTCCTTAAAGAACGCGGAAAAATCCATGTTTAGATTAAAAATTTTCACTGCAAGAGACGGGAATGAAATCCTGAAGAGGGAACCAATAATAATTAAAATTAAATCGTCAAATTATTTTGGTTCAGAAACTCTAAACCTAATGGTCGATTATTGGAGTACGTCGATTTTTTACGTACAAAGATGGCAAAGCATTAAGGAAAGGCGCCCAGTAGTGATGATTTTTAACAGCGGTTTCAAGATTCATGTGTGGCGCCCTCGTGACAAATAACACATGGCCAGTTTATCTATTTGAATAATTCATGGGAACTACCTTTTAACCGTTACCAATCAATCTATCAAATTCCATTATTAGCTTTTCTAATTAAACTTTAATTGAAAAAGTAGTAATAATTTTGATTCAGTTTGTGGTCCACGTAATTATTTTCTTTACAAGAAAAACCATAATTTTGAGATTTAAAAAGATTTTGAAACCAAGATGACCAAAACTAAACTACTGTATTCGATTTAGTAAATTGTGTTGACAAATAAGAATAAAGTAAATATTAAATAAAATTATTATAGGTACGTAATTTTTATATAGAAAATACGATCCCCACAACTGAGGGTAAATATCATTTTATTACACTTGTTTTACTAAGCTTGTCAACCTCTTTTTTTAATCTTCACACGTCAAAAAAATAAGTCTACTTGAAAGTTCGATTTTTTTAATATTAATAACGACTAGATGAAATAATCTAATTTGGGTACAAAAGACACCGATTAAATATATGGCTTTGCTGTCTGAAAGGCTAGTCTTTTTTCAGTTAAACTTTTGGAAATACCCTACTTGATTTACTTAAATTTTTGGATTAAGAATTAAATAGCCCCACAACTGAGGGATAATTTTACATTATTTATACTATTAATACGATTTTAATCAACGTCAATTTTAATTAACGTTTCACAACAGTCAAGATCAACAATCAGCAGTCCAGATTTAATCAACTTTAATTTTTGAAATTGTTTCATTACTTTTAAAGTAATAATATTTCAAAGGCCCCACAACTGAGGGAAAATATCATTTTTTTACACTTGTTTTACTGGGCTTGTCAATCTCTTTTTTTAATCTTCACATGTAACTTATCAAAAAAATAAGTCTAGTTGAAAGTTCGATTTTTTAATATTAATTTAACGACTAGATGAAATAATCTAATTTGGGTATAAAAGACACAGATTAAATATATGGCTTTGCTGTCTGAAAGGCTATAGTCTTTTTTCAGTTAAACTTTTGGAAATACCGTATTTGATTTACCTAAATTTTTGGATTAAGAATTAAATAGCCCAACAACTGAGGGATAATTTTACATTATTTATACTATTAATACGATTTACTGTAATTTAATCCAGTCAATTTTAATCAACTTTAATTTTTAAAATTGTTTTATTACTTTTAAAGTAATAATATTTCAAAGGCCCCACAACTGAGGGAAATTTTTTTCTTTTATATGGTTGAAGAACAATGAAAAATTTCGAACAAATAAAGAATTCAAATGATAGTCAGTACTGAGCTGAACTAAACTACGTGGCAAAACGTTGGCATGTTCCATATTGCCGTAAATGCAGAAGGAAATAGTAGAGCATTAATTAAAAATTTCTACTTACAGTACCGTAGTAATATCCATCCCAAAATGAAAAAATTTTTACCTTAAAAAATTTGAGCATGCAAGTGAAAAATACAATTTTTTTTCCAAAAAATTCTAATTGACTACCACTCAATTAAAATTAATTAAACTTGCGAGATAAGTGGTATCTGGAAATCCGGTTACCGCAAAAAAATTAACTATAAATTTGCTACTAGCTTACATAAAATTATTATGACTTTTAAAAAAAATTTACTTGAAAAATAAATTGAAATTTAACAAAAAATAATTAAAATAAAAAAAAAATAATTTTGACAAATACCTTGTCTCCATACTCTATTTAAATAGCACCGCGGATTAATCGGAACTCTTGATTAAACGACTCGCCGGAAGTACTTGACTCCATGATCCCGTTCTGTTCAGTTTTTAAAAAAGATAGTTCGGCTTTAGAGTTCTAATATGGAATCAAAAAGCTATAAAATTGAATAAAAGAAACATTTGTGACTTACAGAAGGCTGAAGGCTTCATTAATATCCGGATTTCTTACTTTTTAAAATGTTTATTTTCTTCGCCATTTTTTTTGTTTCAAAACAAAGCTATATTTTCAAAATTTTCGAACGAAATTAGAAGCAAGTACTTCCGTTCGGTCATTTAAATAGCGATTCGAATAATCCTCGGTGCTATTTAAATAGAGTATGGAGACAGGGTATAAGATTTGGCATTTTTCAAGTAACCCGAACCGAATAAGACACAGAACTGACAATGGTAAATTTTTGCAACTAAGTAACCTTCTACATGAGCCAAGTCTAAAGTCAGGTTCGATGAACGTTGTTAGCACGTACTGCCTACAAGTTAAACAAAGGTGCTATAACTACTCCCCACTTTCACCTGGTATTGAACACTTTGCCTAATTAAAACAAATGTTATTGGTATTTCGCGATATTTGAATTTAATTATATTTAATTTTAGGGCTAAAATCAATCTTTTAAGAATAAAATTTATTTTTGTCTTTTCAAGGTTTAATTTTCATTGGTCACTAGTTAAACACCCGAATTTTGAATCACGAATCATTAGCATTTAGGCGAACAAATTTTACTGAAATTTCTCAAACGGTAAATTCAACTTAATTTTAATGGAATGGAATTTTTCTTATTCATCAAGAAAATGAAAAATATCCCGTTCAAATTATAGAGGCTTTTGAGTTTTCCAACAAAATAAGCAGAATTGAAACGAATTAAATCATATGACAAGCAACATTATTTTTTTAATACCAAATTGGAGCTGCTGAGGTCAGAGGCGCCTAATCTTCCAAAAGTTTAGAACAAAAATGCTCTACTTTCAGCAAAAGAGAGCATATAAATTTTCGGTGAACCAGTTATTTCCCTAATTTTAAAGAGTTATGACATTTGGCACCTCAGAACTAGAACGTCTAGTCTGAAAATCCGAAAATGCCCCATTTCAATGTCAGCCTTTATGAAAATCGGTAGCATTTGCGGATTTTCGAATTGGACTTTGTAGCTGAAGTACAGAATTTATCATTTATAAATTATTATTTTTAAAAAAAGTAAATTTTTATGAAATTTTAAGTAAGGGTAAAACAATGGCGATCAAAAATCAAATTGCTTGAATCTGAAAAAAATATAGTTTGCGTATTGTTAGGCAAAACTATTTCTCTCGCGCTTCGAGTAAAATCTGCTTGTGGAAATAACGGATATTTCGAATGATTAGTTACAACACCCTTTACCATCTCTCAAAACACAGCGAAGGAGCCTTTAAAATTTAAAGTTTATAGTGACGAGTTACATAAAGCTTAAAGATAATGGATCCGAAATTAAAAGCAACTTTCGTTTCACGCCAAAAATTTTGGCTGATTTTCATTTTGCTTCAATGCTGTTAGTCTTTATGAAAAGCTGACTTTGAGGTTGATCGAAATTGACTTCAAGCCAAGGTGAGGAATAAACGCAAATCTGGTTTTTGCCACATGCTGAATTTTAACTCAATAGGGCACTGACTTTTCATAACCTGACTTATCATTTAGAAATCCATTCCAATTAGGAATTTATTATTTAATGTTAATGCTCGTAACTGTCATACATGATTTGAAACATCACAAATCCATGGTATTTGCAATTATGACATACTTCCACAAAAGACAACAATAATTCAAAAGGGTGCCAACCTTTCATAATGAAGTGCATGAATGAAACAGGGAAATTTAATAACGATTGCCAATTAGCAATTTTATTACGCTTAATTTAATTATTTAGTCATGGTTAAAATCAAGAATTAACCTTACAGAGGTTTTTGACCTGAGAAAGGTGGAATATTCTTTTCTGTGTCAAAAATTCCAATCAAATATTTCATCCATTAAATTCAGCGCATATGCTGAAGCAGTGCTAATTTTATGATTTAATAGTCTGATATCTAAACAGTGAAAAAGAATTCTGAGAGTAAGAGAAGAAAGGAAAGCCAATGGAACTCTGAAGTTTGAACGCAAACATTTGATAAGAATTTTTATGACTTTAACTTATCACCTACTATTTTTCACATCTCTTTATAAAGGTTTTTTGGGCTACTTCTCTACTATTAAAAAGGCAGGAAAAACAAAAAAAAAATAGTTCATAAAAATGAATAAGAACTGGTTTGATTTTCTAAATGAAAAGAAAGTCAAGCGTATAAAAAAAAGAGTTTGCTTGACTGATGGCGCCTCTAAAGGGACGAATTCGTATCTAAAAAGCTCGTTTTTCCAAAAACTTCCAAATGCATTGAACCCCATCTCGTGGCAATATCTAACAACGACAACACTCGATAGTTTTTTAGTCTGGCGTAAGATGCCGCAGTCGTTTCACTTTCCAGCGCTCAAGGGGGTTTATTTTTTTCTCATATTTATGTCATTTCACGTTTGTATAATTGTAATAATTTAACCGTTTCGAAATAGACATATTAAAAATTTGTAGAGGCAATATAAATATCACGGTCCATGACGGGGTCTATAATCTCAGAAAAAATCCACAATCCTCATATCCCACATTTAATGTGTTAGGACATGATAAAACTAACTTGATCCCAATTAATTTCATATCTTAATTTTTGATAAATTATACTTGACGAACTACAACCGAAAGTGACCTTTATTGATGATGGTAAAAAGAACCCAAACGACGTCCCTAATCAACTGAGACAGTTAATTATTTTACGATTCAAGCGACAATTAATCAATATTAATATATTTTTTGTTTTGTTGTAACAGACTCCTAATGAAAATAATTTGATGAATGAAAGGATCGTCAAGATAAATGGTCATTTAAATTTGACGTAGGTCAAACCGGTCTGTTTCTCAGTGAAATAGTAGCCGGACTCGGCGATAAGTCAAGCACTCGTTCTTTCATTATCTAAAAAAAAATTGAAATTTACGTGACATCCCGTATAATCGTCGGAGCGATAACTGACCTGGGAGATCGGGATTTTTAACATATCGATTACGTAATTTTTGACCATTCCCTGATAACTTCATTTATAACTTGTTAAGTTAACGGGAGGATCAATTTGATTGCGTTTATTGCCTTATGTTTGTTTTTACGCCTAATTGACTGCGTGCTCTCTGACATCGTAAAAAAAAAGGAGAAAAAAAATCTTCGACGAAATGAATGCGAAGTTTTATGTTATTCGCAATTAATCGATTTTATCTATTAACGAGTATTTAAAATTACATAGACTTAATGGTAAAGTTGTATGAAAATTCTTTAACGGTAATCTATCATTACCCTTTAGCTACACCTATTCCTTTTCCAGTGTTTAATGTAATAAAAACATTCTCACCTAGTGTTTCAGTCATTCACATGACTTTGTTTATAGCGCTAGGCCGATTTGATTTTATTAAACGTTACTTATCTTTTAATGTCTTGTTTCGGATCTCCTACGCCGTATTTTCTTTTACATCGTGAAATATACATGATTCAAGATTGGTAAAAAAAATCTGGCACGTCGGTTTGGTGAGAAAAATGACAGCGATTTCCAACATTTTAAAAAGTCGGTTAAAAATTAAAGGTAGCAGCTATCATAGAATTAGTTCCTAGTTGAGCTTAGTTAGCAGAACTGGCAAATAGGTTTTTGAGTTAGATTGATTTAAAGGAAGATTCTTCCAAGAATACCAAATTTCACTCTGAATCACTGAACCACTGACTCCTTACCGTCCTCACTTTCGCTTTTTTCCCCACTATTGGCGCCGTAGCTCCTGAAGGGCTGGGCTGATTTACGCCAAATTGAACAGGGAGCTAGATCTCACCAAGATGATTGTACATGTGAACTTTCGCTTTTTTATCATAAGCCATTTTAAAGATTTCGCGGCAACAAGTTTTGTCAGACAGACAGAAGGACAGGGTAGTAATTTGTCAAGACAATCATGGGAGAAAAGAAAAAAAACAAAAAAGTTGAATTTTGTTGGTGATGCAAAGCTTTAGCGTTATACATACGGAGTACGATAAAGCAAAAAGTGCATAACCTCAAGTATAGGAATTAGAAAAAAGTCAAACCGGGACAAGAAGAAGATAAAAAGTGACCCTTGAGGAAGTCGGATAAGTCAGACCTATCGTACCTGTAGCCAAGAGAAACGTGGATGTTTTGAATAGTTTATTAATGATGATGTTGTTGTAATTTCAACAATATCCTATATCGTACCTGGTTATCTTTGTCATGGTGCCCTGCTGCTATCTTCAGAACTTTTATCTTTTACACGTTGATTTGCTACATTTTTAAAATATTAAAGTGGCTTCGCATTTTTGTAGTCGTTGCCGACTTGCTCTGCTTCTTCCGACTACTACCCACATATTTAGTTTCAAGTGAAAAATCTAAAATTCTTCTATAGGGTTCTTCCGTTAGAGAGACGAGATGTTTCCCCGATTAGACCGTCACCGGACTGAAAACAAGTTCGCGTCAATATTAGATAAACAAAGTTTGGAAGATCGGTATCAAAAAGCGGAAAAAAATGCCGCCAAAAGAATGATTTGTCATTTATGTTCCCGAACCGTCAACGATATAAATTTAAACATTATTATTCACGTAAACCGGTCACGTCACGTCAATAATTGAAAAAAAGTTTTCGTGTGTTTTCGGGGGAACGTCAAGAGATGGATCCAAAAATTTCTTATGATGTTTTATTTCAGATCGGTAACCACGAAGAAAACTAAAGACTTCGGAGCAATTAAGCGAGATTTTATAAATAAAAAGGATAAGATCTTTTAAACGGAAACGATGTGAAAAGTGTAGACCTCACACAATTTAAAGCAATCAGTGAGACATACCATTTCAGTTTAAGCCTACTAATTAGGCTCACACTTTTCTCTACAGGGACAAAATGTTAAACCCGTTTTGTACGAGAAAACAAGGATTATGGTATTCGGTTTGATATAGAAAAAACCTAATAATGATGTAAACGAAATTAATGGGAAACGTTGCTGTGTAAGTCGGGTAGTTATTTAATTTATGCGGGTGTGAAACCTGAAAAAAAATTTGAAGATCCTAACAAGATTTACGAATTTGAAAAATGTAGGGGAAAAAAAATAAAAAAATAAATTAGAAACGGCATAATGAGAAAAAAATTTAATAAATGTTTTTTAAAATTATTATTTTTGTGACAAAACTACTTTAAACATCTTTTTTCTACTAAGTCACTTTTGGGGTTCAAAGAGCAAATCTTAACGTTTTCGATAAATTTTGAGCAGCTTTGATATTGTCCCCAAAAGGGGCTGCAGATAAGTCAAAGACGAGTCGGGACTAGAAGAAGGTTACCCTTTATCAAGGTTTCAGACCCTCAGACACTTCAAGTTCCCCAGTTTTCATATTTTGCCCTACGTTCGAGCTTCTTCAAATCCGACCTTGCTTCATTTCACAACTTTAACGGCTTCGAAGATGTAACACAATGAAGTTGGAAGTCCTTCGATGATTCACACTATTTTAAATGTACTATCTCGCCCAAATCAAACTTTCAAAATAGCAAACAATATTGTGCATTAGTAAAATGTTTCCTAAGATTTTTCAGTCATGATTAATACGAGTCTTTATCGTACCTATTAGTTTCTACCGATTTGGTATTTTTAAAAAAGGAAAATAAAATCGGTGCCATTTATTATTTCTGACAAATGACATAACATGATCACTTCAGGATTTCATTCAGGTAACAAATTTAATAATTCCCTTTCATATTTTTCTATCCTTTTACTTATCGTACCTAAAATTATCCTGTCACTTGGGTACGAACTCGATATTTAGCTAAAATTAATTAAAAATTAATAGCGTGACAGATACACATTCAAGTGAAAAGCCATTAAATGCGGAGTTTAATACCGATTCAAAAATTTCAAGAATTTACCTGCATTTATGGTTTTTATTTTTCGGGAAATGCGTAAAATGTGATATGGGCGGACAGGTTAAAGTAATTGATCGTCCTTCAAGCTCTCATACAATTATATCTCCGCGGAGATATAATTGTATGAGAGCTTGAAGAAAAGACGTAAATAGCCATCTTCTTCCTATTGCTTCTTAATGGCCCCATTCCCACTCATCTAGTTATAAAATAAAAATTTATAGTTTTTCACTCTAAATCTTCTGTTTTGGTGTTTTACAGATGAAAAAGTGCAAGTCAAAATGTGCGATCTCGAGGTAGCAGAAAACGTCGGAGCGGCACAAGGCCGCTAAAATTCGGGGAGGAGAACGAAAAAAAAAAAAAGAAATTGACATCGACTTTGATAAATGGAAGATTAGCAATTTGGAAAACATGAAATTTGTCCAAAGAACATAATGGGATTTGGTGTCCCTTTTTTTTAGAAGTTAAAGGACTCGGAAAAGATAAGAGGCACCTATTGTAAAACTTAGTATAAACACTTGTTAAATCGAAATCGGAGCCGAAGACAACATTTTCGTCGGTATCTTTGACGGTAAAATAACATCGGCAAAGAAGGGTCGGACTGATCATTTTTAGCTGACGCTTGATACAAGTTACTGAAATAAAGTGAACATTTGCCAAATATAACTGTCAGCATTTCTATTATTTGTGCTTAACTCAAATGCTCAGATGAAAAAAAGCTCAAAGATTACCAAAGCAAACAAATTTTTTTAAACTGTTCAATCCGACAATGCTAAGTGTCCTGGCGCCTTTAGCAAGGGGGTGTTATTCCTCAACAATCAAAACTTAATTTACCTTTTGTAATTTTTCTTTTCATATTTTATTGGTTTTTGACTTATTGGCTTGACCCGACTTTTAACTTTTTTTTAAAAAAAAAACATTTCTCAAAAAGGCGTTCCTGCATCTTTTTCAAAACTGTTAAATTTTCAATGTGATCTATTCTCAGAGCGGTAGCTCTTTTGTGAACCTATCATTATCTAGTTTGATGGATGTTCTCTCTTATTTTTTTTAATTCTTTTTGTTTGTCGTTTTTTCTATTTTAGCGCGGCTGTTAAAACTTGTTTTTAAAAAGTTAAAGAGAAAAAGGCTTTGATTTTAAATTTTTAACTACAGAGTGAGCATTAAAACAATATTTTTGCTTCCATGTGAGCAACAGGGCTATTGCGATTTGTGAGCTGATTGAAAAGAATCCCTCAAATTTTCAACTCTTGGAAACATGTTTAGAGCACTAGCAAGGCTTTTATTTTCACTTCATACTATGTTATCATTACTCGTGCCTGTGCGATTGATTCAGTAGTTTTTACTGGCTTCAGAGAACTGAGCGTTCTTTGAAGTTGCCTTAAATCGGAAAAAGGGCGTTCAAAAAAATATGAAACTCATTCCATTGACTCAGATTTTTTTCCCTTTATTCTTTTAATAATTTTATTGGGATTCGCACTTAATTAAAATGGAGTAAAATCCATCGGCACCAATAAAACGTAATTTAATAGGAATAAAAAACCAATATTCTCTGCTATGTCAGATTATACCGCAGAGAAACTCTTAAAGGATCATAAAACAAATATGGAACCCCTTCCGCGTTTCCATCTTCTTAAAACTCGTCGATTAATCACTCGCCGAAACGTTAAAAGACCGAGTTTCGTCGAATGAAACTTATTCCGGACGGAGATAATCTAGAAAAAGGGAAAATAAAGCCTGTGGTTATCCACGAGTCGAGCGATATTTTCCCCCTAGGGGCTGAAAGGGCGGTTTCTCGATAGGGGGTCCCCGGGGGCTCTTCATAATTGCTTTATTAGTTTACCCCGAAATTGTTATTTTATGGAACAATAGCTAAGCCTAGATGTAAGGTTGAAGTTTATACAAAAAGTCGACTTCCATTTTCATTTAACAGTTAATTAGAAAATAATGTCGTGATTTATATAAGAAGTTTCTTTTCCCTTCTTTTATTTATTAAATCTGTTCGTGCTACAGGGTGCTAAACAGTGAGGAATTGGAATAAGAAAATGCTAAACGGTTTCCGGGAAACCGGAAACGGCTTTATTTATCAAAAGATGCTTGCCATGCAACAATTTTAGAGAAACGCACTACGCACGAACGAAAAAATAAATTACATCATCGTAGAACCGCCTCCACCCTTTTAAAAAAAAGGCAAGTCTCCCTAGGTTAATAAAATGATGAGTGCAATAAAGATTATGTTGGAAAAAATAAAGTGAAAACACCGAGTCAAGCGCACTTTGTCGACAGAACACTTGATTCAACCCCAACAACCCCCTATCCCTCCCCCCCCTGGCTCCGCTTTCTCCTTCCCCTTCAACCCTCAACCCCTTCTTGATAACATTATCCCATTAACCCTGGAAGCCCTGCCTACAGCTAACAGCCCATTTAATCCATTAGAACTGCTCGCTCCACAAGCCGGATTACATTTTTTTTCTACTATCAATGAATTTTTCATTTTTATTTTTTAAAATGGCGAAGATTTTTCTCGTATTTCGAATTTTTTTTTGTTTTCAAGCTTCCATCGATTTCGGCAGAAAATTTCATATTCGTAAGGGCTGTCGGAGACTGCATCGTCCGCATGCGCTTGAGCATCATCATCTTCGCGCGCAGGATCCCTTGCATTTAAAATTTGAAATTAATCGAACGATCCAAAATGGTGGAAAAAGTCGTAACCAAAAGGTTTCAATATGTTAAACCCTTAGAAAGGAGGGAAAGAAGGTGAAAAAGAGGGTATGACGTAATCCGTACTCGGGAACGCAAACCTACCCCCATCCTTGGAGATAATAAAAGCCGTCGGGCTCAAATTTACCGTAAGTGAGATTAGCGAAGTCAATTCCAGAACAGCTCACATTAAAACAAACTAATCCGTTAAGCTAAACATATAAAAATAAAATCACCCTCTCTTTTTCACACTTTTGAGCTTTTTTTCCTACAAAAAATAAAGGTTAGTTTGATAAAAAAAAAATCATTGATTTTTTCTCATTCTTTTCTTTTTCTAATATCGAAATCTGTAACACTTGAACGAACTCTTGAATAATTGTTTTGATTTCTTCAAAAAAATAAGGAAAGTGAATTGAGTTGAGGTGGACATCTCTCAGTGGCGGATTGAATCACATCAGTTCTTATCCTTTTCATTTATTTTGATATAATTCTAAAAGAAACAGAGCGAGCAATGGGAAGGTGTTAGTTGTGAGTAACATTGCAAAATGAGGACGAAGTGCATAGGGCTGAAAATGCAACGGGTTGGGCTTGGACATGAAGCCATTTAAGACCAGGGAAATAACACAATGGAGGCGATGGCTAAAGATGAGAAGCAGAATATCAAACGATGGCTCAATGTTGTATAGTGAGACTAGTGAGAAATGGCGTCTCCCCGCTTTCCAGTTTTGATGAGGCGAATACTGGCACTTTATATGGAATGTTTCCTAGTTTGCAAGCATGATTGCTTAGTTGCAATAACTTCTATTTTAACACTGTCCTGTCATTATCTTGCTTGAAAAAGTTCGCTTACTTTCTTTCGCTGTTGGTGCAAATATATTTCTCAATTAACCAACATTGTGAGAGCTTATTTCAGTATATAATCTGCAAATTAGTGGTAGGATAGTTTGTTAGTAACCCTCGAGTGCTCAGATTAGAATCTACAAAGCAAAAGTATTCTATTTCTATTCAACTTAAACCATGAACATTGAATTTTAGAGTTTCTTTCTAGCAATCTAAAGTTTTTCGCAGGCTGCAAAATACAGCGTACAAGCTCAAACGTAATGAAAAATACATAAATTTATGAATAATGAGGCATATATAGACCTAGGATATGTCACGGAAGCATAAGCTATAAATAATTCTTAAAAATGGTTTTCTTTCGAAAATTGTAAATCCTCAAACACAATAACTATAAGCCATTCAGATCCCGAACTGTTTGTATGGAATATATTACTCCACAAGTTATATCCTTCAATATTTCCTTTTTCATTCATACATCGGTTTATATTTCAATATATAAATACATTATTTACATATCCGTTTTTAAAGGAATAACGGTCTATGCCAATATTTCATAAATCAAAACATTTTCTTTTTCAATTAAAAAACTTTTCTTTAAAACTTCCTGATTAATTTAATTAAAACGAAGCATTTAAATTCCGGTTGAAAAAAGACTGGAACATTCAAATTTACCGAAAGATTTACATTTTTATCCAAACGACTCAATAAATTTTGGTAGAAAGGGTATTTTGTAAGGTTGAGTTAAAATAAGAAAAAACCTCAAACATATTTTTAAAGGAAGAGAAGAGTGAGTTAGATCTTTTTAGGGGAAATGAAAGGAGTAACCGATAAAAGAGGGAACCATCCAGAGGAAAATAAAAGAGTTTTTAGGAAATAACATTATACCGTCTTTTGTTTCAATATGGCGGAAGTCAAATGTGGAATAACTTTATTAAAATCGTTCATGCTGAATGTACTGATTATATGCTCTCACCTTTTCGGTCGGTTAAATTTTCTTTTGTCTAAAACCTCTTACTTATGAGCTTCCTTTGTTTCGAAATTTGTAAATCGTGACTTTTTATATTAAAGGCAAAGTTTCGTTTTTTCCGAAATGCTTTTTCGAGTCTCTCGCCCTTTCCTTATGAGATCCTCGTTTCCCCCTACGAAAGGAGTAAATCTCCAAAAAAGAATTCCTTTCAACATCATAAAAATAAAATTATGTAATAAAAAGACAAGGGAAGGACCATTAAAATAATACGTAAAACAATTCAAAATTTATTTTGAGTCTTTCTCGGAGTCCTATTACCCTAAACGGACCATTTCTATGGTAATTATATAGCACTTCATATCCTAGCGATATCTTTTCTCAATCTTCTAAAGGTTTTTTTAACTTCTGAATTTCAAATTATTTAAATGTCTTTTTTTCTTCGAGAAAGAAAAATAAGCAGAGATTTCTTTTACTACAAGAAGTCCCAAAAAATGGATGGATATTTCGAGTGAGAAGAAAGATTTGGCGCTCTACGCGAAAAGCATTCTTATGGCCACTTTTCATATTTAAGTAATGTTTAGTAGAATCTCTAGATTTGCCAAAGTGCAATAAGAGAAGTCGAAATAATAGTTTGATAAAAAGTTGAATCAAAACCATTTAAACTTTTACCCTTTGCGCCTTTAGTGAAAATCATTCATCCCGGTTTCAACCCCTGATTGTTTATAGAACCCTTAACCACTAACAAGACCATTTTCAATTTTTCACAGAGGGTATGTTTACTTAGTTTTTGTTTACTTTGTGTTTAGCGCTTTCCGTCAATGACTTCTTGTATGTCAGCATATACGCCGATTTCAAAAAAATAAATACCACCTTTTTTTTTGTTTGATTTCTTTTACGATTCTTTCTTGTGTTTTCTTCGAGTCTTAAAGACAGGAAAAAACATTTCGGTCTTGTTTTGGTTTCAATGCAAACACATGCGATTTGTAAATAAATGAAAGGGTTGACATTTAACTTTTTACGACTGCCAAAAATCATTAAACTCATCTTTCGCCTAAGCCCTACATCTTTCAAAAAAAGAAGACGAGACTAATCATATACCTTTCTAGGAATGACATTAAAAAGTACTTAAAATTGATTTTAAAAGCCGGATGCAGTAATAATTAGTATAAATAGCAATAAACATTTTTTCATAAGGGAACCTAATTTAAAAATAAAAAAATATCAATTTAGCAATCCTAAACAAATTAACATTCATCCATAGGCTCTAAATCAGGGGTCGGAAAAATACCGTAAAAAATAATTTGAGATCAGAGGTTTTTTTTAGTTAAAATCAAAAAAACTAATCACGTCTGCATCCTGATCATTTCCTTTTATTTTGTTTAAAAATTAAGCTGTCGGAATATTTGGTCAACACTGGAAAGACTTTATTGGTTTACCAAACAAGAGATGGCGCCGGTTGAAAACACAAAACAAACCGCCAACTGTTTTTGGACAAACATTATTTAACTGATTCGGAATGGTTTAACAACAAGCCGAAAAACTTTTAATATATTGTTAATACACTAATATTCAAACAATATGGAAGCTAACTATCTAGTTAATTCATGGTTTTTTTCTTTTTCAGGTACGAGTCGAATTAAGATGCGTCCGTATGCTTGTCAGTGCGACCGCAGCTTAATCAAGAGGCAAATTGTAAATTTTCAGGGTGGGTTTAAAAAAAAATACAAAGCTTTTAAAAATCAAATTCAAGTAATCGGCAAAATATTTTAAAAATGTATCCAGGAATCCACCTCTCGGATGAAAAGCTTTAAAACCAGGGTGAAGGGTTCCCCTGCAAGACGACGCTTTAACTTGTTTAAGTTGTTGATTCTTTAATAAAGTAAACATTCTAAGTAGCTACTTTTAAGAGTGTTTTCTTAGGTGCTTTTTTTTCTTAAATAAAAAACAGCTTAAGTGATTTCTGAAGCACCTGTCATTTTGTTTTTAATCAGTTGGTAAACTTGTTTCCTTTTCTTTTTTACTTTTGGATTGTTTGAAATAGCCGCTCCCAGAAAGTTTAAATAAATCAGAATTTTCTCGACGAGAAACTGATAAATAATTTAGGCAAGGATTTTGTTTTTCTTGTCGATCCAAAAGATGGTATAAATCCTTTGAAGGAAATATGTTCGACTTTGATTTTCGACCATTCGAGAGAGCAATTACTTGATACATTTCAGATACTTCGATGACATAAGATCGAAAAATATTGCTAAAAGTTACTCCTAAAAACTTAAAAACGAAAGCGTGACGAGGAAAATTGAAAATGGAAAAAAAAGCGCTTTTTATTCTGATTCTTTATTTTTTCTGATCTCGCTCCAAAAAGGCAATATTCCATCTTATAATGTTTCATTTTTCATTTTTAATTCAACAATAAAATCTGAATTTTATAATTCAGCAATGAATAACTCGCCTTGGTTTTTAAGATTTAAAATTCAATAAAAATATCTAATAATGGCGGTCCCCGGGTTTTTTAATATCTTTAGTTTCTAACAAATGGCAGTTTTCTTTTTGTGACATTTTTTTCCTCTCTCTCACTCTCTCCTCCGCTTTTCTTCTATTTTATTTTATATTATACGTAATAATAAAAAAATGATTTTTATTTCTTCAAAGTTGTTTACTTCACGGCTGCATTTTTGAATTTGAAATTACGACTTTTCTTTCCACTCTTTTTTTATTAGGTTCGTTTTTTTTACAACGAAATTCATTGCCGGGTTTTAAGCAGAAAAAAAAGTCGTTTATAAAAAAATTCGAATATATTTTTCATAACTGTGAAAGGCTTTTGTATTCCGAAGAGGAGATAAAATTTTTAAAGAAAGAAACGAAATCTGGATAGATAAACGTTTGATTCCGAGCCCTCTGCCCTCCGAGGAAACGAAAACAGATAGTTAAATCAATTTTCTAAATGTAAAAACGGAATAAGCTTTACCGGAAAATCTTTTCAATTTTAAATTTAAATTGTTGAGCTTGTTGGAAATGAGCTAACAGATCGAAAAAAGGAAGGCGATTAAAATTTATCGAAATCAGAAGAGGAAGAGAAGTCGTGTCGAAAATCTTTTAGAAAGACTTTCAGCAATCGTATAAAATTAAAAGAATCGGTTATAAAATCCTTAGGGTTAAACCCTTGTTATGTTAAAAGGTTTGTAAAAGTGTTAAATCTATCACAGTCATCAGTGAATAAACTTTTTGAATTTTCCGAAACACGCCTTTTAGCGATTTCTCAATCCTACACAATTGGCTTTCAAAAGAAGTCGGATAATAGAAGCTCGATCGATAGGCAAAGCCTATGGAAATTTACTTTGAAAAAACTTCGACTCGAGTTTAAAAAATAAAAATGTCATAATATATTTCAGTTAAAATAGCATTTCGGGGAAAATCTAAATAAATCGAAGTATATTTGTTCATTTTTCTTCACACGGAAATCGAAGCAGCGCCATTTTTCTATTCCGGAAAGTGTTTAGAATCAATGTTCGCTTTTTATAAGATTTCTTATTTTGTAGCAGTAAAGTGTCTTGTTGACACTTGCAGGTTTGGACTAAGGCCAAAAAACTTTATTATTCGTCGAGAAAATCGGAAAAACTTGATTTGATTTTCATTATAGTTTTGAAAAATTGTTATAAAAATTGAGATTAAACCTTCGGTATAAGCTCTTTATAGCAAAACAGCTAGAGACCTGAGCTAGGGCTAGCTAAAGGCTCAGAGACCTAAGAAAGCCGGTTTGAGGTTAAAGTTAATTTTAAGACAATGTGATCGAAGATGAGGTCAAACTTGAGGAAGCAGGTTTTTGCAAAATTTAACCCTCTGCTATGTGACTCTAGCCTTAGACAGAGTTAAAAGCACTTTTCTCTTCTAAAAACTCTGAGCCATACAGGGTTCTAGCTAACTTGATTACATTACGTAAACGGTAATATTGAATAATTAAGAATAAGGATTAAAAGTAAATGGCGTAAAAATCACAATAATGATTTTTTACAGTTGGAAAAACTCGATAATGGAGGGAAAATGTCATTATCCACATTATAATTTCTTTTCTCTTTCTCTTGTCGATTTCTTTTATATTTTCTTTTCAGGCTCCCCCCGCCATCCTCGCTCAGTCTATAAATCTTTTAACGGTTGATTTTCCATTTAAAATTTTCTTGAATTTTCAATTTGAACGGAATTCCCCAATTCAATCTCAAAGTCATTAAAAGAGAAAGGATTTACTGCTTCCTGGCGGTTAAAAAAAGCAATCACGTTTTTTCTTGATATCCAAATTTAGAAAAAAAAAATAGAAAACTCCTTAAAATATTGCCTTTACCGTTGGAAAAAAAAAACATCTTAAGCAGTGCTATATACGTTGGTTTCCTTCATTTTCAGGCTAATCTTAAGATTAAAATAAAATTTCGAATGAAATTACAAATAGTTTTTGCTTTTTCGTGTTGAATTTGGCAATTGGAAAGTCGAAGGAAAAAAAATCGAAGATGCCTCTTCGATATTTTTATTTCTCGATTTCCACAATAATTTAGATTTTATCTCAGTAATGCAAAAGTTGCGAACAAGGGATGCAGTTTGCTTGAAATGCCTTTGAATACTTTTTTTACGATCCCAACTATCGAATCATCTTTATTATTTTTCTAAGAAAGGGAAATTGCAAAAAGGTCTATTCAATATCAACATTCGATCGGAAAAGTAAATTTTTTTTTTTTGCGATGAGCCGAAACGAAGCTAAACTCGATTTAATTTGCCTTCTTATACGGTTATAAATTCAACAAAGAAAAGAGAAATGGGGGAATGAAGAAAAAGAAAAAAAAGATCGGAGGCGAAAGCGGAGAAAAGAAATGGAGGAAAGGTGGGAAGGAAGGGGAGGGGGAGAGAGGAGGGACAGGGATGTGAGTGAAATGAGAAAACCTAATGGGAATTTTATGCATAAGAAATGAGTTTAAAATGAGACTTAGAATGATAAAATCATTTTCTTAGAATAAGAATTGACTCTTTACAGTTTATTTCGACCTTCCGTGTTTAATGTGGTTTTTTCCCTCCCCTTTTCTTTGAATAACTTAAAATTTTTAAATCGGCCCTGCTGCAGTGTTCGCTTATAAAAAGAAAGGATGTTGAATTAGAAAGAAAAAAAAAAGAAAATCAAATTTTTTTACACGAATTTCCCGTTTGACAACGTTTTATGTGCCAGGGAAAATAAACTCGTGGGGAAAGTCGAAAAAATAACTAGTCTAAACTCAAATCAGCAATTTTATAAGAAAAGGAAATTTAAATAAAAAATAAAGCGTGTTCGATAAATGTGATTCGTTCTGCTCAGTGAATTTTGTTGATAGCTCGGGTTCAGTTTACGAACAAGGTATCTCAATTTTGATTGCTTGAATTTTTTTGCTGAAAATGTTTCGTATTATTTCCTTTGGAAGAACTTTCATCATTTAAGAATATTTTTTACTTAACAATTTTTGTAGCTGATTGGTCTAACTAAGAAATTTGTTTTTATAGCTTAAACTAAGAGAATTACTTTTAGGGCCTCCTTCGAGTCGGCACTCTTACGGACATTTTAATAAAACAGAGGCTTTCAAGACTGCGGTGAAAAAAAAAGTTTTTTTTACGGGGAAATAGGGACCGGGCTCGATTCCTATAAATATTGAAAAATTGTTGATATTTCATTACAAGTATGCTCTGGAGCAATATACCCCTCCACCAATTTTTCCTGTTATTTTTTTCACAGCAAGAATATACATTTCGGCTCTGGAAGCGATACCGATCGAGTATCTCGGAAATGAAAAAGAATTTGGCAATAAAATCAAAATATTCAGGAAATGAAAAAGGAAAACTAAAGTGAACAAAAAAATGAGATAAAACAATGTCAATTTCCGATTGAAATGATTGCCTAACGTACGTCTGACATTCTCAGCTTCCGGGATTTTCTAGATAAGTTTTTGTTGTTGTCGATCGAACGGAGGAACAACTAAAGGGGGAGGTGTAGCTTAATTTTTTATATTATGATTTAAAATGAGGGATGAACACGTCCCCTGATACATTTTCGCAATTTCCTCAAGGGTATCACGTTCCTATCTCGTTTTGACACACGATATTCGGTAAAAGTAATTTTTAAAAAGGCAGCGTTAAGTATTTTCGTTCCCTGACGATTAGTCGAGTGACAAAAAAAAAATGGACGTAAAGGAACCGCGAAAGATCAACGATTTCTTATAAGCCCTTAATTGCGAGTCATTATCACGAGATGAAAAGAAATGAGCTAGGCTAAACACGAATGATACGAAAAGGGAAATGTTAATTCAAATTAGGTCCTATTGAGGATCGGAGGGAAAAACGATCTAAAAATAAACACTCATTAGCGCGATATCAAAGCACGCTTAATACTTCAGTCATAATTATGATACCTGATGAAGAAATTAAATAAAAAAGACATGATTGTAGCGCTCGCGCCGGCAATGCCCCGGGCGGTCAGGCCACGAACCACAACCCTAATTCATCATTTTCTAACATAATACTTTTGGTCGTTAGCCAATTAATCAAATGTTTCCTGTCAAATATTTTATCCTTTTGTTCTACAATTCAATTTGTGTGTTTTGTCTGTGTATCGCTGTCTTATGGCCCAGCATGATCGCTTTTATATTATTTTCGACCATTTATTTATTATTAATTTTATTTTTTGATCCTGGCATCCGTTAATTTTTTTATACCGACCACCGATTGGCAAAAAAAAGAAATTTTCAAAGTGGGAGGAGCGCGAAAACTCCTCAATGCGGGGTGATCTTATAAAACAATAGAGACTGAAAGCAATCAAATGTGGATGGGTTGCAAAACTGGTCGGGAATCGAAGAAGGCGACTCAATGAATGATTCGGCTCGATGAAAAAGGCGATGAATAGATTACCAAAACCATCGATCAAGATATCAAATTAGAAGATAATATTAACATGAAAATGAGCCGTGAAACTAAATATCCTTGTATTGACTATGAAAGGCGGACAGGGTACGCCATTTCGATAACACGGTCCTTAAAGTTAAAGAGGACTCAGGACCCAGCCTAAAAATTAAAGAATCTTAATGATGCTAATTTCAATAAATCGGTAGGGCCAAAACTTTGATGGGCCAGACATATTTTCATCTGTTGAAACTCCCAAATTTTTTTTTTTTTCTAACAGCCTTTCCGTTTGTGTGCATATACTCAAACTGAAGGGAGGTCCAGTGAGGAATTTCCAACTAAACACACAAAACATGGGCCTAAGAAAGGAGTCGAGCAATTTAAAGAGCCGCAGTGACCTCGGTGTTCGAATGCAAATCAAGAAAATAAAAATCACAGAACGATTTAAGTATGGATCAAAACTTTAATAAGGAACAAAACACAGCCACAGGTTCAACAGCAGAATAAACGTTACCATATCAAATGCCTTTCAAAAATGATCATCCTGTAAATGAAATTTTTGTAAAAACGAAAGCGGAGAAATACAAATAATTGTATAAAAATAACTAAACAGATTATATTTTGAAAGGAATGTCAAAGCACTGCAACTGGAAGCAATCGCGATCGCAGAATAAGAACAACAACGATGCTTAGGTCCTGTAACATTATTCAGTTTTTATCATGTAGCAACAAATCCATCAACATATCTAATATTCATACGTTCAATGTATTTAATCACCAGGTGGTCCGATTGCCATGATCTCTATTGTCCTTTCCTTATATTATTAGTCTCTTGAAAAATCACTTGCTCAAGTCTTTGAGAAACTTGCATATTAAAAAATATAAGATGTAAACGGGGAAACCGCGCATGGTTTTAACCTCACGATTCCAATATCTTCATTACGTTTAATAGTCTTTGAAGAATAAAGCTTGACAAATGCGGTAAATAGATAGCGTGCTTATTATGCCTTGAGATTACAACGTTATCTGGTCGGGTCTCGGGTGAAAATTGCGTAAATAAATTCATCATCTTACGATGGTTACACGTTAATGAAGACATGATTTTTTACGACTCTAATAACATTAAGCAATTAACGATCGCCTTGTTTACGATCGTCTTCCAGAAAAATCTTATCGCTCGCTCTTTCGTATGATTTAAGTTTGCAAATTACCTTTTTTTATACATCTTCGCACGAATATTCTAATTTAAACTCCCGCCTAATTTTTTTTTTAAAGCTAGGAAAACAAATCATGATTATCATCATCATTTTTGATAGACTTCAATAAAAAAGGCGCACCCGTTACAAATGGGGAATCAGGTTTTTCGACTATACGACCTAATTAAGCCGACAAATTAAGATATAAATAAAACAATTATATGTACTTTCACAGCTGAGTGAAGTTAAATTTAAGATTACATGTTTCATGTTGGAAAAAAATTAAAAGCATGGTAAATAAATAAATAAGTTAATTTTTTTTAAGTAATGAAAAAATTAATAGTTGAGGTATCGTGGTTCTTTTATGAGTACCGACGCCTTTAAGTCATGGCTATGATTAGTGTCCCGACTAAAACTAAGGACATTGATTAAAGGTGACGCCGTTTTGTTTTTTATCTTCTTATTTTCCTTTACATAAGGATCTATGTATTAATATTAGAGAAATGGCAAAAGATTCATTCATTGGCAAAGGCTGGCTTTATGGGAATGAATGAATTATGGCAATGAAATTGGCGCTTAACCTAACCCAATTTAAACAAAAGGGCTTGAAAAAATCTATATTCCGATCAGCGATATCATTTAAAAAGAGAAACAGTCATCATTTCCCCACAAAACGTAAAGCAAAAATCCCGATTACTCCCCCGTCCTCTAAAGCAACAGATTTAAGTTGAATATTGCATGCATATTTTGCTTCCCCAAATTTGTAAAGTGTTTGACTCCCTTTTTTTTTAAGTTTTACTAAAACTGCGCCCTTGAAAAAATAAGATCTTTATTTTGAGTGAGATCATTTATGGAACCAAAAAAAATTGTTGAAGGGGGGGGGGGGGGGGGGGCTACAGTCCTTAAAAAACATTTTAATGGCTAAACACCTTGTCTCTTGGCAAACGAGACTTGGGTCTGTGAAAAGCCAAATAGCTTATGTGAGAATGTCACTCTATGGTTTAAGATTACGTTGCCGCGCAATTGGTAACACTGATTCGTTTTTGTATAAAAATTAGAATGTTGACAATATAAGTTCATGAAAGCAAGTCGAGTTATTTTTATTAAATAAATTCGCAGGTTATGGGAGCCCAGTCAAGCTCCACGATGCGCAAAATTAAAGATTTAAAGTTAAATTAAAGACAATTAGAGTCAAGACAGTAATTTGATCGTAAAAAAGTGAAATTCACAGCTTAACTTTTGGAAATAATTTTTTTTAAATTGATAAAGCTGAGTGATTGGAAATAATAAAATTTCTACCTTTAGCAAACTATCCGAACAAATTATGATGAATTCTAAAATCTAGCATCATCTTTCCAATAGAGAACAATAAATTTAGATAATCATTAGTGAAGAAAATAATTTTTTTTATCCTTTCAAGCATTTTACCAAAAACCCTGTTTGTCTGCATACCTTGTCACCACAATTATAAAAATGCAATTCATCATGCACAGCTTTAAAGAAGAAGAAAAAAGATTCTGAATCTCATCTCGATCGGTCTCTGAATACAAAAGTTGTGACCACTATTTGAGATACTCACAACACATAAATAATTGATAATTTATCACTTGGCTATACAGTGAGATGTGGTGAAATACGAACAAAAAGCTTTTAAAAAATTGAAATATTCTGTATTTATTGACTGAACACGAATAATACACCAGGTATCGGGTTCGGTCGCGTGTAAAATAGATCCAAATTTTAAATTCTCTAAATTCTTCATGTTTTTTCCTCCTTTGAAAAAAATGGATGTAATTAAATCAAAAGTTGTCAATGTGTTTCACTCGGACGGAATTTAATATTTTCACCGAGGGCCGTTAAAAGTTGGCAATATTTGAATGAATCAAAAGATTTTATTATCTAGTGACGATTAATACTAATTACCGTTTATAAATATTTATGTACCGACAATAAGGATCTACCGCAAAAGATAGATGTCCAAGAGATAAGGTAGGGCAGGCCTGGGGCGGGGAGCCCAACGGTGCACCGCGGGGACCCCTTCAACATTTCAAACACACGATAAATCTAACAAGATAATCTGGGTAATTATTATACCTGCTTGATGTATAGCCTAATTCAGGTTTCTGGATTAGGACATTTAGTTTTAATTGTGTGTGGGCGCGATCGGGGAGAGAAAGAAAAAGCAAGAGTGAGATCAAGATTTTCCTACGGAAATAATTCTTGTTAACATCATCAATAGCTTTTTTACATTGTGTTTTTAAAAAACAAACTATGAGCAGAATATATGGGAATTAGGGAGTTTGTAATAAAGAAAAAATTCGGATGCTGTCATATTGTTTATTAATGAGATTATTTGTCATATGTAGAAATAAACAAAAGAACAATAACTTATTCCATTGCTTATCAAAGTATGATCGATATATGTAAATGTAATGTACATCTGATATTGGGAGTACAGTAGCCCAAGGAACAAATAAATGTCCATTGCTTGACAAGTGCTAGGCTCCGAGATTGGATGCAGACAATATTTGATATTAGTATAAACTTTCAATTAGCCAAAGCATAAAAAGCTGCACCGATTGGTTAGGTCCACTCTTCAGGCTTTATTTTTTAGAACAGAGGGGCAGTTTCAATATCGTCTGAGCTCTGGTCTGAACCATTAAACAACTGATATTGTTTAAGGTTTGGAATATCAACAATCATGCAAGATATTCTCGACACAAAAGTTTAAATATTTTGGCCTCTCCTACGGGATGGTGGCGAACTGACTTTGATATCTGCCCGGAATAATGAAATCGAATTGAGTAGTCATTATTATTTTCGCTTGTTTAATATCAAAAAATTAATATTTTTTTAAGAAAGGGATTCACAATTCACATTTTTGAAAATCTTGATGGCTATTGTAGAAAATGTGCAAGTTTTGGTGAAAATATTTGACACTCCTATCCGACAAAAGAAAACAAAATGAAAAAATAATAACGACTATTCAATTTATTAAAAGCTAATAAATACGTTTTATTTAATTTTTCGAAATAAGCGTGGGCGTCCTTTATCTAAGGTCGCAACCATAGTTCACTTAAATAGCCTAAAACAATAAAGCAACTACTTTAACTCCCGTTGTCCAAGACGACAACCGAAACGGGTAAAAAATGGACCAGTTGATATAAGACGGGTAAAATCTTTATAAAATTATATGACTTTATTTGCATGAGGCATGGTCATTATTTAGCCTGTTGACATTTAAAAAAAATAAAAACGAGCTTATAAAAATACAGGCAGAAGTGAAAAATTATTACGAAAAAATTAAAAAGCCCGCAGCAGTAGTTTGATTTAAATTAGTTCGGATCATCTCTAACATCAAATCCTGCCTTTTATATTCACAAAAAAAAAAAAAAAAAAAAAAATAGAAAGAAAACAGACAAACAAATTTTCTTTTAAATATCCCCTTCTTTTTTCCTACAATGCAACCTTTTTTAAAAAAAGGATTTTCCCATATTAATGTAGAATTATAACGTCATTGCAAAAGAGACTCGATTAAGATCTCCTCATGAAATTAAATGATCTTTTAAATATGACATATAGCACTCCCTACGGTCTATCATAAGACCCGTGTTTATAATTAATTTTCATAACATTAAAGACAGCTTAGATAACGTTTTATTTTTCATTTGTTTACTTGGAACATGATTTTTATGTGTAGCGGGCGCTTTTTATTTAAACAAAGCGCGCACGCCAAAGAACAAGACAAAGAGTTGTCTCGATAAAATAAAATTGCGCACTCTTAAATTTTTTTCATCGTTGAAATCATTATAGGTAGTTCAATTATTGAATGAGGCACTCTAGCGCAAAACTATTCAGCTAGGGGAATAGCGGTAACCAATCATAATAATCAATGTCTACTGCTTAAATATTTTCACTGGTTATCGTTGTGTCTCCTTGCGGAATAGTTTTGCTTGAGTTCCCCAATAATAATGTTTATGATTCTTAAAAAATTATTTCACTACTTTTGATAAATATAAAAAAGCAGGCATGTTTAACTTGCCTTTATATTAAAAGGAAGAACGCCATACTGACAAATAAAAATTCAACGCACCGTTTGTAAACTTTTCGGTCGATTAAATTCCTTAGCAGCGCCCAACCAAAAACGATTTATAATTAGATTAATTTCCTTTTGCACAAAAAAATACTGAAACATTTTTTCGTGTTACACCGCCACTGACATTGCTTGCATATTATGTGAACAAAACCCAGTGCAAAAAGCTCATAATTTCGAATCAACTAATATAAACTATATTCAGAAAACCGTTGCAGATTCAGGAGCCACGTGACAGAAATTATTAAGGGCGGTGTATACGTATATATAAAATAACGTTACCACCATCAATCATATTTTATGTCATTTTTATTCGGTATATTTCGTCAAATAATTTTGTATGCAAATTTTTTTTACAATATTTTCACTTTCTCTTTTTTTCATATAAGCTTGACGTTTTAATGTAAACCATAATCAGGTTGGAATTTTTCACGCCTCTAACATATAAGTTAGTTATTGCTGAAATATTATCCGAAAAGCTCTTTTTCCTAGCACCCCTCTTACTTTAGAAAACTCATGAATAAAAAAACCAGCACGACACTTGGGCTTTTAAGTCCATCGAAATGGTGAGAAACGTAAACATTGCATTGTAATAACTGTGACGAGAATTGGAGTATATTGGGGCCATTCATCATAAATAATGCAACACAAATTACGATTCCTTAATCCCCTGCCACTCTCTGGAAGCGTATAATATAACAGCAACAGCATCAGCGCAGAGCGAGAGGGTGTCACCCTGATTACACGATTCAATTATGAGGGTTGTTATTTTTTATACAAACATAAAGCCACAGCGATTTAAAAGATATATGATACCTGATGGGGAGATGCAGTCTGGGAAATTTATAAAAGACACCAGGCAATTGGAATTATGATCTTATTTTTTTAAGGTCTGCTAAATTTTATTTATAATCTTCATCATCATCAAACGAGCAGTGTGTGCTTTGGGCTAAATTTCAAGATCTTAATTTGATCAGCCTCCAAATCGAATTTTGCCTCTGTGTGATTTCGACTAAAGAGAATTGACTTGGTGGTGGTGAAAAACCACAAATATTTACAATATTTTCTCATGAAACCGAAAAAAAAAAAAAACTTAGAGTAGTGAACATAAGAAGTCACAAACGTTATAAAAAGTTTTGTCCAAAATACTGAATAAAAAAATGCTACCCTTTACTCGAAACAAATGCAAGTTTTCTCTAACTTCAGCAACTACCAAATTTACCCCTGGCAATAGTAAATAGCCAAAAAAGTTAACATTACAGTAATAATGGGACTCACAAACGATTCTTTGGTTATCGAGCAATAAGCACACAAATACATGGGCATAAGCTTTTTACAAAATCAAAAAAAAAAAAAATTAAGAGAGACTTACCCAAGTAGTAGCTAGACGAACACTTATCATAAAGGTAGCCACCAGTCATCCATAGCAGGACACTTAGCACGTAGCAGTGTAAACTAAGCACTCCAAGAGAGATGAGTTTTGAGCACTCTGGTTCTTGGAGTCATAATAGCACTGGAAAATATTTCAAAACTTGTTAGGAAAAAATTGTTTGTCCAGCATAATAACTGGCACCAATAAATAAAAAATAAATACAAAAATAACTACCCTCACAAAAAATTTACTTTCTTTAACCATGAAATTCCTAACAATGACATAAGAAAAATAACTTTCTCTTGTCAAATATCTCTTTTAATCTTTTCTTACAATGATAGCTGTTCACTTGTTTCAAAAATTTTCATTCACCAAAAAATAACAATACTAGAATTTTTAATTACAACTGAATAGTTAATTCTACATGAATCAATAAACCTCACCATCTAACGAAAAAGAATAATGCACACTGCCTGCATTTTAAACAGATAAATAGCCATTTGCCAAACATTAAAACTGAGGCACTCGCTGCAAGATGGGTGGGAAACTAATGTTTACATTATGACTGATCTGCTTTCCTTACAGCTAGTGCCCCAATAGTTTCTACATTTCATATAGAGGTGGTACTGTCTAACATACTTACTTATTTTGAATTTGAAACGTAAAGAAATCCAAGCCAAGAATCCACACAGTGATATTTTCTATCATGTATACATTTAAACATTAGTTCACATAAGCTTAACAGAATCTTCAGTTCCCTTACAATGCACCCCAGTTGCTGCAACAGTTTGTTTCAATAGAGACAGCTTTGTGGCTTCTTCAATTGTACGCTGTTTTCCAAGTTTCCATTTCTCAGGAGAAAACTGAAAGAAAGCAATGCATTACAATACTTACAATAACCATATATGATAAAAGTTTAACCACTGATACACATAACAAGGTGTAGTTTAAGTTTATGAACATGCTTAATAAATTTTGTCAATTATTGCCGAAAAAAGAATATCTGGCTTTGTAAGACTGCATGTATCTTGATTTGGGAGGTTGAAATATAATAATTTTGTATTATTCAGAAAAAACATGTAAGGGGGCTAATTATTATTCTGATGATTCTTCATTTCAATGAAAAACCTAATAAGAAAGTTTTTTTATTCCTCCCTTTCATTACCCTGATTGATAATCCTTTTCTCTCACACGGTATGCTTTCAGATACACCAAAAATTTGTATGAACGAAAAAATGTCCAAAAATATAAATTCCGATTTATAAATGCAATATTCTGTTGATCAGAATTAATGGGTTTTCAAATCATAGAAAATGTACACTCATTGCCAAGTTTTTTTAAACATTTTCATTAATAGGTGACATATTGCCCGATAACGATATGCCAACTCATCACCGCCATTATCACAGGTGAAGCGTGAAACCTATACCGATATCACCTTTCTGATTTGGTTACATTTCACGAATATATTACATGAGGCACCCCAATCTTCATTAAAAACACAAATAATACAGATTAAACTATTAGCTAATTGTAAAATAAATCTTCTTACCTGATAATTAATAAGACAAACGGAGAAAAACATTTTGTTACTGCTACACATCTGGTCTCGGAAAAAAAGAGAAAGAGAAAGAGACCCAATGGCCAATGAGAAGACGAGACGAGGCGAGGCCAACGACATCTACAGATCAAACGAAGCCACCAAAACGACTTATTTCCTGACCATAGAGTTTAATCCTTTTGCTGAAATAAAATAATAATGGCCAAAATAAAAATAAAAGAAATCATTATGTTTTGGATACAATCATTAGCTTATAGCGGATTTTGAAAAAAAAGTTTTTAAATAATTAGATTCATAATATTTCAAAATATAATCGTGTCAAAAATTGTACCTGCGTGATCATTGAATGTCTATGATCTAACTGGGGCGGCCATATTGATTAGTCCGAGTCGATTTGTTTATTTTTATTTTGAGTTTTTGTTTACTATATTTATTCAGTTTTGTAAGTGAATTTTAATGGTGAGTGTTATTTTTTGAAAAAGGAAAAGGCGAAAAAACATTCCTACGGTAAAATTAAAAATCTGTAGCCTAGCTTTCATGCCATAAAATCGAGAGTTAGAAATTCTAAGCATTGATCGTACAGATTCGAACGTAATAAAAATCCTTACATCTACTATTTAAATGCAAATGATTGCGTTATAACTTACCAAAAGAGGGAGGATACCAAAAATTGTAATTCATATGTTTATTTGGCCGACTGACGACTTGATCTGAAACAAAAAACAATTTCTAATCAAATCATCAATCATAAGGTTCAATTAAGGGTTGATAGAGCAGCACACTCTTCTATTGTTATTTTTTTCTCTATATTAAACCCATCATTTCCATATTATGTAAAATGCACGCTGATTATCATGTTTAGTGAATTCGATTCCGCCTCGGCGGGAAATCTTTTTTTTACAGGGAGCCACCGGAAGTCTGTTCTGCCACTTACGTAATTAAAAAATTCTACGATCGGTGCACGAAAAAACAAACGAGCTTTAATATGATTTTTCTCATTCTTTGAGAAAAATCACGACCCCGACATATCATCATCAACCCTTCGGAATCAAATTTGATTAACGACTATTATAAGGGGTTTAACTCGTGTAACAAAATAGCAACCCCAATCAAGTTAATACACTAGGGGATTGAAATTTAAATTGACCATCATATAACAATAAACATATGTCTTTTCTCATTTCTATTTATGGTGCGACCGTAAGAATTCTAAAATGACGGTTACGGAGCACATCAATTTTCCTGCCAAATCGAGTCTTCTTTCGTTTTTCGATATCGGATTATAGGGATTTTTTTTCTTATCTTTACTTAATGCCACGTGGTTGATAACGATATTCGTTATTCAATTGTTTACTAGCGCGTTATGACAATGAATGCTGTGATTACACAGGATTAAGTTTCGGAAATTTTCGAGCGCTTTTTTTTAACGTTGTGGGACGACTCTTTATTGTTTTTGAGGTCTGTTCGAGCCATGTGAATATTTTTTTTATGAATGAGAATAAAAATTTAGGCTAGCCATTGTTTTTTTAAAACAATGATTAAGAACATTATGGAGTTAGTCGGGGTTTTCTTCAAAAAGTTAAATGAAAAAGTTGAATGTCTATAAACAGGAAATGGAAAATGCTTCTCGACATTTTGGCAAATTTAAATAAAATAATTTGACAGAATGACAGTTTGAAAGTGGAATTAGTTTTTTGTTTCTTTCGAAGTTAGACTTTAGAAAGCTAAACTTAATCATGTTTATACGATACATGAGGACGAAGAAAATTTTGATTGCCTAATTTAGGAAACAGCATCAATTCGGCTCTCTTTTCCGATTTAGAAAGAGAAGAAAAAGGTTAAGAAGTAGGCCTACACCAAATTGGATGTTAAAATTGAGACAATTTAGTTGGAAGACGGTAATGTTTTTGTCTAATTCTAAAGAGAGCATTAAAATAATAAGTCTCATTAAGAGAAACAAAAGACGGTGTAATTAATTAAAAGTAAGCTCTGGCGGAAAGTTGAGCTTTTGCGAATATAATTGTCTCAAGCTATTTATCAAAGTAAATAATTGGGATCGCGAATGCTGAAAGGGAATAAACTTCAAAGCGATCGGAATCGCTTAAGACTTCTCCTTCCTCAAGGATAAACCGCTAACTTTAAACTTATAACCGAGTTTGCATTATATCTCCAGCATCCCCGACAAAATTAACTTGAATCCCGTATAATTATTTCCGAAAAGACTTTCAAAGTTATACGAGATAAAATCTTTTCTTAGTTAAAATAAAGAAAGGCGGTTAAATCCTTTTTACACGGAGAAATAATCTGGAAAAGGTCCTCATTCCATTTCCGCTTTCTTGCTGATTTTACAACCGGTCGAAGTTATAAGAAGACCTCTCTTTCTCATAAGGGAAAATCGGAGCCTCTCACGCTTTTTTGTCCTGCGCCGAAATCTTAATTTGAGAATTCGAATAAGGTAATGGGCAAATAGCGCGGTATTATCTGCGATTTCCAAGTCTTTAGTTCTTTGGAGTTGCTCCTTTTGTGCTTTCTCGCATGCGAGTTTAAAATTACAATGAAAAGGCTATTATAATTTTAAAAATTATTTTTTTATTTGTATACGTAAGTAGGCGGAACTGCAATGCACTAAGCGGGCAAGAGAAGAACTACGCCATTTGTTTTTTCAGATTTAAAAGAAAAATATCGAAGCAGTTTTGCCTTATTACGGCAAAGCTGGAGATCCGAGGGGGACTCTTTATCTCCGTGGTAACCCCCTCATCGGGAACACCCCTAAACTACCGATAAAATGAATTTGTTAAGTCGAGTTTTGCGATAACACAATTATGAAATGAAATACGTTTTCATTGTGTCTATAAAGAGATGAAACTTTTTTCCTTTTTCCTTTTCTTTATTATTATCATGTGACGCGAGAAATAGCCGGGAAATCCAATTTTATTGAATGGAAAACGTTTTGTTTTTATGTGACACCCGCACGAGATTCCCAAAACCAGGTGCAAAATCTAAACGATCCGTGGGGCCCGATCAAAAAGAAGACAATAAATGGACAAACAATAAGTCTATAATGAGTAATGAGCTATAAGAGATATATCGGTAAATAATGAAGAGCAGATGCGAGTTGGCCTAGAATAAGATCGAATAACTGATTAAACATCAAACATCCGATTATCCCATTAATCAATTAAATTATTAAATAACCCTCGTGCATTACCGTGTGGGATTTAACTCAAGTGGTTCCACGGTAATATGAGGACAGTTTTTCGTTTTCGCAGCTTTTTTTCTGCTGTGTGTTGCCTAATGATGGGTTTATTCATTGTTCCTTTTACCCTATCCTTTTATTTTATTTTAGGGATATCAACTCGTTTACCTTCAAACGTAAAAAGTAAGAATAATTCGGACGCATATTATGAGGATTCGACTGGAAACAAGTCTATGTCGCTGTGTTAGGTTCGTATCGGTGCCTGCTGGTGCCCAATGGGGTCACCAGTTTTCCCACTGGGCCAAAAGGTAAAAAATTTTTTTAAATATTAATTTTATTTTTTTTTAAATTTTTTTTGTTTTTTCAACAGGAGCAGAGTCCCGATCAGGGAAACATATATTCCGAGGAAAGACAACGAAATTTAAGAATCATCACCGGACAGCAATAATTCAACAGAAATCAGGAACGGAGAGCAATTAGCAGCCCTAAATTACAACGAGAACTAACGAACAATTCTGAGAATATTCAAAGGAAAAGTTTATCTTTTAAGCGACGGAACAGTTAACTTTTTCTTCCAAGGTAAAAAGAGGGTCAGAGGAGCCAAAATCGTATAAAAAATGTCTTGGATCGTTGGCCCTACTAAAAAATTGCCTTGTGTTGCAACTGCTTACTTCTATTTAAATGGAAATGTTAAAATTTTTCTTCCACTTCTTTACGGCCCTCTGTCATAATTTAAATGCGTTTGGCAAAATTCGCCCTGCTAAACCTATCATATGCATGAAGCGATTATAGAACTTATGTCTTATATACTTACAAGCTAAAATCGACCGACCCTATTTATCACGGTCGTAATTTATTATCATACACTATATTAACGTTGAATCTTTTTAGTTTGCCTTTTATAGTCATACCAGTTTCAGATACATTCATGTCATATGAAACTATTTCTCATAAGCCCTTATTTCCTTGACATTTCGCACAAAAACATAAATCCAACCCAAAATTCTAATTCCGCATCTGCAAACTTTTAACCGACCCTGCTAAAGGAACAAGTTAATGAAGCTATGAAACGAAATAATTAAAACTAGAAAAGCTTTTGCTTAATTACCTTTGCTTGTTGGAAATCTCGCAACTTAAGTTTTTATGAAGCGTTCAGTCGGTCAGCGAATTTTCTTTTCTTTTCCTCGCTTAGTGTTTTTGTCTTTCACGTTCGCTTTTTGTCATTCCCATGCGTTTTTTAAATAACTTAGCAATTTAATTTATTAAAAAAGGATTCCGTCAGCGGGATTTGATAAATAGCCATTTACTGAACTTTTAACAAAACAAACATAATTAAACGTCTAATAGGAACGGCTATCTTGTGTTTTTTGCAAGGTTACACCACTGGAAGGCGCGAGCTTGATTAGCCAATTAAAATCCGTGGACTGGCGGCCATTGTTGAATCAGATGGATCACATCTAAATACCTTTCTCTTACGACTTTCCCAAAGAGAACAAAGTTATTTTCTTTTTATGTATTAACATTATGATGGTGCTTTATTTGACGTCTATTTTAATTTGCGTTTGACTAAATTAATTATTTTTAAACTGTTTAATTTTAAAAAGACTCATGTCCTTTATGAGTTTTTTATTATCTTTTTTGTTATGCTTAACTTATTAATTTTCGGTTTTTTCTTTCCTTTTTAGCATAGGGTGAGGCGGTAATTTTCGATGTGGATTTATATGAAAAAGGGAACCCAAGTAGCGCAAGTATATCCATGGGATGGCCTTAGGATATCAATTTTTGGCTTTGCGATATCCCATGGATATCCGATTTAAAGCCGGTTACTAACGGAAGGCTGGCCAAAGGCTAGAAGTTTTGCAACAATTTCAAGGCGGAAGCGGATATACTTTTTCGGTTGGTTTTAGGCCATAGGTCTGGTTGATCTGTAAAGCCGGTTATCGATATCCTTGGGATATACTTTTAAGACTTTAAAGAAAAAAAATTCAATGGACAAAATAGGATGTACAATGACTATCGATATTAGAGAATTAAAACGCCACTGAAATCTTTTAATTTTTTTTGGTTTTTCTAAACCTTTATTTTTTTTTTCTGCCTGTACTGAAACACCCTTAAAAACAAAAATTTACACGGGCACAAATAGGTACCAATATTTTTTTAATGAAGAGTACTTAATATTATGTTAATAATATACTTACTTAATCTCATTTTATTTCAATATTAATTTTTTCTAATTACGACCAATGACACTACTTATACAAAACAAAACAATTAAACTATTGCCACCTTTTGGCAGTGGTGTCAAGTAGTTTTGCTGCGCGCCCTAAGTTAAAGGCAGAAAAGTATATACCATGGAAAACCATTTCTGTCTATATGGTTGCCGGTACATATTTCCAAATGTGGATATCGCTTGGATATTTTTCTGAGGCTCTGGAAATGCTTTGCAACCGAAAGGATGCAAAAGGATAACCTTTGGATATCCTCACTTTTCTTTGCTTTATGTCCTCAAAAGTATATCCTTATGGGATACTATGGCTTTCCCTTTTCTGATATACATTTCCGGCTATCGAACGGCGATAACGTCTATCGCCATCGGATATACTGCGCTACTTGGGAAAGGGGTTTAGCTTTGATCCTCAATTTACTTCAACCTCTGCCTTATATTATCTTTAATATGCACATCGATTATGAAAGGCTTTTGTAATTTTTTTATGTGGCTTTATTGTAAGCCGAAAGAGATTGTTTGTGTATTTGGCTAGATTTAGAGGTTTTGGCTGATGCTTAAAAAGAGTATTTGCCTTTTCTGTAACAAAGAAGTAGATAGTATTGGAGTAGTCGGTACTGTGCCCTATTTACAATTTAAAACTTAGCCCTCTTTCTTGCTCGGATTATTTCCGACTTTATTCATCTCCGACGAAAACACCGATTAACGGGTGTATTGTCTCTCGATCTCACTCTTCTTTAAAAGTTCTGGCAAACTATCAAATGGTACTGTGTAACTTGACTGGCACATTCTCTACTTAGCACGGGCCAGTAGTGAAGGCCTCAAGTTTTTTGCTTAAGATAAACCTAATTCAAAAAGAAGGTTTTTGGCAGCTTTATAGCTCTGTTGAACATCTGCTAAGCAATTGCTTTTATTATCATTTTCATGTAGAACTTGAGAATAAATAAAGTGGGTATAAAAATTAGAAGCCATGGCGTTATCCACTTAAGTCGGGTGATACAAATTGTAAAGAAGAGCAAAATATTATTTACATAGAACGTGGAAGAAACTAGAAGACAAAAAAAAAGGTACAAAAAATTGGAGTCAGTTTATAAAAATACAATACGCATCATTGAAGTACGTTTCGAAAAAGGTTTTTTTCATTCTCTGTGAAAGAATCTTTTGTACCGATTGCTTTTTGTTAATAAAAACTGATAATAGCCGTTTGAAATGTGATTTACACCTCCATTCCTATATACAGAGTGATTCAAAAAAAAAATTTATTTTTTCAATTTCAAAAATAGGTTAAGTAGGGAGTATAAAGGGGTTTCAGATCAAACAGATTTTAATTCAATTTTGCTAAAATTAACTTTACGTCCAGCGAAAAAAACTGCGCTCATAGTTACTAACATTTCTTGAAATGGGAAATCGTGCAAGCTTTTATATTCAGCCTTTTTTTAAAAAACTGAAAAAATTAGCCAATAATCTGTAAAAAATTGTAAAAATTTTTCATATGTTAATTTTAAAGAGGAAAAAATCTTTGGTACTTTTTTTAAAGCACACACCGTAGAAAGAATAAAGGTAATCTAATGAAGTGAATGTTACTTTTTGTTGTTTAAAAACACATTTGAAGTTATTGTTGTTCAAAGTCCATAAGCTAAACCTTATGATTAATAAAGGGCTTTTGTCAGTATTGTTATTCAATTACGATGTCTCTGGCGTGGGTTAAGCATGTGCGTTCAACATCGCCGATTAACTCCCATTGTCGATTCTATTAACTTCTTTCAAGTGGTTCCTTTTCCCGGTTTTGCACTTCCACCTATATGTTTAACTTATTCATATGGGATGTTTTTTTTCGGAGGGTGTACGGGAAAAAAAAAATTTTTTTTAAGGGTGAAATTTTATGGTCGACTAATTTTTGTATTGGTCTTTGATATTTTTGGGGGTTCGTATTCAAAAGTTTGGTTCAACCGTGTCAATTTTCATACGATTTCGATTTTATGACCATTCAAAAATAATAAACTCCTTTTAAATCGTTTAATTTTTTTTTTAATTTTAAAAGGATGCAAGCAAAACTAATAACAATTTTTTTTTGGAATTCGCATGGCTTACATTAAATGCAGAGGTTAATGAAACTATGTTTTTGTTTATTTTTAGGTTAATCAGGAATAGTGAGAAGATGCGGTGATAGCGCAACGTTCTCTTAATATCAAATACCGGCAGAGTAAAGAATACCAAAGGACTAAATCTCACGGGAAAAATGCAGAGGCACTCTACAAGATCAAGTGCGGGAAGATCTAGTATTTTGAAAGTACTGCTTTTTGAGTCTGATAATGCAAGGAATGGCTGGAGGACGACGTTAACCGGGGCGTTGAAGAATCTCAAGAACTGATGTGGAAAATTTTTCACGTTAAAGGCATGGAGGAAGAAAAATTAGTCGCTTATGTTAGTGTTACTCCATAACTTTAGATTAGTTTTACACAGATTAATAGATATTAAATATTGGGCTTATTGCAGGGATTTATGGTTAGGAACTGCCAGCGCTTCGTCGCAATCATTTTTTCAGCGAAACTTTATGACCAACTAATTGTAAGAAATAAGATATTCGGAAAAAACGCAAGTTTGGCAGAAATGTAGAATGAAAACTTTGCTAATAATTTCACCCACTAAAATGTTTTTTTCAAGTTAAAATTGCCTAATGACCTCTTTGTAATCCGTGAACTTTTACCTCAAAAATTAGTTCGATATAATTGCAATAACGCGATACGAATCTCCAGGTTGCTTCGGCTTGCCGATAAATCATCGAAACCAACAAAAAAATATTCAACTCGTATGAAAAAACGCCAAAACCCATTTTTAATTTAAATAATAAATTTTGAAACTTTTAAAATCAGCATCTCGAAATTCGGTTTTACTAATCGCACGAGCGCAGAAAAACAATCAGAAAAGCAAAAGAAACGATCAGATAGGAAAAGTAAATTTGTCTGAGTTTTTCGAAAATCATGTTAAGAGAAAATAACTTGGCGATCGTGTAAGACTATCATTCCCGCGAAAGGGGGAAGGGCTACCAACACTTCAGACGGTATAATTAGTAAAGTATTAGTAAATAATTAGTAAAGATACACGTACGTATAACATTAATAACCCAATTAATTTATTACTTTATTAATTTTTATTAATTTATTTTTATATTGCAATAAATAACCGAAAGGTTCGACCCACTTTGATTGAGAAAATCTTTTTTTCTAATTTCATTCCCATCGGAAATGAAGAAATAAATTTTAAAAATTTCGTTACCTCTCTTTTCCATTCGATCAAACGATAATATGAAACGCGTTCTTTTGGGTGGGATCATTTAAATTACTTGCGCGTACCTTCCACCAAAAAAATAACTAATTTTTCTGGTTTGTAATTTTTTTTTAAACGAGATCCGAGCGAGAGTGTCGGATTCTTTCTCGAGCGTTGCCAACACTCCGAATCCATTATTAAGAGGCAAAAAAATCTGTGGCACACATAGGAAAGCTGTTGTTGGTAGCCTAAGGAGATCGGGTTCCGGAGATAAAGTCAGCTCATTAAATGCTGTTGATTCGAACTTAACAGATCCAGACTTAAAAACCGTTCCAATTATTTTAATTATAAGCTTAATCGTCATAAAACAAAGATCCGATTCATAATTCTTTTTATCTTATCTTGATGGCGAGGTTCAGTCATGGTTTCGTGATTTGTCTGCAGCAACTCATTCGAATTTTTTTTTCTTTTTCATTATTTTTAGTATTTTTTCATAGTCTACGTAATTGCTTCGGTTGCAAAGGGGCTACTGTGAGAAATTTTTTAATGTTGGCACCGCTGATTGCGATGAAGTATGTTTGGTATTTGACGTAATAATAGACCATGGTGAAATTATTTAAGTAATTATCATAAGGTCAATAAAATGGGGTTGATGAGTTACGACCGAAAGATGAGAAATGGGTGAATGTTATAAATACTATTATATAAAGAAGGGACCGTTGCAATTTTTGCCAAGAGTATTAACAAGCAATTTCTTCTGGCGCGAGTAGGTGCTATCAGAACGGATTAAAAGTGAACCAGAGAATGTCATAAAGTTCTTGATTAATGAAGCGAAAATGAAAGTCACAAGGCTTGAGTGACTGTCAGAGTGCTTAGTTGCGATTGAGCTATGATCAATTAAGCTTTTGTAGCAAATGTGCGTACAGGAAAATGGCGACCCCACCACCCAGTTAATATACCTTTGCAAGCGGCCAAGATCGGCCTTGGTAGGGAGCAAAAGCAACAGCCCTGCCATCATTTACTTAAGGCTCTACTAGTAATGACAAACTCACCGACTCACACTCGGGAGTTTAAGGGTCGATTTCACTCTACGGTTCGGATTTTTTCCGACCGTATTTCACCTCTGACCACTGTCATCTGCGTCCTGTGAGCTTAATTCAAAGATTTGGGGATTCCGAAAAAGCGATTAATTTGTGTTGTCGCTCGGTCTCACCCCCCCTTCAAGGCAATGGCAAACCAGCAGGTGGTAACTTGCTTAGAACAGCCTCTCGTTCGGAACCGGCATTAAACTGTAGCCAAAGCACCTAAAGAAAGAAGAAGTAATGTCAATATTGGTCGTGGTCGGCTTGGCATAAGGTCATAGATAGAGGAAGGCATAGGCTCCTGTACTGCAATGCATAAGATGCTGGAAAGCCACCGCATTAGTCTTAGCCCTCTTACCCTTTTGAGAGAGGGTTTGTTGCGCAAAACCCGATATAGTCGATTCGATGGGATTTCTTGCACACTCGGAGGTAGTTCATAAGCGCGCCTCCGGGAATTCCCCTCTTGAGTCAAGCCAGTTTTTTACGGTATTTTTCACCGTCCTTCGCTTGATTTAAAGGTTTGAACGCAACAAGTCGATGTGCGAGGCTTTAGCCACTTTGTCTTTTTTCTCAAGCCACCTCGATTCTAACTACCAAAAAAAAGTAGCCAATGATTTGTATGTGAAATTCTTTTTTGTAATTAAAAAAAAAGATTTGGAAATCGTAAATTGTTAAAAATGGTCTTCACTTACGTTTACCATTGCATCTCTTTCTTAGATTAATTAACCGAATAAGACTAATTAATAAGTTGAAACACATAAATAAATTATTCACGTTGTCAAAATTATCTTCTAAGCGATCTATTTTGAGGATGTTTTTTTTTTACCAGTTTTCATGGAGAATAGGCTTTCAATTTCCAAAACTGGATTTCAATTTTTTCGCGTTTATCATATACAAACACCAACAAATACCCTGACGCAATAAAAATTTTTAAACCATTAAAATTAAAACGGATCGGGTTCATAAAAAAAAAAACGAAGAACTGAAACAAATATCCGATTGTTAATTAGATAAAAAAAAAAAAAATAAAAGGTCTTTAATTTACGATTTCGGCATTAAGTGTCTTTTTATATTAGAAACTAAAGGCCAATTAGTCTTCTTATTACTTTCGAGGTTTCGAAAATAATAAAAGATTTATGAATGTGAATTTGTTGCTCCAACACGGCACTGCAAACTCAGTCATGCTATTTGAGCTATGCGTTCATCATATTTGTACAACTCTGGTTATCTTATCTCATTGAGTAAATTACAATATATATTGATCATTCAGTTAAAGCGAAGCGGCGACAACGCCTACAATGAGGACCATGTGGAAATTAGTGTTCCTTATTCTCTGTGCTAATTATTTTACATTAGGTCTTCACATTCGGAGAAGAGATACATACGGGGATTACAATGCTCATCCAGGTTAGTCCGTTATAATTACATCCGAAATATTAAGGATAACTCATTTTGTATTTTAAATATTAATAATTTGGCTAATTTCGTATTTAACGATAAAACAATGCATTGTTAATGAACTTAGATATTAGTTAAAGTAAATACTGGTATAATAAAACACGTGAGTTTAAGGCGGAAGTATTTTGAAATTTATGCGTTTGATCTATTGTTACAAGTATAATTTTTAGTTGAGTAAACAGCAAAAAGGAAAATTTGGAATAAAGATCAAATTTTAAGTGCTTCGATACTTAAATGAGTTATTTATAAGTAAAAAGCGGATCGGATATAGGTTAGTAAAGTTGAAAATGATGTTATCAGCATGTACACCTCTTGTACCGTACTTATTCTCTGTTTAAGTGCCTTGGGCGCTTGCTTATCTCATTTGTTATACAACACCATTACGGCTAATAATAATTAGCTAACCTGAAATACTGATTAAAAGGGTTCGTCTTTTTTTTTTTCATAAAAAATATTTTATGCGAAAGCGATGTTAATATGGTATAATCGATGGCAATATACTATTTTTTAAAAAAAATCTTTTCCTTCGATAAAAATCGATTACTTGTGTGTTCACCACCACGGTAGTCTGTTTGCATTTCAGTTTGATGACACATCTTTTTATCAAGGCTTATCTAAAAACAAATCGATGGGTAGAAAACTGAACAGAATTTAAAAAAGTCCTTCAGGTATTTTTTTAAGAGAGCGCGAGCCAATATTTTTCTGTGAATAGATTCTTTAAGTTATTTACCGAAATAAGATTTCCCTTGGCGGGCAAGGCAACTCGATCCTTAATGCCGGTTTGGCCGGTTGGATTTTTTAAGGGGTCGGTAAACCTCCAGAAATTGCCACACTAACTATCTAAAGTGTTTGAGCAACTGCGACTTAGAGTCGGATCAACCTTATCGGCTTTTTCCACGGTTCATTGTCTACAATGAACTAACAGACCACGGCTCCTAGCCCTAATTCTTAAGTGAGGTAAAATAATTCGCCACCTAAAAAAGGAGGATGTAATCTCGAATTCTAATTTCCTCGCCCTCTCACATCTTTTACTTTTTTCAGCCGAATTAGGTGCTCAATGCGAAGAAGATGGTGATTGCATTCACGAGCACTCGCACTGCAATAAAAACGAGGGTGTATGTGCCTGTAAAAAAGATTTTGAAGAGAAAAATGAAGAGTGTGTCGGTATGTGAGCCCAAAAATTGCGGGGTTATTCAGGGTTCGCTTTGGGATACGTGTTAAAAGGGGTTATTGTTAATCGTCCGTTCTTGTTAGCAGTGTCCAAATATTAATTTTCCCACTGCGAATATTATTTAATCTAATGAGATTCTTTTTATTTCTAGAAAAACCTAAAGTAGGAACCGAATGTGAAAGCGACGAGACATGCTCAAGTCTGTCAAATTCAGCATGCGTGGAAAAAGCTTGCAAATGCAAAGAAGAATTCGTTCCTTCGGATGAAAAGGATTCGTGCTTAAAATTAGCCGAAAAGCCAGGAGACGAATGTCAAAACCAAAATCAATGTTCAAAGATACCAGAGAGTACCTGCAAAGACAACGAATGCGTCGTTCCTAAAGGTATAAAAGATTCCGTTCGATGAATCAAATTAGATTAATTACTAAGAATTATGTTTTTTGACTTTTTTAGACATCGGAGAAAGTTGTACAGAAAGCTCGGAATGCAGTACAACAAAAAACCTTGACTGCAAGGATGAGATCTGCGAGTGTTTGGAGAATTATGTGGAATCAGAGAAAACTTGTTTTAAAAAAGCGGAAAAATTAGATGATGCTTGCACGGACAATGGCCAATGCGTACATCTTTTAGCTACATGCAAAGATAATATATGCGTGGCTGACCCGACGCCTCTTCCTCCGCTACCTCCTCAAATTAATGGTGAGAACCTTTAAAAGCATTTAAAAGAAGGAAAATTACTATTTTTGTCGCTAGGAATCACTTTTGCGTCTACCAAAACTTATCAGCGCCCTTAGCAGAAAATTACATTCAGTTTCTTTCCAATTTTTTTTTAGAAAATTCATGTTCCGAATCTGTAAATTGCACTGATGAAAACACCGAATGCGTGGAAGGATCATGTCAATGCGAACAAGGTTTTATAAGGTCCGGGAATTCTAAAAACTGTTTAAAAGAAGCTGAAAAATTGGGAGCAGAATGCAAAGAAGATGTACAATGTTCTAATTTAGGAAATGTGACATGTCAAAATGAAGTTTGCACCGAAAAACCGATCGAGCAAACAATAAAAACAGGTAAGGAGTCGAGATTGATGGAAACAGCTAAAAGTTTCCCGACTAACACTTCTGTCCTTTGTTTTAGTGGTGGCCAGCAGTAAAATAGGAGAATCGTGCGTGGCAGATAGCGAGTGCCAACATATAGCTAATTCTTTGTGTAAGGAGAATGTCTGCCAGTGTAATCTCGAAGAATATGTAACATCAGAGGACGATAAAAGATGTCTCAAAAAAGCCAAAAGTGTGGGAGATGAATGTGAAAATGATAAACAGTGTGATGGGATTGAAGAAGCTGTTTGTAGTGAAAGCAAATGCGTAAAAGCTCCTTTAAGAGGACAAATTTTAGGTAAGTTGGATTTCGAATTCAGTTTTCGGATTATTTATGAACGAATTAATTTTTCTACCTCAATGTCCTAAGTTTTCGCAAAGTTAAGAAAAAAGAGTTCTCCTCTCAACTGAATTGGATTTTCGGTCGCGACATATCTTTCCATCGAGGATCCTTTTATATTCGATAAAGACCCTTCAAATTTTTCTTTAAAACCTTTTTTTAAGCGAATCGGTCCGTTTGTCTTTTGTCTTCTTCTCCGTCGTCCTTGTTAATCATCTTTTTAATTGCATTCTTTATTTTTCAGACGACAGTGCAGATAGAGATAGCGCCACAAGTTTAAGGACATCCGGAATCTTATCAGCCATTTTAATAATAGGAATCATTCGAATGATATAAATGATCCTCGAGATTCTTCTTTTGACGTAAATTCAAAACTACGAACAAATCTATTAATCTGGCAAAATTAAAATCTTCCAACTGTAGCAACATACTGTTGTGTAAGGCACGCATAATCTTAAAGTTTCTACGTAGAAAAGAAAATCTCCTTTTTTTTAGAAAAATAATGTTTTATACACAAAAAGTTAATGTGTTATCTCAAAATGTTTTAAATGTCTTTAAATTTTTTGAGTGAAGAGATGAAGGTAATAAAAAATCCACACCGTTGTAATATTAAAATTTTCTCCTCTTTATCTACTTTTACTTAATGTAACAGCTCTTATTACAGCTATTATTTATCGTCTCTTTTTTTTCTCTTTCGGAATAGTTAACTTTTTTTATTTATTTTATCTTTATACTTTCGCTCCCTTTTTTTTCCTTTTCTCACATGGATACAAATGTTGCATCGCTGTTAAACATTTTATATCTGTTAGCTGTCACCGAAAAAAAGGAGACGTCGTAGTGTTCCTCCGCGGTAGCACATGAAAGACATTAATAAAAATGGTTGTGTATTCATTAACTTTGTATAATTAAATCATTTTGCTTTAGTTAATGAAAAATTTCTAATTAATGTAAAATGATCTCCTTAAAACTCATATTTATTATTACGTGGGATGTCTTTTAACGATTAGGTTTGCCGCCATTGATAACTTTAAAATTAATTTAAGGTGTACGTAAAATGTAGCGCGTTTTTTTTTTTACTATTTCAGCCACCATTTTTTTCTTCGCCTTGATAAATTTTTATAATTTTTTCCTGCTTGAATCAATTGCTTTTATAAGTAGTCTGTAACGATTTTTGAATAAAATGAATGAAAATAATCTGATTAATTAATTCTCCTTTAATCTTGTTGTAACAACATCGCAAAAGAGATCACCAGTGAGAAAATTTAAAAGCGATCGCCACCGTAAATTTTCATTGACAAACAGTAAATTACCAAGTTTCGAATGTTCATCGATATCGATGGAAAGAAGCAGAGCATATATATATAGAATACCCAATTATACGGAAGACAAGACAAATAATTCAATTGAAAAAGATAAAAAGAAGCTGGGGCTACCGGTATTGAATGCCCAACCTGTTTTTCCAATGCTTTTCCATTTGTTTAATTCCACACAATTAACTTGTTTATAACCTTATCTTGTTACATAATGGATTTTATTTTTTATATCCTAATAAAACCTGGTTACGATCCTGGTTCAAACGGCGATAATAATTATTTAGTATTAAGGTTTTAAAAAATTACCAAAGATATAGAAAGCAGAAGGCATGAACATGAAAATTACTTGAAAAATATGTTTCCGAAATATACAGAATAACACACAAGGGACAGATCAATTAACTGATTATAAAGAGAACGAGCAAAAGAAGAAAACCCGTTTTCAACGGTAGCTACCTTATCAATATGTTAATTTAACTTTGTTTATTTGGTTGTAATATTATCGACATTTAAAAGATTTTTCAAATAACTGGATTATCCCCTTGAACCAGGGTCAACTTATAAAATAATTAGTCTCCAATTTATTTAGATTCCTTTTAAACTGGCTAATTTTTAATGGATGAAAAAATGTTGTTTTGTTTAGGTATTTCGAAATTTTAACATTCTCAAAGACAAATTTCTGTCAATTAATTTTGCAAATTACGACTTTTCAACCTTTTTTCATTTTTAAAAAAATTCTAAGGTCTTTAATGGGCTTTTTGGGTGATTCATTCATTAGTTTTATGGTTGTTAAAACATAAGATATGAAATTTAAAATCTTCTGAAACGAATCAAAAGTTACAAAAAAAAAAAATTGTGGCCTGTACCTTTTGTTTTTGACGTCTGCACCCGTTTTCATTACAGACTAATAGAAAAATATATTTCAAAAATTAGAATTAATCAGCGAGCCGATTATTTGGGCACGAATAATATATACAAAATTTCTCTATTACCTCAACGAAAACAGAGCAAATCAGACTACATAGAGGTGTAACTCCTCTCTAACCAAAATTCGTACAGATCTCAGATATTTAACTTATGATGTGATTTAAAGTTCTTTAAGTTAAATATGGGTGATAACTGGGACGAATTAAACCATAAGAATTCAACCCCTGTTAAATTAATGAAATAGGCTTAACTGAAATCATATCTGCAAATCTTCATCTCGTTTTTCCAATCAATGACAATCAAAATATTTTTAACCAAATCTATTTTTTCTAACCAAAAACTAAGTAATAATCATTTTCAAATGTTTATAAGGTTTTCCTTCTGAAAATGATGTCTAAATATATCCTATAATTGCATAGAAATCAATGATTTTCTTCCTACGACCGAATCCTGAATCATGGCGGTGAAAATGCACTAATCTGTATTTAATGCATTCGAAACGCTCCAATATTCTTCGTAAAAAAAATAAGCCTACCTTTTTTGTTGCTATTGCAGATATTTCCCGTGGATCGATCCTGCAAATTTTCTTATCAAATGCTGACGAAACATACATCAAATGACAGCCGTAAAGCCATCCAAGTTAGGTTACCTCCAACCAATTACGAATACGTCTGCTGTGTCCATTGTCTTCTTTTTAGAAATTGAATTTCTATCTTCATTACGATTCTCTACCACTAACACTGTAGGTACGGGTTAAAATTAGCACAAGAGATTTTACATTCACTGGGAAAAAATTGATATTACATCCGTACAACACAACACAAATTTTCACCGCGAGAAAACATCAAAACCATAGAGTGCAAGCTTTGTGGATGGCGCCACTTTTTCTCTCAGGCTCCAGTGTTGCCAACTTTTTTTTTTAAATGTTCATTATTCTTTCATTTTATGAACACGGGCACTATGTAAATCAAATAAACAGTAGTTTGGATATAAATGGAATGCGCATTAATTATTGTATGATCTCGACAGTTCCAAAGGCAAAACGATTTTTGCAATCTATTCAAACTTGTAGAAATTTTTATTTTCAAAATCCGTTCTTTCTGAAAGCAGGAATGAAGGCGTGGAAGTCACACGAAGTTGCCATCAAGCCAAACGATTTGGGCATAGATTTTACAAGGGATGAAAGCGTTATTGTTTTTCAGCTTCGCCCCGATTGTTATTATAAGCCATTATGTAGTAATGATCTGAGTCGTAAACCAATTTTTACCGTTTCGAGAGCATGATAAATTATTTTGGGAAATTGAAGGACACGGATTCTAGAAAAAAAGATTTAAGTGAGATAAATTTACATTTATTTATTTATTCATTTATTTAGCTACAAAATTAATTTTGTTGGAAACACATGGGCTTTATTCATCGGTAATTTTCCTTATTTTCACAACCAGAAGTTCATCAGTAACAATATTTGTTGCTTTTATGTAAGAAAAAAATGGCTCAGATCTTGCACTAAATATTTCTGTCATGGCGGTTTTCGTAACTTTTGAATATTTCAATTAGTAGCTTCGAAGACAAAAAATGTGCAATATCCAAAGACCATAATTATATTAATTTTTTTTACATTGTTCAGGTACATCACAGGATATATTTTATTCCAGTGAGTTTGATTATTTCACCCATTTCGAAGCAAAAAGAATAAAATTTAAATAATACTTTCCTATTTTTTTTAAATTTATAAAAAATTAAAAAGAAAAAAATATCAGTCGTTTCGAAAAAAAGGAACTTTAAAATAACAAATACAACCGTTTTTTGCTTAATATCAATTTTTTACAATGTACAAAAATTAAGTAAAAGAAAATGATAACAATTTTTTCAAACAACACTGGGAAAATAGTTGTAATCATTGGGCGCACGTTTATTTACAAGATTTCTCTTCGTTTTTTGTTCGGTATAATGCCTTGAGCAAACTCTTCACAAAGTCCTTCGATCACCGCATCAATCATTTTTATGTTTATTTATTCATTCAATAAATAGAAGAAAGAAAAAATTAAGAAAGACCGGAGGTAGGACTACTCTGAGGAGGAATCGAAGTGGAACCGTGAGCGGGAGGTCCCAGCAAAGGAGACGGACCCATCATCGGTCCCATTCCGACCATTCCCGGGTGCCTTCCTTGAAGAAGCGCCGTCATAGCAGCGTGATGTGGACTAGGACTAGAAAAAAGGGCGGCCGCCGGATGTTCCGGATGGTGATGAAAATACTGCTGAAGAGCCGGGTGGTGCGGAGGCCCGTATAAATGGTGAGGTCTGGCAGCGGCAACCGCAGCCATTTTTAATTTTTCGATTTCGGCTTCTTGTAATCTTTTTGCTTTTGCCCGTCGGTTTTGAAACCATATTTTAACCTGAGTTTCGGTCAGATGAAGGCTGCTCGAAAATTCCGCCCTTTCTGCAATCGACAAATACTGTTTCTCTCGAAATTTTTTTTCTAAAGATAAAAGTTGCTGCGTTGTGAACGGAGTTCTAGGTTTTCGGTTAGGTTTGTGCTTCCTTAAATTGCATTTTAGCTTGGGCGGTTCTCCGTTGTTCGAATCTAAAAGCAAGGAAAAAAAAGTAATTTAATTATTATATTCTATAAATAATTTGGCAGAGCAAACACGAAACGAATGCAATTTATTTCTTTAAATTCTGCGCATTTCAACACGTGTTTTGTTTTTCGATTATTATTCACTTAAACGCAATAAAAAATTCATTATTATGGACTCGTGTAATTAATGAAATATTAAATCAAAGTTATAATCGATACCTTCCAAGACTAATTATTTAGCGATATAGCAAATACGAGTCGCCAAACGAAACAAACCGTGAAATTGGCCATTTTCCTTTTCTCATTTCAGCTTTTTTTATTGCGATTTCGCAAGTCTAATTAAAGACACGGCACTGATAAAACTGTTAGAATAAATTAGCGATGGAAACAATGGGCGAGATTGCAAATTAACATAATCGACGCCTGAACGGTGCAACAATATTTGTATAATGAGAATATCGATTGTTGTGGCTGTAATACAAGAGAATGCATTATCCGAGATATTATGCGAATAAATGAGGGGTGCAGAGTCGGAACGTCTAAATTAAACCAAAACAGAGGCGGTAAATATGGAAAAGGAAAAAATTTGCCCAGGGATTTGAGTTACATTTAGTTTGTTTGTATCAGGGATAATATTGTTTTCAAGTGATTTGGTTTATTTGTTTGCGGCACCGAATTTTAATGTGTGCGTGATGAAGGTGCCATAGGATTGCGTTCAATTGTTCATGGTAAGACGTGTTTTATGGCAGTGGGAAAGTTGTTGCAATTAAGTTACTCGATAATAAAAGTTTTTTTTTAAACTGGATTCGGCCGTAACGTATCACTGCGGGTCGGAGAATAAAGAGTTAATTTATCAGGTCTATGGAGTAAATTGATACAAAATACAATCACGCTTTCGGTTTTACGTCAATGAATGAGTTTACCAGTTTAACAGGATGATGTCCCAAGAACATTCCTGGTTCGAGACGTCTTTGAAAGGGTAGGACTCTAAAATAGCTTCTCGATTAGTTTGCAGCCCAAGTCGTCATAGAAATTAATTAGGCCTTTTAGATGAGTTAAAAGCTCGGGCTAACAAAGTGAAACCTGTTAGGGATGCAAGCACAGGGTTTTTTCTTCCCTTTATGTACCGCACTCGTGCCCGATGAGGAGACTCTCTGCATACAGCTATTTTACGTGTTTGTTTAACTTCATACAGCTTAATGGTCTCTAAGACTTAAATCCAATTCCGAACGCATGATAAGAAACTAGGCTAGGCGAGTTACCACTTGCTAGCTTGCCAGAACTTTGCAAGGGGAGCGGAACCGAGCGCCAACCTTGTTAAATTGTTTTCACGGTGTTATAGCCGGACGACTTTTGGCCGAAAGCGAATAAGATCAGAAAAAATTCGAGCCGTAGAATGGAGTCTACACTTACAGTATTGAATATAAGTTGGGCATGAAAGCACAAGGCTGGCAAAAAAGCTGTGTAATTAGGCTTCCGACTTACAAAAAGATTATCCGGGTTGTAGCCGTTTGCTTTTATTTAACAAATCAGCCACTGCCTTCTACTGATACTGAGAGAACATAAAAGCTGAATGAGCAAGTACTATTTATTGAAACGAGTGAAATATAAAATTTTATTGAAATAAAAAATTTAGGGAACTTTGCCAGTATTTTGACAAAAAGTTATTGCCTCTGTGACTTATAACGGCTACATATTTTAATTTTAAGCGCAGAAAAGTTTTCTTCCTTTCTGTATTTCTTTTCAGAAATTTTATTTTAAATTTTTAACTGTCCAGTATCATAAAAAGTATAATTTTAACTAAGAAAATGACTCCTAAAGCTCTTTCCTTAACGATTTTAGATTTAAAAGGTTATTTAATTATTTTCTGCTGTAGAGCCGGCCATTTTAGAAACTAGCATGATACCGAAGCCATCTGTGAGTCGTGCATCGAACTTAAATTAATGCCATCTAGCGGATTTTTCAAAAAGGTCCGCAATTTTTATTTATTGGCAGTTCGATCTGAGCAGAACTGTTTAATTTTTGAGTTCGAAAACAATGCCGAACTAAATTTTTAGCAAAAAGTTTCGTGGCACTGATGCGAAACTCTTTTACTTGAGAAAACTAACCTCCATCGTAAAAGTTTGATGTCCTCGCCGAATCCAACATAAAACTCAATCAAAAATTCATTAGCGTGACCGTTAATCGATTAATAACCACATAAACCAATTAGTATAAAAAAATACTTCTTGGCCTGTTAAACAATATCGGTTGGTTCTTCTTTGGTATCAAGTTTTGTTTCTTTGTTTTATAATTAGGCTTTTTTTATTTCTCTTAAGCTCGTTTTCGGACTCGTCATGCAGGTGTATCACAATTTTTACCTAGAATGACTTGTTTTTTTTTTCTTCATTCGTCTCTCGGACGGATCATTAATTTTACGTGCCGATCAATTAGTCCGAACCGCAATGGAAGTAATAAAGGGAAAAAAAGAGTCAAAGTATCAACCTCGAAGGTACCTCGATTCCTGATGGACGTTGAAACGTCATTAATTTGAAAGCCTTTGACCCCCGCGTCGAGTTGCGCTTCCGGTCGTGAAGTTTATCGGGTAACAAAGATCGCACTTCCTCTCCCTATACAGTCATCGAAGGAATATTATCGATTTGGAGTCTTAAATGCGCATAATAAGTCCACGAGTGTCAAGATAAACAAAACGCAATGAAAATAAAAGGACGATTTACAATTTTATTAAAAGGGGAAAAGGAAACCGAAAATGATAATTCAAAGGACAAATTAATAACCGAAATTAACATAAACTTCTTGACCTGCACTCATTTTAATAATACCAAGGTTACCTAACAGTAACTTATTAATTGGTTTCGGAATTTCAGTTTCCGACATTTTATTCTCGAAAACGCTTAAAAGAAAGAAAGAAAAAAGAAAAAACTTCACTGAACGGATTTAGTGGAAGGAAGAAAAAAAGGGATCGTTGAGAAAAGTTTCATAAAACTAAGTTATTGGTCGGGGAAGAAAGATAGGAGGGAAAAAAATCAAGGGTGCGCACTCACAGCCCAATCTAATAGGTTTATAATACAGATTAAAATAAAATGCGGTCGTAATAAATCATTCACGATTTAACTTTTTGATAAATTGATTTTGTCGTATATTTGACAAAAATAGAATTATACGATAAGGTTGATAAAGTGTATTAACCCTTCTAGAACGGAAGGGTTTCCGAAAACTTTCCCACCGTGCAAGATTTTTGTGTGTCGAGCTTTAAACGTTGGCAACATGGAAAAATGCCTAGCAAAGCTTGATAAGCGTTAAATATTATATAAATAAGTTTATGTGGCCATTGCTTCATATTGTGAAAGGTGCTTATGGTGATATCTCCTGTTCTGTGGCTCGTGGTCGGGCAAGAAAGCTAAAAATTGGCTCAAGTTAAGCTCGTTAAAGATCTGTATAACGCTGGCCTAAGCCCATAGGTTCCTCTAGAGGTCCAAGCTAAGAGAGTAAGCCGGTAGTTAAAATTACAACCAAAAGAGCTGAGATAAATTTCATGGGTAACATGGATGACCGTATGCCGCAGATTGGCCCACCGTAAGATTCAATTTCATCTCAGGTAATTTTGTTTCCCTTTAGAAAGCACACTGAAATAATGCCCGTGACTAAAATTTGGTTGTCTTGTTTCTGATCACTATTTAAAAACCTAGGTAAACTGGGTAAACTTTTATCCTGGTAAACTGGGTTAACTTAACTCCTGGGTAAACTTTTAACTTCTAACCTCATTTACGAACCTGCTAGGCCAAATAACTATAATAAATTTAGTCAGGTTTGGTGGAGGCACTTAGTGCCAAGCCCTTCAGCAGCTTTTTGCAACCACGTGCGCTTAATTCAGCATCAATTAAATTTTAACCTGACTCTATCTTATTGCTGCAATTATCTTTATAATTAATATTAAAACCGCAGCAAAAATTTATTGATACGGTATAATCCCATCGGATATCTCTAGTCAAATCAAACGATTTAAATCGGGTGCAACCAAATCTTAACTCTTTTTTTTCAACCGAGAAATGTTAAAATAAGATATTTTTAAATGTTTAAAATCGTTAGTAATCTATAAAACGCGGCGTCAGACAAGCCAATATTTATTCATAAGCTAAACATGACCGGATTATATCACTTCTGTTTATAATTAACAAACATCAAGTTATAAGGCTCTAAATGATTTCTTTTTCCTCTTTCAAAACAAAAATTTAATTTTTCGGTTTCGCGTGCAAGCCGCGCGAACCCGAAAACATCAACAAAATAATTAAAATCCACTTAACAAGGTTCGATTCACCCCCAGAAGTCGAATCATTTCCCGCTTAAAGTGTGTGTGAGGAGTCAAGGAGCAATTTAACAATGAGAGATGGTTTTGGTTGATTTTCATAATCGCTGAAACGGAAAGAGGCATACAACTAGACGAGAATATGATGTTTATGCCTTTTTTAAATTGATAAGGCATGAAAATGATTTTGCCGGTATAATTCATGGCATAATAATAAGTGTAATAGTCCATTAGTCGGGAGTAGGAGGATTGAATTAATCATTTTGAAACCCCAGACGTTCAAAATTAATGATCTTCTGTCCTTCTCCTCTCATAAATATTAACTTATTTTACTTGCCAAATCGTTGACGAGTTTTCTTTTTATTTTTTCGATTCATTTCGTTTTCTACGATTAGATCCTTTGATGGTCTAGGTCAGTTAAAAAATTATTCGCCCAATTAAAATAGTCTGTTGACGAAAAGACCTTAAAATGATAACTAAATTAAATTTATTTTTGCAAATTGAGGAAGCCTAATGAATTTTTAAAAGCATTAATCACTCGTTTACATAAAACTAACGTTAAGAAAATGCGGCAATGTATTTAAAATATGGTGCAACTTGGCCTCCTCATGATAAACTCGACTTCACAGTGTCTGTCAAACCTTGTTAAGGGTTAGAGGTTAAATAAATTTTTGTTTTTATAATTTCCTTTATTTTTTTTGTAACCATGTCTTTCGTTTAAACAATTTACTAAGCTATTGATAGCTTTATTTATTCAGTGACGTAATGAGTCATTGCTAATGATTTCTTAATTATTCCTCTTTACGCTTTACTGCATTCTTGTTTCGTTTATTTTTGTTATTGTGTGCGTTAAAGAAAAGGATGTTACTTACCGGATGAACCCGTTAAGCCGCCTCCGAAAGCTCCGGGGTTTAGCCCGGCTCCGGGAAACAAGGCCCCAGGATAATGACTAAGAGCTGCCCACGGGCCGGGAGCAGAATGTTGCTGAAGCCCCGCGCTGTATGCGGCCGCCGCTGCGGCTAATGCACTGAACGGTGTTGGACGAACTGGAGTAACGGGCGTCGGATCCCCGAGCATAAACCTGCATCAAAAAGTTAAATATTAGTTTTAAAATACCAAAGGCAGCCAGAATTGATCAAAAATTATACAGGAAGATCTGTCTTTAAAATTTTGGATTATTAATAGCTTTATTCCGACAGTAAGAACCCGGGCGCTCTGATCTTTTCAAATTTTTGGGATACATTGAAACTAGCAACATCTCTCTTTGAGGATACTGAACTATTTCATATTAATAATAGAAAAAAATAACAATCGCCATAATAATAACGTGTGAATAAATGGCAATGAGTAAATTAATAATTTTTCTAATGGCAACCACAGTGATAATATAGTTAGCGTTTCCAACTAAAATTCTCTAAAATTATTTTGTTCTATCTTCCTGTGCAGGTTGACCCCGTCTCACCATTAGATAAACCTCGGCAGTAAAGATAAAAAAAAGATAATAATTTTAGATGCGCGAGATACTGCTAGCGCTATCAACTTCTATCTGATGAATTGTGGTTTTTAACACGAAAACCAAATGGTGACACTTAAGATTTGCAAGCAAAAAAAACCAAACATGGTCGCTAAAATAATCCACTGCATGACTTATTTCCAAAGATGCAGCACGACTGAATAATCGTGAAAGGGGTGCATAAGAGCTTTTGTTAAAATGTGCAGCCACCCCGCTCATCTCTGCTTTCCTTTTGTTTAAAGGAGGTAAAATTGTGGTGATTGTAGTTGGGTACCAACCTTGCAGATCCGATATCCAGTCTTCTACTCTGCAAAAGATGATTCGTGATTCCTGTCGGCGTGGGACTTCTACTCTCTCCGTCCCTTTCCACGTCCACGATGCTCCCGGCACAAGAATCGACGTCATCTTCTGCGTTGTCGTCGACGTTGCAGTCTTCGTCGTCTGAGGAATTCGACGCTGCCGACGAGTTCAGCGTCGCGGAGTTTCGTTCTCCGGATTGAGTTGTCACAGGCGAGGAATTTCTTTGGTTTAACTGAAATTAAAAGAGAATGGCGGAAGGTTAATAAAAGCTATAATGGTTGAACTAATTAGTAACAAGAAAAGACCCGTGCAGTTTTATGGCTCCAGGAGCACTCGGCTGTGTACAATGCTCTGGTACCGCCGGAATAATATCGCCTATTAAATAAAACGAGTCAGTACTCTGGCAACCTGAAAAATCACGTATCGAAAATATTGATCTCCAGTGACATTCCCTGCAAACGTCTTTATTCGCATGGATTATGATGTATGATGTTTTTGCCTATCAAGAGGAAAATAATGACATTAAAAATATCAAACAAGTCTTGAGCATTTTTTTGAAATTGCTCACTCATGACAACAATAAAACATCTGCTCGTGTAATAACAGATTTGTATGTGGTTGATTGAATTATCACGCCCACCCCCAACAATAATACCCTCAAGAAACCAGTGGCGTTTAATATTACTTTTTTCACGGTAGCTTAAGTTTATTTCATATTATTCATTGAAGTCGTCAAAGTTTAGAGATCTTCTTCATTCTTTTGGATGGACCAGCGTAAGCTTATATTCCTAATTCTTTTGGTTATAAGATTTAAAGCCTAGGACGCTAAATATTCATGAAAATTTATAAAGATGCTCTGATGGATCCACGATGTGTATGTGGAAAACCAAACTTGACGATTTTCCAAGAAGATTTTTTTTAATAAACTTTTTTAGGATGCGGTTAAAAACTCGGACCTCTTGAAGTCTATAAGGGAAAAATTATCTCATGTTGGCACAAAATAAATAACCGACAAAAGGTAGTTAGTTACATTTTATTCTACAACTGGAAACTGCATAACTGAATAAAAATTCCTATACAGATCAAGCATTATATAAGAAAATAGGCCTCTTCGGTTTTGCTAAAATTCTTTGGAATGTAAACTTTTCAAGAAGCGAAAAAATCCGCAAACTTTTGCCAGTGCTTATTAATACGATTTAACTGTAACATTCATTAACATTTTTCAAATCCCGATACTCAAAAAAGTATTTTTTCCAGCTCATCTAGTTAAATCCTTGACTAATGAAATCTTAATATAGCGCTACAGCATTCGCTGAAGTGAACTTGCAAATCAGCCGTGTAGCTTAAAAATATCAACTCAAACGCGAGATAACTAGGCAAAAAATAACTAATTGCTAACTCTGATTTTTAATGCAAAAACCGATTTTCACTTTTTCAATAAACGGAAAATTTTCTTTTCAATTAAAAACTAATTCAATGTTTAAGCAGCCCTCAATTCGCTTCTTGTTATTTTCAAACGGTTTTTAAAATAACTACCAGAACGTGCGAAAAAAATTTCACACAGCAAAATCATGTAAAGCATTAAGGAGTCACGTTCTCTTTTAATTTAATTTTTTTATAACGCGGACACCGAAGGGTCCGGCTACTGATTTATTCCTTCATACGCTCCTAAAAAAAAAAAAAAAGAAGGAATAATTTAAACGAGATGGCATTTCTTTACGTAGAAAAATGCAACAATGCAGATATGAATGATTTATCGACATAGTCTACCGCCTTGCCGAGCGTGAAACTTCTGTGATTTACAAGACCTGATTTTAAAATTATAAAACTATTAATTAATTTAACTAATTATTATAATATAGATTTATTATAGGAAAAAATTTACTTTTCATTAAACCGGCAAGAAATATTTGCTGCACCCGCTTAAATCCCCTTAAAACGATTAAAAATTCAAAATGGCAGATTTCGTGGCATTTAAATTGAATAAATATGGAAAATATAAAAAAGGGTTGCATTTTTCGAGCCGGCAATATCAATAGCAGATAAAAACCGACTCGCTAACTTTTCATTTGTAATTTGCTTAATACATGCAATCTAAAGAAGAAAAAAAATTATTTTTCTTCGCCAAGGTTTCCAACCTACATTTTTCTTTCAGTTACGGCTAATAAATTATTATTATTTTATGATATCGATTGCAAATTAACCGCGATACAGAAATAACAAAAAACAATCGAGATTTTTTTTATTCTTGAAAAAAAAAAGCTTGCTAAAAGTTAATTATCAAAGTCGGTTTTAAATTAACGACTCGGCGGTTAAAAATGATTTGATTAGACTTAGACAAATGATAATTGCACGATTAAATTGGCTACCTGTCAAAATCCGGAGTGGGCCCCGAGGACCCCGTTTGGGAATCCTTTATTCATGATTACATCTTCATTATCATTACTAAAGTGCCGATGTATATACAATGTACACTACATATCATTATACCATTTCTCTAGGTGATGGTAATTTAGTCGGCATTAATTATCGGTCTTGTGTAGCCGCCTAAGGGCTTTTCGATTTTTTTCCTTTTTTAAACACTTTACGAGACGCTTAAAAGGTATAAAATCACATTTTACGTAATCTCGGGAGCCTGAATTATTAGCGAGTCATTTTTAAATTAACCGTTTTAATTATTATCATTAATAATTATTTATTATCTTGTTTGTATTAAAGTAATTCGATTAAAGGCTTAATTATGGGGCTTATGTTTAGCTGACTTGTAAAGTGACGCGATAACTGCTCTAATGATTACTGCTCTAAGCTACCTTTTTCTTTTTCGCTTTTTTTTTTGTGGGGTTAGTAAAACAAATATCAAGTTCGTAAAAAATATACGGGATGTTAGTTTTTATGATGCCGCTTTTTTCAAGTGAAAAACCGAAAAAATTGTGTTTTCTTAAAAACATGAGTTCTGAACTTTACGACAGCGCATATTTTACTGGGGATGTCGTTTACTAAAGTAAGCGATGTACATTAAGACACAATTCAAACTTTTGATTTAAGGATCAAATGAAAATAATATAGATTTTTAAAATCGGTTGATACTTCGAGGAAAAAAAATAAAATTGCTGAGTGTTTTCAAAACATAAGCTCAAAAGATAAAAATGGGATTTGGTACCAGCAAGTCTGCAATGAAAAAATTTATAAGTGTTTCGTTTTTTTTAACCTTCACACTTTCTAAACGGTTTTAAAATAGTTTCGTTTTTGCTTGGGTCTCTATCAAACCACTAGCAGGGCAAGATCATTTTCATGGTTTCATTTTTTGTCTTACAAAGCGCTTGTTAGTACTTAAAATCAGACAATTAACTCAAAGCACTGAAAACTTGAGTGAAAGCCCCAGTTATTTTACAGTTCCTATTTTTTTAAAAAATATTTTCCTATTCATTATTTGTAATCTTGACCGTTATTGGATATGTATTTTCCTATAGATTTATAGGTTGTCGCAAGAATCAGGCCTATCGAAATATGAAGACAAAAAATATTTCTGCATTTTGTTTAATAGCATAACGGTGGCCTTAATATAAGTAATTGTTTGGTAGATTTTTTCAAATACAAGTCATAGAAAGGATCTAAAAATTTTGACAAAGAGTTTTATTTCTACAACTTTTTAGTTTATTAAAATTTAAAATAACGAACTTAGACTCGTTTAATTTTTTTCTAACATAGAGTTAAGCAAGTATAAAGCTCAGAAAAGTTTTAAAATTTTGCTAAGATACTCGTTAGAAGAAAAAAATATCCGGCATGATTTTTCTTTTCTTTTCTTTTCACATTAACTCTTAACACAAATCTTTTCTACTTAACATTTCTTTGCGGTTAAAGCTCTTTCAGCTTTCAACAACCTTTGGCAATATTGCAAAACTAGAGGCCTGTAGGTATTTACATAATTCAGATCCTCAGCTGAGCTTGGCTCGGTAGTGAAGCTCATAAAATTATTAAAATCTAGTATAGTCTGGCCGTTTAGCTTTGGACCCGTTAATAATAGTGTGGTTAAAAAAAATTTAAGCAATTTATGATCATTTTTAATTCTCGTGAACGCCATCCTCGAAAAATTACTCGAACGAGATAAATGCTTTCGTAATTTTTGGAAATTCAAACAAGACCGAAAAATTAAAGTTAAAAGGAACAAAGTAATATTATTCACATTTTTCAGCAATAGTATAAGGTAACCTGGAACAGGTAGTTTAAGACATTCGTTTCAAAATTAAATGCATCTTAAAAGTGTATAGAATATTTCCAGAAAGCTTAGACTTTTCTTTCAAAAAAGGAGCCTGATTTTCGACAGCATTACGAAACCTACTCCGATTCGACTGTTTGCACTGTAGATTTAACATGCGGCTTAAGAAAGATACATTCGAAACACTTATTTTAAAGCCGGAGGATTTTTACCCGGACAGCTATAAATTTTTTTCGTTAACTCTTACAAGAATGTAAGAAAATTTAATTTTTTGAAAAACTGAAAGCAAATAAAGTTTTCCTTTAATAACATTTACGGCCTTGCAAAAAAATTTGAAATCTCAAAAAAATAAAAAAACAACTTCTTGTAAACACCAATGTCACGGCATATGCTTCAACAGTTTGAAATAACAGAACTGACGAAAAGTGACGATTAAATCAACAACTTGGCAGGTATTTTTTGACATTTTACAAAACTGTTTAAAACCTAAACACAAGGCCGTGCCTATGGTCGCCAATTTCGACATTACCATATGAAAGAAATTCTACAAAAATACAACAATAAAAATCTTTTCGCCGTACCCGGCTAAATTTTTTACATTATTACCAACAAAATAAACAAATCTTTTTCCGATTATTCGAAAACGATTAACAAATTAACATCCTGTACAAAAAGCAATTGCTATTCAAAATGCTGTAATTTTTTTATATTTTCAATTAAGAAAGAAAAAAAATGGTTTAATATGGCAAAATGCAGGTGCTGCGCGTAGCGCCACTTGATCCTACCCGGCAAATCTAATTCATTTTAATTTTTTTTTCTTTTCTTTTATTTTACGAGCATAAAAAATTCATTTACGCCAGATAATTATCCGTAAAAGATGAAAATAAGAGTTTGCGCAAAATATTAATCTTATGTTTGTTTACGATCATCGTAATAAACATTATGATATACTTTTTAAACAGAAAAGAAAAATTAGTTTTGTTTATGCCGACGGAAATAACTCATCATCCGTTTATTCGTCATTATAAATTCACGATTGAAAAAATAGATAAAAAATACTGCGAATGTGATACTTTACAAATTAACGGATGCTATAAAATGATAATAACGGTTAAAAGTTATCGTAAACATAAGATTTTGTTATTATTAATAAATTAATTAACACTTACCGGCGGGGAAGGGGATTCCGAATGTAGTCCCGACGGGGATCTTTTCGGCCTCGTGTCGGCCAATAAAGAAGCAACACTAAAACTAATATTATTGTTCCTAGATTGCTGACTATTCGAACCTTGAAGAGGAACATTATTATTCGAATTTCTATTAGTCCTAAGATCGTCAGGCAACATTTTCTTATCCAAATCTCTTTTGTTTTCATCCTTAGTCCTAATAATATCACTCGCTCTTAATACCGACAAGGATTCACTAAGCCTTAAAGCCTCGTTCCCATCGTTCCGATTACTCGTTCTTAAATCGTTAACTTCTAAACAATTCGTTCTTAAATCCCGCAACTCGTTCAACCGATTCAAAGATTCGTTCATTCGTAATAAGTTTTCGTTTCGGTTAAATTCGTTCCTTATTAAATTTAACGATTCCGCCTTTTTATTATTTGTTTGATTATTTTTATTCGATCCATCTTCTTCGCTCATTTTAGCTTCTTTTTTAATGTTAGTTTTTATTTGTTGAGATGGATTTATTTTTAAGATAGTCATACTTTTTTTAGGATTGTTCTGTTCTAGCATTAGTTTATTATTTAACCTTATTTTTTATATATTATTAATAATATTATTTCAGATAGGTTTCACATTATTGTTGAACGCTCGAAGATTTTATTTTTTTAATCGATCACTCAATAAATATTTAAACATTTTATTCTTTTTAAGTATCACATAAAATCACCTCTGACCATCGCACGTTTGAACCCGGTACTAAAGTTTAAAAAATTTCTTCGACAATTCATTTCCATTACATCAAAAACTTGTTATTACCCTCCAGCCTAAAAAGAGAGCTTGTTTTAAGCAAAAATCCTTTTTCTGGCGGCGTTTAGTAAAATTAAAGCGGATGCAGAGGGAAACGAATCGTAAGAAGATTAGGAGATTAAGCGCCGAATAGCTCGTCTCGTTAACTTTTAACGGGACACTTACAAACAAGATTCTTGTTCAATATAAGTGCCTTTATAATAAGTTGGAATGCAAAACGCAGTAAGCGACTTTTAACAAATTTTCTGAAATTTTTGTCGAATATAGCACAAATTTAACATTAATAGTCTTATATAACAAGGCATTGAATTATTGACATTACCATTAATATAAACGGTTATTGATTTTAATCTCTTTCAATCGACTTTTAATTTGTTTTAATTAATTTTCAAAGCAATTAAACATAATTTAATTTCTTAACATTTTTTTTTAATAAAATAAGAAATGAGTTTAATTAATTTTTTATGATATTTGTCGTTTCCAAAGGCAGAAAAGTTCCCAAGAAATAATAGAAAAAAATTAAATATCCCTTCACAAAAAAGAAAGAGACCGATACGTGAGTTTTTGAGGATTTTTTAACGGGAAAGAGCCTAACTTTTCAAAGGAGACGAAGCCAATTTCAGAAAGGCTTTAACTCAACAACTTTTGGCTTCTTTAGGCCTTACATTATTATACCCAGATAGTCGTTACTTGTAAAGTTTCATAACAAAACTCATTTTGCTTTTTATTTTTTAATCGTAGAGATGGAACTTACTGCTTTCTGATTTTCCAACAGTTCTTCAAAGGCATAAAAAGAAGGCGGCGCTATTACCCTGCAGGCGGAGTTAAACGAATTATAAACCCTAAAATTGATACTAACAGAGATGTGAAATAAATTGATACATGTTTATCTTATGGAACATTAAATTTTCAATATGGTTTAAGTTATTACCATACAATTATATTGTATGTCTTGCTTTTAATACAAAAAATATCAAGCATATGATTAACTTACGTAAGGGATTTATTCAATTCAATAATGAGGCTATGGAAACATTTTAAACCAATCACGAACCAGGAAATTATATTGTTGACAGATGACAAGAGTTTAATGTGTGATTTTCTTTTGTAAGTTTATTTTTCTTTTGTTTCTTATTCGTTTCACGTTTAGCTTATAACCGGATGAGCTTTTTTTATCCGTTCGATTTTTCCACCTTCTTTTTCTTTTTCTCTCCATTTGAAATCAACTCTTTGACAAGCTAGTTATTGTGATCTATGTTAACTAGTTAAGAAAATCTGTTTAGGTTCCTGTCAATTTTTAACATTTTTATTGACTATAGCAAAGTTCTTGATCTTATTATTTTCATTTTAATGCAAGCTGGCTAAACATAAAACGTTTCTTGTTGAAAATGAAATATGATTTAGTCTTACCTGACATATCGGTTCTGTCGTCCGTGGGCAGGACTCCTGCTTTCCCTCGAACTCTTATCAGTTCTCTTCTCCGCCTTCCTGCAATAAACAACGTGGTATTAGACTTACATTCGCGCCATTTCCATTTAAAATTACTTTAGCGAATAATTCCAATTTTTCCTTTCTTTGAAAAATGTTTTCTCTTAAAGAAAGAGCAAGAAATTTCAGGTATGAATTATCAGCGTTGAAGCATCACAAAAATGAAAATCAAAATTATGAGGTAGGGTGCAATGGCTGCACTTCAAAACCCGGCACTTCATCAAAACCACGTAGATCTTAGTGCACCATAAACTACTACACTGTCAAATCAGGATCTGGGTCAAAGGTTTTGGCTAAACTAACTCGAGTAGGGCTTTTACAGATGTCTCTAATTTACTCGAGGGTCCTGTTCAAGATAATTGCTATGAAGTCTAGTCCAGATCAAATGTAAAATCTTAAACAATGGCTCAGAAGGCTTATCCAGTGATTCTGCGGTCTGTGACACTAACGAGCTTAGTCTGCAGGTAATCGAAAAGTTTAAAATTATAGATGCTTGATCTAAACTTGAATTGAAGTTAAAGTCGAATAACTATAGTGTGCTTTCCTAGTTCGACTTACTTGCAGTGGGAACAGTCGAGGAACTGAAAATAAAGTTGTCACCAAAGCGATTTATATTGAGACAGTCCAACAATGAAAACTATCATAATAGGATGTATGTAGATGATTTAGCAATATGCATGACCAATAAAGATAAAGAAGATCTTTATTATGGCTCATATAAACTAATTAATAATAATAACAAATGGCTCCAAGATAACAATTTGTTAATTAATAAAAACGAAACTAAAATGAGATATGAAATAAGGAAAGCAATTGCACAAGTTTGGAGTCAGCCCAACAAAATGGTATTTTCCAAGTAGAAGGGTTATAATTTGAAATCATAAAAACAAGGAGTGATTACTTAGTTTTGGCAATATTTTCTATTTATCACAATAAATTAATTATAAAAAAATTACATCTCGATGAATGGCCATGTAGTTTGCACGAGCCATGAGGCTCAGATTTAAAGATTTGGATGTAAATATCTTTTTCCTCGCAGATTTTGAGGGGGCTTGCTAAACCCATATAATGTTCTCAACCATACTTTCAAGTACTTTCGGCATTGTCTTGGGTCTGGCATGAAAATTGTGCCAGATCCTAAAATAACTGGACTTGTGACTCGTACTACGAAAGGGTATATTTTAAACAAACTTTAAGGTTCTAGTTCGAGCGGCATAAGGAAAATTCATTAACGTGGATTGTATGTACAACAACTTGGCTGTTTTTCGTTTATTTTTTTCGCCAAAAAAAAAACCGAAATAAAAAAGCAGATATTGATCAAAATATACATCATCACATGGTTGACGCATTTTTTTCCCTGCATTTTTCCTCCCCTTTCTCCTCTCATATAGATAAACCCACTCCTTCCGAAAAGTATGGGTCATTTTTCACGGGGAGAGATTATACCGAAGCACATAAATATTGCTTCGCAATTAAAATCCGTTACATTGTTTTTATTTCGTGGATGATAACAGACAGTTAAAAATGTTAAAAAAATTGCCGGCCGCGATTTGATAAGCATGATGGGGAGTAGTTTTTTTATCCCGTGGGTCGGCAGTAAACGCGGATGAAATTTGAATGCTTTATTATTCCTCTGATAAAAGTGTTGCGTTCTGAAATAGCGGTAAAACTCCCTATTTCATGATCTATATCTCATCCCAACATTTCAAAAACGTAATTTCAACTATTACGCTGGCTTTATTAATTCCGATAAATGTGACCTTTTTTTTCTCTATTATTTAACTGTGAAGCTATTTAAGCGGGGATCGTATACTCGTGGTCTTTTTATGACGTACGATTTTTGGGCGAAGACTATCATCTCCTAATGGGATTAAGAATTATAAAATCAATCCGGCTTCAAGGCCGTAATTTGACTTTTTATCACGTTTTGTTTCGTACCAGTATTGCGCAAATCCCCCGTAAATATAAATAAAGGTGTGGAACCGATAAGAGATGAGTCAATTCCCTGTCTGAGTTTTTAACCGGAGAAGTCGACAGAGCATTTTATCAGTGATTTCCTGACCCATTAGATCATAACGTAGGTCGAAAAAGATCTTCTTAAGTCATGGGTGTGGAAGTTAAATACTTTTTATTTTTTATTTTAGGAATATTCTTTCAAGGTACAGTTAGTTTTCTGGTATTGTAATAATTTTTGTTTGTTGAAGGCTAAAAAAATTATTTTTTGGGCAGATACTACCGGGGCAATCCAAAACGCAGGAGACCGTCAATTTAGATTTCAGGTATCACTTCGGGATACACAATATGGAAAACACACATGTGGAGGATCTATTATTACTGAAAAATGGATGTTGACAACAGCTGCTTGTGCAAATAAGTAAGTAATTTATTGATAACTACCTTGCAAAGCTCAAAAAAAGCTCGAACGATTTCCTCACGGTTTTTTTGAATATTCATCATCAGGCTTTTTCTACTTTTGTACATAAGCTGCTTCAAGTCCCAATCACGTTAAGTAGGTTACACATATTTCTCGAACTATTTTTTAAATCTGTCAGAAATATTTATTAACAAAGAAGTAGCTATTTGACTTCCGGTTTTTAAAACATATAAAAGATAAGTTAACCTCCACGGCTTTTTTAGAAGTTAAACATCCGTGTTGCGCAACCAATGGCGTAAAGCTATCTAGATAAGATGACAGAAAGCAAAAAAACTGGGCCGACCTGAAGGATAATTAAAACGTTAAAATCTAAGAGTTTAATTATTTTAATTTAATTTAATTTACGCCTCTGATCAATTCAAAGCTTCTTATCCTCCCCTCTGCATCAGATTGTACACTTCAAGAGTATGATCAAACCGGTAGTTCCTTATTTCTTATTCAAAACATTAACTTTTCAAGTGTTAATTAAGAAATCAATCGAAGCATTTTTCAGCATTATGTTTTGATTTTAATAGAATTAAAATTGTTCAGAATTAATGGAAATTCCTTTGCCTGGGCCGGAACTACTAACTTAGTCGATGACGCCAGAGGACAGCTTCGTCAAGTGAACAGAATAATCAAACACGAACAATTCAATCCCGGCAATTTTGACAATAACATCGCAGTAATAGAAATAGCAGAACCGTTCACATATAACGACAACATTTTAAACGTAAGACTTCCAGTTGCGGGACAAGCTCTCGCTGAAACTGCTCAGCTTTGCGGTTGGAAGGTAATTTTAAAGAGAAAAAATTTTAAAGCATCAGCTATCTTTTCTGCAATCAAAACATTAACGTTCGTGTTTATATTTTAAGGGTCCAGCTCAAGTTCTACAAGTTTTGGATAACGTCAAATCGAAAACGTCCAATTGCAAAACCAGTACTGGTCTTGATGTTCCTTTAGCTACAGGAGAATTTTGTGGCGTTGCTGACAATGCATTACCCACAGATTGCATAGTAAGTTTATTCTCATCAAGAAACCGTGTATTTGGCGCTAGCAAACAAAATTTTTAATGAGATCCTAATGAATATTTTTCCTTTTTAGAGTGACTTAGGTGGTGCACTTTCTAAGGATGGAGTACTGCACGGATTACTTTCAAGAACAAACTGCGTTATAGATCCTGAAATTTTCGTACAAATATCATCATATTCCGAATGGATAAAAGGAACCTTAGGAGATGACGCTATAGACATAAAATGGGATAATACTTATCCGGGGACAGGAGGAGGAGATGGCGACGGTGACGGACCAGGCGGTGCATCTGCTGCTGAATCTTCGATATTTTTAGTTACTTTATTAGCAAGTTTATACGTTTTGCTTCAAAACTTTTACCAATCGTAATAATCGAATCACAATCCAGTACTCGCGCGTTGTAAGTTTATTGGAAATCTCGAAAAATTCTCTTCAAGAAGTTTTACTGTCCACGACTATTTCAAAATTCATAACAAAACTCATAAAGATTAGATCTTTTGAATGCTATGTTCCTATCGAGGAAACATAAATTCGATTATTGCCCGTAATATAGACTGTCATAACATATTTAAATTATAAATTATAAATTTTTTATTTTTTATTTTTTACAAAAATAAAATCGTTTATTTGAATGACATTTTACAGCGATATGAATAAAGAAAATTGGAAAAAGGTAACCGGCACGATTTCAAGTCTCATTCACAGAATGAAATCTTCAAAAAAGCTCCTTAAATTTGCTCTTAAAGACGTTAAACAAACAAACCGAAGGTTAGTACTTAACACCGAAAAATTGTTATCGAAAGTATTTCATAGTGTTAATGTTTTCTCTTAGATACACTTCCCCTGTAGATTCAATCTCATCCTTGAAAGTAATTTTGGATAATACATCAATAAACTAAGCAAAGATAAGATAAAGAGTGAATATAAACAATTTTTTATATTAAATCGATAAAGACATTTTGTTAATTAATTTTTTTAAAAAATTAAATTCTAAAATTATGATATTAGAGATCATTTATTTCTTCTAAATAAAATGCAAGAAGTTGGCTAGAAAGAAGAAGCGCAATAAAAAAACAAACTGTCGGTGTTTTAAAATCTGCGCTTTTAGGCGATCTGGGTTAAATCAGCTAAGGCCTAAAATCGACCTAAGCTGGCTCTAACTTGTTACGTTAATCTCGGCCTAACACTAAAACTGCTTACTTGGCCCAAAATTTTAAAGCTTTAATTATAGGGACATTTTCCTCCAGCAGTGCGAAGTAAACGGTATTAACAATAGGTAGGTCACAATGATTACCAAAGTGTAACTTTTGGTTGGAGAATTCCTGTTTTTACCCATGAAAACGGCCGTCGAGAGGCGGAGCCGGGACATTTATTCCGGGGCCGAGAAAAATATCTAAAATATATTAATTCAATTCGTAACAGTATATAGCCCCTACAAGATGGGCACCCGAACGTTCATTCTTTCCGGAACCCGGCGTAGCTCTCAACACCCCTCCCATGAATAATATTGTCTTATCCTGCTGGCTTAAATAATCCGGTATAAATCATCTAGGTATTTAAGCGGCACATTTTAAAAACGCAATTCTATCTTCAAGTCTTTGCAAAAATAAAAGCCATACCATTTTTTTAAGTTTTTACAATTGAATAAGGGAATTCCTACTGCCTAATTATACAACAATTTATCTTGAAAGAATTTTCATTCTGAATAGTTTTTCTTTGCTTTCGAAAAGCTTATCAGAACAGTATCCGGTGACAATAGAAAAATTACCGTACTTAAAACATCAATCTGTTTATTTTAATGCTTTTGTTCTTAAGATCTGATTACTTTATCTTGATTGCTTAGATTTGATTGCCAATATAGTATATATTTGGATGATTTCTTATTCGCCATTGTTTCATTGACACCATGTTGAAATTTCTAGTTCTGTCTTTCGTTATTACTTTTGGGCTTTGTAAGTATGCAAGTAGATTTGTTTGAGATGTCTACATGATTTAAGTTCATTATTTTAATATCAGGTGACCGCCCGATCGGCCCAGGTAGGCCTATTCCTCTACCGTATAAGACTGTCGACGTAGGAAAAAATTTCACCCCAAAAATTATACAAGGGGAAGATGCTAACGAAGGAGAATTTCCCTACATGGTATCGCTCAACTGGGATGGAGACGGACATGCATGTGGTGCTTCCGTCTTGACGAGCAATTGGGTTCTCACTGCTGCTCACTGTTGCCTTACGTAAGTGAACACGGTGAAAAAGTACGAACATCGCACAGCTTTTGGGAAAAACTAACGATTGTATAATTCTTAAGGGGATCTCCCATGTACATATTTGCGGGGACGATTTTCCTTAGCGGACAAGGCCAAAGGCACGAAATATCTCAATATATTGTGAACGGAGATTATGATCCAGACCACAATTGGAGAAATGACGTTTGCCTCATTCAATTAAGAGATAACCTTCAGTTCAACGATAGAGTACAGCAAGTAACCTTACCACCCCAAGGATGGCCAGTAAACGATGGAGATTCAGTTTTGATTCAAGGGTGGGGATATACTGACCCTGTAAGTTGATCAGCAAAGATACCGGAAAAAATGCCGCAACAAAAATTAATTTTTATTTTTTCTCCAAAAAAAAGAATAATCAAAACATACCAGATAGATTACAAGTAGGCCGAGATTTCAAAGCTTTGTCAAATGATCACTGTGGACAAGTAACTGGTATTGATATGTTCGATGGTTACGTGTGCGTCGTCGGTAATCACCAAGGACAAGGAGTTTGTAACGTAAGTACAGCGAAGATACGGATACTGATGATAAAATATAATAAATATTAATATTAACGTCAAGCCTAAAATTGTACAGGGAGATTCTGGCAGCCCTCTTATGAAGGATGGTGTTCAAATTGGAGTAACATCTTGGGTATACCTTCCTTGTGGACAAACTGGATTACCGGATTTCTATGCTCGTGTTCCAAATTACATTAACTGGATACAACAAGTTCTTGGAAAAGACGCTCAAAACCTTAAATTTGCAAAATAATGAATCTTTAAATCAATAAACCAAGATTAAAACATTAAAAGTTGTAATTATTATTTTTTATTTAAATCAAATTTCGTTAACATAAAGACAAATCTGAAAATTGATTTACCATTTTGCACCTTCAAGCCAGCAAGCTATTTCTGATTAAAATAATTTATTACCACTGAAATTTACATGAATTTTTGTCATCCGATAACAAATCCTTTATATGCCTATCTGGTTTCGTTACTAGATTACTGTAACTCATCGGGGTCAACAATTGGTAACAAAATTGCTTTATTCGATGAAAAAAATCCAAGTTCGGGTTCGTCGACACAAAAGCTGAAGAAGAAAGGGGTTAGTAATATGTTTCTACGTTGGTATAAAACCGCATTGGTATTAAACCGTAAGAAAGGGGATTTCCTTTATTATCTCAAAGTTTTAACAATAACAAACAAATCAGGGGAATGCCCGACGATACATTATTCAATCTTGCCCTATGCCCAATAGCTTTTTTCAACTTTCTAAAAAAACAATCATCAGTTTCAAGAGACAATTAAAGATTTATTGATCTTAAACCTCACCAATTATTCTCATGTTTTTTTTTTAAAGATTTGATTGCTTTATCTTGATTGATCATGAGATTTGATTTCAACTCCAATATATATTCGGTAAATTTCTAATCCCGATCGTTCTTTTCAACATGATCAAGCTTGTAGTTCTCTCTTTGGCCATAACCTTTGGGCTTTGTAAGTAAATATTTTAATCTTATATACAAAACCTGAAATAATTCATTTTCTTTTGGGTCAGGTGCCGAAAAGATCGGTCCAGGTAGACCCATCCCCTTGCCGCATAGACTTCTCGACGTTGGAAAAAATTTCACGCCGAAAATCATTCAAGGAGAAGATGCCAACGAAGGCGAATTCCCTTATATGGTATCGCTTAATTACGATGGGGATGGACACGCTTGCGGTGCTTCCATCTTAACGAGCAACTGGATCATGACTGCTGCTCATTGTTGCCTCACGTAAGTAAAAGCAATGAAATCGAATTCGAAATCTAATAAAAATTGTTAAAGACTTTTCAAATTTTAAGAGGTTATCCCATGTACGTATTTTCGGGAACGATTTACCTCAGTGGACAAGGGCAGAGACACGAAATAGCTCAATATGTCGTCAACGGAGACTACGACCCAGACCACGGTACGAAAAACGATATCTGCCTGATTCAAATAAGAGACAACTTTCAGTTTAGCGACAGGGTCCAGCAGATTACTTTGCCGCCTCAAGGATGGGTCGTTAACGATGGAGATACTGTTTTGATCACCGGATGGGGATATACTGATCCTGTAGGTCGATAAATAAGGTTGAACTTAAAAATTTTACAAGACACTGATTTTTTTCTTTTTTTTAAAAAAAAGAACGTGAATCAAGTACCAGATAGATTACAAGTAGGAAGAGGTTTCAAAGCTTTATCTAATGATCATTGTGGGCAAGTAACTAATGTAGATATGTCTGATGCTTACATTTGCGCCGTTGGCAATCATCAAGGCCAAGGAGTGTGCAGCGTAAGTGCAATAATTAAAGATTTTGCGAATGCGTCCGAATCTTAATAAAACATAACATTTTTATTGACTAAAGGGAGATTCTGGTAGTCCCCTGACAAAGGACGGTGTTCAAGTTGGAATAGCATCTTGGGTATTCATTCCTTGCGGAGGAGGAGCACCGGACTTTTACGCTCGCGTTCCAACTTACATTAATTGGATTCAACAAGTTCTTGGAAAAGATGCTCAAAATCTTAAATTTGCTGAGGGACGAACTTAAATAAAATAAAAAATGGATTAAAGTGCCTATATTTATTTTTAAAAATAAATACGAATTCAAACACTTATTCTAGAGTAAGATGTCTGGCAGATTAAGTTAAATTATTGCTGAATTCTCTCTATTGTACCGGATAGTCCCTATAGTCTCCAGTCCTTTTAGTCCTAGTTAAAATTTCGCAACACTGAAACCTGATTGAGCATTGATCATAGAGTAAGGTAGAATTTTTTAAACTTTGACCCGAAAGCGAAAACAACGGTATGCAGCTTTTCGAGGAGAGGAGAGCTCAAAAAAAAGCGAACGGGAGTTAGGGCCTAATCTAGGAGAGGAAACTGAATCAAGTTGTGCTAACAGGAGATTTAAGTTGTAAATTGGTATTGGTGGCTATTGAAAAAAGTGTAGTACGATTTATTCACTGACGTGAGAGGAATCTAAATTTGGGTTTGTCTACACAATTTTTAATTAGCATGTTTTTTTCAACCACAACTACCAAAATATTAGGTATTCCATAACCCTTTAGAGCTTCAGTATAAATAATGCAATAATCAGATTTTTTAAATCTCAATACTTATTCTCCTTATGCAACTTTCAAGAGGAGCGGAACAAACAACAGTATCAGGTGACACTCAAAAAGTAATTGTTCTTAAAGCTCACATATGAAACTATTTCAATGCTTTTGTTCTAGACAAAATTTGATCTCTTTATCTAGACGGATAAAGATATAATTTTCATAGCAATATATATTCTGCTGATTCCCCATTCGCATTGTTTCAACAACCATGTTCAAACTTTTTGTTCTTTCTTTGACCAATTCCGTTGGGGTTTGTAAGTAAATGTTAAAATCTTGTATATGATTTTCTCCCAAAATAACTGAGATTCATTTTCTGGTATCAGGAGCCCCTAAATCCGGTCTTAATAGGCCCACCACATTGCCTCAGACGTTTTACGCCGTGGGAAAAAATTTAACTCCGAAAATCATTCAGGGACAAAAGTATGACACAATTTAAAGTACCCCTAAATCCTAACACATGTATTTTGATGCAAGGAATCCGTTGGAATTTACAGAATTTGAAAATTCGGCCGCGTTCCCAAGATATTTGCATTTTTCAGTTTCGCTCTAACGAAAAAATTGGGCATTTTTTCGATGTTTGAAAATCGATGTTCAATTTTAGAAATATGAATTTTCCGGCTAAAACCGGGCCAAAATATTGACAAAATATATACTGGGAGATGTATTTTAATCTGAGGAATCGATTGAGACTAGGTAGAACACTCAGTTTTTCGTTTTCGAAAAGATATTTAGGAAAAACGGATTTTTAGAATCCAACTTTGTCGAAAACCTATTTTTACAGAAAACGTATTTTTCCTACGCTCTAAAGCTGCAAACTACATCCTATCAGATGTATTTTGATGCAAGGAATCCGTTGGAATTTACAGAATTTGAAAATTCGGCCGCGTTCCCAAGATATTTGCATTTTTCAGTTTCGCTCTAACGAAAAAATTGGGCATTTTTTCGATGTTTGAAAATCGATGTTCAATTTTAGAAATATGAATTTTCCGGCTAAAACCGGGCCAAAATATTGACAAAATATATACTGGGAGATGTATTTTAATCTGAGGAATCGATTGAGACTAGGTAGAACACTCAGTTTTTCGTTTTCGAAAAGATATTTAGGAAAAACGGATTTTTAGAATCCAACTTTGTCGAAAACCTATTTTTACAGAAAACGTATTTTTCCTACGCTCTAAAGCTGCAAACTACATCCTATCAGATGTATTTTGATGCAAGGAATCCGTTGGAATTTACAGAATTTGAAAATTCGGCCGCGTTCCCAAGATATTTGCATTTTTCAGTTTCGCTCTAACGAAAAAATTGGGCATTTTTTCGATGTTTGAAAATCGATGTTCAATTTTAGAAATATGAATTTTCCGGCTAAAACCGGGCCAAAATATTGACAAAATATATACCGGGAGATGTATTTTAATCTGAGGAATCGATTGAGACTAGGTAGAACACTCAGTTTTTCGTTTTCGAAAAGATATTTAGGAAAAACGGATTTTTAGAATCCAACTTTGTCGAAAACCTATTTTTACAGAAAACGTATTTTTCCTACGCTCTAAAGCTGCAAACTACATCCTATCAGATGTATTTTGATGCAAGGAATCCGTTGGAATTTACAGAATTTGAAAATTCGGCCGCGTTCTCAAGATATTTGCATTTTTCAGTTTCGCTCTAACGAAAAAATTGGGCATTTTTTCGATGTTTGAAAATCGATGTTCAATTTTAGAAATATGAATTTTCCGGCTAAAACCGGGCCAAAATATTGACAAAATATATACTGGGAGATGTATTTTAATCTGAGGAATCGATTGAGACTAGGTAGAACACTCAGTTTTTCGTTTTCGAAAAGATATTTAGGAAAAACGGATTTTTAGAATCCAACTTTGTCGAAAACCTATTTTTACAGAAAACGTATTTTTCCTACGCTCTAAAGCTGCAAACTACATCCTATCAGATGTATTTTGATGCAAGGAATCCGTTGGAATTTACAGAATTTGAAAATTCGGCCGCGTTCCCAAGATATTTGCATTTTTCAGTTTCGCTCTAACGAAAAAATTGGGCATTTTTTCGATGTTTGAAAATCGATGTTCAATTTTAGAAATATGAATTTTCCGGCTAAAACCGGGCCAAAATATTGACAAAATATATACCGGGAGATGTATTTTAATCTGAGGAATCGATTGAGACTAGGTAGAACACTCAGTTTTTCGTTTTCGAAAAGATATTTAGGAAAAACGGATTTTTAGAATCCAACTTTGTCGAAAACCTATTTTTACAGAAAACGTATTTTTCCTACGCTCTAAAGCTGCAAACTACATCCTATCAGATGTATTTTGATGCAAGGAATCCGTTGGAATTTACAGAATTTGAAAATTCGGCCGCGTTCCCAAGATATTTGCATTTTTCAGTTTCGCTCTAACGAAAAAATTGGGCATTTTTTCGATGTTTGAAAATCGATGTTCAATTTTAGAAATATGAATTTTCCGGCTAAAACCGGGCCAAAATATTGACAAAATATATACTGGGAGATGTATTTTAATCTGAGGAATCGATTGAGACTAGGTAGAACACTCAGTTTTTCGTTTTCGAAAAGATATTTAGGAAAAACGGATTTTTAGAATCCAACTTTGTCGAAAACCTATTTTTACAGAAAACGTATTTTTCCTACGCTCTAAAGCTGCAAACTACATCCTATCAGATGTATTTTGATGCAAGGAATCCGTTGGAATTTACAGAATTTGAAAATTCGGCCGCGTTCCCAAGATATTTGCATTTTTCAGTTTCGCTCTAACGAAAAAATTGGGCATTTTTTCGATGTTTGAAAATCGATGTTCAATTTTAGAAATATGAATTTTCCGGCTAAAACCGGGCCAAAATATTGACAAAATATATACCGGGAGATGTATTTTAATCTGAGGAATCGATTGAGACTAGGTAGAACACTCAGTTTTTCGTTTTCGAAAAGATATTTAGGAAAAACGGATTTTTAGAATCCAACTTTGTCGAAAACCTATTTTTACAGAAAACGTATTTTTCCTACGCTCTAAAGCTGCAAACTACATCCTATCAGATGTATTTTGATGCAAGGAATCCGTTGGAATTTACAGAATTTGAAAATTCGGCCGCGTTCTCAAGATATTTGCATTTTTCAGTTTCGCTCTAACGAAAAAATTGGGCATTTTTTCGATGTTTGAAAATCGATGTTCAATTTTAGAAATATGAATTTTCCGGCTAAAACCGGGCCAAAATATTGACAAAACATATACTGGGAGATGTATTTTAATCTGAGGAATCGATTGAGACTAAGTAGAACACTCAGTTTTTCGTTTTCGAAAAGATATTTAGGAAAAACGGATTTTTAGAATCCAACTTTGTCGAAAACCTATTTTTACAGAAAACGTATTTTTCCTACGCTCTAAAGCTGCAAACTACATCCTATCAGATGTATTTTGATGCAAGGAATCCGTTGGAATTTACAGAATTTGAAAATTCGGCCGCGTTCTCAAGATATTTGCATTTTTCAGTTTCGCTCTAACGAAAAAATTGGGCATTTTTTCGATGTTTAAAAATCGATGTTCAATTTTAGAAATATGAATTTTCCGGCTAAAACCGGGCCAAAATATTGACAAAATATATACCGGGAGATGTATTTTAATCTGAGGAATCGATTGAGACTAGGTAGAACACTCAGTTTTTCGTTTTCGAAAAGATATTTAGGAAAAACGGATTTTTAGAATCCAACTTTGTCGAAAACCTATTTTTACAGAAAACGTATTTTTCCTACGATCTAAAGCTGCAAACTACATCCTATCAGATGTATTTTGATGCAAGGAATCCGTTGGAATTTACAGAATTTGAAAATTCGGCCGCGTTCTCAAGATATTTGCATTTTTCAGTTTCGCTCTAACGAAAAAATTGGGCATTTTTTCGATGTTTGAAAATCGATGTTCAATTTTAGAAATATGAATTTTCCGGCTAAAACCGGGCCAAAATATTGACAAAATATATACTGGGAGATGTATTTTAATCTGAGGAATCGATTGAGACTAGGTAGAACACTCAGTTTTTCGTTTTCGAAAAGATATTTAGGAAAAACGGATTTTTAGAATCCAACTTTGTCGAAAACCTATTTTTACAGAAAACGTATTTTTCCTACGCTCTAAAGCTGCAAACTACATCCTATCAGATGTATTTTGATGCAAGGAATCCGTTGGAATTTACAGAATTTGAAAATTCGGCCGCGTTCCCAAGATATTTGCATTTTTCAGTTTCGCTCTAACGAAAAAATTGGGCATTTTTTCGATGTTTGAAAATCGATGTTCAATTTTAGAAATATGAATTTTCCGGCTAAAACCGGGCCAAAATATTGACAAAATATATACTGGGAGATGTATTTTAATCTGAGGAATCGATTGAGACTAGGTAGAACACTCAGTTTTTCGTTTTCGAAAAGATATTTAGGAAAAACGGATTTTTAGAATCCAACTTTGTCGAAAACCTATTTTTACAGAAAACGTATTTTTCCTACGCTCTAAAGCTGCAAACTACATCCTATCAGATGTATTTTGATGCAAGGAATCCGTTGGAATTTACAGAATTTGAAAATTCGGCCGCGTTCTCAAGATATTTGCATTTTTCAGTTTCGCTCTAACGAAAAAATTGGGCATTTTTTCGATGTTTGAAAATCGATGTTCAATTTTAGAAATATGAATTTTCCGGCTAAAACCGGGCCAAAATATTGACAAAATATATACTGGGAGATGTATTTTAATCTGAGGAATCGATTGAGACTAGGTAGAACACTCAGTTTTTCGTTTTCGAAAAGATATTTAGGAAAAACGGATTTTTAGAATCCAACTTTGTCGAAAACCTATTTTTACAGAAAACGTATTTTTCCTACGCTCTAAAGCTGCAAACTACATCCTATCAGATGTATTTTGATGCAAGGAATCCGTTGGAATTTACAGAATTTGAAAATTCGGCCGCGTTCTCAAGATATTTGCATTTTTCAGTTTCGCTCTAACGAAAAAATTGGGCATTTTTTCGATGTTTGAAAATCGATGTTCAATTTTAGAAATATGAATTTTCCGGCTAAAACCGGGCCAAAATATTGACAAAACATATACTGGGAGATGTATTTTAATCTGAGGAATCGATTGAGACTAAGTAGAACACTCAGTTTTTCGTTTTCGAAAAGATATTTAGGAAAAACGGATTTTTAGAATCCAACTTTGTCGAAAACCTATTTTTACAGAAAACGTATTTTTCCTACGCTCTAAAGCTGCAAACTACATCCTATCAGATGTATTTTGATGCAAGGAATCCGTTGGAATTTACAGAATTTGAAAATTCGGCCGCGTTCCCAAGATATTTGCATTTTTCAGTTTCGCTCCAACGAAAAAATTGGGCATTTTTTCGATGTTTGAAAATCGATGTTCAATTTTAGAAATATGAATTTTCCGGCTAAAACCGGGCCAAAATATTGACAAAATATATACTGGGAGATGTATTTTAATCTGAGGAATCGATTGAGACTAGGTAGAACACTCAGTTTTTCGTTTTGAAAAAGATATTTAGAAAAAACGGCATATCCCTACATGGTATCGCTCAATTAGAAATGGGACGGCCACGCTTGCGGTGTTTCCATTTTAACAAGCAATTGGATTCTTATTATAATTGGATTCTTATAGCTGTTCACTGTTGTCCAACTTAAGTGGACACAGCGAAAAAGTATGTACATCATTCCGCGTCCGGAAAAGAAGAACGATTCTTTGATTTTCAGAGGATCTCCCATGAATATATTTGCGGGCACGATCTACCTTAGCGGACAAGTTCAAACTCACAAAATAGCCCAATATGTTGTAAACGGAGACTACGCCCCAGATAACCACTGGAGGAATGACGTCTGCCTTATTCAAATAAGGGATAACTTTCAGTTCAACGATAGAGTTCAGCAAGTTACATTACCTCCCCAAGGTTGGCCTGTAAATGATGGAGATTCCGTTTTGATTACCGGATGGGGAATTACTGATCCTTTAAGTTAATTAGACAAAATTGAATAAGAATGTAAACTAAAATATTAGTTTTTTTGTAACAAAAAGGACGGGAATCAAGCACCGGACAGATTAAAAGTAGGAAGAGACTTTAAAGCGTTATCAAATGATCACTGTGGACAAGTAACAGGTATTGATATGTTTGATGATTACATCTGCGTCACGGGCAATCATCAGACCAGGGAGTTTGTAGCGTAAGTTTGAAAATAATACAAGGTAGCTCCGATAAACTAAGCAATTCAACAACTACCAACTAAACTCATTACAGGGAGACTCTGGTAGCCCACTTATGAAGGATGGTGTTCCCTTCCAAAATTAAACATTATACGCCCGAAATAAGATCTCAATAGATTGGTCCTACCGAAATTTAAAACTCCATTACACCATAAAAATATATACATAAAATGTGTTTTGAGTTTCTTAATTCTCTTTAATTTATACTGACTTAACTCTAAACTTACAGACTGAACTGAAAGTCTAAACTGGGAACGTCATTCTACGGCAAAAATTTACTTAAAAATGTGATTGCAACTCAAGAAAGAACTCTTATACACCATATAAAATCAATTTAAAATAAGCAACCGTTCACCTGTTCGGAATTTCAGGCTAAAGTTTGTCCAAGCTCTGATTTTTTACTTGAACGTCAATATTTTATCAAATGATATCAATTTGCAATTATTAAGTTATCGAGAAAGAAAATTGACGTCAATGTGTTATAGGTCTTGCTATCGATATACGGACGTCTTTACTTAGATGTGTTTCCCGTGCACATGAAGATATCGTATTTGCTATTTTTAGCCATTCTACTACTGACGTGACAAAGACATGTTTTTCTTAAATCAATGATTTCATTTTTATCAATATACTGATTAAAAAAAGAGCTTGATAGAATATAAATCAGCTTTCTCTAAAGTAGGAAGTATCCTTGATTTCATTTTATTACAGTTTATTCCAAAATGTTGAAAATCTTGATTTTCTTATTTGCTGCTTCTAGTGGGCATTGTAAGTACAACTCTGATTTAGTAAAAGTTGAAGAAGACTACATTGACAGCACAAAATCGAAAAATTTTCTTTTCGTAAATTAGGTATCCAACTACGAAACCTTCCCTCGAATTTGGTTTACAAAAAATCAGCCACGGGGTTTGAACCTACTCCAAGAGTTATTAAAGGTGAAAATGCTGAAGAAGGACAATTTCCTTACATGGTTTCGCTGAGTTATAATTATGATCAACATCTTTGCGGAGCTTCTATATTGACAAACAAATGGATTTTAACTGCTGCTAAATGCTGTATACCGTACGTTACAACAGCTAACTTAAGAATTCATGGTATTCGATGGTTTAATTTTACTATTTTCAAAAAAAAAAAACAGGTCATATAACCAAACGGTGTTTGCCGGAACGGTATTTATTAACGGAACCGGGCAAAGGTACGATATAGATTTGTACAAAATACATGGAAGTTTTGACTTCTACAACGACTACAGAAACGATATTTGTGTTATCCGAATCAAAGGCGAATTTGAGTTCAACGACAGGATTCAACCAGTAACTTTAACAACCCAAGATTGGCCAATTAATGAAGGGGATGTATCAGCTGTTATGGGCTGGGGATATGTAACTCCTGAGGTAAGAAATTCGAAGTATCCAGTTCAGAATGTCAAAAAATAATGTTTTATACTTTAGTGGGAAAATGAAGGAGTCATGCCAGACAGGTTGCAAGTAGCATACAACTTCAGTATTTTGTCAAACGAAAATTGCGGGAGACAAAGCGGCATCGAAATGTTTGATGGATATTTATGTGTCGAGGCAAGCCAAAAAGGCCAAGGAGCTTGCAGAGTAAGTCTCCAAGATTAGATGCAATTCTTTTGAGTAGGATATCATTTATTTTATATTTTTGAACAGTACGACTATGGAGGCCCATTGATTAAAGACAACGTTCAGATCGGAGTGATGTCATGGGCAGAGTTGCCTTGTGCAACCGGATATCCTGATTTTTACACTCGACTAACGTACTACATTGATTGGATTAAGCAAGCGCTAGGACCAGATGAGCAACACCTTCAATTTGTGAAGTAATCCTTTTAGTAAATGACGTATATTTTATCAATTTTCGTTCTATTAATAATATGTTTTAATTATCGTAATCGAATCATTATACCTTAGCAGAGCAATAACGCAAAAACGAATAGATTAAGAAGTTTTCAACTACTAAATATCTTATGAGTAATACTGTTGATACTTTCCCTTGAAACACTCATTTTCATTTTATCGTATTTCAGTTTAGCCTCGGCTGATGTCACAGTCAGCTATGCAAGTTCAACGCCTGAAAATCAAGATTTGATAAAGGAGAATTACAGGTATGATATCTCACCGAAAATCACACAAGGAGAAGATGCTCATGAGGGACAATTTCCATTCATCGTATCCTTCGAAACTAAGGAGTTTGGACACGCATGCAGTGGTGCTATTTTGACAAAAAAATGGATTCTCACTACTGCTGCTTGCTGCCTTTTGTAAGTATTACATTTTGTATGAAGACCTTAATTTAAAATATTTTAAGTAAAACTTTTTAATTATAGCAAGTACCGCTTGAATGCGTTCGCTGGTACGATCTTCCTTAACGGCACTGGACAAAAATATTATATGTCTGAATATGTGATACCTGGAGATTATGATCCAAGCAAACAATACAGAAACAACATATGCCTGGCACGATTGGAAGGGGAATTTCAATTCAGTGATAGAGTTCAGCAAGTCACACTGCCATCTCAAGACTGGACGATAAACGAAGGAGACTTGACAACTGTAATCGGATGGGGATTAAGAGATACTGTCAGTATACAGTATCACCGAATGATCAAAGAAAATTCAAAATCTTAGTAGTAATAAACGAATTTGGTTTTTCCATGCAGAGCATATACGAAATGTCTAATACACTGCAAGTGGGATATAATTTCACAGCCTTGTCCAACGAACACTGCGGGGAACTACTCACAGGAGTCGATATTTACGATGGGTTCATTTGCGCTCAGGGTCAACGGGGGCAAGGCATCTGTACTGTAAGTTTACAATTAAACCTAAAAAAAAGAACACAATAATAACTTTGCTCTCAATTGCAGGGTGATGGAGGCGATCCGCTCATGAAAGGCGATGTCCTAATAGGAATCGCGTCACTATACATTTCTCCTTGCGGCAGTGGAATACCAGAAATTTATACCCGAGTACCCAGATTTGTTGACTGGATCAAAAAGGAAATGGGGGAAGATTCTCGATACCTTAAATTAGCCAATTAAGATGGTTCTCACACGGATAAAGCACAAGTTTTAATGATTTAGAATGTTATATTTTTCAATCATCCTAATTGAATCGGTCTTTTTTTTATTCTAAGATCCGCTCGTTCTTTTAATAAGCCCGTAAAGCTTTGTTAAAACCGACTTGTTAGTCGGAGCTCTCTGCTATTCGAAAAATAACAAAAAAGCAAATCAGTAAAGCCAATTTTTAACTTTTAAAAATATGTTAAAAATCTTTCAAATCGGATATGCTTTGACTTTGATTTTTTAAAAAGTTGAAATGCTCTCGAATAGTCTAAATATAAGGTTGACTGATAACAATTTTTTTACATTTTTATGTAAAGGATTTTCATCCGCAAAAATAATTGCATAAATCCCATAAAGACAAGTCGAATAATGAGATTTTTTCCTGAATAAAAAAAAATAAAGGGTACCAAGAAATTAAAAAAAAAAAACTGAAAATCGTTAAAGTTTTTTCGAATTTTGATAACCCTGCTTTACATGATTTTTTTCATCAAAAAGGTTTTCGCATCCTCCATTTTCCACAAAAAGGAAAAGAGATTTAGGCAATTTATGGATTCGTATGTGAAAAAAAGAATTTGACGAAAAGTATTATCAAAGCAAATAAAAAAAAAAAAATTGGCAAAGTTGAATATTATGATATCCGCCACTGAGTAAAAAATCGACCGGCGACAATTAGTATTTATTTTGGGATAAATTTGTTAACGTCTTAGACGTTTTCACTATTTCGAATGCTTTCCTGATTACCGTTTCATTGTTTTTAATTTATTCGGATACCACCGGCATCGTCTCATTTCATTCTTTTCTGCTTTCTTGCTTCCTTTCACCACACATGTTTAGGATTAAACATTTTTTACTACCTCGAAAACGTAAGCAATTTTTACAATATCCAAAGAGAAAAAAAAAGCATCCGGAGCAGTAAAACTGACGCTCGTCGCAATTGTAAAAGATAAAAATAAATTAAAGAAGAGTTTAGGTTTAATTACGGATGAAGTCGAGTTAAAATAATAATAAAAACAAATGAGAAATGATAAAATGTGTCATTTAGCAGGAATATTCATGAAAGATCCGAGATTCCCCTAACACCTCCCTACTCATTCACTAAAAATATATTCAATTCTAATGGCTTTAAAACTAAAAGTAAATTAATTTTTTACTGTCTTGTCTCTAGTCTGAAAGGCGAATTAATTTGTATGCGGCGAACGTGTTTTGTTAATACTAATAAAGCTATCTATTTAATTTTATTTGTATTGTCTTTGTGATTGCAAGGCAATCGTTTCAAATCTTTAGGATTTTAGCAGCAAATAAAGAGAAGCTTTAACAACTGTTAAGTCAGTGTCGGACTGGAGTTTCGCAATTACCTGAAGGTAAGCAAAGTTGGTTGCTGCTCATAGATACACTATTAGTTTCAGAGCCTGGGCGACCTAAGCACAGAAAAAAGAAAGCAAAGGTGGAGCTGACAGAGATCTTCAAGAATGGCCACCGAGTGAAATCGCAAATTTCGAAATTAGGAGGAAGCAAAGAAAACCAGAAATGTGATACTTTTCTTGACAACTGATAATACGAAAATCTGTTAGATTTAGTTTTATCAGATTGAAAGAAACCACGACAGACAGTCCGGCCCGATAGAAATGATTTGTCTGGCCTCTCCGCCAATAGAGAAGAATGAATTATATCCGAAGGGTAAAGTGGATATGCAAGATGAATGCAGGCCTATTAATTTTAAAAAACTTTTAATTATAGAATTATTTGACTAAAGACAGAAACGTCTCTTTGTCATTTACATACGTTACCGTTCATCACCTACTAGTTACACTAAACGACATAATGACTTTCCGTTTGAATTAAAACTGACATGGTTAACAACATGTTAGTTTTCTATAATAAATTTTTCCTCCGACAAAAAAAACTTATGATCCCTTCACATCTCTCCGCCACCGCAGGGAGTTTTAAATAAATAAAAAATGACGATAACCTTTTAGATATCGATAAACGGTTTCATTTCATCGCACTCCTGGCTCGGCGTCCTATATTTCGATGCCCACAAATCAAGGCCAAAAATAGCGAGCCCTCGCCCTTTATTTTCTCCTCCAGCGGCCTTGCCGCGCCTATGACATTCATCAAAAAATTAATTTTTATTTCCTGACTTTGGCACTGACTGAAGAAATTAATTTTGAACGAAAACGAGTTTGAAATCCATGCGACCGCATTGTTTATGAAAATTGTCGAGTCTTTTTCAAAATAAATCGGCTTTTACATCTCTTCGTTGTTGCGGTTACTGGCACAGAGGAACACAATGCTATGTCGAGTAATTTATAGCGTTTAAAATGTCACTTTGAATCAAGTTTGCCATTGATAATTTTTTTAAAAGTTGACAATCAAAACTTAGTTTAGCTGTTGCTCGAAAATGCCAGAAAAAGCAAATGAACCAACGAAAGTTAAGATTTAAAAGATTTTGCTTAACGAGCGAAACGAATAAGAAATTCAAGTGAAGACATGTATTGTTTTGAAATTCTTCTTTTTTATAAAATTAATTTTGAAAATGCGAGCAATTCATTAGGAATAAAAACAAAAATATTTTGTGTTATGGTCGGTTAAGAAGGATTACAAAGTGTAAGAGGATCAACTTACTGTCGGGGCCCTTCGACTTCTTACCAAACATACGAATAAAAGTTTTTGTGAAAAAAACTGGAAAAGAAAAATAAGGTGCAAAATAAAACCCCGAAATTATTTTTAGCCTAGCCATGAACTAAAATGATGACTGTATTTACAACTTTTTACAACGATAATTCCACTAATTAAAGATAAATCGACCGCCACGCTTACAACGCAAGTAAAACATTCCGTTTTATGAATTTTTACTGTTAATACCACAGATTAAACAGTATTTATTCATTTAAACCAGCAGTCATTTTACAAAGCATGTTTTTTAATTCGTGAAAATAACTCATTAGGAGCTACATAAAAACTCAATTATTAGAAAATGTACATTGGTGATTTCGTTATTTGAATTATTAGCATCTTTTGAGGGATTATTGGGTAAAAACCGTGAATATTGGTCGGTTTTTCGGTTGACAAGGAAATGTATGAAGGCGTTTGTAACGACCATCAATGGGCAATTAGCGAGTGCTAGGTGTCAATTTGTCATAATAAGAATGAAATCAAAAGAAAAATATTACTAAAGATTCCATGAAAAAAATGACGTTGCTTGATTGATTGAAAGAAAAAAGGATAAAAAAATAAATAAAAATATTTTCATTCATACTTAGGTAATTCTTAAATGTTCTGCAATATAACCGAAAAATTGGTAGTAACACAAGATCTCAGAAGAAAGTAATGAATTTTAGCACTACCTGGAAGAAGAAGTGTCTTAACTAACAAAGAGGAACTTTGTTGGAACAGTAACGACGGCGCCAATCTGAACGGTCGAAACGCCTTAAAGACTTACTCACAAGATCTCACTAGCTCTAACCTAATATTCTCAAATGACTGTCTTTTGCCTTAAATGGTTGGGTGGCTAAATTACATCTAAAGTCCTCAGCTTCCAGGTGACCAATACGCTTCATATTGTTTAGTATCAAAGCGTCATTTCATTTTAACCCAAGTTATCCTAAAAGTTAGGAAAACTTACCTTTTTACCATATGAAAACATCTTGAAAAAATCTAGAGACTGTTTCGGTGTTTCTTATTTTGTTCACCGCAGCTACCAAGGGCGAAAATCTTTACGAATGATTACTAGTCTCTATAGTGGTAAGGCCGCAATAATAGGGAAAGACTCTCCTCTGATCCGCTAGACAGACGTTACCTGAAAATTTAAGAAAATTAATTTAATACAAAATAATTAAAAATTCATTGTTACCATCTAACTACGTCCCTGAAAAATGACCTTTTCGAAGAGACAATAATGAAATCGAACATTTCTTAAGTAACTTATAAGCAAAAGCGCTGACATACGGATGAACCTAACGAGGAGCAATAAAAATTTTAATTCGTGTTAAAAAACATTTGTCAAGTAGTTCGGGCCGATTTGCCGATGATTGAGCTTTCTATGTCGGACAAATATTCGTGTAAATCATTTGGAGAGTCGGTTGTTGTTGGAGTAAAGCCAAAGCTAACTACATTTATTCAAATATTCGGTATGAACCACATCCGTTATTTTACAACCTTCCGCGTGGTATTATTTTAAGATGCGGCATTCCTACGAAACGGGGAATTATTTTATTCCAATCTTCTTATTTTACTATTTAAACAAATATTTGAGTCACCCCGGTGCTCCAACACATTCATAAAAGTATCATTAATCATGGGAAATTTTCCAAAGTCATATAAAATGTATTTCTATAGAAAAAGATGTGAAAAGCAAACAGGACGTCATTTATGTTTGAAAATAGAAAACACTTAACAACGCATAAGTAATCACGAGAATTTAATTAAATGTGTAAATTTTAAAGAATTTCAGGACAAACGATGTCAATATTAAATAAATTAGCTGGCTTAAGTAATTGGCAGATCATGTTTTCATGAATGACTGCCTTGTTTCTTTACATGAAAATATGCTATGTGTAAATATTACATTCCTCGAAAACGTTTAATTCGTGTTCGTACTTAATGGGAACATATGAGTTAGCGCTTGGAAAGTTATAACTTAATGTTAAATAAACGTTGAGGAAAACTATAATCAATTATTTTTAACTATTGAATAAATTGACGGAGTCGAATAGAGATTCATTACGATTACATGTTTCCTTATAATTGTACAATGAGTCGTGGCATATTGAAGAGTAATTGATTGGCCGGGTTAAATGCACATGTTTTACACTAAACATTGTCGTCAATTAAAATGCGGTTTACATCCGCCTTTGTGTTATCTTGCCACATTAAAAGATTTTTATCACCATAGTAAATAACGTAATGATAAATCAAACGAAAAAATTATTTCGTATGTCCCGCAGTATTTTAGTTTAAATAGAAACCGATCTCGAATATGAGCCTTTAATTTGATATTAACTATAAACGACTATGGGGTGGAGTTGGAGTTTGCCCCATCTACATCGGTTTGCACTCACACAAGTAAAACCATTGGCAGCTGACTAAGGTAAAAAGTTTCCGGAGACATTGCCAAACTAGTTTGCATGTGTTGGGTCTTCAAAGCCGACTGACTATCAGAGAGAGAACATCTACTACACGCTTTGAATGAGTAAAATATTTCTCGTGGTTGTAACGATAGGCTGAACGGCTTTTGCTAGCTCATTACGAGATCCGTCCAACATGCTTGGTTCGCATTCCAAGCTTTAAGGTTAACTAAGAACAGTTAAAGGCTCCCAGTCCGCTACTGGGCCAATGCAAGCTTTGCATAAAACAACAAATTGCGTGAACGTGAACTAAATACATCCGATCATTAATATTTAATTTCCTACTACAAAAAATAGCCACCATGTTATCTTTTATAAAGAGGAGCAAACTATTATTCACGGTTATGCACAAAACGAAAACGATTGGATTGGGAATCGAAGCGAGGAGAACCGAATTAACAATTTCTTTTTACATAATGGTTCATAGTGAATAATGCTCGCTAGAGTATTAACAAACGCATAACCTATGCTTCAATTTCGGTGCTTAACACGTGTAAAAATGATAAATTTATTCCATTTCTCATGCTAGCTGGAATAATTACTTATTACTTTAGCATTTACTCCATGATAATATCTGCTCGATGGCCACAAAAAAAATAAAGTAAACTCATTAGTTTATTACACAATGTTATGAGCGCCATTCATATTATTAGTATTTTTTTTTTGTAGGTGAAAAGTATATGCAAAGCCGCTTTGAAAATTTTCTCATCAATCTCGAAGATCGTTAAAAAAAGGTTCGGCCATAATTGCAGACATCTAAATTTAACCCTTTCATGATTGATCCCGATCGCGAAATGAAAAATTCTCAGGCAATAAGATATAAGCAAAAAAGGCTTAAAGTGTTAATAAAAACCTAATAAGAAAACCATAAAATAAGAACCGAATTACTTTACAACGGACATTATAAAATAAAAGAGCCTAGAGGAAAGGTTACGAAGGGTCAACTCAATGAAGACATTAGCTAGTTTAACTATAAGAATCAAGCATTAGCGAAACAAGGAGTTTTCAAAAAGTTTTGCCGATGCTTCCGCAAGGAAATTCGATCCTAAAGAGTTACGGCTTAATCAACCCTTGGTTATCGGATTGATAATGTGTTCGGAAAAGCAAAAGACACCGGGCGGTGATATAAAACCTTAAATAAGCAACGAATCCGTCTTGAACTCGGTTTCGCAACCGTTAAAAATCGTAATTATCTAGCTCAAGAGTAGTTAAATAAACTCTTTCATATCTTTACGATCGGAAGATCGTTACTTATGGGTGATGACTAAAATCCTGAACGTGGCGGCGTTTGTAGGCGACCAAGTTAGCCGCATTAATTATCATAACCTAGTTAGTTGGTACCCTCCTCTCACTTCTTTTCTTAATTATTTTGTTTGATGCCTTTGCAGTCTACAACACTAATCACTCTTTTTTGTTGAGCGAATCGCATCGATGGTTTATTTTTTAGATTCTTTGGGCGGCGATTTATTACACTAAACCTGTTATCGAGACGAGTTGCTAAGTCGGGATCATACTTGCTGCTTATCCGCGTAATGAATGGCGTCATTTCAACAATCAGCTCTTTTGAAGTCTTAAAAACTCATATGTCAACAAATGTGTCAACCATAAACATTAATTATGTAATTATTAACGATGTAGAACTGTCAAACTGATGGACAGATATTTTTGTGTGATTGTTCTTCCTCCACATGTCTCGATGACTTTCTTATCGTTTCCATTTTTTTTCGCTTTCGTGTGGAAAAAGCCTGATTTTCGAAAAAATTTCTTTATATTGCTAAGTTTACAGGCAATTGGAAAAGAACTCATTTTGTCGAGTTTTTCATCCGTTTAGGTCGTATTATTGTTTCTGCGTGAGGTCTAGGCAGACCGCCAACTTAACAACCAATTATTTACAATTCAAATCTCATTAGCATCGGTTCATCTTTCTTTTTATTCAGAGCAATATAAGTGATGCGGTCGATTTTGAGATTGAAAAGTTTAGGTTTTCAAGATTTTGTTCGGAGGTCAAAATATAAACACATAGGCGAGAATGAATTCTAAATTTTACTGCAGTTAAATATCACCCAAATTTAAAATAGTCTATTTCGTTCCCTTTAAGGCCCAAATTTTTATTATTTTATCTATTCATCGGGCTCAAGCTTTTGGCACTCTTGTACCTGTTTTGCCGACCTCCATCGTGTTTCTATGTTTTTTCGGAAAGCAACAATAAATTAGCGAACTGCATTTTCTCTTAAAAATTTTCTGCAACTGAAAGTTGCTCTCCACTTTAAAAAACAATCTCGACTCGACTCTATCCCAGATTTCTGAGTCAGCTGAAGAAATACTAATCGTTTACATTTCCATTGCTACGATTTTTTAAAACAAAGTCCTATTGTCGTCAATCTTTATCCCTTTCCTCATTTTTACGAAAAAACCTTTGACAAAAAAAAACGACTCTCGTTAAATCAAAATCTCCGAAAAATTAAATCTGACTTCGAATTTTCGTCGTATTAACCTTTTGAGCATCCTAACTCTTTGATCTTTGGGAATATCATCTTTTTATATTTTCTCTTATGAAAAAGGTAAACAAAACAAAACGTAAGCAAAAGAATTTAATAAGCAATTAATTGTTAATCTGTAAATAACGAGCAGGGCAAAAAAAAGAGAGAAAGAGAAAGAAGAAAATTTTAACGATGGGAAGGAAGAGAGACGGAGAGCGCGGAGCTGGAAAAACAACTAAAAGTGGTGGAGGGAATGTTTGGCTCCCTCTACCTTTGATATGAATGATAATTCCATATCGATGGAATATATTAAAATGCTCTTGTTAACGAATCGTCATGTTTGAATCCCCGTTTCGTTGCACTCGGCTAAAAGAGAATAAAGGATTCACTTATGGTGAGTTATGGCTGATTTAAACAATGTGTTTACGATAAACACTATGGTTTTGCCTAGGGGTTTCAAAACCTCGCAGAAAAAAGCAAAAATGTATCGCATGACTTTAACTCACTCAAGTTAGGGAGGGAAAAGTTGATACGATTCGCGGGAATGAGCCGACATTGGCCGAGGAAAAAGCTAATATTTTTTTTATATTCAAATAATATTTTGATAACGTTTGTTAAAGGTTTTAGCTACCCCTGCACGAATTTACAGGGAGAGGTTGGAGGGTTGCAGAATGAGATTAGCTTTGCGTAATCGGTTTTAACGATGCTTAATAGGATCGCTTTGTCGACGATAGCTATCATCTGATTAAGCTTATTTTCAATTATTTCACCCTCTGTGTTAGGGGATGTGAATAAGGGGGTGTTTTGTTCCCTTAACTGATGATGGCCCATCCTATCCTATCTTCACTTCATAGATCTTAATGTACAACTTTCTCTCCCTTTCTCTCCATTTTAGGATTTGGATTCTCGGAGTCGAGTTCCCCGTCTTGTTCAGTTTTAAGTAGGAAATCCTATTCAACTCGAGAGCTGACGATTGTGGCACGGTATTCTCCGCAAGTGTAAGACAATGAAGGCAACTTTTAGTAACAGATTTTCTTAGAAAATAATGTTCTACAATATTTTTAACAAATTCTTTATATAGATCTTCAGAGAGCTTTAGCCTTCTAAGGTAACTAGGGGAAAAACCATTTCCTGGCAATGCCGATCGGTTTAATCGGGTCCCACAAAGACTTGGCCCGGGTCTCTAGTTGAGTAGACCAGACTTTAAGGTTAAAGTGGAATTTGAAATCTCCTTCAAGAGCACTAGCAGCCTTCGTGGCAAATTTCCTGGTCTTGTCGATGAGAGATTTAACTTCTTGGGTGGCACAGTTGTTACAATTCTAGTTAAGTCCGCAACTTGGATATTTATAGCCTTAGAATCTTTCAAGGCATTTTATTCCCTTTATTTAAAAAAAAAAACATTTTGATGGTGATTCACATTGTCAACGCCAACAATAGGCCCATTTACAACAATTTACTAAATTACAAAATTTTTTATGAGCAAGTCAAAAAGATTAAGGAATAAAACCCTTCGAAGCGGCGAAAAAATGCCACGGGCCAACCGCAATCCCACCCAATAATGAATGAACATATTAGAATCCGTTAGAGTGTGAGCTTTCGAACACGGTAATTTAATTTCTATTGACTGTAACCGTCAACTGAAATGGTTAATTTATCGCGGGCTTAATTTCCACTGCTGACGAACGAAAAGTCGACCTGCTGACTAATAACGGCCGAGACGGGATTTGTTTAGCAGCTGAATTATCGCGGGGGATCTCCCTATTATCTTGGATTTTGCATAATTACTCTCGTATGACAACCCCGGGATAGTTTCCCGTCCTCTTCCCTTGTCACATACTAGGAAATCGATCATTTTCAAAATCTATACAATGAAAACGAATTAAATCTCCTGCATACGCTTTCCCAGATATTCAAAAATTTTCGCTCGACCGCGAATTTACATTTTCCGATTGAATCAATAAACTGTAATATTGAGAGTGAGCCGGAAATAATATTAAATAATAACCGGAATAGGTGCCATCAATATTTTGCTTATATGTCATTCTACTCTATATTGACTTTCAATATATTGCATAATTCACATTTATTTTTTTCAATAACTTCGCCTTCGGTCGGTAAAATGATCCCCGCTTTTCAGTTCGCGTGTCATTATTGGCTTACAAACCTATAAATTCTCATTTTCTATATATTTTTTTTAATAAATTAAAAACTTTAAAGTCGCGCAATGCAGTTGTTTTTTCTGGAATTTGAAATTCCGGGGGAATGATACAAAACCGCCCCTGATCCTCTGCGGTCGTCGATGCCACATTAATTTAAAAGGACTATAAACCAATAATTTATTTAACAATTTGAGTTCCCACTTCCCAGTAAAACTAACAGCACATGTGTTGAACACTGGTGATGAACGATTTAGGGACGTTCGGGGCGCCTAAAAACGTTTTATAATTTTACGAAATTATTTTATTTCTTTCGCATTGACGGAAGGCGAAACATGATCGAGATCAGACAGACATCCACGAACCAAAATGATTCGGAATAAAGTTTTGAATACGGCTGGGATGAAATGCTGACGTACGATGTACGAAGAATAGGAAATAACCCTGTTTGACGGTACGAGGAGTATTATTTACACATGTTTGTTTAGAGGTATTAACCAAAGTGCATTATTTCGTTAATGATCCGGGAACGAGGAAACATATTTAACATTACTTACTGACAGACAGCTTGACTCCTTCGCAGCGAAAGTTACTCCTCTTGTATGGTCGTTTGAATCTTTTCTTTTTCTCCCCTTTTTTCAGGTGCTTTGTTTAAAATTTCAGAATTGCGGAAAGGGCAATATTACAAGTATGTTATCCCTCCCATTTACATATGGGGGGGAAAGGCTTTAACCTCTTAAATTAAATACGGGTTCTTTACTTTCGACACGTGATTTCATTCAACCATTGTATATTTTGTAAAAACAGACTTCTCATTTCATTGGTTTCATTAGATCCATGATTAACTTTGATCCTCCTTCTTCCTGTTCTTTTTACCTTATTATTTCATTCATTCGTTGATTTTTTTAATTTCCCAAATGAGGGAAAAATGGCAAAATGTTTCCAAAATGAAAGTTGACCACTCAAAAACGAAATTTTATATAAGAGGAAATACCTAGTCTTGGCAAACTTATTCCTTCCAATCCATATTCCTTGTATACAAAATTTTTCAAACGCAGACGTCCCCTCTAAAAAAATTTACTAAATAAAAAGTAATGAAACCATCCAAAGCGACCGCTTCAACGAAACTGAGTTCATTAAAAAATAACCCTTGGATAAAAAGAATAAATATGATGAAAGGTCTTTCAGGGTAAAGACAGGTACAGAAAGTTTGAATAAAATGTAAAGAGGCAAGTCTTTCTTAATAAAAAGGTGAGGGGCGAGCAAAATTTTCGAAAGGTATGAAAACATGAAAACATGAAAAGAATAGCTTGCCTAATCCGACAAGGGCACTTTGTAAGCACATAACCTAAAAGAATTTTCAGCAAAAAATCAGATAGAAACCTCAACAAAACGAAGTAAAATTATTTCCTACAATGCAGATTTTTTAGAATAACAAAATTCTGGCACAGTACTTTTTGTTATTGGGATTTAACTTTGATGTTATTGTATAAAAAACTGCACTGCGCCTCTTGTTCCCCTTAAAAACTTGCGGATCTAGGCCTTGGTGCTGTTGCACGACAGGCAGTTGCTAAATATTACGGTACTATCAACTGGTAAAGTCAGCCCCCGATTAAAAATTAAGGCTAAAAATATTTCAGAATCGAAAACTCACAACACCACTAATTTTTGTGTTCTTCATATGCCAATAATTATAAACTTGCTATTTTTCCCTTATAACAATAGGCTACCTTTAATTCATAATTTTGCATCATTGTAACTATTTCCCGTCAAGATTAAACATCAGCTCTGTTATAATACAATACCTATAGACAGACTAACAAAACATAGATAGCCATAATTCGATCGGAAAAGTGCGATAAATTAGTACAAAATGATGGAATATGATTATTATCCACCAAGCTACCCGTCAAAAAAGCAACAGTCAATGACAAATGTCAGCGTTGAATCAATTTCAAACCTGCATAATTTTAGTACGATATGAAACCAGTGAATCGCCATTATTTTCAATTTTAATATTACGATTTTTTATTTAACATTAATCTTTTTATTCGATTTTATCGGTGTTAATTTATTATTGCGTAAGTGATTTTTACTGCCAGTTTAAATTTTTTCATTTTTGATTTACGATCCAAGAAAAAAAATGCGTTAAAAAAAATATTAACTATTTAAAGATATAAATTTAATTATAACCTAACCTAATCAGATTATGATATTGTGAATCGAATGCGGGATGCTTTTGAATAGGCGAATTACATTTGTTTGATTACACAGGGAATATTATCTTTATTAAATTTCGCACTTTCAGATGTTTAGTAAAATAAATCTTTGTCACAAATGGAACCGTCTTCGTCAGGTACAGTTCATAAATCAGGATATAAGGCATTGTGCAGACCTTTGGATTCTTCAGATGAAGATTCTTCAGAATCCGATAGTCCCAGGTATTAAATTAAAATAAAATTTTACGCCGAACGTGAAATTAAAGAAAAGAAAAAAAAATTACCTTGTTTTAGTGAAAGCATTCCATCGTCGACGTCGGAGTTTTTGAAATTACTTGAATCGATCAAACAGGATCCACCTTTAGCAGCTCTAAGGGCTCAGCATGATGGTCGAGACACAGATTTGGGCTTAAAGTGAGGTTATACTGGAAAAAAATAAAGAAATTTGCATATTAAATACTGAAAATTATCAAATTGCTTTATAGATTAAAAACGGAGGAAGGAACAGTAAAATTGACAGAGGAATCGACATCTGTAACAATAGATAATTGTCTTTTATATCTTGATCCGAATGATATGGAAGCGAAGAAAAATTACGGAACTATAAATTTAAAACAAGAAGCTCCTAAAGCTCTTATTTCCGTAGAGAAAAAACAGTAAGTCTTATTAAATTAAAAAAAATTTTCAGGGTTTTCGCTAATAATAATTTTTTTAATAATTGCAGGAAAATGTTGAATCCCACAACAACCACAGAAGACCACGATGACAACGACGATGTAAAAGAATCTTCTTGGTTTAGGTATACAAAAATAGTAATAATGGTTATTATTTGGATATTATGTACGGTAAGAAATCTTAAATATTTTTTGGCTACTAAAGTGAACAGTTGGTAATGATTCTTTCACTCATTTTTAAGGCAATATTAATTACGAAGAAAGAAAAAGTATCGAGTATGCATCAAATATCGATACCACCAATGCATCCAAAAAGCTTCGTAATATACGATCCTCCTACTAAAGATCGCATTAGTCTCGTCGTCGAAGGTGCCCTGTTACCACATTATTATGCTAACTTAAGTTCGAGGTGGATGAATGTTTGGGTGGAAATGTTTGAAACTAGAAGAGCTTTGGAGCTATCGGCTCCTCTTAAGGAAAATTATATTAAAAATTCGGTGGTAAATATTTAATTACTTGGAAACTTAAAATGATATCCAAAAAACGTATAGATAAAACCCGTAGTGGCTCTGAGCATTAGGGGCCATTTTATCAGAAATTTCTGATCAATTTAAAAACCTTAGCCAGAGTTTAATTTAAGCATCGAAGGGGAGGGCAGGGAGCTTACAGCCACCGCAATAATATTTACAATTAATTATTATTTTCCTTTTTGTTGCAGAATGTTAGTGATTATTGGACAGTTCCATTGGTGATCGAAGATTCAATAGAAACTGTTCCTCAGTTATCTATGAAGAAAGTTTTTAAACTAAAAAATTTTGATCCTGAGTATGGCTTAATTTTTCATATAATTTTTATCATTCAGTTGTAGAAATTCAGAATTCTTTTCAATTTTTTTTGTTCCTTTACAGGATATTATCTAGATGTTCCCTTCGAATTCACTTCCAAACTAATTTAAGAATTAGTTTTCCTCTTTCTATCAATTACGATTTATCTCCAATCAACATTGAAGACGGGGTCATTTATGCTGCTATCGTACTATGCGGCCTTTATATTCTCATAATATTTGAAGTAAGTGTCAGTTAAACTCCCAAGATTGTTAAATGCAAAATTCTTTGTACTATTTTTCTTGCAGATAATCCACAGAACGTTGGCAGCTATGTTAGCGGCAACTTTATCGGTGGCGATTCTAGCGGCATTGGATGAAAGGCCTACAATAGCTGATATAGCATCTTGGATCGACTTCGAAACTCTTTTACTTCTCTTTTCCATGATGGTCATCGTTGCAATTTTTTCCGAAACCGGAATTTTCGATTATTTGTCAGTTTATACGTTTAAAGTCACGAATGGTAGCGTTTGGTCTCTTATAAATACGCTTTGCTTCTTCACTGCTTTTCTGTCATCTTTTTTAGATAACGTTACGACTGCGCTACTTATGACTCCTGTAACCATTAGGTAAGAAATAATTTTTCTCCCAAATAAGGATTCCTCGATAATTCGAATTTTTATTTTCAAGATTATGCGAAGTTATGGAAGTTAATCCGGTTCCCGTTTTAATGGCCATGATGATTTTTTCCAATATTGGAGGAGCCTTAACTCCAGTCGGAGATCCTCCTAACGTGATTGTAGCTTCTCATCCAGACGTAGTCAGCGCTGTAAGTTAAGCTCTTTAGCTTAAGTTGTAAATCAACCTGCAAAGTGATCACGATTTTACAAATTTTTCAGGGCGTCGACTTCGGTGTTTTCTTTCTCCATATGTTTATTGGAGTTTCTATAGTTTCCGTTGTTGTCCATTTTCAATTAAGATATATGTTTAGAAATCATAAAGTGTTCGGATTTGCAGAACCTCAAGACGTTCAAGGTAAATTTTACATCATTAAAGATTGAAGATCTCAATTTAAATCTCTGACTGATTTTTTGTAGAACTAAGGCACGAGATAGCTATTTGGCAAAGAGCAGCTGCTTCACTATCGTCTTATTCCAAGGACGAAGACGTCGTACGAGAATCATTACTAAAGAAAGTTCGAAGACTGCTTTCCGAACTTAAAGTGAAATTAATTCAAGATCGAGCTCCCACTGAAAATTACAAAGTTAATCTACAAGAACTTAAAGAAAAGGTAAAGTAATTGCCACTTTTCTGGAGTAATTAAAATGATGGTCAGGCTATTTAACTAATTTAAATATTTATACCGCAGTATCCAATCAGAAATTGGTCTCTTCTCTACAAATCTAGTCTGGCTCTTTTGTTCGTTATTGTTGTATTCTTTCTTCACTCGATCCCAGAGCTGAATTTGTCCTTGGGAGTGACAGCTTTTCTCGGTGCGATTCTTTTACTAATTTTAGCAGACAGAGAACATCTCGAAGGAGTCTTGGCGAGAGTAGAATGGAGCACTTTACTGTTCTTTGCATCTCTCTTTATCATGATGGAGGTAATGTTACAAATTAAGGCTAAGACTAACAGTACGGGCACATGAGAGCGAAAATAATAATAATAATATTTAAAAAAATTCTTTCAGGCGCTCTCTCGATTACGACTTATAGAATGGATAGGAAGGCGAACTGAACATTTCATCTTAGGAGTGGATCCTAACTATCAATTATCAGTAGCAATTTTACTGATCCTCTGGGTATCTGCTTGCGCTAGCGCTTTCGTAGACAACATCCCACTGACGACGATGATGATTCGAATAGTCACATCGCTAGCGCAAAATCCTCAATTAGGACTTCCGCTCATGCCACTAGTTTGGGCATTATGTTTCGGAGCTTGTTTCGGAGGTAAGGAATCTGCAATAACACACATTTAAACTTGGCGTGATTGCAAATTTTTTTTTAAAAAAAAAATTAGATCCACCGATAACAAAATACTTCGTCATGAGCGAGTTAGCACTTGGAGACAAGTTCTAATACAACTTTTCAAGTTGTTTTTCATTTATTAACCGATTAAAAATAATTTGTACCCGGTTGATTAATGAAAAATTTTCAAGATAAACGCAAATGGATTTAATAAATACAATATTTACGATTAGGTATCGCCACTTTGATCGGATCCTCGTCGAATGTTGTCTGCGCTGGCGTAGCCGAACAACACGGATATCGTTTTACATTCACCGAATATTTTAAGTAAGTGTTTTCAGCTTCTGATTTATTGTCTATCGATATTTGAAGCTAATTAACGTCCTTTAGTAGAATGCAAGTTATTTTCTTAAATAAAAACACAAATCTCCATCCAGTTTATATCAATTAATTTTTTCTTCCCTTTCAGGATTGGTTTCCCTGTAATGATCGTTAGCGTATCAGTTTGTACTATCTATTTGATGATAGCTCACGTTGCTTTAGGATGGAATACTTAAAACGTAATTCGGAAACGATCTCGTCAAGCAACTCATTATCAAATTATATTAACTCGTGATTTAAAATATATTCAATACCGGTAAAATATATTTTTCATTCAGGGCCGTTGCTAAAACTAACAGGACTCATTTTTTCAGGGCACAAATGGATCTCAGCTGGTGTTGCTTACTGAGACCTATAATAAATGGGCAATGTTGATTTGTTCACTGACACCCGCAACGGCCCTATTTCTCCTGAACTTCCTCTATTATCAAAATAAAATTTTTTTAGGATCCAAAGCTCTTTAGTCAAACATGAAAAATTTCAATTGTCAAACGTTAAAAAGTTAAAAATGGGACATTGTCAATGAGAACAATCGGAAGAGGCGCGTGGCCCAGGGACAATGGTAACTCATTTCAAGAAGTCCACACAAGTTGAAATCAATGTTATTGTGACCACAAGATAGCCAATTATATTACAATGGATTCTAGGAAGGTATACTGCTTGTCATCCTGTCAAACTTTTCTTTTTTGTGCGTTTTCATGGGGTATCTGCCAGAAACGGGAGTCCTTGGGTTGAAATCTCAAGATGTGGAATTTGAAAAGGATTTCCTATCGCGTAATTAAAAATGAAGGGGGTAATTACTATATCTTTGGAAGATGAATTCCCAAAGGTATTCGTCAACTTGCTGGGTGGTACAACCCTTTTTTTAAAAGGTGAAAAGGTTGGTCGTTCAAATCGAGTCGCATTTACAAATTGGCACTTTAACTTTCTTATAATTTTACAGACTAAAAACGCATTGGTTTATGTAAAGTCATAGAAGCATAAGTGTTTAAAATATGTCTGATATCAAGTCGGTAACATATGAAAAAGTTCTATTCAATTGATAAAAGAAAAAAATCATAAATTTCCGATTTGTTTTGTTAAATTGTAATTTATTTATTATTACAATAAAAAATGTTAATTTCAACAATTAGGTTTGTCAGTGAATCGTCGTAAAATACCGTCTTAATAGATAAAAAATTAGTAAGGTTTTGTCATCGGAGTAAGGTCGGTTTCATGCGACGTGTGCTTGGGTGATTCCAGTATTTATTACGCTCGACGTAAAGCGACAGAGATCCATTTTAGCAGAATCGATACTGATTAATTACGCCAAATAAGAATGCCATCATTGAAACTTAACGATATTTAATTATTTACCATTTTATAAAATTTTAAATGGTTTTAATGGGTTTTCAGTTCTAGTATTTTACAAAGAATCACCCATTAAAATCATAAAAAGCAATGCATTTCTATGAAAATTCTTTTCACTATTATGTTGGCTGAATTGATTATTATTAATTTGACATATTCACTGCTTCACGCCCCGTTTAGGTGCTCTACGATCGCCTCTGATCCACTACGCTTGTCTTACACGCTTCCAAGTCTTTCGCCGCCTTCTATACAATAATTTTTTTATTTAATCATTATTAATGTTATTGTTATTGCCTTTTTCTCATAAATTTTAGTTGCTCCTTTTTTTCCTTCCAAAAAAAAAGTTTGGCCCTCTACGATGATTGTCGCCAGGTAACATAAGATAGAAAACCTTGGCAACTGAATTAAAAGGGACCGTTTAGTTTGGTGGAGAGTTTGAGCTATGATTTCAGTCAAAAAGCAATGCAAGAAGTAAGCATTTGTTTTTGCGGGTGGAAACGATTTCATGAATCTAGGATACCACAATCATCTACGTCTGTAATGCCGGTTTTCTGGTTGCTATTCGGACTCAAACTTTTAATTAAATTAGTAAGCGAGAGAAGGAGTTTGGGTAAAAGTGTAGAGTGTGGAGAAGTGCACTCATTTATGTGGGTAAAACAGCTAAAATTGAATTGATATGGAACTGTCAAATCTTTCATTCGGCACATGGTAAAAGTCAGGAGCATCAGAGAAACTGGTCAGTCGTTCGCAACCGGAAGCACTCTTTCCAGATTCAGTTTGACACCGGATTAGTATCGAATCGGTTTTTCTACCTTCAAAATTAAGGTCATAACACCTTCCACTCGGCAGACTTGCTTGCAGCTTCTTAAAAATTCAAAATTACAGAAAGACGGCCCACCCTGTAAGCTTATTCCTATACAATACACTAAATTCATGTATTATAATTATTAATTTAACAATTTTTCTATTGGTCTTAAATTATAACCAACATCACGGCAAAAATTTATTAACAAACGAAGTAGACATGCTCTGAAAATCCGTTTTTTATGGTTCTCACTTTTGAAATGAAACGCGCCTGGATTAAAACCCTCCAGTCCGGACCGCCATGCTATATTCTCATTTAAATTAGCAAATAAACCCTAATTTATTATTTAGAATAATTTAAAACGGAGCTTTAAGTCAAGGTATCAAGCAAAAATCTTTCTCGACCTGTTTTTTCTTTATTTATGGTTGCGTAACCGGCGGTCAAACGAAATCGACCCCACGAGCACTGGGTAAAACTTTACTAAAAAGTGTATCAATGTAAAATTGATAGGAAAGGGCATTTAGAAATCCATTTTGAAAAAGGTATAATAATGTAAACTTAATAATAGAGGACTATTAGAGCTCTTGAAAAAATACAGGTGTTGTTAAAATTTCCATAGTGTAAATAAAATATTGAGACGCTTTCATGTCAGAGAGAAAATAAACCAATAGATTCTTAATGAACTTAACAATAGTCTTTATAATTTAACATGAACCGTTAAAAAATAACGACGTTTTAATGCGGCATTCCATTCGAATGTGATTTGCTTTCCCGATCTCATGGCTAAACTTTTCAACTTTTTTGAAAAAAAAAATAGTTTTAAGTGATTAATTTGACAAATGCGTGTTATTTAATGTTTAATTTCTAATCGTTTCTAAAAGGTAATAAGAGAAATATTTTTGGTTAAATTCTACTTCCGTGATTTAATTGTACATAACGATTTATCGTGCAGCGAACGGTCGCGCACACGAGGCGAAGTAACAGTAATAGACCATGAAATTCAAAATTGTATTGATTTCATTTTTTTTAAACCAGCACTCTACACTATTAATAATATTTATTATCCTTCTTATCATAATTTTTCAATTCGTATTAATTGGACGCAGGATTTCAAAAACAGCCGCTTTAACGGGTGCGTCAGAAATGGTTCACGGTCCATTTTAGACTCGAAACTTCGTTCGCAGTTAAAAAAAAAAATATTAAGGGTTTTTTTCGAGCTCGGTTCCGATGGACGATGTTATCGCCGAGATTTATAGATTAATCCCTCCTATCTCTTGATTACTGCTGCCTCCCCATTCCTCCCTTTCTCTCTCGCGGGCTTTTGAACGTAATCCGTAAACGAGGCGCTGCTTTATAAATGCAATTAAAACGCAGAGTATATCAAATGGCTGCTTTCTCTCCCATGAATGAGAGATAATTAGAGGAGTCATGATAGATGAAGAACGCCATTAAGGTCATCTGGCCATCACAATTAGTCATCTACGTCATATTAATTACTGTACGAGTACCTTAATAATATCATTATTTTTTGTAGTTGGGTTAATTAACGCGATTCTAATTTGACCGTTGTGCTTGTTTAGCATTTCGCCATTTAACCAAACAAAGAAAAACTAACAATGGTTTGCTTTTTTAGCTTAAATAAAGATTGAGGTGTCTTCAACAAATATTGGGACTATTTGATTAGTAGGTTGGTAATGTTAATAGAAAATCATCAAAACTATGAGAAAATCGGATAAATTTTTCGGCCACACTGTTAAAAAAATCAGTATGAAATTTAATAACATTGGTGTGAAGTTGTATTTTCACAATTTTGCTACTAAAATTAATAACAGAAATGTTATTAAAAATTATAACATGATGTTATGAAATTTAAAAGATAGTTATGAAATTCTATTGCATTGATGTTATTAAAATTTCTAGCAATGTTATTGATTTTCTATTCAGGACTATTAAATTTGATTACTTTTCTGTTATGAAAATTAATAACTATGTTATTAAAATTAATAATTTTGTTATTAATTGTAAATTTAAAAAATTTTTTCGAAGTCCCCCTAGTATAGATTGCAGTTTTTAGACCCACTGTCATTTCAGAAAAACCGACTTTAGGTATGACTAGTACTGCCTGTCCCGGGAATCGAACCCGGGTCTCTTGCATGAGAGTAGTCCACCCTGCCTACTGCACTACAGATTCTTCTTGCAGAACAAGGGAAAAAACTGGTATTTATGGAGCAGAATAAAAAATATGATATTAAATTTCATTTCCTGTTATGATTTTTCATTTCAATGTGAATTTTAATAACGCGTTATTAGAATTAATTGTTAGAGTTATGAAAATCAATAATGTTTTGAATTTTCATATTGGGTTGTTAAATGTAACATCGTTGTTTGCAATTTTTATAGCCAAGTTCAAAAATTTCATAACACATCCACATGTTATTAAATTTGATATAAGCTTATGATTTTTAATTGTAAAAATGCTATGAAATTTCATAACATTTTTTACAGTGCACGATTAAGATAGTGATGAAACAGTCTGCAGAATATCAATTAAAAATCATATTTTTTAAGATTGTCAAACAAATTTTTTTAAATCCATCTGAAAAGCTACCCATTCTTACTACTCATCCAGAACAGTCGTCAAAATAAATAAAAAAAGTAGATAACAACACGGATCACCAATCTCTATCATTGAAGCAACATTTAAATGGAAAAGATTTTCCGAGCGAAGATACCCTTTTTACTATAGAAGATATTAAAGAGACTATCTCTACTAAACCTATAAAAAAAATACATCTTACCTTAAATTTTCCCGAGACGAATGAAGCGTTGACATGCGAACATTCTTCTTCTCCTACTTGAACCTTTTATCGATTGCGGTCGATTAAGTTAATTCGTCAAATGCTTCGGAAATCCCTGTGAAAAGAAAGAGTGATAGCGGATGATTTACTGTCGGGCCATACCCAGGTGCGATGTACGGGGCAGAAAAAATGCTTAGGAATTTTGAGGTCACATATATTATTTTTCCCACGTCATATATCATTGCATTGTAGGATCCCAATAACTTAATTTACGAGATCTCGAAGCAAAACTATCAAAATAATGCTTTTGACACCCTCGCCGTGGCACAAAAACCCCCGTGAATACCTGAATGATTCTCAAACCATTATTCATACCACTTCATAATTCCCCATTCGCAACTAGAAAGAACAAAAATCTTTCGGCAATATTAAAAAGAAAAGTTCACAAAAAATTATATAAAGCATTCTTCTCTATATTTTCTTGTATACGCCATCCATAATCATCCGTGACTATCCTTTTACTTTATTCTTCAGAAGGAAAACTTTTTCTAACGTTTGTGACAAAGGGTTGTTTAACGAAGCACTGGAAAATTTTTATCGATTTAATTAATGCAGTGATTTGAAAAATATAAATTTAAGGTGTATTACATCTAATTAATGGATTGTTTCGGTAATTTTAAGATTAAACGTGGTAGCTTTAGGACCCTTTTAAATAAGAGACCCCTGCTATGCTTGTAATTTTTCATAATGATCTCACTGATTTTTATTTATGGTTACATTATCATTATTATTCGGAACTGTAACATTTAACACTTTACACTTTACAGTTTGAAAGGAATTAACTTCCAGGTATAATTTCTAGTCATTTCGTAATGGATATTAATTGTTTTATAAATTATTGTAATTACCTTAATCGTTGCATCACTCCGCAGCTTTTATTGAAAAAAAAAAAAACGGTGTGACATCTTTGCCTCCCCGAATACATTAGGAGTGAGTAGAAGTGTAGTAAGTGCTTGGGATGGTGTAGATCCCGGTTTACCGATTCCCCTACGACAAAAAAATTTTTTATTAAACACCGCATGTGCAATAGGTTTGCTAGCAGTTTATCCAAGAAAGTAAAACTTTCGTTACTTTAATTACAGCTTAACTAAAGACTGGCAGTGGCGATTGACACTTAACGAAACCAAATTTTTAGCAACGGAAAATCTGTGCGCAGAAATTCGATAAAATCATCCTATTACAAAAAAGCTACTTTGTTTCCTTTTTTTAATGACTTTTAAAATGAGTAATGAAAATTAATTGATAAAAGTCACTATACAGAAGTAAGTTTGTAAGCTCTTCTCGCTTACTTCCTTTCTTCTAATGACAAAGTAATTAAAACGAACCTATATTAAATATTTTTTAAAAGAGTTAATAATCTTGCACAGCGCAATATTCATGCAACCAAAGATCATATTCTATAATCATCCAATATCTTATCACTCGACTCAACCCTTCAGCAAAAAAAGCAATGAATCCTCTTTTTTCCCGCGAACCCTAAACTTTTCTTCCCTTTTGATCAAAAAGACTTCTATCAAATTGATACACTTTAAATAGATCATTTTTCACAATAAAAGAATAATAGAACAAGTCGTGAAACGGTCAAGGTAACCAAAAGAGGAGTAAATAAAACAACATGAATCTTTTGTAGACAGAACGTCTGGCAAGGATAGTAGTTATGTCATTTTTACCCAAAGGAATCATAATATAAATGGTTTTGTATCAAAATCGACAATAACGAAAAGGCAATATAATAGTTCCAGTTGAGAGAATCCATTGACGCATGCGCACATACCATGACGCCATAGTCATATGATTAATCAATTTTTAATATGATATTTTTAATGCTTTTCACTCTTTTGTGTCACTTTTCTAAAGTTTCCTTTTGCCCTCTATTAGTTTCCTATGCTCTCAGCAATATGCGGTCCCATTAAAAATAATACTTTTCAGAGAGAACCCTTTTCATTGTGCGTCTTCATTTTACGAGGCACCGCGCAGATTTTACGGCAACAATATTTTTTTTTTTCTTTAAAAAGCACTTCCCATTACCTTTATCGGTTTTTTACCGTTTAAGAGCCTTGAATATACCTTCCCTTTTTTTTAAGCAATCCGATCTTTCCTAGATCACGTTACCATCATTCATTAATAATTCTTTTAGGCATTTAGAAAAGAAAACCGAACGTGAATACCAGATGAGGTGACATTTGGTATCATTAATAAAAAGAGACAACAAGTCTGGAAGATACAGGAGTCGAAGGAGAGAAAAAAAAAGGTCGAATCGAGATTCCAGCTAATTATGGGTTGTATAAATAAATATTTGACCCCCTCACCCTTCGTCCTGTTAGAACCAACCCTTATTAAATACACTTCATTGGGAAATTGTCATTTCTCAACCGTAACAGAGGAAACATCTGCTGTTTAGCAACAGAAACAAAATGGAGAACCTTCACATTCTTTTCGACATCTTTTTATCTTCATATTTTTATTACTAATACGGTTATTAGTGAGTATTTATCGGAAAGGAAAGGAAATGATTTACGAATTGATAAACTGTGATGGAAATGATAATAGGACACTGAGAAGAACCATCGAGCCCAGGTGGCAAAACTTAACAAAATGTTAAAAGATCTGAGATGTAGGTCTACTTGTTCAAAATGGAAGAAAAGAAAGCAGGCTTACAGCCTTTAAGCGGCTTTTTTGGAAGGGCATCTTTGAAAGCCCAAATTATTTGAAGCTAGGGCAATTTGTGTCTGAATTTTTCATGAACATTTTTTCTGTATGCAGTAACCATTCCCTTGTAATTTTGATGTAGTTTATAGAAGAAGCTAAAATATACATAAATAAATTAATAAAACAATATTTGATTATCCCTGCTTAACTTCTTTCATTGTGAATTGTAGCAAAGTTAACGGTTTCCCAAACGGGACTGACAAGCGAAAAACTCCGCCAGAAATCGCTTTTACTTTCAATCTGGACAGCTATACGATGAACGATATTCACCAGCGACTCGCGGCAAGCAAATTTTCCTTCAGCTTTCCCCATTGCCATTCGATTTTGAGTTATGAAAGGTTTCGTCTGGTAGAAGTGCTTTAAAGGTTTTGGGGATCATCACCAAACACAGTAAAATAATCGGTCTTGGAATTCAAGGCATATGGTTTGTACGTAGATGAAATTTTAGCACAAAATGTATACTTACAAATCTGCAATCGAAAAAGTACGAATGTGCGAACATGTACATAATAGGTCGATTAACATCATCCACCATTATAAATCATTAAGCCACGCACTGCTGAATCCCTATTGAAAATAGTTCGTTCAGGTTGTCCGGTTTCTTGTAAAAATACATGAACCAGTTGCTCTCTTTAATGCTTCTTTATTTGACAACACGCAATAAATCTCTTTTTCCTTTTGGTTTAGTATTCGCAACGCGAATGTAGCTTTTCATCTTTTAAAGTTTCTCAGGAGTGGTTCACGATTTAAGGATGAAGGGGGTGTAAGTGTCATCGTTGTTAATTTAGATGGCATTGCGCCGATAAATACGACGTTTCCCATCGATTACATGTGTAAGCAAATCTTCTCCCTTCTAGTCCACGTTCGGCGAGCAGCACCCTAAAAAGAAAATACAGAGAAGATGTCATCGTAAAATAGGAGCATCTTATCCCTCTCCCCGCCCTATCTTTTGCCACCCCTCGGTAAACAACCCTTCGAATTAAAAAGTGGCACAAATTAATGATCTGTAATCTAATTCGTTATTACATTGTACTATCCGTTTCATTAACTGCCGATTCTTAGACAACCTTTTATACTGACCGACTTTTTGTCAAGGTTTTCCATTCAGAACCAGTCATCTCCGAATTTTTCAAATGGTAATAAAGAATGATACGTCAAAATGTTTCTTCCCCGTTGATTTTCTATGGACGATTTAAATGAGAAACGTTTCTTCGCTTTTCCATTTATTACGCTTCTTTTGATTATACTTGAGTTGTAAGCGTGTCATCTTGAGCGGTGTGAATAATGATAATGTTGCCATCAAAGAATCATAATCAGATTTTATTTTATATTAAGGTTTGGAATCAAAAAAGGACGACGACGAAGTCTTGTGTTAATAACGCATGAGGTATCGGCAAATCTAAAGATGAAACGGTTATTTTTTAAAACAAGAGAAACAAGTGGTGTTTATATAAAAATCACATCTGGAAATGATTTCGGCAAGACAAGGGAGCCGGTCCGAGGTGATGTGCCACGGGTGAACAGGACTGGGGCGCCAGGGCGGGACCCACGGTCTACTGATATCACTCGGTTACCACTTAATTCATTCCCCGATCACCTTAGACCAGCCTTCACGCTTGTTATTTTATAGCCCTTCGCAAAAAAAAGGAATTCAATTCATAACATCTGATGAATAAAGAAGCGATTTTAAATATGTTTGATTGTGGGCTTCGGCTAATAAAAAAGCGGGAAATGGAAAAGCCGTTTCTTAGTACATAGGGAAATTTATGATACGGGAAAAAAATATACAACCAAAAAGAAATCTGCTTTTCCTAATAACTATACAACAAAAGTCCGATAAGTTTGATGAAATCTAATATCGGAGGTTCAGGTGCTTTAGAGGTTGCTCCCAGTCAGTAGTAACGGCAAACTTTATTTGATTAGGGACGGCAGCCACCTATACACGAAACTTAAATTGATGCCAGTATTAACTTTTAGGGAAGCTGTATTATGCCACAATCAAAAGCCTCTATAGGAAAGGTTATATTCTGTCGGATTCAGGCAATGTAGACACTAACAAAATGCTCTAAGTGAAGTAGCCTAAATTTTAGAAGAATATGACTCAACAAAATATCCCAAGAATTCAAAGGAAAAAAGATTTTAATATCTGAGTTACCTAATTGGCTGCAAGGAGTAGCCTCAATATCGGGGTGGCAAAACTTTTTATCTCTTCGAACTAGAACTCCTGTGGTGTCTTGGACAGCTAAAATTCTTTTCCCTATGAAGCCTAACATTAAAATTTCTCCTCAGTTTAACAAAGCTTCCTTCTTGGCAAACTCTTATGGAGAATAATTTGGCCTTAAAATTTCTTTCACACTCTGACTAGAAATGTTTCATTCGAATTTGATACTAACAATCAGAGCTGTGATCTAACTGAGAGCTTTCTTTATAGCTCGCGCCAAGCTTCAGAAATCTGGAGAAGTTCTTTTAATATTCTGGCCAGTAGTGCACTCCAGAATGACTGGCTGAATGTGCTCGAGCTTTTAATTTTTCATTATAAGTAGAGCTTTCGCTATTATGGCTGCAAAATGAATGTACGCAAGCTGCTTATTGTTTTAAACCAATAATAACACGAATTAATTAATAAGAGTAGAAGGTTTTGAACACCACGCTGCATAGTGATCGGCGCAATTGCATTTTCGTTTTATGAACACCAGACAGTTACGGTTATTTTACAATAAATGTGTTTGGCTAGACTGAAGGATGCAACATAAAATTGGAAAAACTCTGAAGAAAGAAATAAAACATTTAAAAAATAAAAAAAGCAATATCAGATAACAGAAAACATCGGCACGGTGTGCAATGAGAAGAGGAAGGACAGAAAAACGACAAAACGGCGACTTGATATTAATTACCCGAGAAATTTGTATCCTGTACAATCAACCACTTTCAACTCCCAACTTCGAACTAAGAGAAGTAACTCATTATAATTTTAAATACGGTAATATTTCTCTAGTACCTTTTTGTTCGCAAAATGGCTGCCGAAAATAATGACTGGAATATTGTATAGTTAAGTTATTTGTCCCTTTTTAACAGAGATGATTTGCCAAATAGACACAGATAAATTACAAAATAATTTTTTTAAAAGCCAGATTGTATCGCATTAAAAAGATGAAATCTCGTTTCGGAAATTGAAAGCATGAAGCTGTAAAAAAATCTCTTTTTTTCCCGAATAATAATTAGAAACGTCTCCCTGTATCATATTTAGCATGATATATGGTTTATCATGTTACAGATGACTGCGCATGCGTAACGAAACCAACAGCTTGTCTCCCGTTTACCAATCATTATGCGTTCCCCTTCCCTTTCCCTTTCGTTCGCCTAGATTTTCATAATCTTTACACTGAATTTAATAATTTCTCATATAAAGATTTTTTTTCATTTTTCCTCCCATTTACTCCCTGATTTTATCTTAATTTTCTGTCGCTTTTTTAGGATTAAGCGGCCATTTTCAGTCACGTGACCGGCGTAACGCAATCTACGGTTTCGGTGATTATCGGCTTTGATTTTGTTTGCAATCGGATTTCTCCGCGCTCAATTAACTTTCCAAACTGAATCTACTTATGAAAGTTAAACGCTCAAGGGTTGTTTTTCGACTAAAAAACCAGATGAGTTTTAAAATAATGGGAATTCGACGTTATCGACGAAGTTTGGAGTCTTATACGTACCTTGAGAAATGACATCCAATCTGTCTAGTGACAATAACATTATCCACCTGTCAGGCAAGTCGACAGTGGAAGTGACAAAGTTGACAGGTCTTCGATGATGACCACCAGAAACTACCAAAATGACGTTTTCTGTTTATATGTTTTGTTTCACAGTAATTGGATTCTTTCTTCAGATTCTGAATTGAGTTTTTAGCCTAAAAAAAATCAAACATCTTTTTCAATTTTTATATTTATCCTTTTTTATTTTTTTTTCTGTATGAATAACGGTCCATGAGGGAGAAGAAAAGCATTCCAAATTTGTCTGCTATTTGTTTTGGAATTTACTTTCAACTTTGTTTTGATTTCTTCCTTAGAACCGTTAAATCTACAGTTTAAAAAAGGATAAAGTATCCACTTTAAGGGTTTTTGTTTTGAAAAATATTTGAAATTTAGGACATGTCCTATTTTTTGTGCATCTACCTTTAATTGCAATACCTGGTTTAAATGAAAGAATTTTTTAAGAAATCATTGAATTTTAGAGAAAACTTTGAGTTAAGAGTGTTTTTACAATTTAGGGATAGTTTACACTCCAAAAAAAGTAGCTTATTTTCTCGTATTTACAAGATGGTTTTATTTCACTTAAGTGCTGTCCAACCAGGGTGCAGCCACTGCAAAGTTATTTTGGGCAAAACAGGCATTTAAGAAGTCAACACAAAATCGAACGCATATTCTAAGGAATGCCATTATGGTTCTTAAGTCTTTGTCAATATCGATAAATAGATAATATATTTGCTAATTGCACTGCGTGAATATACTTGCTACATTATTTTTAACTTACCGAAAACTCATGGATACGTTTTACGAGTCTGTTAAGTCAGCTAAACTGCATTTAAGATCATGGTAGATGGATCAGTCAGCTAGCCCAAAACTTTCTAAACCACCCGCTCATAGTTAATCGTATATTCAATTTACAAGTTTCCAGGTGAAAATTTTTGAAATGGAAACCCATTTTGAATTATTTTTATAGAACTTCTGTAATTAAAGAAAAAATCGACTACTAATTCTCACAGCCTAAAAAATTAGCAACAAAAAATTCAAATACAGAAATAAGAACCGTCCATCTTTTTTCCAGCTACTCAAAAATTAAAGAAGAAAAAGATTTAAATTAAAATTAATAATCAGAGAGAAAAGAAAAAAACCGGCTGATAAAAGCAAATTAAATTGTGGAAACATTGTAATATGAAATTAGACTTGGTTTCTATTGAAATGGGAAAGTATTGACGATGAAAATAACTTGTGAACGAGCATATAATAGCAGTTGAAATTCAATCTGGTAAGAGTTTGCGTTGTCTTGAATACTGCTTCAATGAAAAACCTCTCAGCAATTACGCCTCGCTGATTTTTCCTCGGCCTAAACACTCATCTCGAGATAGTTCGTTAAGTAATTTGAAACAGTTTTCAAACAGTAAATTAAGAAAAACGGTTTTGAAAGCTTAATTGCGAATTGACAAAATAATGACGCGAAAATAATAACAAAAGAACTTCCGAATCTCTCCTAGAGAAAAGAAAACCTCCAAAAACTGACAAAACCGGAAATTTCAAAACGATCTTTCCTTTTTTTCCACCGCTTTCCATAAAAACAACAACACAAAAAGACCTAAACTATATTATTCTCGTTACATAAATTCATATCGTATCATTTTCCAAAATCCGAAAGAAGGGACGAAAATTTGCTCAGCAATCCCTACTGAAAAGGAAGGGAAAACGAGAAGAAAGGAAAGCTCAGCACTATGACATTTTAATTTTGTCGAAATATTGTGACGTACAATAAACCGACCATAGAATTTGTTATCAGCGAATGGCTGAAGTTGAAGCGTCGTCTGCTATTTGAAAATAGTTGTGTAATTTCCTACTCGTTGTGTCGAACCGGAAGTTGATGGGCGTGCTTACAATTTTCAATACTTGTGGCGACGGGCAAGGGGTAGGGAAAAGGCTGTTCTCTCCTATAAAGCTTCCTTTACTGTCTTCCTTGTAAAATTTTATTTTTTAACCGGTTTCTTCTTCGAAGAATTCCGTATTGCAGGAGAGTCTTTTCTACCCTTTAAAAAACTAAAGACCCGATTTTTCTTTTGCTTTAACTTGCAATTTTTATGTCATTTTTTCCCAGCCAACTCTCTACATTCTAAAAGAAAGAAATTCTTCGTTAAAATAAACCTTGCAAAAGTTTATCGAATCTTTTTTGTAATGTGCGCAACCTGCAGCTCACTAAAAATCCTTCAGCCCTTAAAAACTTTCGTAATTCAAGCGAAGAAAAATGAAATTAAATAATTGAAAAGAAATAACACTTACTACTGCAGGGGAAAAAGGTTTCTTCATTACGAGCTGATTCAGTATAGCAATACGTAGAATCCTCCTATCTTTCATTTACGCCCGAATTTCTTATTCCAATTTCCGGTTGTCTATCATGGCTGAAATGAGTCATTTTCTGATAAGACTCCATTGCTGAGACCAGGGTTGCCAACTTCAAGTAGGGGTTACCAATACGGAATTCAGGAAATGGTTTCTTATGATTTATAACTTTCTCGACCAAAGAAAACGAATTTCCGGATCTTCTTTTCATTCCTTCAGGTAATCTATGGTTGTTGCTCCAATTCTATATACTGAAAATGAATTCTATTAATCCTATTGAAACCCGAATCATTTTCAGCTTCCTATCCTCAGGACGGGATGCTAAAGGTGAAGTTATTTGTGAAAAAAGACGTGAGCGGATATTGCGGCCACTGAAACGCTTTTATATTTAATGTAGTTTAGAAACCTGAAAAAGTCCGTCTGAGACCTTTACATTCTGTTTTTCCTATTTTAATCTACTGTATATTAGCTAGCTCATAATTTTTGATTTTTTAGTTGTAATAAGCCACAAGGAGAAACTGACAAGAGGGCTAGCTGACTTGATAAACTACAAACAAAATAGTTATTGGTTAGTAAAAATGTTTTGAGTTTTCCAAAAACTTGAGGCACATGTATCTTGTTATATACTAATTCGAACACTTTCTGAATTTCAATAACCATTAAAAATTATGGATCTTTCCTCTAATAAAACTTCAAAATGAGATATTTTTGGCTTTGATTTCTACCAGATTCTGCTCTATTTCATTTCCTACACCTTCAGCTCCTTAAATTAACATGACATGTAATAATATTTAAGGCTGATCCCTTTATCTGTTTCAAGCACATAAGATAAGATTAAGATTTCACATAAGACTTCAATGTTGCAAAAAGAGTTAAACGAATAGGTGCAAGATTACACTGCAAATTAAAATTCATTGTTCATGTTACAACTACTGAAAATAAAAACTTTGTTTCATACTTTGATACAGTTTTTTATAACGATAATCTGCTTTGTGCTAGTTTCTTTGAACCTTCTTATAGCTATTTTTTATCAGAGACATTTTGCTGCTCTTACCTTTTAACAGAAGCTTGCAGAAGAAATGGGGAGTCCACAGCTAAAGCTTTGCAATGTTGGGAGTCAAAACATTGAAGGAGTAATTCTGATGACACTGAAGTGTAAACTATCAAGTACGTTTCTGGAAGTGTGAACGCTGAAACACATGGAGAGTTAATTAATCATTGAATTTTCCAAATATTAAAGAAAAAATTTGGTTTCAAATTCATTTAATGAGATTAATATTAACATTAGGCATGCATAATGTAGTATTTACTTGAAAAGCCTTATCTTGTTAAAAACATTTCGCAATTTTTCATTGAATATTAAATAGTGAGTTTTCCTTTGTAACACATTTTGGAGCTTTACAACAATAAACCAACTATTATTTTCTATTATACTTAAAGTCTTCCTACTATAATTATCTAGTATGATTTTAAAATTATATTTGAGCTAACATCAATCTTCACTTTCATAAGTTTTAGCACAGTTGACTGGTATATGATGCAATCATATACTCCCACTGCTAATACAGCATATCTGTACCAATAAATGACCTATGAGATGTAATTTACCAATAGGACTGCAAAACGGGGGCATTTAGAGCATAGCTATGGATCAAGGCTTTCATCAGGCCTTCAATTTAATTTTTCAATTTGTGAGCTTGAATGTTTTTAAATTAACAACATCATTCGAAATAAGCCTGTACAATAAGCATATCTATATGATCCATTTATGTGCTGATAATTTTATAATTAAACTGCACAAACTCAATCTGTAAAAAAAACGTGTAAAACGACTTTTACAAAATGGCTGCCAGAATAAAGCAAATACTAAATGAAGAATGTGATCGCCTCGAGATCGCCAATAGAATGTTACAAATGGCAGTCATGTTCCTATAATACAATACAGTATAGAGGACATATTCCATAAATGTAAAAATTGCGTTCAACTTTGATTTAATGGGTGTAATTGCGTTAAATAATATAATAACAATATGCAGGTCTGTTATATGGCTGTACCGAGCATTCCAGGCCCACTCGCTCTTCCCTTACCGAATTTCCTCTATAAATACAATATGACATGGTTTTCACTAACCTGTAAACTATAATACGTTTTCACGAGAATAATGCACATTACCACACTATTTAAATCAAATTAGCAATCTAAGGAAATAGATAATTATGACAAATACGGACACCACAAATTTTTTTTATCTTACAAGCCATCCTTGTACCTCAACAACCAATAAGATCGCTGCATTTTGGCGGGTAAATTATAGCGAAATGTTTTGAAACAGTTATTTTTTAAGAGTTGGTTATCCTGTAAGGTCAATTTCTTTTCTTGTCAAATAAAAAGCAAAAAAAAAAAATTTTGGTCGTTTGATTATTTTGTTGTGAAATTTTAAGTTTGTTATATTTAAATCAAATGTCTTTAAGGACAAGAGTGCTTAATTTAGTTGATGTCCTATTAAGGGTTCCACCATTATTTGTAATTGATGAACTACTTCGAATAGGACTTGGAGTACAAGAACAAGTAGAATCGACAACAACAATCCAAAATGATAATTCAACCATTAGCGATAACATAGTAGAAAATACGGCATATGATGCACAATTTTATAAATTCCTGATAATAACGTGTGTTAAGTTTATTTTAGCATGTTTAGGTGAGTAAAGCAGGTAAAATAGAAACAGTTTATTAACCACGTTAGGTTAAATTTGAAGACTTGGCCCTTTGAACTTGTAACGGATTCTACTCCGTTTTATTGAAGGTCTTTACAAATGACGCTTACTCGATGTACTTTTACAGGTGACAAGTCAATAAACTCAAGGCTAATACAAACTTTGTTAAAAGTCAATAAATACAGAATTACTTAGTAAATTCTTGAGGGTGATAAGGTACTTAAAACTTAACTGGAAAGGAAAAAGAAAGGGCATAATGAATTTTTGTATTATTCAATTGTACTTGTCAGAAAAAGCTTGTATGGTCAAAGAGCTCTAAGGCTTGTCACAAGTACTGTAAAAGAGTCAATTTAGTTTTGCATTTAACCCTCCTTTAATCATAAACTTTATTGAATAATATAAGAAATCGAGATTAAAAGATGCTAGTGTCATTTCATGGTTTGATTGCATTTTACAAGTTCAACTTAATGCAAAAAATATTCCGTTTACCTTTTTTTTGTTTAAGTAAATCATTTATTTTACTATGTCATATACTGAATTTCACCTGTTTTGTTGTTGTCTGGTTGATTGTTAAAAATCTGCTTTGTATGTCCTAACTATTTAAAGCTGAAAAATCTATCTTAATTATTTAATAAATTACACAAAATTATGTTTTACTAATTTGTGAATTAATGTTGTTGTTTTTTCCGTTTTGTTTTAGGATGTATAGCAGCTCTATGTGTCTTTATGCTATGGACCAAACGCCTTGTAATGGTCTACATGTATTTAACTTCTGTAGGAATTGTGTTTGTCTCCTATTGGGCCAACGTATACACCATCAAAGCTGTGACGTTGGAATCTGCAACGACTCCGTGCATATTAGAGGATATATTAAGCCTCAACCTGATTAAAATATTGGATCCATCATCTGTAGGCTTCATTGTACTTCAAAACTACATTCTTCAGTGTCTTTTGTCATTTACATTCACATACATAAATATAGGACCGAAATATCCGATCGTGCAGAAGCTTCTGCCGATATCGTTTATGGCACCTTCGATCTTGGCTTGTTTGCCGTTGCCTCAATCGGTGTTGCATCATTCGCCGGTATTTGCAGCTCTTCTGCCTTTGGCGCTTGTCAAATTCGTGTTATGGTACAGTGCAGTCACCGTCGTGCAAACAATTTACAGCGGGTATCAACATTCTCGAAACGTTATTAATAATTTTGGTTTATCCGCTCTCGTCGAAACGGAATGGTTAAGGCTAAACGTTCCGTGCATACTTCGAGTGTTTTGGCTTCTGCGAGTGGCTGAACATGCCGGAGCATTATTAATGGAGCGATATCAATCGGAAGAATTAAGTGACGTACCATTCCATTCGAAATTTTTAGCTATATCTGCTTTGCTCTCGATGTGTAAAAGTTTATTAGTTTCGGGATGTGAAACGTTAACGGCTGTTTTAGGAATGACTTCTGTAATCAGCTACATATGTCATTATTTAGGTTGTTTCTGCCAGTCGTTTCTCCTTTCGGACGACGATGATGATAAGAGTATCGGAACCGTGTCCGCTATTTTATTTTATATATTAGCTTTGCAAACCGGATTGACGTCGCTGGATCCGGAAAAGAGATTTATAAGATTAGGGAAGAATTTTTGTTTATTATTTACGGCGATATTACATTTTATACATAATATGGTGAATCCTTTGCTTATGTCGCTGAGCGCGAGTCATAATCCGAGTCTGCATCGCCACGTCAGAGTTTTAATCGTCTGCGCTATTTTAATTATATTTCCACTGATCTTACTATATTACCTCTGGTCTCAGCACATAGCAAGTACTTGGCTACTGGCTGTCTCTGCGTTCAGCGTTGAAGTCATCGTAAAAGTCGTCGTTTCGTTAATGGTCTACGCCTTGTTTCTCATCGATGCGTACAGGAGCACTTTTTGGGAAGGATTAGACGATTATGTGTATTGCATAAAAGCGTTTGGAAACACGGTAGAATTTTGCTTCGGAATATTTTTATTCTTTAACGGAGCATGGATTTTGATTTTTGAATCGGGAGGGGCCATTAGAGCAGTCATGATGTGCATACACGCCTATTTTAATATCTGGTGCGAGGCCCGAACGGGTTGGCACATGTTTATGAAAAGGAGAACGGCAGTTAACAAAATAAATTCGTTACCGGAAGCGAGTGAAGAGCAACTGACAAAATTAGACGATTTGTGTGCAATTTGCTTTCAAGAAATGAAATCTGCTAAAATCACGCAGTGTAATCATTTTTTTCATAGCGTTTGCTTGAGAAAATGGCTTTACGTCCAGGACAGGTGTCCTCTTTGCCATGATATTTTATATAAATTAGAAGCGGACAAGAAAAACGAGGCCACAGCCTCGAATAGGGTAGAAATTAATGAAAATGTTCAAAACGAAGAGGCTGAGGTTCTACCAGTGGAAGACAATCAAATGTACTTCGATCAAAGATGAGATTAATAATTTCGAGATTAATATAAATATCAAATTCTATCCCCTCCTTTTTTTTTTCTTTGATGTAAATAATAATTTATTTTTGAAAGATTAATTGTAAACAATTAAGAGCGATTGTTACATCCTTCGAAATTATCATAATTTGTTTAAGGATACATTAACAGTTTGGTGATATAAAAAAAACAGCTGTGATTAAAATGATTTTTCTGGAGGAAAAAAATGATTTCTTTTAATAAACTCAATTAAAACTAATTTTTTTTAGACGGAAAATGGAATCAGATTTGGGTTTATTTTAAACCTAAGAAACATTAGCTTTTTGAAACATTGTGATTTTATGCTTGTGCAGCTTATAGGGAAAAGGCGCTCTACTGTACTTAATGAAATTGAAAAGAAAATATAGTTTCAGTAGTACGTCATCAAAAAGATTTGTAGCACAACTAATTATGTTCTCTGCTACCAATAAAAAATGTTAATTATAACTTTTTTATTTTTTCACAATATCCTTTATTGTACTTCCTGGCTGCTATGGCCAAGATCTTCCTTCCATATCTAAAGCAATAATTTTTTTAATACTACTGTATCAAACTGCTTACCAGGGTTGCTTATCATTCATGATATTAGCAAATTCAAGCAAGAAAATTATAATTCCACAAAATTCAATTACAAATTTTAAAAATATTTCGCGCCCATTTTTTTCCATTATTGATAGGTAATTTAGGTTTTAAATTGCAGAGGTATAAAAATTTGACTTGTACATTTTAATGTCTTTAGTTTATATGCGCATATTAAGTATTGTCAACTTTAACATGCAGGCGGATTTTCAGCACACTTACACCTTAAATACCCGACAAGACATTTTAAAAAAGATTTTTTATGGCTAGGAAAGTCATAAAAATTTATTTTTCCTATTTCATATTAAAATAAAAAATAAAGCCAAGCTTGCTTACCTTTTTACTTTTTGAATTTTTATTTCGCTGCTATGCAAGAACACTTTTTCTTCCGTTCTTGTATATATTTTCAAACGAAAAATTGAATTTTGCCGTGGCAGCAGACAAAATGGCGTCTGCTTTGTTTACAAATAATGTTTCGGAGCATTCGGAGTTCAAAGTTTTAAAAAAAGCAAATGTGTTTTTAGCCAGACTTTGTTTTACAGTTTAAATAAATTATCATGACGTTACCTCCAAATGATAGGGATATAAACGAAGTATTTGATTCCATTGCCCTTGCCGAGGAAAATATATCAAATGAAGCCTTCAAGGAAGGTTTTGTTCAAGGGGAGAAAAATGGTAAAATTGAAGGTTATCATTTGGGTTATCACAAAGGAACAGAAGTTGGTGCTGAAATAGGATTTTATGAAGGTGTTGTTGAAACTTTAAATGATTACAAACAAAAATTACCTGAAAGCATACTAGCAAAGCTGGAAAACCCATTACAAAAACTGAAAGACTCATTAGAAGCATTTCCTAGTGACAACAATAGTGATGTGGATATTCTTGCTGCATTAGAGATTATAAGAGCTCAGTTTAAGAAAGTGTCATCATTATCCAAACTAAACCTTCAATATCAGACTTCATCGAATATGTCATTTTAAGAAATATTTAATAATTTATTTGCAATAATTGTGCTTCATTGTGTCTTGTACTTTTTTAGTTGTTGGAATTTTTCACGATTATCTCTGTTTTTGAAGATTACCACTATTACCAATAAAAAAAATTAAAAATGTTAGATGAGTTTACAGGTGAAAAGGAAAAAAAAATAAATTAAAGCATTACATTGCAAGATTTATTGTGAAAATCATAAGGCTTACTCATCACTGCATCAAGAACAGAAGTTAATTACACTTCTGACTTGTTCAAACTTTTAATTCGCATTTCATTTAACTGGGGTATAAATTAGTACAATACTGAAGTAAAACATAAAAAAATAAAAAAACATGAGAATGAAAAACTGAATTTTTTGCATTACTGTTCACTTTAACATAATTGTTCTCCTGTTTCTCAATTTCATGCATCACAAATGGTATTTTTCATCATTCTATGTACAACTATAAATATATGTTACATCTTTTAAGATATTGCAGCAATTTTTTTCATAGTATTTAGGTCTCTTAACAACATTCGTACAGTTGCTTTGGTTCTTGGATATTCTTCAGGGGTTTCGTCATCAACTGCATCCTCTTGCATTGATTCCAGCTCTGTAAAAATTTGAGGAAATGGTTTAAATTACAAATACTTAGGGCATATTATAATACATATAAAGTAATAAGAACCTGCGACTAGAGATTCAATGCAAGATAATCTTGCATCGACTAACGTTTGGTAATGAATTAGATGATCTAATAAATTTAATCTACATTCTGCTGAATCAATAGGAGCTTCTGGCTCTGGAGCTTTAGGAATTAATTGTTCTTCAGGAACTAAAGATCTGTAAAGAAAAATAAAGAAACTCCGTAAAGAAAATCCTGCTCTGAAATCAGTGACAGTTAATGTTTTCTTAAAAAATACTTGCCCTTCTATCTTAATGTCGCCATTTGTTTCTCCGCAAACCTCTCCCAACTTTTCTTCTTTTCTGTAACAAAATCCAAAAAACTTTACTTGAAAACATTTTCTACCCTCTGCCCGCGCTAATTTCAATGATTTTTACTTACATCTCAGGATCGGTTTCTTTTAATCTGCTAGGTTTCTTTTCACTCCACTTCTTTGCCCACAACCAGAGTTTAGGATGATCCTTCTTCTCTGCAATGTTTAGCTTGACACGCAGACTATGAATTACTTGAGATAAAAGTGATATTGAACCACTTAAATCGTGTGATCTCTTCAATACTGCTTTTCTAGAGTTGATGATTTCTTCTCTTTTAGATCTAAATGACAGGCTGAAAAAAGTTATTATTAGTGTGATTTTAATGGTTTTTGAATATCTAAAAAAATTATGTTTATCTACCTGGGAAGGGTTCCTTCTTTCAACCACTCTTGATCATGAATATATTTCATGGACGGTCTACCTCGGAACGGATTTTTACAAATGCTACAGATATATTTATCAGGCACATCAGAATCCAGTAAAATGTTTGAACAATGTCCATGTTGCCAACACAAACAAAGATCACACTGGAAAATAAATACACAAAACATGAAGAAAGCAATGTAAAACACTGATGTGAAAATCTGACAGTACAATACCTGGATCATAAGACCATCCTCTTCTGTAACTCCGCACACACAATTTATTATTTCATTCCTGCGTAATTTTTCTACCTTTTCATTATCTACAGCGAGTGGAGATTTTGAATCCTCAGTGCCTTGAGTATAATCTGTAAAGAAATGAAGAAAGGACCTATTGCACACATTTGGAAGACATAGGTCTGAAGAGGAAAATGGTTTTTGATTCATATTAATTGCTCTGCACTCCACTGTAATAAAGACTAATTAAAGTAATAATAATACATAACCAATTAAGGTTACTCGTTCTACTTCAAAAAAATGGCGTCCGCAACCAGCAATTTATTTACTTTTAAACAATCTTCTGCTTTATTTTTATTTATTATTTATTTTACCTTATCAATTTAATAATGATGAAAATGGATCATAACATTGAAATTGAAGAAGATCTAAGAAAGTGTTTAACCAACACGAAAGCCTATCGATATGGAAAAGTAAAAAAACCTACGAACCTACAAAAAATTTTTAGGAATCGATATCAAAAGCGAAGCGTTTATTATCTTACATCAGGAAGAAACATAGATTCCGTCCATCTTGACAAAAATGAAAATCCGTTCGCGATACCCCGAAAAATTGACGACTTCAAATATCGAACCAAATTTAGAGAAGGTCATAAAGAATTCAGAGAGTCCGAGAAGTTTTACGATCATTCGAACAGGCCGAGCTACAGGTCCAGGTTAGCCCAGAATAAGCTTAGAAGAATCCACGTCCCCGAGAGGAAAATCACACTTCCTGGGAAATCGATAACAGAAGACATAGATTCTGAATTTTATACGGTCGTAGCAGGAAGACCCATTAGAGAATTTTTCAACCCCCGAGAATACGTCGAAGACTTAAGAACGTTATTTCTTTTGCGGTTAGAAACAGGATACAAATACGACGAAACTTATTTAATGGAAGAACAATATAGAGAAGAACAAAAACGTTTAAAAGAAATACAAAACCAATTCCAAACGTATTCGGAATGCTATGAAAAATTCTTAGCAGAAGATCACTCCTCCAGTATGGAAATGTTGATGAACGCCGACATGGAAACGAGAAAATCAAAAGTTAAATTGGAAAGAATCAAGCAATTGCATAAGGAAGTCAGCTGGTATCATACCAACATCTTAATACTCGACGAAAAATGGAGAAGCAGCAAAATCTACCAAAAATTTTTGTTTCAAATATCGCCATTGTGGTGGAGGGAACAATATGATTATGTCCACAGAACTCAAGAAACCGGTTTGGTAGACACGTCTGACACTTCCATATTTGGAGCAAATAGGGTTGGTACAACGGCTTCCATCATGTCTATTTTAACCATTATCGATCAATTTTTAGAAGACGTTACCCATCCCGAAAAACCTGCACTATATTTCGAGAATCCGATGGAACTGGAATACATATTTTACGAATTAGAGAAAAGCAATCTTCTTGCTTTGTTACAATGCGAAGAACTGACACCTCCCGCTCAACAGATGATGGAAGGACTAGAAAAAGCTAAGTTGCATTTTCAAAACGAAGTCAGAATATTAAGAGAGTATCTCGCAGCTTTGGAAGAAGAAGTTATATTTGAAGAGAATCGAGTAAAAGAATGTAAGGAAAAAGCAAAAGCCATAAGCCTGGGTTTGTTTAAAAGTCTTATAGTCGATAAATCTACTTTAAATTTATACGTGAATATAGAAGATTGCTATGAAGTTTGTGTGGCACCAAATGACAGTAATTTATCACTTTCGATGATGATGAAAGGAATCGAACAGAAACAAGAATCGCTGATGGTTTCTCTGGATTATTTACCAAACGATATCGTGGTCAAAGCTTTTCAAACATGTTATAAGGAGGATGCCAAAATTCTGAAAGAAGCTCAAGAAGCTACTAAAATGATAACGCAGATTGAAAATTTGATGAAGACTCTTAGGAAATCTTTAGAGCCGACGCTAGTAGAAAAGGCAAGAAAATTAAATTGGAGATCGGAGCCACCAACGGAAAAAATGGAAATGTCGGAACCACCTAAGCCTCCTACCAAAGATCAACTAAATTATTTGTATTTTTTTACGGATTTGTGTCCTAAGTCTGAAAATCTTGAGGAAATAAAAGAAGTGCTGTGGCAGAGACGCAATTCGCATGGTCGCAATTCACAGGCATGAAAAAGTTTTCATATTATAGTAATCTATTTTCTGGAAATATGAAGCAATGAAATGTTAATTAATACTCTAACTGTGTTGGGTAAATTCGCAACATTATTTTAAAGAGCTTATTTTCATTTATAATTTCCTATAGTGGCAATAGAGAATTAGAAAAATAAACATACGACAATCCGTAATGTTTTGTTGTCATTTCGGTGACTGAATTAGGGAACCGAGGTCGATGGGCTTTATTCATCGTATAAGAGCGATAAGAAAATAAAAATTCGCCTTGCAAGTATTTGTTATAGCTACTAACTATAAACAAATGAAATACTTTAAAAAATGACTTAGCATGCAGCATGCTAATTTATTAATAAAGATTTTTAAGGTCACGTAAAAGCATTTCAAAGACATGAAAGTGAGACGGAATTTTTTTAAATCAGTCATTTTAAAAACCTAATAATCTACCCGGTTAATTGTCCAGTGTTAACAAATAAATTTTTCATTCGTCCCACCTTTACGTCTTCTCTGCTCTTTTCCATTATTTTTTTTTGTGGATAATTAAATATCCAAATAATGGTGAAGGTATATAACTCACCTATCCCACTGGACAAATCGAAATTCGAAACACACTTGTCATCTCTTTCACAAGGGCTGTCTTGCTGATCACTTTTTGGACACTTCTTGTTCAAATAGTTAACCAGGTAGTTCTTAGGTTTTTTCTTCAACAATTTTATTTCGTTATGTTTTTTAAATTTAATATTTTCACTTTCGTCCTTTTCTTCCGCTTCTTCATCTTCCAATTCCTTATTGTAATTCCATTTTCGAAAATATTCATTTCTGACGCTTAATCCGGAGTAAGACGGATCATCCACATCCTCTGTCTCACTACTATTTATATATTTTTCCTTGATGGTTTTATGAAAGCGGACTCTTTTTCGAGGGTTATTATTCCTTTCATTTAATCTTCGTTTTTTATCCCTTTTATTATTATTATAATTTTTTCTGTTTCCCAACTGCTTGCTTCTTGGGTTTTTATACCCGAAGTAATTTTTATTGTCCATTATATTTTCGAGAGCCACGTACGCTCGAGTCAAATCTCTTTCATTTTTCGGAGCGTCCGTTGGATTGACGAAGTCATTTCCACATTTATCAGTTTCATTTTTAATATAAACTTCTTTCTTTATATTTTCAGGAATTTCGGCTAAGATATTTTTAACATCGTCGCCGTCTCTAAAATTTTCAATATCTACATCACTATCCGATTTAAAATCGGAACTCTTTGGCTCGATTTTCGTCGTGAAATTTTCGAAATCTTCCCGCGTTAAATGTTTCTGATTGTTGGCATCACTAAAGTTCGAATTAATATCTTCACTACACTTTGTATCAACGTCCTGTAAAGTCCCAGAGTCTTCACTTTTAATTTCAGTCTTGATTAGGTTTGAACAGGAGTCACTTTTTAATAATTTTCCAGCCGCTTTCAAATTATATTCGGCATCGAACGCCCAGCTGTAGCCAGTATGTAGCGGATGTTTCTTTTTCTTGTGCTTTTTCTTTGGTTCCTTTCTTGACCTCAACATCCCATTCTTTTTAAGAGCTCGCATTCTTCTAGCGTTTAACAGACCAGCCAAGAAACTTCGTTTCCGTTTAATTTGCCCATTTGGAATTTCCTTGTTCTCGTTATTATCACTCGATTTCTCTACGTTAACTTCTTCATCAATGTTTTCCTTCGGTTCGTTCTGAACGATTTTTATAACTAACTTGTTTTTCTCTTGCAATACAGAATAATGTTTCCGTCTCCTCTTTCTCTTTGCTGCAGGGGTAAGAGTCCTAGAATTAGTCAATAAATGATTCTTACCGGATATTTCATTCGATTGGATCGATTGTTGTTTGGGGTATCGAGCCATTGAGAAAGCTTGACTGGATGTATTCGAATTCGATTGGTCCTCCATTACTAAAGGTGACGGTATAGATGGCTGTACAAGGGTTTGCGGTTCTTTTTTCCCAATTCTATAATTCGATCTTCTGTTATCTACAAAATCAAAATAAAATATTAATATATAAAGTCTTTAAGTTAAAAGTCAAATAATTATAATAAGGGAATTTTCTGATTTTTTATACCATGAATATTATATTTCCTTCTTCTTATGTGATCCGAAAATGAACCTTGGAATCGTGCAGGTTTCCTTCGTCGATGAGTTTGATGTTTAAGTGCTTTATTTTCGTTGGTAACAGGTGGAGTTTGTTCGGCTGCTTCATGTGCTTGTTCATATTGAGATTCTTCGGCAAGTGGAAGTCTATTATCTTGAGCAATCGGCGTCGTTCTGAAAAAAATAACGAGACATTTTAAAATACTTTTTGATTTCAAATGTAATGGCGTGGCCCGCGAAAAATTTTAAAATAAAAAAGATTAGAGAGCGGCCTGCTTTTCCTTAAATAAGTTATAGCTTCACTTAAATCTCTTATCTGCTTTAAAATAACAATTTTACTTTCAGTACTTACGGAATCGACTGCAATGAATTATCGAATCCCTCAAAAGCCTCCGCTGCAGGTACATTTATATTTTCATCGGAGTTCGCTTCTGCTGTAGACGTACAAGCAACAGGAGCCATATTTGAGCTAGGTTTAGCATCGACTTTCGCCTCGACTCTAAATAAATAAATAAATAAATAAGACAACAAAATCTTCCCAAACGTTTGCTAAAAAATCAAAACAAGAACTAAAACAACTTACAGCTTTGGTGCTGCTTTTTTAATTTCCTTAATTTCAGACATAGATCCGATAGTTCTCCTTGAATTCTCAGTCTTCGTAGGAGTTTTCTCGGTTTTTTCTATAGTGAAGGATTTTCTAGAAGCTTGTTGAGGTCCTTCGATCGGTTCCATATTTCCAACAGTCCTAGCATATGCTAAATCCGTCACGCTTGGAGTATAATCCAAAAATTTGGAAAATTCAGGATGGTAATGTTTCATGTGCATCTGTTTTTAAAATAGTATAAATTAAAAATCATTCTTAATCTTTTTAAATAAATAAGAAAATAAATATTTACATGTAATAAATTTTCACGCCTGAAATGCTTGGAGCATTCTTTAACCGGGCATATCAGTTTTCCATTATCAGTTTTTACTTCAATATCCCCTATAAATATTCTTCCATCGTCCTGAGGGGGTGTTTCTGCAGGTAATAATGGAGGCAGATAAGCAGGTGGTTGAGGTAAAACTGGAGTTGAAGGCACTGATTCTTCTTGCTGAGATTTCCGACGTGGTTTTTTCAACGGTGGTTTTTCCATAGCTTCGGTTTGAGCTTGTTCTGAAGTGACTAAAGTTGTTTGTCTAATACAAAAAAAAATCGAATGAGTTTCAGTAATTATAAAATAACACTGTTGTAAAAAGGTTAAAATTACTTACACTATTGGTTTCGATTTAGGTCTCCCTTTTGCTGAGAAATCAAACGCTTCGTGAGTGTAAACAATTCCGTTTTCTTCACAATATTTCATAATTTCATTTCTAGATCTGAATTTTTTACCTTGCGTGCTGAAAAATAAAATGATTTTTTTGTGATTTTTAATAACCTACACAGCGTCCATAACAGTAATCACTTTTACTTTTTCAACCATCTTTTGTTGTTACTTTAAATTGGATTTCGAATTTTCGAACAGAACAAGTAGTGACAAGTATTAATTTTGTTTAATACTTACTTGATTATTATAATATCGTATTTTCCTGCAGTTCGACCTTCGCTTCTTTGGTACAGTTGTTTACTCCACGTTTCCGTTCTTCCGTCAAGGTATTTTACTTCTACCGACGTGGGCATAGTATCGACTAAATTTCTAGAATTAGACACTGGAATAGGAGTTGCGTTAGGCTTTGTTTCCGATTGCTGTAGAGACGTTAGTTCTGCAGGAGTGCTTTCCATTTCTGCATCGGTAACTTCGGTTTCTCCTGTCGTAGGCAATGTCTTTTTTATTCGAGATCTATTAACTGGATACGTTTTAACATCTGGCGATTTGGAATGTACGAGTCCTAGAATTAATAATTAAAATTTCGCTGAGCCCATCAAGAAAAATTTTTTTCTTATAACAAAAACATTATACAAAATCACAATTTATTTGTAGCAAGCACAAGACTACGATTAACTACGATTCACTCAAAACTCAATTTGTCCCCAATTTACCTTTCTTCTTTGACCTTTTATTTATATGAAAAAGTTCTGCTACATTTATTTTTCTTTTCCTTTCTCGTCTTTCCTCCTTGGTGCCAATATCTGTAAAATTCTTGATATCATTACGAAAATTCTCACTATCTATTTTAGAAATCTTTATTCCTGGTAGCCCACTCTTCAGGAACCCATCATGAAACAACACATCATAACGGCCTGAAACCAGGAAGTAAAAATATATCAAACAACTACATAATATAAATCAAGAGCAAGAAAATTGCCACTTACCATTAGACCTAACTGCTTGAATTGTTCCTGGATATTTTTGATTGGGATTCCATTGAGCCATAACTTCTTCACCTTTAATAAATGTAGCTGGTGTAGCCCTACAAAGATTTATAAGGAAATACATTAATTACATTTTAATTTGTTTTGACAATTACCTACTTCAGTAATTATTTCAATCAGTCAACCAACCAAAATTCAGTTCCACAGTAAACTGTTACAGAATTTTTTGACAAAACTGCACCAAAACTTCAAAATGATAGTAACGGAAAAACTTACGGCTCTTTAGGTAAATGGCGCAATCTACTTGAGTCCATCTGGATCCACTCATCAAATTTTGTACTCCAATTTTCAAAATGTACAAGTATTTCATTTTCAGTCCAATCGACATCAGCAATTTTAGCAGGATACCATTTTCCATCAAAATCTTTGGCTTCTATTTTTAAACCAGGGCAATAGCTGTTTATGTCATTTGCATCTAGCTTGTTCTTTGCAGCTTCAAAGCCTTCAGCCTGACTTGGAGCCTAAAAAAGCATAAGATTCAATTATACTCTATTCTGATTATTTACAAGATAAAATAAATAAATACCTCTTCAGAAGGGGTCTCCTCAGGCTCAGCCTTTTCAGCAGATGACATAACTGGTCCTGATAGATGTTTTATAAATTAAACATTTAATTTACAAAAATTGATGTCACATTATATTCTGTAAAAAAAATGAATACATGCAACTCTTACAAAGAAACAAATGCGGGCTTAAACGACCTTCAAAACTGATTTAAATGAGGAAAAAAATATATAACCACAAATTCAAAAGTCTGCTTTAGTCAAATATTAACTAAGCGGTCCGAAATTCGGGATTTAAGGAAAAAATTATCTCTTCATAGCGTTAAATAATACTAAAAAGCAACATCTCAAATTTTTTAACGGGAATCCTCAACCTCGATCTAAACAACGACTGGATGGATGCTATTATTATTTGTTCACATACGTACGCCGTATATTTCATCATATGATAAAATCCTTACCGAAAGAAAAAATATTGACTACTGCATCATATATATTTTAAGTTTCAATCACTAGGAGTTAAAAACCATAAAAAACTACCGAACATGTTTAAAATAAAGCCGCATTTCATTAATTTTTCCGCTGCGTGCAATGCAACTTGCTCGGCATTTTCAAGACTTTTCAGTGTTGCCAACTCTTGAATATTTATTGGTTCTAAACGTCTCTCTCGCAAACATGCCGTTATCGAATTTTTTCGATTTTTAACGGGCAACTGCACTGCAACTGTACTGTAAATGCATGACATGATTTTTTTAATAAAACGAATAGAAATAAAATTCGTTAATATTTATGTATCAAGTATCATGTTTTTGGAATATATAGTAATAAAAGAATTAAAAATGAAAAAAAAATGTTTAATAATGAGCTAACAATTCATGAATATAATAAAACACTATCTACACATATTTTGCAAACACAATGCTCTCTTTCTTTTTTAATTAACTTTGAGGTATATTTCCAACATTTCTGCCTGAACTATAAATTTATAATACTAGATTTACTGTAAGAGAGTCTAATGAAAATAGAATTTGTAAATAACAATCCAAAACAATTTAAAAAAATTCTAATTCACTATAAATATCACTTTGATTTTTCACACTTTAATTTTTCAATTACTAATTGATCTGTTTTGTATAATTCTGCTATGATGACTTGTCTTTTAATTACCGCTAACATTGTAAATGCTTCATTATAAGCAGATTCTATTGCATCGCAGTCTTGTAAATTTTTATTCGCTTTAAAAGCATCGCGGGTTCTTCGAAGAGCATATTCCCTGAAAAAGATTAACACAAAATTATAGGCGGTCGTAGGACCTCTTTATTTTCTTTATCGTAATGGTTATAATAGGAGTTGTTAATCTAATTTGTATGGATTTGCCGGTCGTTGTGCAATCAAACATAACCAAACCTTGTCGGACTCAAAGTACGAAAACGTTGAAATCAAGAATTTTCTAATAATATTAAATCAAGGATTCAAGATAATTACACAGATGTTTCTTCTCACCTAAAACTATACGATGGAAACCGTTGACTTTCACGCATCATTGTTTTAAATAATTTTAGAACATTGCTCCGAGTCGCTGACATTTTGACGACTCTCTAGCGGTGTTGCTGGATTCGTGATTAACGTGATTCTAATGCCACTACAACTAAAAAAAAGGCGCTTTTCAGTGATTTGTTGACAATGTTGCTACAGTAACGTAAATCGCGAGTTGTTTATCTTTTTAATTTATGTAACCTAAAATGAATTTTGGAATTTTGGAAAAAGAATTGGAAGCAGCTATTGCAGCGGATGAGAAATACGAAAGGGAAAATAGTGCGAAATTTAGAGCTGTCGAGCAAAAGGTTGCATCCTATGATGAATTCAGGTTTGATAAATTGAGTACTGTTGATTATTCAGAGTATGCAATTATCGTGCTTTCAGTAAATGTCATATTAGATGCTTTTCCCTGCAACAAATTTCATTTGCTTCGCTCATGAGCGAAATATTGGAGAAAAATTTAAAAAAAAGTCAAATCAGTAGTGGAAAGCACCAAACATATTTGAGATTATAAGTTACACTTTGTTAATTCGATGCACAGTGTGGTAAAAACCTAAGGCTCAAATTTTGTAGTATACAGTATAAGTTGTTGTAGAGTCTAGAGCAGAATTGAAGAGAAGTAGTTCCTATTGTGTTATAGTCTTGTATGAAGAATTACTTGTTTCCTAAATGTCATGCTGTTAATTAAGACTAAAATTAACTGACAAAAGATGAGCTTAATGGTTGTTAAAGTTACACCAATCAAAAATATTATCATCATATTTTTCTCAGCACAACTTTTTTTACATATATGCACATAGTTAGAAATTATATCAATGCATCATTGAAGCAGCTTTTTGGTCTCTTAAAATTAGCAGTTTTTTATCAATTTTAGGGATATAGTCAAAGCCTCTCATCTGACTCCACTGGCAAAAACAGAAAAAGTTGTTGATCCTGATATTGTTCACAAAAACGTAATATGGAACTCCGTGGCGTCAAAAAAAAATGAACCCGAGCATTGTTGCAGAAAGACTGAGAAAAAGAAACATTTTACAGAAAAGTAAATTGCGGATGATGACATGAGATAGCTATGTAAAAATCATAGTAATTTCAGAGTGCGTAAAACAAAAACAAAGTTGTTGCTCCGCTTCGCGTGGTTAAGGACAGCATGATTTGTTGACAGTACTTTTATTTTTATGAAATCTCATCTAGCGTCATTAATTTTACTTTTATATTTACATGTTTACAATCTGATAAGCCTGTAAGATTTTAATTAATTTTTTTCTCCCGCATCAATCCAGCAAAATAAATGAAAAACTTGCTATGCTATCTTCATCAATTAAAAATGTTTAAACATCTTAAATTTATTTCAAGCACAAAAAATCAAAAATATTTAAAGACTAGTTTTTAAAGTATCAGCAAAGGAAAAAATTGTATTTATAGATTTTAGGTAAAGAAATAGAGTTGCAAGTTGCCAGGCTAGTAAAGATCTAACCTTGACCAATCATCTGAGATATGGTCATGCATAGGTTTGTAGCTGGACCATAATTTTATTTATACGTGATCTTGCGCAATGTTTTCTTCTTCTTAGATCCTCTGATCTCGAATAATTTAATTTCATTGTTTTTTAAAGAAAATTTTTTTTTTAAAATTCCTTTTATTCAAGGAGACATAATTGATTTTCACTTTCTAGAAAATAGAAAAAAAATATTCTTAATTTGAAAATAATAATTGGTTTAAAAAGAATTGCATCGTTGCAATAATACACACTTGAAGGTCGGCTACACGAGCATAAATGACCTATGAAATATCTATTTCAACATCGATTCTCGACTATTCATAGAAAAAAAAAGACATAACTCTGGAAAGTTGAAGGGCAGCGACATAGCGTTCATGAAAAGTGAAAACTAAAGGGAAAAAAACGGCGGTTGATGACTTTAAAACGAAGTTTGCTAGCTTGCTTGACAATGCAATGATTAACTACTATCTTGTAAATTTTAATTCGGAGAAGAAAAAAGTTAACTCTTACCGAGAAAGAAACCCATTAAGCTAGACTTCTCCTTTGCTTAATAAAAGAGAAACATGTGGCATTTCACTTGAAATAAACTTTGGTGTATTTCGATGAAAATTGAGGATTAAGAAGTCTAAAAAGTAGTTTCGCGATCATGTCCATTCGCCTTAACCCCTTCCTGCTTACACAAAACTTTAATGTCAGCAATAGCTTTTAAAAGGAGACAGATGCATAATGGATGGATGGATAATAATCCCGAAAAACAATTAAAGGGATTAGGGATGTGTATTTTCTGTCGTAAGTTTTGAGGTTTTAAAAAAGTATAGCGGAGCAATATGGCCCTTCAAGCAAAACGGCCAATAAGAAATAGCGTTTATCCGAGTGGCCAAATTGCCCTCGTGTAGTAGACTACTTCTATATTGAAATTTTGTTTCAAGGAACGGAAAAGAGGCCGATGGTAACTTTTACATGTGACGACTAGTTTTGCTGGCTATGACACTTTTTTTTATCGATGAGGAATTTCTTTAAAAGTCGGAGGAATTATTTCGAACAACCAACTGCACTAAGAAGGCAATGGAAACTACCTGTAAGAATTATGGTCATAACTTAAAAACCACGGAAGATATTTTATTTACAAGAGTATTTATTATGAGAGATCATGAAAGCACCACGAAAAGTTTTATTATACATTGCCCACGATATTGGGCAAAGAAGATCAGCACTTAGAAGAAAAAGTTCAAGTTTACCGAGTTCGAAAAATCAATGAGGTGGAATTAGACAATGTCGTTTGCTACCTAAGGCCTTGGCGCCTAAACTGCGCTGAAATGCGGCTTCATCATACCATATGGGCTATATTTAAAACCATGAGTAACACGTTGAGATCTAATGAAATAGTTAAAAGAAGAAAACTCAATGGAGTCAATTTTGGAGCTTTTGTTATCGAAATTTTACAAGTTCAAATCTGTACGCCAGTGCAGAACTCGACCAAGTCCATCTCTTATTTGAAACTTGTTTCTCATTGTTAACTTATGAAAAGACACCGCCAACTTGGATATGGACTTGATCGAGGTCTGCACTGACGTACAGAAATACTAATCTGCAATTCACCTGATTTTTCTTAATTTTATTTATTGCAGTTTAAATTATCGTTAAATAATATTTGTTAACAAATTTAATACAATATTCACGTATTTTGCCTGAAACAAAATTTTGGTTTTCGGATTACCTGGAAAGATAAGGACAAAAAATAAAGATATGCAGTTAGGAGCGTTGTTCAGAAGCGTGTAATTGACATGTATGAACCGCAATGATTTTTTTCCTTAATGAGATATATGTGTAATAAATGTAGGCAGGTGAATGACTGCAATCGATGGATATTAGAAGTTTGACGCCTGATATAGATGCTGCCGTTTACTTGATCCAGTATCGATTGCATATTGGCTAAATTGTGTAATGTAACTTATTACTTCTATTATAAACATCATTTGTCATGCGAACACTCATTAACCGAATCGTTTTTTTCCTACAAGGATAATTAATGATGTCCCCTTCGAATATGCCTGCTGACTAGATTGCATTTATATAACGCATTAAAATATTTTTAAGCTAAATAAAGAAGGTAATAATTGAATTCGATACGAATTATGTTTTTCAAAATCCCTCGAGGCAATTGAATAAAATCAAGCGCACATTTTCGAAAAGAATTACAGCCATTGAAAAATGTAGTCGTAAAAGGTCACGACCGTGACTTTTTTATTCCTAAATCAGCGGGGAGTGATGCTTTTTGAATATCAAATATTGCATTTTATTGGAAAATAATGTGTCAAATATATAAGATGTTTCCAAATATTTAAAAACCTTGTTTCAATGCTTACTCCTATTAAATTCACTTTCATAACACACATACGACTAAAAAGTTCTCATACAAGTAATATGATTGTACGGTTACGTCGATACCAAGTTAATTTTCTTTCTGTTATATTGCATTAGGTTCTACCTGGTGCAGTATAATTAAGGGATAAAATTATAACTTTCAAGTTACACACAATGAATGCACCTTATGAAACTTATTCTTAAATAGAACAGGAAAACATTTTTAGCAAAACCAAAATTAATGGTAATAATATTTTATTTTTTGAATGGACAACTACAAAAATAATTTCTTGAGTATAACTTGTTCCATTTTAAAACATCGTTCCATACAATAAAATAAAATAAAACAATGTTCCATAGGATCATAGTACGATCTTCATTGATAGTACTTATAGTATTATCAGTACGAGCGAATCGCCGGAGAGCGACATTTCAAATTAGAAACTCGTGACAATAAATTAAGGTCTACTCTTCACTAAAATCTTCACTTTTTTGTAAATAAATAGATCACTCATGTTTTAGAAAAGAATGGAATAAAACCTTGGACTTTAATACTGCATTAGTAATAAGGAATCTATTCGAACGATACCTGAAGCCATCAGATGAATCACAAAGAAAGGTTATGGACATATCGGAAAAAAGGAACGATGACTCAACTTTTTTATTTTATTCTCGTGTTAATTTATAATAAAGTAAAATTGAATACTCCTTTAACAGCAATAAAATAAAAGACCAAACAAAAGCATCGTAGTTTGGGAATGGGTATTATAGCAGTAATTAGCGTGCGTAACAGTGAAACAAAACCGAAGAAGAAGGGAATATGATGAATGAAACTCAGAGACCAGAATAGTTTAATTGAAGGTCAGGTATACGTGTTTAGCAATCTCCATCTAAGAGCTCTGGTTATCGCAGTATCGCGCAGTGGTATTCACCAGTCCGTGCTTTTTTCAAATTTAATTTTTTTAGTGCCAACGAATTTGGATAACTTTTTTTAAAAGGTAAGCGGTTTGTTATTTCTGAATGAGTGACAACAATGAATTAGAAAAAATTAAGAAAAAAAATTTCAGAGTGGAAAAATCAGTAATCCAGTACGTTTTATAATTAAGCTTACTTGAAAAAATTTTCCAAGAATCCTACAAATTAGTTTTCTTGAAAGAAAATAATTAAAAATAAAACAAACACAATCAGAAATTCAATTTTGGGGTTAAAAGTTGCGAAGTTTATACGTATAAAGGGAATTACATTAGACTTCACTTTAGGAAATCTTTGGACTGTGCGGATTCAGTGCATGAAAATTTAGTACCTACTGAAAGTAATGTACTCGACTGTAGGAAAAATTTTGGGAATTCCACGCGGATATTATGCCATTTTAAAACCAGAAGTTTTATAAACACAGGGATGATATTATAGTAAACACAATAAGCGCCATATTAACTTTTATAATTTCTCCACATCATTTTACGCATATTACTATCAAGAAATAATTGCAATTTAGTTCAACTAAATGTTTATTGTTAAATTAAACAATATAGTACTTTAATAAAATTTCGCTTTAGTTTTGGAAATGCCATTATTCACAGGTTTGGGTTTTCTATTACCGGTAACTAATTCCCAAATGTCTGCGCTCCAAGCTCAAATTATTACCTCAATAATTCTTTCAGAGAAGAAAATGATTGTTACAGTTGTTCAACGATTTTTATTAGGCAAAATAAGTTTGGAAATTAATTTTTTTGAGCCAGAATTAAACCAACTTTTTCTCCGGCGCCAATTAAAATAAGCTCTATTTCGTTCTCTGTAATTTAAAAGACCACAAAAAACACACAAAATAATTTTTTTTAAATATTTTACCTACGAACTTTTGCTTTTATATTCGAAAATTCTTCATAAAATAATAAAAAAACAATACAGCAATGTAACGTGGAAAACAGTAATTATGAATAGGGAATCCCAAAGCCTGGACGACTTACAAAAAAAACTAATCTGATTTGGGTTCAAACAAGTTTTTTTTCTGTTACGAATATCCTGAATGAGTATTACTATCAAAGTACAGTTGTGATTGCATTCACCAGGCAAAAAGTTTGCAATTTATTCAGCGCATTCTCTTCATTATAAACATAATTACAACACAATGAATTAATACGGGCGCTAAGTTGTCCTTAGATGTCGCCGTTTTTCAAATTTTGTAATATATGTTTTATATTTTATTTTTAGATGCGAAATTCAAAGGGCGAGAAATAACACAAGCGGATTAATTAATGACAAACAGTGAGTGGATTCTAGTGAAAATGAACAAAGCTGTGGTGGCTAATTTAGAAGCAGATGGAATTAAATATACGGACACAAGACTGCAACCCTTCATTACTTGGTTACAGTTTATGAACTTTATTACTATTGCCATTTTATCATTAGTGTTTCTTAAAATTTATAATGGAATTTTACTCCTATACGAATGGATATTTCCATTTAAACATAACAAATTACGGTATCCTCTTATTTTGGTAAGTTTTAATACGTTTAGTCTAAAATTTTGTGGTTGGAACAGTAATGTTCAGACGGAAATTTTCGAAATGACTGAAAATGGGTTTCAAAGGATCTGCCTCGTTAAAACAAAGTCCCCCTCCCCCCTTTTATCCTCGTCTGGCTTTTAAAAAAGACACAAGGCTAAATAACTCTCTAGGATTCAGGAATATTAAACGATTTTCTTTAAGAAACCTAGTTTATGCAATGAAAGTTATATGACGCTAATTTCTAACCAATGATTCTTAAGTCATTTTTTTATTACTTCACAAAGTTATTATGCATTTCCTGTAGGTACAAATAAAGTAGTCATTCGGGGTTAAGTACGGTAGTTTTATTTAAATGGCAACATCCCAGGAGCCTGGCGAAAAATTCTTATTTTAGCCTAGATAAATTTTTTTTTTAATGTTAGCAATCCAAGAATCATTATGGACAAGTTTTTTTTATTAAAAGACTAATTGAGGTGGAATATTTTAGTGAAGGAAGTATCATTCAGTACAGCGCATAAACTAGAGGTAGGGGTAGCAGGTGAAAAAATTACTTAAGAGGAGAGGCTCCTCAGAAAGGCTCCTCATTCATTACAGAAAGTAATGGCAATGCTCTTTCCTCTTAGCGCTCTTTTCGTTCTCTTCATGCCGAAAGGTAACAGTTTAATTAAGGTATGGAACTTTGAGAACCAGGCTGCACCTAGAGCATCAAAGACGTTATCTCGATGCACCCATATAACTTTGATTCGGATCCCTTAACCTCGTCGAAAAGGTCGTTCTGTCTACTTAAACTATAGTCAAGCAGAAAAACACAATAAGCTAAGTTTCAGTATCTTTCGTTCTTTAACAAAACTTCTGTTTGTATAAAAAAAATAAACCGATATTACAGCATGAAGTTTGAGACAAAAAATAGGCTAGTAAAAGTCCGTTGAACTTAGAATGTCGATGAAGTTACTTGTGGTAATGAATCAAATGAAGTGGTTTTTCTTAAAGACGTTTGAGGCGCCGTCACTGCGAAAATCCCATCTAGCATATTGTCAAAATTTTCGAGAAAGGTGCGCTGCTGCTATTGTACATTTGTTTTCATTAAAAACCTTTGGCCTGGTTTGTTTTAAAGCCGTTCGTTTCTTTTTACCTCAATTAAAACCATTTGACATTTCAAACGTTATGTTTGGATAACTAAAGTTTTTAAAGCCCATTACCAAACAATAACGCAAACTATTTTAAAACTACTTGGTCCTAAAGACTAAAAGCTTTAAGGCGGCAGCCGGCTGCGTCAGAACTGACGCAAAATGTATTTTAAGAAGCAACTATTATTCTAATTATTTTTGAGCGCATTCGTGCTTTTTATGCCAAAAGATATTTTGCAGTTTCTAGTGTGGTCCAAACTTCTGAATGGGCAGTAAAAATAAAACGAAACTTCCATAAATAATATGTTTGCGTTTTCCACGCGGCTTAAAAATTTTAATATGCAATACCATATTGAAAACCTATTAAAATATTGGAAATTTTCATCGCATTTTTTTCCTCATCCTGTCATTTAATTCCGATCGGTTGCGGTACAAAAGTTGAAGGCTAACACTGGATCTGCTCTGGAAGATGGCCCGTTTGCTGACGTCACCTTTCATACACAAAAACTAACACTTTTCAACAAAAAAAAAAAAAATAACGTAGGCCTAAAAGGGTCATGGAAATGGAAATTCCCATAACCAAAAAAAGACGAACTAGTTTACTCACTCCCATTAATTAATTTTTTCATCTAGTCTGCCTTATTTTTTACTTAAGTTATCAAAAAAAAGACTCTTCTCGAAATAAAAAATATTTCTCAACCATGTAATACAACTATTTATTACATTTCAAAGTCAGTGTCAAATTTTTTTTGGGCAAAAATCCTAAACGAAGATATAAGTTCGATTTATTCTTTTAAGAAAACCAGTCTTGAATCTTATGCAATCGAGTGAATGCTCAAAAAGCCTACTTCCATGTTAGAAGGTAAACGTGATGAAATTTTATTAATTTTTACTTCTCCTTCGCACATTATCCTGCCCTAACCGTTCTTTCGATGACATTTCAAAGGTAATGGATTTATTTTAAAAGTGAGCCCTTTTATTTGCCCGGAGGAAAATATATAACACCTTAAAAATAGATGATATTGTCATAAACCAGTAGGATATTAGCACATTGAGCCACCACCATCGTTGCAATTACTTCTAACAAGTGAGTGTAACATGTCTAAATAATAGGTGGAAATTTCCACATATGGTCATTACAACTCTTTCATTGGATTTATTAGTTTAAAACAAGAGGATGAAAAATTTCATCGACCCATATCTAATAATCGCCCATTAAAAAGTTTTATAGGTGCCAACCCAAGTCGGCAATCAATCTGGTAAATGTATGAACACCCATAATATTCGTTACGCTATCATTATTGTTTTATGTCAGAGCAGACAATTACACCACGTGATGATGAACAATTTATAAACTATAGACACTTAAAAAATGCCGAATCATTTTTGCATCTTGAAAATATTTTTCAAGGGTGAAGGCTAAGGCTGATGGTTTCTATGACTTTGCAAATTATTTCTTTGTTGTAATTGTTTTAATTGTTCGATTTAATTAAATTTTTTGTTCAACTTCATATCTAAACGAGATTGGTAGTTTATTATAATTTATAGCATATTTTTATTCCTTGTTTTTTAAAAATATGTTTTTAAAATCGATTGTACATATATAATTTTCCTATTTTTATAAGAATGAGTGAAACATACGAAAGAAAATATTTAACTTTCATAATTATTTTCTGACCATTGTTCTATGATTCGCATGAAATTACTATTGTAAAAGGGGTATAATAATCAAAGTATGTGCATAAGAAAAACGTGCGTAAGTAAGTTAACAGTCAACAAAGATTTCAACATTAGTTTTCTAATGCATGTACAAACTATTTAGAATGCATTCATGCCATTCAAAGTGTATATTATTGTGAAAAAAATTTGCCATATGTCATTACTTTGTCAGTCCGCCCACTTATCCGCCTATGAAATAGATGAAGATTAATCGAAACGATCAGTAAAATTTAAAGTAGTCTATTTTCATTGGAAGGCAGTATTTGTAATATTGCAGTGAAAATTTTAACTATATTTCCAGTAAGTATATCACCTCTTTAAGGGACTCCCCCACCCAAGAAAAATTCATCATGACGGTAGATTACGTTTTCCATTTTTTATTATTTTACAATTAACCAAAATTCTTTCAATAATCGAAAACTAATAGTATGTGTCGTCATCCAGAAATAGTATACCATCCGTAACAACCACATAAATTAAGTAAAAATAATACGGAATTACTCAACAGCAATCAAATTTATTTGGTAAATCTTTTTTCGTGAACTTCAACTTTCAATTAACTCGCTTTATTTTTTCATGATTTTTTTTCTTCAAAATATACAATTTAATTTTTAAACTTTTTTGTAAACGAGTCCTATAAGAATACCTCAAAGGCACAAACGCTACACTATCTCCCGCTGTAAATATTGTTTAGAACGATTAATTGATAAAAATCAATGACTTTTAATAATTGGGAATCACGAAAATATAAACCTGAATCTGCGCCTCGAAACATCATAAAGATTAAAAAAGGAAAAGCCATTAACAAAAGACGCATCATTAATTACAGGAAATCCCATGACTAACACCTAAGCTAGCGACTATAATGTTATAGATCAAACTTTCTTTAACTTTAATGAAGAGCTATCATGACATTAGATCATTTTAAAAAAAAAAGAGAAAAAAAAAGATGCGTTTATTTCCCAACTCAAAATGCATTTCAAATCCTGTTTTATAGTAAAAATCTCATCCTCTATAAATATTACGAATATGCTTCAAGGAAAAAGTCAAGGCCGCATCTTCAGTTGAATTATATAACTAATAGTAAACTTGACCTAGATAAAACAAATAAAAACTGGAAAACGAGTTAATCGAGTTTAAATTATTAAAAAAAATAATCCGTCATTAAACTATGCGAGCATTGACACCCTTTCCAGAGGAAAACTTACTAACGGTTTCTTTGCTTATTTTCCAGGTGATAGGATCTAAAAACGAATTAAATCAAGAAATAGTATCTCAATTATCTAAATTATTTCAAGCCAAAATTGTCAACCTACAAGATGTAAATGACAACCAGATTACAATTTTACCTGCTGAAGAAGTGGAAAAGCAAAGCCGAATTATTTATAGTCAAGTACCACTTAAGAATCAGGAAGAAATATTAAAGTTATCGAAATCGGTTCGCCAGACTTTTGGCGATATCGATGTCTTGTTAGTATCTCAAAATGAGGAGCCAATCAACAATGGGACTGCCCATTCATTTTTAAATAATCTAAATACGCAATTGCTCATACAGTTTTGGGTAAGTACGAAATAAAGTACTGAATTATTACTGAAACTACTAAATGCATTTTAATGGATATCTGTGATATCGCCTTTTTTCTTTCTGCAGACTGTAATGGCATACCTGCCGAGAATGTTACAAAAAAATCACGGACATATCGTCTCGATAGCTCTTAGTAGAACATCTAATTTGACAAATACAGGTAAAAGTAAAATATTTTTTTTAATTTGAATCTAAAGCTCGAAGCCATTTGACGCTTTTATTTAATAAAAATATTAATGAATCACTTTTTTACAAAATTGTAAAAGATAAAAATAGTTAATTAAATTCTGACCTTGGCCTACACCAAAAATACTTGTTTATCTACATGCATGCATTTATACTGGAACTGTTAAGATCTTATATTATTACTATAAAAAGATAACATTAATTTAACGTCATCGTTTTTTAATTTTTTCTATAGGTATAATGAGAAGCGTTTACGAAGAATTACTACAAACCGAAACGAACGTCAAACTTACATTAATAGAAAGAAACAGTCTTTTAGAAAATTACTTGCCCGCCTTACCGACTGACCTTTTAGCCAAACTAATTATAAGGTCGATATGGAGTTCTAATTCAATGATTACAGTACCTTCTCTATTGTATTACGTTTTAATGATACCACTGTAAGTACTTAAATTGTCGCTTATAACAAAAAATGAAATGTTTTTTTAAGCTAATACTTTTTTAAAACTCCATTTGTAGGTTAATATCTCAGTTAATCCTCAAACCAGTGAAAAAGGTGTTCGATATTGCCTACACAAGACATCATGAAGAATCCGTTTTTTAGCCAAATTAATTAATTATTATTTATTTTTAAAAAAACAAAGCCAAATGAAATATTTTATGTTTATTTTTTTTGTACAAATGCTTTTGTATATAAAAGTAATTTTTTTTTTTTGATAAAAAAATTTGTAAAACAATTCTAGAAATAACCTGAATATTTACAGGAGTACGTTGACACAAGCAAGGTCTTAGTACTTTCCATATAAAAGCCTTTTCCTACTTTTCATTCGGTAAAAGCGAATCTTCCAATATTTTTCAAAAGTATCGAAATATATGTTTATCCTGACTCAAAAATTAGATAGGACAGTTAAGATATGAACAGCTACAGTCTCAAGAGTTGTAAAGTTTACACAAGGTTATAAAAACCTCGCAAAAGTCTTCCATACAAGAGTTGCAACAAATCTTTATCATAAATGGTACTGAATGGTACTGGTACTGGTATCATGAATGGTACTATACATAAATGGTACTGGTTCATTGAAAATTCAAAACACAAACAAAACGGTGGATATGGTCAATGCAAACGGTGTGTTAATTATTTTCACTTATCAATAATCATTGCTTTGATTCATATTTACACTATCTAAATAAAATTCTTAGTTCTGAAATCTGATTTTTCTTGGCAGACTGCCTTTAACAAGCCAGTAACAGACATGCCGCATGCCTTCACTGCTACTTCTACATTTTGTTTTAGTGCTTACCTGTCATATTGTGTGTACAGCACTTTTTTACCCAATAATCACAAAAACACTTCTTAGTCTCTAAAGAGTAAAAACATTGGTATATACCATTATTTTTATCATTAATCTACGAAATAAAAGATTCATGGTTATATTTTATTTATTATTATTTTAATTTAGTTCCTAAGGAATTTCCGCTTCCGTTTCTTAGATCGGCAACGTTGCAATGATTTTGACGTGGCATTAGAAAATTCAAGGTGGGTTGATGAGAAATAAAATCCAAATGGTCGCTTTATAGTCTGTAGATTTATTTCCTCATATCTTCATTTTTTTTCAATGAAATCTATCAGCTAGTCTTTTCATTTTTATCTAAATTTTTTATTTCGACTGGTTTTGCTTAAGGAACCAAGTAAAAGGTAAGCAATCTCAATTTTTTTTTCTTGCTGATATTCACGTCTGCAGTTCAGTTAAGTCTTTTCTGCTGTGTTTTTATTTCATAAAAAAGGCTCTAATTTCCTAATCATATATTGCATGAATCACGTGCGGAGGATCTAATTTAATTTAACATTTTAATATAATTATTTGACGCCTGAATTCGTCCAACAAAATTTATTAAGTTTAGTGGTGAGTTATTGATATAAAACGTGTAGGCGATAAAAGTATACACCCTTCTTGGTTTAGGCTTTTTTTGATAGCCCCAAGATATGTTTATCAGTCAACAGTATCAAATCGCAAAGAGTAATATAAACAGAGTGACTTTTTTTTTTGATTTTGCAGGTGCAAATAATTTAAAGAATTTCTGTATATTTGTTAAGTCATTTGCGATAACTCTCATGAAGTGGGTTATATAATAATTTCCCTTCCATTTTAGGTAGAATTTTTTAACTAAAATGAATCAAAGCGGAAGTTATTCCGTTACGAAAAAGGGTCATGGAAGTGCAGACAATCAATATTTGTTATCAGAATCTACTTCAAAGAATGGAGCAGCAGTCACCCCTAAGTCTATCACAAAGACAGGTATGTTTGTTTTTCTCTAATATTACATTTTAAAGGTTAGCAGTAGTAATGAACAGAACTGAATATTTTAAATGGTTAGTTAGCCAATATTTGTTTAAAATTTTACTTAATGCTGACTCAGTACCTTGTTTATATTCACTGGGTTCAAATTTCAACTCGCACTTTGTTTCACTATCTTGAACTCACTTTGAATAATTTGTGTAATAGTGATAATATCTTTTTTAAAATGCCAGTCAAACTAGATTTTGTAGTTTGGATCAGTGAATATGTTGGAATGGATGAAATGAGATATGATTGTTGAAGATGTGCAGCATCCATCAAGAAATAGAGTATGACAAGATAAAGAAAGGGTTATTAGCTTAGTTATAGCTTGACCTCCATTATCTCTTTACTGCATAATATACACTTTAAAATTTACTCTGTTAATTTTTTTAAGGTTAGCTTTTATTTTAGAACTATTTATGGAAATGTGTCTCTATTTTAATTATTTATAGGGGGTGAAACATACACCAGCACAGAAAGGCAGCCATTTTTAGATAAAGCAATGACAGAGCCTGTTAGGCTGACCCCAGCTTGGGAGGACAATAATCTCACTGATGATGAACTTAATTTTAAGGTAAATTTTTTTAAATTTTTTTTCTTTGAACAAAGCAATTATTTTAATTTTTTGTTTTTTTGCATACAGAGCTTAACTATGGAACAAGCTAATCTTGAACTGAATCCACCCAAGGATAGATTTAATATTGTTTATTTTACACTTTTGTTGCATGGCATTGGAGTGCTTATGCCTTGGAACATGTTTATCACTGCCAAATCGGTAAATATAAGTGCAGAACTTAAAATTCAAACATTGAGCAAATTAATTAAGTTTTCATTTTTTCCAGTATTTTATAGATTATAAAATGTCGAAAGAGTATACGGGAATAGACTCTGAATATCGAACGTATTTCTTGTCGTACATGATGATAGCATCTCAAGTTCCAAATCTTGTTTTTAACTGGTTGAATGTTTTCATTCAAATTGGGTAAAAAAAATTTTGTATTTTGCATTACAGGTAACGTATAATAGGTGTAATTAAAATATTTTTCATTTCATGCTTTCTAGAGGGAATTTGACAACTCGGATAGTATGGTCGATTTTTATTGAAGTAGTTATGTTCGTCTTCACTGTCATATTGGCAATGACTGACACTAGACAGTGGCCAGGAGCCTTCTTTTTTTGTACTATGATTACTGTCGTTATTCTAAACAGTAAGTTGTGTTGTTTGGACCTTTAAAAAAGTTACCATTTTTGCATGATTGAGTAGCTAAGTATAATCTTTTTTTAGTGGCTAATGGAATATATCAGAACACTGTCTTTGGAATGGGAGCTAAATTGCCTTTAAAATATTCTGGGGCCATTATCCTCGGGTCTGTAAGTATTAATTTTTTGGAATCCTTTTTAAAAATTGTAAATGGTTATTAATCTTTGATTTTTTTCCCAGAATATTAGTGGAACATTCACAGCTATAATCAATTTAATAACAATAATTGTGGCTCCTAGTATGAGAACAGCTGCTATTTATTACTTTATTACCGCATTATTTGTACTTCTCGCTTGTTTCGACACATATTTCGCTCTTCCACTTAACGTAAATATTGCTTATTTTGTAATTACATTATTTTTTTTGGAGAAAAATAATAATGTTTGCATTTCAGAGATTTTACAGATATCATGAATATCTTAAAGAAAAATCAGATCAAACAATAAGGCGGGAAAATGCCGGTAGACGACCACGAACTCCTTACGGATACATTTTGAAAAAAGCTTCTCTTCAGTTGTTCAACGTATTCTTTACATTTTTCGTCACTTTATCTATTTTCCCGGCGATGCATTCTGATATTAAACGCTCTGATCCAAATTTTATAGTACCGGAAAAATATTATACCAGTATTATGTGTTTTATGACTTTTAATGTCACTGCCATGCTCGGTAGTTTGGTTAGCAACTGGATAAGATGGGTATGTGGTTTTTGTTTTGGCTCAGCTTCGTAGTAAAGATAGTTTTTAAAAGGGGCAAAAGTTTTTTTTTAAAAATAATTGTACTTGAGTAATTTTCTTATCTTGCAGCCGGGGCCGAAATACCTAGTGGTTCCAGTTGTCTTGCGAGCACTTCTAATCCCTTTTTATCTCTTCTGTAATTATCAACCGGCTGACATCGACAGGGTTTTGCCAGTTTTAATTCATAATGACTGGGGCTACTGGAGTGCTGCTGTAATCATGGGATTTACTTCCGGCTATTATAGCTCTTTAGCCATGATGTATACTTCTAGGTATGTCAGCGTATTTTAAAAATATAAGTAACCCGGCAAAGGCTCTTTTTAATATAGGCCGGTCCGCTTTTGAATGCAGGAATACAGAAATCTTATCAAATTGCATAATTATTTTTAACAAATGAATATTTTGCAGGACTGTAGAGCCGATTTACGCCCCAACAGCTGGAATGTTTGGTGGAGCAGTTATTATTACTGGAATATCTTGCGGTGTTGTCTTTGCCATGGTATTCCCTTGGGTTGTAAAGACTGTTCATATATAGTATAGTTGTACAGAAAACAATGTTCCTGTCATTAACTTTGTAACTTAAAAATTTTTTTGTGGTTACGTTTCCTGTTTAGTTTTGCATTCATCATCTTGCACCTTTTTCATTCATAAAAATGATTCTTTTGCATTGCATTCATTTTTTTATAAAACGCGAAAGAGTGTATTTTTATTTTTAATTGGTTTATTTACTTGCTTTTTTTTTATAAATTTTCGTACAGGATCAAATATTCGGTGTTTAATCACCTAATCGATTTGATTCGTTTTTACGATTTTTAGAAAATGTTTAATAATCAAGGCTAACGTAAAAACTTTTGTTGTAAATTTTAAATATATGTAAGACTGTTTTTATTTTATTTTTTTTCGAAAATTTTTTTTGAAAAAAATTCCGAGCATTTAGTGTGATTGGGAATTTAAGTCGCCAAAGATGATAATACTGTATCTTTTTCCGTTAGCCTTTATTTATTCATTTTTTTTTTACAAAATCTACGCTGTTAAGTAGTTTACTGATATAAATCCAAGGTGTGCCTACACAATTTTTTTGCTCGATTTTTTCTCTTTTTATACCCTAACGAATCTTTTTTTAATATATCTGGAAAATAATCCGAATTAATCTTAAAGATTTTTATAGTTAAGGTTCGAGCAGAATCGTGTGTCAGGGACAACTCTTTCTAGTGTTAAATTTTAGAATTTTCTGGTTGCCTCTTGAACTTAGATTGCTAAGTTTTTTTTAAAATTTAGTTCAAACGCTTCTCTGGTGTTTCATTGTTTGAGTGTGAGAAAGGAGAACACCAAATGATTAAGTTTGATTGTGTTGATCACATTAACCTTGTATGATGAGCTTTTTTGTCAAGACTATTTTTTTTAACTGCACTTGATGCAATGTTGTTTTGTAGCTTAAAGACTGCTTCAGTGGAAAATTAACCTGTTAAAAAAATTATCCCCAGAAGGTGTAAGCCGTCCCTTATTTTTCTTGTATTTATTTTTCCGAACGCTCAAAATGTAAAGCACATTTAAATGTTTATTTGCGCACATGATTTAAGTTTAAGTCATGAGTAAGTGTATTAATGTATTGTTTGCTGGATATTGCACATTGTTATTAAAAATTCTTAATTGTGGTGGTCGCTTCCAAAATTAATATCGAATTTTTCTGACGTAAATTTGTAGAATAAGCTAAAGTTGTTCTCTTTGTACTATTTTCTTATATTTGCTTCAATTCTTTTGCATTTCTCATGAAAGTAATTGAGTTTATTTATCTAAAATGTGACTAAAGTTAAAATTTTTGATCACGTATTCACTGCATCAATATTTACCTACTCTTATACCATTGAATCGTTATTTATTTGTGTGAAAATCTGCAAGACCGTATAGGCGTTGAATATTGCATTTTTAATTTGCAATGTATAAATTGCAAATTTCGAATTTTAAATGTTCAATGGATCAAAATTTATTTTTTGTTTGACCGTTAAATATTTCTGTTACGAAGGTTTAAAAAAGAGATTTTTCTGAAAAGGATCTAAGTTGCGATTTAATTCCTTGTATATGTGAAAAATGTCCCGATTTCTCGGAACCAAAAAAAAATTTATTTTATCTCGAAAATTTTTAACTATGTATCATTTTCATGTATTTGTTGTTAACTTTAACAATTTTACTATTACTGCCCGCTTACTTTTTATGTTAAATTGAACAGTGTGAGTGTTGAAATATATTTTGAATTGAAAAGGATGCGGAGTAAAAATAAAATATTGGTAAATCAATAAGAGAATGTAGGTGGTAACTGTTAAACATATAAAGAACATATCAAGTTTTTTCTTTATTCATTTTTAATTTTAGTGCCATGCACTGAAATGTATTAAAACCAGTACAAAATATAATACCATTGCTGACAAAATCTGTTCTATAAACGAATCTTACACAAATCATATTTTTACTCCAATTTCTTCAAGAATATTTAAGAAATCATTAAGGTACATCTTAAACTTTGCTTCATTAAGAGCACATTTTTCTATTTTTGTTTTAAGCTTAGCAAAAAAATTATTTTTGAATGATGAGTTATTGTATTAAAAAAATATTAGGCTAGAACTTATTGTAAAATCGACCGATTGTTAATCCTATAGTAGTCGCGTTATTTTTATAAGATAATTTTAAATTGTAGTGGCATGTTGTAAAATTTAGTTATGAATATTAATCCTGGAATTTTTTCCAGAAAACTGTTATCATTTACCTCTACCATTTTTTGACAAGTCTGACGTTCAATCATCGTTTTTTGGATTTTTTTATTAATCAAGAATAAGCTTACAGAAGGTTATTTTACAAAATTAACTCTATTGCATTTTACAAAAAAAATAAAAACTTGTAGATAGTTTTGTATGATAAATCTCTAAATTATTATTATCTCTTATATACAAATTTCTAAAAATTTTAAACGGTGAAAAGCAATGCTTTTAAATAGTTTTGAACAAAATTTGTTCTCAAAGGTGACTCAGAAAATGTCAAGAAAAGAGCAAGTTCGAATTTGTATTACCTTAGGTATAATTGTTTATATCTAAAATGAATGTAAAGGCTCTTAACCTTATGAAAGTAAGATATTTAAATGTACCGCCTACACCATAATAAATAATTTATCACGATTTTTTTTACTAATGTAGATGGCGGCAGAATATTTGAAGACTGACACATTCTAGTCAGTCAGGTGGCTGACAATAATAAGGCTTTAATAAGTTTTCTTTATTGATTTTAAATGTAAAAGTGGTTTCTAATAGAAGTGTTACGTGAAATAAACCGTAGTAAAACTCTTCAAAATGAAATGAATCAGCCTTAATTTGAGAAACGGCTATAATACAAAAGCCGAAATTTCGTGAAAGTAGAGCTATAAAGTTTGATCCAATCCTAATACCGTTTCAACAGAATTTGAATAATCCAATCCTAATATCAATCAGTAAATTTATACGTAAGCTTCTGCTAGAGCGATTCTATTTTTTTATTAATAAATTCTGCATTTTTATTTTTACTAACTTCCACTTTTTCTGCCGCCAATGCTTGATTTTTTTTGTAGTATCTTTTTTTGGAGTAATTTAAATACTTTCTTTTTTATACGTACATTTCGAAAATTGTGACAATGTGGAAGTAATCGTACCTGATACATCTTCCGACTTTGATAAAACAAATTATCTTTTTAATATTATATTTCCATGTATCTCTTATACTGAAAACTTATTCATTTAAAAAATAATTCACAATAAAAGCATAAAATAATCGAAATGGTCGTAATTTCTACAATCCATTCCAATTTATTCCAGGACCATAAAATCTGGGGACGTGCCTGGGAGTGCTTAGCTTTTTCCCGCTAAAAAAAGTAAACATGTTAATTCACTACCACCATTTATTAAAAGGCAGAAGTATGAATTTCACACTTATGCCCCTAGTGTGAAGAAAGGTAACATTATCGGTGACGGTGACAGTTTTCCCCCCAACACAATTTTTAAAAACTTATTTTTTTAAAAATTTCTTGCTCTACTGCTTTACCGACGTCTGAAAGTTTTACTTCACCTCCGATAGATGTCTCTCGCATGGAGATATTTCTTCAAAAAATATGTTTGTGTATCGTTAAATTTTGGATAACGGCGGGTAATTTTACGGGGAAAAGATGAAAATTAAGTCAAAATATCTGTAAAGGATTATTTTAGTGCAAAATTTTGTCGAAAAACAAATTCCTTCTGATTTTTCTCGCAGAGTCTCGGAAAATCACCCAAAGAAACGAGAATTCGCGAGAATCGGCGGCCATTTTGTGCAAGTACAATTTTTGATGTCGGTGGTGTATATTATAGTGTTTATTTTCGAAAAATAAGCAAATAAAACGGCAAAAGTAATTACTTTATGCATATTATTGTAAAAATTGATTATATATGTCGTCCATAATTAATAATTTCGAAAAGCGAGGGACCTTCTTGAGTGAAAAATTAGTTAAGAAAAAGTGAGTTTTTCGGGTATTGAAGAGAAGCGTGGCCAATTCCTTTGTCTGTCAACAGTTCGGCGTAAGGTACGTTTTTGTATCGCTGATATTACGGTAAAATTATCGCCGAAATAGTGTGTTACATTTTTCACGGTTATTTATTTACGTTATAAACGTTAATAATGAGTTTAATCAATAGTAATGATGATGTCCGATCCATCTAAGATGGACTTACGAATGGCGTCCGCTGTGTGTTGACCGCAGGCGGCCTGAGACGCGTCCTTGCTAATTTTTAAACTCAGACAAAACGAGGATATTTAGGTTGTTGATATTAAACGTTTTTAACACTGTATGCTTTTATGAAAGTTTGAATTGATATGGTTTATTACTTATAGAGCTGAGTAGATCAGACCTAATTAACATCATGGAGGAAACCATATTTTTTTTTTATGTTTGCGTTTCCCAGTATGGGTGGTTGCATCCTTGTTATCCTAATTAATTGGAAATTTTTTTTGATTTAAAAGCTCTAGTGACTTATTTTTGTTGGTTTTCATTCCTGATCTTGTAGTTAAGCTTGTTTTAAACTAGTTGCTTGATGCGTAAGCTGTACCCAAGAAAAAAATGAGATAAATAACTGTGAAATTGTTCTGTACTGAAAGGGTTAGGAATCATAATTAATTTTATTTCAAGTGAAGCATGATTTTAGAAATTTTGCATTTCCTTGGCTTGTTCAAATGTGATTTACTGTAATCAACCATCAATTTTGCCAGCAATTTCAAATTGTTTATCATTGCAAACAAGTGAAAAAGAGTGCACCTGCTAAAGTGGAGGAATTAGGTGAGGAAAAATTGCCTTAATACCTAGTGTAGTAAGCAGAAGTTATGTATAGTTAAAGCATCAACTTGTTAATCATTAAATCATCATTTACATGTGTTGTACTGTCCTCATTGTATTACTATGTGATGTTATCGGCTTATTTTTAGACCCTTTTACAAATTTCTGCTTTGTTTATGAGGAAGCGTTATTTTTGCCACAAATGCACTGTTCAAATTGATTGCTTGGATGTAAATTTACTTATAGATCAGTTCAAAAAATCCTTTAACCTTAATCTTTTAACCTTTTTTTTTTAACTCCTGGAGAAAAATATCGAAAAATGCATCTACTCTGTGATACTTTTTTCTCTATTGATTTTTTTTTGGTGGGAATTTACTGGAAAACAAGCAGAAAAGTAGTTTATTATCAGTTGAAATCAAACATTGAAAATGTCTGCATATTTTAGACACTTGCTATTGCAAATTTTTATTATGGTAATTATTTTGAAGGTGAGTTTTAGTTTTGCTTATTAACATAATCCAGATAAGTCACTGAAAAAACCAGTTACAACTTTAAGACAAATGGGTGTGCATTAGGTAGAAAATCGTATATTCTGAGAAATTAAAAAACTAACGACGGATTATCGATGAACTTTTATCTAGACTTAAATTGCATTTATTGAAAGTGAAATTGATGTGTAATAACTAGAGCTCGGATATGCATGCTAATCGGTCATGCGAAAGTTAGTTTTCAATTTTTGAGAATAGCGATTTTTAAACACCTAAAAATCGAATTGTTTGGCGGTTTTCGTAAATTCCTTTTCTTAGGATCTCTTCGGAAAAGGGCATTAACAAGTATTTCAAAGTTTTAGAAGACATTAAAACATCATTAAAACTTATTTCATCGAGAGGAACACCTCTGAGGCATATTTATACTAATGTTTGAAAGTTTCTTATCGGGTTTATATCGCCTCTTTGATATTGTTAATTCTCCTTTAAGTTTGAAATGAAAGGGTTTTAAATCGCATGAAAATCCTGTTTCTAATTCTAGACCGTTAGAAACAGTGACAACATTAAGTATCGTGAGGTCATTTATTACTTAGACTTAATCATTATCAAGTGATGAACTTGATTCGTCGTTTGAATACCTTTTCCGAATATATCGTGAATCATTTCCCCTGTCTCTTAAGGAAAGAATGGAAGTAGTTTCCAGAATTTGAAAAAGCCTCCTGCTTTTTTTATTCGTTTCTTGTATAATTTTCTCATTTTCACAATATCCTTTTTTTTAGCCATGTTACTTTACCGTCATTACAGAACACCTTTATTTGTTTTATAGTGTTTGATAAATATTATCAGTCATTAGCGATACTGTTGCGCTAGCCTTTATTTACTTTTTGGATCTCGGAAAAAAAACCGAAAACCGCGTCATCAAGAAAAAATCAAATCCGGTATGGACGGTATGATAAATGTTTTAGCCGTGCATCTTGAAGTTTTACCTTGTGTACAGTACGCAGAGATTGTACTTTTAACTCGTTTGATAGTCGATAGTCACGAAGTGACTTATCCAGTCAATGTACTTTGAAGTAGCCTACTGCAAAATGTAATACATATTGCCGCGAATTATCTCTTTGATATTTAATACAAGCTTGGTTCCAGGACAATTGCATTATGCGGCTTGTGTTCGAAACCAGGTAATTCCCTTTCTTTATCCGTTGCGGTTTTTTTTTTTTTTTTTTTTGCATTCTTGGTTGACCTTTTAATGAAATTAAGATTTATTGATAAATTTGATTTTTATGGATTTTATGTACATACTTGTTGGTATGTTTTTTTTCCCGTTTTTGTATAGTCATTTTCAGTTGTTAACTTTCTATTGTGGTTTTTGACTCCGAAGCCTACGTGAGGTTTTCGCTCTTAGTTCTTTGTTTAGCCTCTTCACGTCTATGAAGAATCGTTATGATTTTGCAATTTAGATCAAGCTGGTATTTTGTTCACCCTCATGCTAGGAGCTCACCTTAAAGAGTTTTTAAGAATTCCCAGTTGGCAGAATATGTCTCACTCTAAAATCTGTCCCTGGCTTCGTAAATTAGAGTTTTTGGTTTGTGCCACGATTATCAACAAGAAAACGCTTTGGCGTTGGGATAAAATATAGAATTTCGCAGGAATAGGCATTGTTGATGAGATTTTTTTAAGTCCAGAAAACTTTTTTTTTATCGGGCAAAGAGACTAAAAAGTTCGGAGAATGCTAAAATATGTTTCGGACAAATCTATCAGCTCTTGAGTGTTTGATTGTTAGATCTAGGATTAAGTTTTTATGATTTTATTTTAAAATTGCCAAATTTTTTAACCAGATGTCCGGAAAGTTGAATTTAAAATCTAAAAATTATAACTCCGGTTTTTTTTATTGTTGTACACTGCTTATGATTGTTAAAAGCCATTTATTTTAACTGAAGACCGATTTAAATATTTAAATGGCTTTAAAAATGGGGTTTCTGTCGACCTCTTACGTGTCGTACAATCGTTCAGACGTTTTAAAAAGCGAAATGAGAGATAAAAACTCGGCAAGGCAAATGGTATAAAGCTGACTCGACAAGAACCGGGGAGTAGTGCATAGCTCAGCTGATTGGTAACATGTTCAGTCGAGTCAGCACCTCGTTCCTCTCGTTGCATTTCACTTTTAACGACTCCCAATTTCTTCCTGATGTCAGCAATTTTTTTCTAAATAATTTCTCGAATTTACCTTTTTTTTTTATTCTTTTTTCGAAAGTTAATACCTACTTTGTGGTTAAACCTGTCGAACGCATGTTGTGGCATGTGTCGAACGCTTAACTAGAATTGTAAAACACTCTAAAGATTATCATTTTCGCTTACTCTGCAAAGGTGTAATTTTTTCTCGTAATCTCTTCGGATAATTTTTTTTTTTTCGTCTGGTTTTTAATATTCCGTGACCGAATTATAATGACATTTTTTTAATTGGTAGCAAAAAAGTTCCGTTATTATCATCCAACTGTAACATATCAAACAAAAAAAAGAAGAAATTTTGATGGTGGGACAAGTTTAGTATGACTAGATCGTGACAGGCTTATAAACGCCGATTCGAGAAAGTGTAGGCCAAAGCCTCATTGTTTTCATGCTACTGCAATTTCACAAGGCGATAAATCCGCTTGGAATATCGATGAGAGTATCGTGTTACATTATATCTGCCGAGACATTATAAGTTTCAAAAAATCATTGTCTGGGACCTTGCGCGGTTTTCCTGTTTATTAAACTAAACCAAAATTGTAGCCAGAGGTTAGTTAACTGATCTCAACTTTTTAGATGAAATATAAAGCATATGTTAATCCAAACCCGTAGAAAGCATTACGAAAAATCCTCGGTAGAGTCTTCTTGGAAAAGAAGTTTTCGGATCTTAAAAACCGTATGGAAGTTTCTTTGTTTCAAGGTCATAAGTGAAGATAAGAAATAAAATTCGCACTGGGAAACGTGTGACGCGCTCTCAAGCGGCTTACATGTGAACTATCGGAATAAGGATAAACACTATTGTAAACAATGGTTGAAATGAAAAAATGCCGCTCTAAAAAAGAGTTTTTAGTCAATTTTGCAGCTTTTAAATTACCTGATGGGGGTATTACTTTCTCACCAATGCCCCTGTAAAATGATTTTTAAAAAAAGCAGACCAGTCACTGAGAAAATGCAGAAAAAAACTGCACTATGTTTGAGTGTGTAATTTGTATACCTGAACATAAGATATACCTGTAGGAATGATATTTTGTGCTAAAAATTTAAATATTTTTATGGTTTTAGCTTCTGCTTCAAAATGTCTTATCAAATAACTTCCAAAATTGAATTTGTGCAATATTTCAAAATATTTGAAAAGTACAAAAGTACAGAATCGGCTCTGAATCTAATTGAAAATTGAGATTATGCCGAGACTTCAGTGGAAATTCTAAGAAACCTTCGATAGATAGAGGCTCATGGTTCATTCTTTCCATAATAGCAACTTTATACACTTAAAATCTTGTTGTTGGTATCATTCTTTCTGTGTTATCTCATTACTCATTTGCAAGCAAAGGACACAGCATAATAATTTCAAGAGATGGCTGTACAGCCGGAGTGCAGCAGACCAAATCTCATTGCTTCAAAATGCTGTGAATAGCAGATAATAAAACTCCTTAGCACAAAAATTGTTCCAAATTGAATTTACAATGACACATGCTACCTTATTTCAAAGGATTAAGACTTTTTTAATGTAAGAGAATCATTTCTCTGGAGTAAGCGATTTGATTTCCTCTAGATCACAGGAACACATCATAGACTGTTATAGGATTTGCATAGATGAGGCCTCTCTTTCTAATAAAAATCCTTTGCCCTTAAAGGCAACTTCTTAAATAGCTAAGAAGCAAAATCCAGAATTAAAACCCCCCTTAAAAATGAACCAAACACAGCATATAAGATTCACAAACACAGCATATAAGATTGCAATCCTCAGAAGGAAGCTCGAAGATTTCACATCAGTGTTAGATTTACCAGTTTTAATTACTAAAAAACAGATGTCACATCAAATAGATGACCCAATAGAATGTGTATAATGTTTTAAAGGTTTTTTCTGTGAACCAAATAAAAAAATTAATGAGTATTAAACGGAAAAAAAATTAAAAACGCTATTATGAATATATATGACAATGTTGTTTATCCTTATAATGGCAGCCATGATGGCGCGATCGAACTGCCATCTATAGTTCGTTCCCAGTGCGAATACAGAAAAAAAGTTTTCATTACTTTAAAGAAAATGTTATTATGTCTCCGAACGGAAGAATTTTACAAGCTTTTGTTAGATTCATAATATTTGTTTACAAAGAAAGCAAGTTCGGGAACTTTGTCCATTGGATTTTCGATGGCTTACGTTATGATGTAATTTTATGGGCGAACGAGATTTTTTTTTAGCACCAAAGATGAGTTATGAGAAACGATTCGATTTAAATCAAAAGGAAGGTCTGTAAAGTTTCTGTTCCTAATTTTTTTCTTCGATATAGAAATCTTTTTCTTTTCTTAGCAGCATTATGTATAAACTGATCTTCCTTCTAAACAATAACAATATCCAGTTCTGAGAGAATAAAATTATTTTAGGGGTGAGCACTGAGCAGGATGGTTTCTTAAGTGAGAGAGGCCCGCAAACATTTTTATATCCTTCCTTGAATAAAGCGAAAGGTCTCTTGTTTTAAGAAAGATCACACAATTTCCTTTTAATTCGAAGTAAGGACTTTATAATAAAAAGTACAGCCGATCCTAAGATAAAGCCTTGAAGCATAATGATCTATAAGGTGTGCTTGTTTTGCATAAAAGGAAAGTGTAATCTTGTGGGTTCGTTTGACCCGTGTGCAGCTCTAGAAATCGTGGTATCGTTTCGATTTTGCGAAATTAAAAATCCTCCATTTTTTTTCCTATAACTATTTCCGATCCGACCGTTCGATTTCACCTTTAAAACGAAGAAGTTAACCACTCGGAAAATAAATCTAAATTCATATATAATCACGGAGTCGGAAAATCATGAGTTTTGCCTTTTTAACTTTTGTGATTGCAAAGAGTATTTGAAGTTTCATCAGTCCCAAGTCCACATAATTGTTCTTGTCTGATGATTCAAACTTGAATGTTCCGAAACTGAGTTTGAATCCAGGTCGCAAACGTTGGGAGAAGTTTAATCGTAGTCCTCAAACACATCCCGGTTTGATTCGTTTCGCTGTTCTGTTTTTACTTTGGCGTACACTCGATATTTTAACTGTTAACCGATCTTCCTGTTTGGATATCTCGTTAATCGTCTTCCGAGCTCGGTCGATCTGGTCGCCGTGGTAAGCAAATCGAGGAGAAAAGCTGGAAGAATCCGTGCGAGGAAATCCTGATCCAAGGTTTTACTTCCGGGAGAAGAAAACACGAGCCAGACTTGTATGGAGGTTTTAATAACGAAAACCGTTGTACGTAAAACGTTGTTGTTACTCTCGGAGCTGTTTGAACCCGACTCACCCTCCGACCCCCGAAACCCCCGCCTCTTCATCGTCAGTTCACCCCAACACACCCACTACCCTGCTAGCAATCATAGGCTTTTCCCGTCCTACAGTTTGTGTCATTTCTACTGTTGTGCTCACGTTGTTCGGACCCTTTTTTCCCCTTCCTTCCTCTGTCGGTCGTTTTCATTCCTGCCCAAATGAATTTCGTTTTTCCGAGGTCCTCGCAAAGTTTTTTATTCCGGTTCGAAATGATAAATGATGCATAAGACGATGACTGTCGAGTGGTATAAGGTAATAAATTTGAAACGAGCTTTTTACTTATAAAAAAAAAGGACCGGAATAAATCCGGCCGCGATGAGCACCGCTTTAGGATCTGCGAAAACTGTATTTTCACATTTTATGATTGCTGTCTTCTGCCGTGAGCAGAGCTTTCGACCGATATCGAGTTGGAAATTCGAACTGTTTTCATCTTGAACCATGTTCACGTCCTACTCTACCATCTAATTTTTAAATGCTCCGACTTTCTCCTTTTCCCCCGTTATATACCTCTCTTCACCTTTTTCGACACCGGAATTACGCGGAACGCGTACGACTTCCCCGGGGTTGGAAGGTTAAGAGAAAAAGACCGTTTTTAAGCGTTCGGCGGTCAGTTTAAGCCCGATGAATAAGTTATAAATTTTAGATTTGAATTTCCGCCCCGAATCGAAAGCAATTCCTAGAATTTAAGGCGAAAGGAAAATGCGTATCGGATTCCCGTCGCGATGTTTTAATTCTCTATTGAACTTGTGACCGAGTTTCTCATAGTAATAATGGACTCAGTCTATTCTTAATGCATAAAAATCGTCATTCGGATTCCCATTTTAAGTGTGGGAGAGTTTCGTACCCGGGCGGAAGGAAATTTTAATGAAATAGAAAAGATAGTTTGGTTTTTGATTTCCCAAATTATTCGAGAAAATTATTGATATGTTAAAAGTAAGGCAGCTTTTGAAGACTTGGTTTCCTAGTTTCAATCTGAGTCAGTTATGATCTTTAATTAGAATCAAACGTTTTTATTAAAATCGGTTTAGAGTTCGGCTGTGGGCAATTTGAAAATCTTTAAATTTGACCAAACAAAAACGGTTAAATATTAAAAGGAGAAGTGTAAGATGTTGGTAACATCCCTCCGCACCCACATCGGGTCGGGCCCGGATTCGGGCTTTAAATTTACGTTCTGCTTTTTTCTCGGGTCGGGCTTGGATTCGGCAATTTTCATTAAGATTTTTTTTATTCAAGTTTTTTGGCTGAGTTTAAGCCAAAGAGGTTAGGAGTACTTTGTACCCGACAAAGATAGTAAAAATTATTATTTATTGACGGCTGAAACTGAGCTTAGATCGATATCAACCATTTTACACCCGAATTACTTTGCTTATTATCAAATTCTTCTAACGATAATTAGCAACAATTAGCGATGAGTTTGGAAAGAAGAAGGAATATTCGCAACCCACGCCTCCCATCGAACACTTACACCAAGTGAGAAAGTATGTAATTTTTCCAGCTGAAGAAAAACCTTAGGACCCGAAAAATAGGCTTACCTTGTACAATGGAGTACATATGATTATCTTGAGTTTAGGTAACAAATAGCCTAATCATTCTTTTAGGTGAGAGATATCTCTAGAGATGTCTTCCGTCTCTTCTTTCTTTATAATCATTTTGTATGAGCTAGCCCTGAGGGTTAAGACGATAAGACGACGAAATGCTGGGGGACATTACCGCTTTCAGATGAAATTTCATTTGACTATTCGAAGCCATGGAGTATAAAGCTCCAACCGAAAAATATCTGTTTAAGCCCAAAACAAATTAGGAGAATTTGAACTGAGAATTTTTTCTTTGAAATGACTGCGAATTGATCTTTAGCAAAAAATTTGAACAGAACCAACCTAATTTTTTTTTGGATATTTTTTCATTCAGTTATGCTGAAAATTGTTTGCTTAAGCTTGTAAGCGGACGTGAGGCAAACTGAAAACTGAAATTACATCGCTATGGTTTAAGATGATGTTTAAACGTCACCACCCTTTTCTCTTTAAATCAGTGCCGTCTACTCTTTCACAGAAACTAAAAGTTTTTTTTTTTGAAAAAAATAACTTTGATAAAAGGCGTTTATATTTAAAACTAGGGAACTCGTTTGAAACGGAAATGAACCTGCCGCATAAAACGATGCTTGGACGATTACTTAGGTACCTGACCTAATGGCGCCGGTCGTTTGTTTTCGTACCACGCTTTATTTTTATAAAAAAAAATGTTGAATTCTTTTGTTTCTCACACGTCTGCCAACCGGTCGAAGCGATACGTCAGTTTAATCGGGTCACACGAGTCGTATGACATTTAGAAGAGAAAAGATAATGAAAAAGAAAGGGTTCGATGCGGCACTGAGGGTCTGGTCACTCCTTTCCACTCCACTCGCTGCCCGGCTCAGCTCACCACTTTTCCCCGTATTATATTTTCTAACTTCCTAGCAGGTCGGTAGCCATCCTTTCCCCCGTCGACTCATTTTTGATTCTCTTTTCCTATCGGAGTATTTCGATGTTCATCATACATTACCGATAATTATTAAAAACTTTTAATTCGGGGAAAAATGTGACATCGTCCCAGGAAAATTGGATGGAAAAAAATTTTTTACTTCAACCTTTTTCCCTTGTAAAAATGCCATTTTCAATCAGTTTAATGAATTATCGTATCTTTTTTACGGAAGTCGCTGCTTTTAATGAAATTAACAAATACATGAGCGTGTAGGTGACATGTGCTCTGTTTTCTAAACCTCTCGGGTTCTCAATTGAAACCATTGCAAATAACATTTACATCTATCATTTTATTTCCCAAATTTTTATTTTTAAGGAATTAATGAACGTTACCCTAAATAGCTCGGATTCGACCCTCTTTCTTTTTTTTTGATAACAGATGATATCCGTATCGGTGATTGTCTGAACGGTGTGGATCGGGACGATCGAAAGGGGTTGGGGCGGGTGATCGGTGGCGGCTCCCATCTCCGATATCGATTGATCCACAAATCAGTCACACCTTTCTTCAACTCGGTCACATTCAATTAATCCGGATGATTTGTTCTATTTTCGATACATCCACACATTCGAACTTCGTCTTCGAATCGATAATCCTGTGCCTGCGAAACAAAAGGATCGATATTATTCCGAAAAGGTTTCGATTATAGCAAACCTAGACTTTTTTTTAACTTTTCGTGACCGTCTTGCGGAATCGTTTTCAGATTTATATGTCAAGGATGATCGAAAAATATTTAAAATAAAGCGTTATGTGGCCTAGATACAGACCATTAATCCGATCCAAGTCTTTTTTTCTATCGGGTTTTGTTTTAAGCCTGCAAGTTCATTTTTTGATTGTTATTGATTTTGATTAATTGTCATAGTAAGCAGAGAATTTCAAATCAAAGAAATGAGTAACCTATTTAAACGTAATATTAGCTGCATGAGGAAAATAACAAATTCTTGATAATTTGCTTCCATCATCAGAAATGGTTTCTTTTCTCGTAAAGTTCACCGTGGATGTAGGTAGAATTGTTAAAACTTTGAAAGAACGTTTACATATTTATTTTTACAAAAAGGGATGCGTATTTTAAAACTTTTTACAGGGATGCTACCAAGAGGTGGCCATAGGCAGTAATTTAAGAAAACAGAATTACCTTAATACCGCCATTTCAATCAACCTTATTACCGCCGGTTCAGGCAATCTCAAGCCTGAACCGAGTCTCGCTTTCAATCGTACTAGTTTGTCAGGCTAGGGGTCTTAAGCTCCTACATCGCCTATTCGCCACTGCTTAAAATTCTGACCTAAAAAAGCAGAAAAGTCGAATTATATACGACGATTTGCAAAGATAAAAAGAGATAGCGAGAGTATTGTCTCGTGGTGAATTATAAAAGCGCTGTGAAATTCATTACCGTCAAATGTTTGAGCGGTGAAGAAAAGTTGGAAGCTAGCTGCAGGAAAGTTTTCGAAAAAGTTTCCTACTCCGAGAAAACTCTACAACTTTGAAGAGTTAAGTCGCTTTTCTTCTTCTACCTGGACTACTGACTTGTACTTGTTACATAAAATACTTTAAACATTTTCTTCTGTCTTGACCGAAACCGTTTAAATATTTTAATTAATTTTTAAAAAAAATCATTCGCTTGTTTAAGTGAAACTCTTACATCTCAAAGGCAATACATACTCGCCTCGACTTTTTTTATCCGCTTGAACACCTTTGACATAGAAAATTCTTACGACTTTTTTCATGATTTCATATCTGTTCCTTGATTTCGCTTCACCTTTTTAAAACACATTTCCTTGATAAATAAATCGTGTTTATTTAATTTGACGTAAGTGACGATAAAGTTGATGTTTAAAATTTTTCTCTCGCGGATCAAGAAAGTTTTAATTTTTGCAAAGATGTAAATGGGGCGACAACGGAGTTATCGAATATTGCTTTCTCCACCATGAACCCGTTGTAGAATGAAGGGTTTGAACTATATCAAGAAGTTGAACGTTGGTAAGACCAAGTTTTCGTATTTAGTGGGGTAAAATGGGGGAGAAGCGAAATAAGGGAAGGAGAAGGAGAAGTTTCGGGGGTTCCGAAACTTGTCTCGTTGAGTCTTAGATTCGGATTAAGTTAAACTTGATGTTACGGAGATGATTTTGTTAATCGGTAACTTGAAGATGGGTAGACTTGTCAATTAAAAAGTTTCTCTCGACAGTTGTACTTCTGCTTTGATTCGTGACCCAAGTCTTGCTGTTTCACTTTTCACGTCTTATAAGCCTGAGCTTTTGTTTTAATTATTCAGGTATCCAAAGCGTTCTCTTTATCGCTTCCTTCTAAAAATCCTTTTGTTTTCTCCCCGCATTTTATTGAATTCGTTCGAGGCTTTAAAAACCAAACTTTAAAAAATATCATATTTAACTTTTTTTTTTTTTTCACTACAAAAGAAAAAGTTGGTTTCTAGATAAAGTTGAGTCAATTTCAAGTTGGGATTATCTCTTAAGATAAATGAGTTTTCGATAAGTTTAACCAAGGTTTTGTTCATCTTTTTGAAGTACCGATCTCGTGCTAAAGGAAATTTTGCCATGTTTGCCTTGCGGAAGGAATGATTTTTCTCGCTGTCGTCACGACTTACCAACTGTAGTTAAGCAAACTTTTTGAAATACAAACTTAAAACGATTTACAATTCGATTCCATTTTAATAAGCGCAACTTTCATTTTTTAAACTTTTGAAAAAATTATTTGAAAAACTTTAAAAAGAGTTTTTTCCCCTCTCTTTCCCTCTTTTCTCTTTCTCTCTTCCTCCCCGAATAAATTCTATTTAGAAAACATTCGCCGTCTGATTTCGCTATGAAAAGCTATTTTCTTTGATTTTTAACCGATTGTTTTAAAGTTGGTCGGAAGCTTAAGAAAAGTTTTTCATCGAAAGGAAACTCGTTGCGATTCCGAGTATTCCGAGTCTGTCGACGGACTGCAAGTTTGTTGGCAACAGTTGCTTAAAAGTTTAAAGTTTGGAAAAGTTGGTATAATAACTAATAGTTGTGAAATACGATTTTATACTTGGGCGAAAGTTCTCACAACTTTATTTTATTATTTCTTTTTCGCCCTTTAGAGTTCTCTGTTCCGCTAACCTCCCCCTGGGCGATGGCATAAGTTAGTCGTTGAGGCCTTGTTTCCCCAAAAGTAATGACGACCTGATTTTCTATCACGAGGAAATTAATTTTTTGTTTTCTTTTTCTTTTTTCAGGGATCAAAATGAAGAGATATTACAAATTACAAGGCCGTTACGTCTCGGAAGCTGTTTGAGACCCGATTAGACTTCATTGTGTATCAGCGGGTATGTGCGCGAGTTTTTCGATTCACTTATTTTTTTCGTAGGAGGCTACGAATTTTATAAGTGAAAACAGGCTTTCTTTGGATGTTTAGCTTTCTTAAAAAGCTGAGGTTACATCTATAATTATTAATCGATCGTTATCGATTCGTAATAACAGGCAAAACATCTAACGAAAGCCTCGATTAATTTGTTTTTTTTTTGTGATAGTGCGCGATCGCTGAGAAAATAAAAGAGACGAGTGCAGAAAGTGGTGTAATATTTTTTTAACCCGAAACGTTTTAAATAAAATCGTTCACGCTGGAGGGGATGGACAAACGAAAGATGTTGCCGAAAAGGCCGCGGATGGATGTGAGAGGGCCCATCGCAAATGGGCCCATGCAAACGAGACCCTTGGTCGCTCTTCTCGACGGCAGGGATTGTTCTATTGAAATGCCGATATTGAAGGATGTCGCCACTGTCGCATTTTGCGATGCACAGAGCACTTCCGAAATACACGAAAAGGTGCGTGTGGTGTTTTTGCTGTCTGCTCAAATCATTCAATGCTAATCGTCTTATCGTTTAATTTTTTCAGGTATTAAACGAGGCAGTGGGAGCCCTTATGTGGCATACAATCATACTTACAAAAGAAGATCTCGAGAAATTTAAAACTTTGAGAATAATAGTTCGAATCGGTTCCGGAGTCGACAATATCGATGTGAAAGTAAGAATCGTTTCCTAATTAATCTTTCGTCTTTAAATTTATTACTTACTCACTCCTTATTTTTTTTTTTTATAGGCTGCTGGCGAACTCGGTATAGCCGTATGCAACGTTCCAGGGTATGGCGTGGAAGAAGTAGCCGACACAACTCTTTGTCTTATACTTAATCTGTACAGACGCACATATTGGTTGGCAAACATGGTGCGCGAAGGGAAAAAATTCACAGGGCCGGAGCAAGTTCGCGAGGCCGCTCAAGGTTGCGCGAGAATCCGCGGAGACACACTCGGGATTGTAGGACTAGGTGATTACAACGTTTTTTTTTATTATTATTCAAGAATGAATAATAAACGTTCGTAATGAGAATGACATTTGCTGACGCGGTTGGAAATTTTTATTCGCAGGTCGCATAGGTTCAGCGGTAGCGTTGAGAGCTAAAGCATTTGGATTCAACGTGATATTTTATGACCCTTATCTCCCAGATGGCATAGAAAAAAGTTTGGGTTTGACTCGTGTTTACACATTGCAAGATTTACTCTTCCAGAGTGATTGCGTCTCGTTGCACTGCACCCTCAACGAACATAACCACCATCTTATAAACGAGTTTACTATTAAACAAATGAGGCCAGGTAAATAAATCAATTTAGTTATGGAAGATAACATTTTAAGGATTAAAATAAAAACGAAAATTGGAAAAAAATCTTTAAAATATGAAGATACTGGTTACCTTTGTGCTAAGGCCAGGTCTCAGTTTAATAAATGGAGCATTGGCCGTATTCGAGTCGGAAAACCGTGCAGAACGTGAAACAGTTCTTAGCTTGTCGAGAACAGCAGGACACTTTAAATGAGGAGACTTGCTTTTTGACTAGCCAAGAATTAGTAACGATTGCATTGCAATTGTTATCGTGAAAAAGCCGAAAATTTTTTTGATCCATCTTAAGAAGCAAATGATTCACCCAGTAATCTGAGCAATCTTTACCATCCCATTAGTCTTTCGTGGTAAACAATCCCTTTTTTTTAAACGTTCTGAAATAGTAAGATCAACGGCCGTAAGTCTTAATTTTTAAATCAAATATTTAGATCGAAATATTTAAAAGTGTAATACTTGTTGAATTTTTAAAAATTTTAACAGTAACACTATGAGTCAATAGTTTACGCCAGCAACTGATCATCGATCTTGTAAAATTATGGAAAAGTAAATAATTCTTACACGCTATTTTATTTTTGGATGGTTCAGACATTGTTAGTTAAAAAAAGAATTTAATTAATATAATTTAAAACGAGTACTTGTACTTTTCCGAGAATATTTGCTCGAACGGATTAAAAAATTATAATTATTACCATTAAGAGTTTTATCAGGCTAAACGGTTTTTATTTGATTTTTAGGAGCGTTTTTGGTAAATACTGCACGAGGAGGCCTCGTAGATGACGACAGCCTGGCCCAGGCCCTTAAGCAGGGTCGGATACGAGCTGCGGCGTTAGATGTACACGAGAATGAACCTTACAATGTATTCCAGGGTCAGTTGATTTATAATTTTTCTGATGATAATAATATTATTAATAAGCTTCACAGTTTTATTTATTCAATTGAAATTTTTTTTTTATATTTTTAGGTCCGTTGAAAGACGCTCCCAATCTATTATGTACACCGCATGCTGCGTTTTACTCAGACGCTTCGTGCACGGAACTTAGAGAAATGGCGGCGAGTGAGATTAGAAGAGCCATCGTAGGAAGAATACCTGACTGTCTTAGGAACTGTGTTAATAAGGAATATTTCATGCCCAGTGCAGGCTATCCCGAAGGTAAATCGACTTATTAAACTTTACATTTTTTAATTTTGAGACAGGTTAAACCGATTGAAGAAAGTTTTGGCGCTCTCGGATTTCGTTTGGTTGTGTAAGTAGTTAGTTTAACTAAATTACGTTTCATTATTGTGGTTCCAGGAATCAATGGGGGGTACTACGCCGGAGCACTGCCGGTTCAGCAGGCCCATTCAACAACCCCTCACGAGGTGTCCCACTCTGTAGGGAGCGGGGGCGCTGGGGGACCGCCTAGCGCCACGGCTGGCTCGGTCCCGGGGATCCCACACACCTTGGTAACTCATTTTCTTTAAACAAATTAAATGTTTTCTTTTTTCTCGTAACAAAAAAAAACATTGACTTCTTCCGTCTAATAATAATAGAATAAGCCGTCGTTTTTAATAACTGATTCACTGGAACCGAATCATGCTTTTAACATTTAAATAGTTTTAAGCATTAGAGATGACGAAATCAAAAAAAAAAAAAAGATCTGTAATGCTTAAATTTTTTAGCAATTCAAAAATTACTAACCATTCAAATTTATATAATCAATTAACATCGTTTATTGTCGTATAAAATAATTTTATTATAAATTTTCTAAAAGTTAATTTAATTTTACAGCCTCTGAGCGCACCTGACCCATCCAACCACCACTCTCAGAAACCTGAGCCGTCTGAAGTACATTAACAACAAGAGTCGTAAATTAAACATCATCTTGAGTAAGTAATCTCGATTTATTAGCACAAACTAAACTGTATCGGTTTTAATGTTGTGTTCGTTTAAATTTCAGATGCATGTAACCGCCTACGACTACAGCCATGCGGTATATTTATTGAAGTAAAAAAATAAAAAAAAAGAAAGAAAAACAGTGAACTGAAAATCAATATCAGAATTTAAGTTTAATTATAAAAAAAAGATATAAAAAATAAGTTTATTTTAAATTAGTAGCTACTTAGAGTTTTCTATCTATTGACTTCGGGACGAGAAATATTTCCATGTGTTCTTTTTAATTTGTGTTATTCTGTGACCGGCTTAATTCTTTTGGTAAGTGTTTCAACACATAACTGGAACGTTGTAATCTAATAGGAAGAAGCCGGTTAGTTTGGCCCGGCTATCTTGGATTTGAATGAATAAAGGAAGCGACTTTTGTTAGATTGCATAATTTTTTTGAATGTTAGGTCAGCCACAGAATAACGCATCAGTGACATGTGTAATCAGTGTGAATAAAAGAACGCGGAATGAGTGAACAATGCATTTTTTAAACAAAAGCAGAAAAGTGAACAAATAAATAAAAAGTCAACCTTAGTGTACAGTATATAGCAATTACAAGTGTATATGACAGCTAATGTGTGGATTAAGAAATGTCTCCGCTTCCTGATAATTTGATTTAGCGGTGAGTTTATTCGAAAAAAGGGCGTTAGGGTTAGTCTAATTCAAATCATACTGATTGAAGCCATTTTTTTAACCATTGCGTCACAAAAAGTCTAAATCAATTGCTATTAAATTTCCTTTTTTTAAATAAAAATATTTGAAATATTGTTCTTAAAAAAGGTATGCAGAAAGTTTGACTAAAATTTTACTGGATTCTAAGGGGTGCTCACTGATTCGAAATAATAGTTTTATCTGAAGCTTCGCAATTTTAAATAAAATATGCCAATTTGTACTTATTTATCTTTTCTCATGTTTTATTCCTAGCTAATTGTTTGAGTGAAAAAAAACCTCAAGGCTGAACTGTCAGCTTTAGTGTAATTAAGTATTATATCAAAATTGGAAGAACGAATCAGACTAGTCATTTTTTTAAATGATAAATAATTTGATGTTGAGTTTATGATTTTGGACAGTTAGAATGAGAATCCGATAAACATTTGTGTATCATTTTTCTAATTATTTTCTCTTTCGTAATAATTCAAGCCTAAAGGAAAAATTTCTCAGGCCTCTATCGGTTCTAACCAGTTTAGCTTGGATATTATTGGACCTAACCAGTTAAGCGCAGGCCGTTAGTGGCTTCAGTGGGCTAGACTGAAACTGCTACCGGCTTATTCGAGTCTTTTTGCAGTCTTAACCATTTGAGTCTTCAAATGAGCCTTTTGAATGATTTGATATGACTAACCCTGTATTGATAACATTAAAAAACAAGTTTACTCATTTTATTATTGTTTTCGCAGATGGTTAGATCTGAAACAACGAATCAACTACTCTCAATATCTGACTCGGAAGATCCAAGCTTCATCTTCGTCATCCTACAAATGGATTAACTGCAAAGGACTGCTATCGGTTTTGATTTTTTAGATTTAAATGAAATGAAATTCGAACAATCACACGTCCTTAAGCTTTTTAAAAATAAATCCGAAAGTTTTTTTAAAGAGTTCGATTTTGAATGATAGATTTTATAATGTTTGACCGCATATAAAAAAATTGAAAAATTAGGCAGTTATACGCGACAAGCATTCATTTTTTTTTTTTACAAGAGGATAATTTTTTGTCTTTTACAAATGAAAACCAATGAAATAGTTTTGTTTGTAACCCGAGTAATGTAGTACTTATATTGTCACGTACATTATTCGTTTAATCACTTATTAATGTATGTATGTTTATCACGCTAATAAATTCATCTACATCTATAAGGTGCAGTACTTAAAATTTGCGAAAATAGTGTACAAAATATTTTTGATCCATTTCTAGTTTACAGAGCTTTTAGCTCGCTTTTTCAATCTTATTGGCAAATCTGCGAGAAAGTTAAGCGTCCCTAAATAACCGGATTCAAATTTTTATGTCATCCTGTGGCGAATGTCTGCTTTTTAGCATATCTCGTTCAAGTGCCTTAGAATTTTTATTAATGTATTTCTCAGACGTTGAGCATGAGTTAAAAACCTTTTCGTAACTAATTGGCTTAAATTGAAGGTTCGAAATTAATATTCATTACTAAAATCTCGCTCTTTTTAATGTGTATTTTATATCCCCGTTTCATTTGGGGTAATATTTGCATGATTCCCCGAATATTCCGCATTTTAAACAAAACTGCACCTTATAGCTAATAGAACTATAACCATAAAATTTTAAAAATCGATGTTTACATTAGGCAAGTTGGGTTTCAACAATTTACTGGTTCCTTGAGAAAAATTTATGATATCGTAAGCAGTTCTTTTTGTTTTCACCGATAATTTGTGAAATCCAGCTGTAATCATTTCGCTTTACGTTTATCATTCAATTTTTTTTTTTTCGTAGACCATCGCGAGAGTTGTGATTGAGGAAAAATAGTAAAGCGTAAATAATGAATTTTAAAAATGGGTACCTAAAAAAGGTTTGAAAAATTTTGAATTAATGCAATTGTTTACGCTATTGCTTTTTCTACAGTTAATACAATCCACATTTTTAGTACACTTGTCCCTGTTACCTTGGCGAAGTTCTAGGGTTTTTATGTTGTTAAGGAATTTTTTTAAAAAGAAAAACTCATCGATAAAACATTTTGAAAAAAATACAGCTAAGTTATCTCCTAATTTCCAAAAGTTTTTAAAAACGAATGAAAAAGTCTTTCATATTTGGCACTAAATATCGTGTCCGAGATGCGTCATGGTTTTTTTCTCATATTTCTATATTTTTACTAAAGAGTTAAAAATTTATTTTACAAATAATTGTATTCATTATTAAGTTAGCCGGTTTTTTGACGTAGTTTCAGCTACGTTGTATTTTTTATGCTGTGAACAAACAAATGTCCCACCATTTCTCATACGAGAAAAAATGATTTTTTTTAGATTTCATTTAGACCTTTTCCTCCTATAACAAGCTAATTTTATATAATAAGATGCAGTCCGTTGAAAATTTGATTTGAATTAATTTAATACTAATTATGCTAAGGCCTTAGAACTTGGTCAATATTAAGTAAACGACCGTATGAATACATCACATGGATTACTGCTTAAATTCGACTGGCTTTAATGTTTTTTTAATGAAGTAAGGTGTAGGGCAGGGATAAAGAATGCCAAATTTGAAAGTTTATCTTCCTGCCACTAAAAAGTCCCCGATATAACTTTTTCTTAAGAAAAATTATATTCATTCCTTTTAAGATTCCAAAAATTATGAGGGATTCTTTTAAGCAGTCGATATAATGAAGAAAAACTAATTTTGTGGACTTCTGTCAGAGAAAAAAGCCACATAAACCACAAGTATAATTATATTATGATATTTTATATATTTTTTAAAACGAATCGGCGTCATCTTTTTAATGCAAAAAAACCAAGTCGAATTTAAAACAAAAATAACGAAAACTTTAACTGAGCATTATGTTATAAAAGTAGTCTGTTTTCTCCCGGGACATATTTTTCTGCCTTTAATCGATGTGTGAATGTGTGAGAGAATGAAGATTTTTGTAAACTTCTATATATGGCACATGAGAGTGTGAATGAGGACTTACATTACTTGTTTAATGTATGGGGAATTCGCTATTTTTTAGAGAAAAAATTGTGTAAATGACGGAAAAGAATTCGGTCGAAAAAGATTCCTCCCTCCTTCTTAATCGTATTATAAATAGCATTGTATTACATAGATTTATTTTTAACGCATTTTTCATTTTGACGAACCATCTCTTTTGTTTTATTTTTTCAATTTTTTAAAATGACGTCTAATCGTTGTTTTCCCATATTATAAAAACATTTTTTGCTTTATTTTTTGTCCTTTATGAAAACAAAAAATTGATGTGTCAAATTTTAAATTTAACGGCTGATTTAAAAGAAGAAAAGAAAATAACAGATTTAATAAAAAAAATTTAAAAAAGTATGCTGTTTTTTTGTCATATCTCATTCCTTAAATCTTTTCTAGAAATGAATGGTAAAATTAGTATGATTTATACATTTAATCGATTTACGAGATGTTTTATTCAGATCATGTTTGCATTAAATAAGAAAATAAGGAGAAAAGGTGTGCAAATAATATCTGAGTTTGAGAGTTGAGGGATTTACCACTACAAAAATATGTCGGAAATTTTAAAATTTTTTTTGGCAGTTCAAATTGGCACAGTAATGTTGATAGTGGCGCCTTTTTTTTCTAGTTACACGTTGTGTTGTTCTTAAAACACAAAAACGTGATAGTGGAAGAATTTTTTATAATTTAAAAACAAAACTGCAGTTAATGACAAAAGTAATTAATGTGATTGGGTTTTGTAGATTGTAATTATAATGGTATCGAAATACTCGTTTTAAAGAAATGCAATTTATAAATTTTAGTGCTTGTGAAAAGTTTTCCAATAAAATTTGTATAGCCCCAATCAATAACATTATTGTTTTCCGTTACAAAGTATTGCACCCAGGTAGCATACTTTCATCAAGAAGAGCTCTAGTAAATACCTATCTTGTCAAGAAGGACCTTAGCGTTGTTTTTACGCCTAGGAGAAGTTTCTAAGATATCTTGTGCCACCTGGGGCAGATGCCAATGGAACAATTACTAATTGCTTGGATTATTTGGATGGCGATCAGTTATCACCATCGCAGAGATGTAAGTTAATAATTTTTAGTTATTACAAAAAAATAAGATATCTTGACAAGGGATCTAATTCTGCCTTTGTCCTGTTTGACTACCATTAGGCCTTAAAAAAGGTCCCCTGCTTGCTGAATGCCTACAAGGTACCATTTTATATAACCAAAAGCTTACATCGGGAGAAAAGTCCAGTCAATGGACAACCATGAAAATGTTATCATGGCTTTATTTATGATTATTCTACAGTCTACACAATTAACCCCTGGTTCTGTTTTCACCAATTAATTTTGAGTCATTAATGGTCAATCATCTGACAATTGAATTACACTCTTAACAGTTCTATAATTGTTAAAATAGGAAAGAGATTAAATGATTTGTCATAAGAATCACCTACATTGCTAAAGGGAGATGCACCCCTTTTTAAAATCACATGAAGTCGTATAAGTTAAGGCAGTATCAAATCTAAATTTGATCAATAATAGTATCTTACCTGATAATAGAATTTCCTTGTTGTGAAAAGTTTTCACCCTGAGCAGGAATATCTCAATATCAAAATCCTTCCGAGTTCATGATTAAGGTTAGGAAAAAAAATTAATCTTTTTATTGCCTACTGAATGAGAAATAGCAATTTTTCATTTTTAATGCCTGTCGGTCAATGCAGGAAAGTGTATTTGTTCTATGGCTGTTTTGTTATCACCAGTCGAAGTAGATCAAGAGCTAAATGCACATAAAGCATGATTTCAAATTCCACCAGCTTATTATTCAAGTTTCATTCTATGCAAATTATTAAATTTACTAGCATAAAATTAGGCTACTCAACCAGGTTTTCATATTTTTTTTTAAGTTGATAATTTTTTTAATGATTTTTTAAAATAATTAAAGGGAAAGGCGTTCACCATTTTTCATGAACATATTAAATCCTTATTGCCTTAGGCATTTAAACATTTGATTCAGGCTGGAATAAAAAATTATGGCTAAACCCAAAAATTGTCTGATTTTATTTAATTCCTACGAAATTAAGAACCCCCCTGTGAAAAATGCTGGCATTTTCTTCGCAATCCAAAGTATTCACTCAAAAACAGTTATCTTAAAATACTATTATCGGTCAATATATTGACCCATAATATTGAATATAGTATACTAACAAATTATCATGGTGATTGCGTAGTATCCGTTAAAAACCGGGCAAAAATGTGGTTAAATTATATACTGGGAGATGTATTTTAATCTGAGGAATCGATTGAGACTAGGTAGAACACTCAGTTTTCCGTTTTTAAAAAGTTATTGACAAAAAACGAATTTTTAGAATCCAACTTTGTCGAAAATCTATTTTTACAGAAAAATGATTTTTCCTACGCTCTAGAGCAGCAAACTACATCCTATCAGATGTATTTTGATGCAAGGAATCCGTTGGAATTTACAGAATTAAAAAATTCGGCCGCGTTCTCGAGATATTTGCATTTTTTAGTTTCCGTTAATCGAAAAAAATGGGCATTTTTTCGATGTTTAAAAATCGATCTTCGAATTTCGATTTATACATTTTCCGGCTAAAAACGGACCAAAATATCGATGAATTATATACTGGGAGATGTATTTTAATCTGAGGAATCGATTGAGACTAGGTAGAACACTCAGTTTTCCGTTTTAAAAAAGTTATTGACAAAAAACGAATTTTTAGAATCCAACTTTGTCGAAAATCTATTTTTACAGAAAAATGATTTTTCCTACGCTCTAGAGCAGCAAACTACATCCTATCAGATGTATTTTGATGCAAGGAATCCGTTGGAATTTACAGAATTAAAAAATTCGGCCGCGTTCTCGAGATATTAGCATTTTTTAGTTTCCGTTAATCGAAAAAAATGGGCATTTTTTCGATGTTTAAAAATCGATCTTCGAATTTCGATTTATAAATTTTCCGGCTAAAAACGGGCCAAAATATCGATGAATTATATACTGGGAGATGTATTTTAATCTGAGGAATCGATTGAGACTAGGTAGAACACTCAATGTTTGTTTTGTATTAAGTGTCGAACAGTCTAACTAAATAACTCTTGTAATATTCATTATAGGTATACTTTATATTGTAATTTTTATGCTTGAATTACGGGCCCTGACTTCTATAAGTGTTAATCGCAGGGTTCAGTTCGTTAACACTTAGATAGGTTCTACTGTACTTTTTTTTACGTCAAGCAAGATTATGTTATTAAACAATAGTGTATCAGATTTATTTACAAATCACTTGGTTATTGTTCTTGAAGCGCATAAATTTTTTTACTTGGTCATTAATGTCTTGTAAGCAGTCTTTTAATTACTTCTGGATTTAAAATATGGAGCTTTGCACTTTTTTATTGACTCTTTTGTCGTAGGTATTATCTGTTCAAAATGTCTTGGATTTCTTGAAGACTTTTACCTTTGGTTTCTGGTAGTAGAATAAAAACAAAGGGAACAGATATGACGCAGAATATTCCAAACATCCAAAAAGTATAATCATTTCCTATTGATTCAACTAAGTCGTTGAAAAAATATGTTATGAAAAATCCTACGATCCAGCAAAAACTAGCGGTCAGTGTTGATGCTAAAGATTTTATGTTTGATGGAAACATTTCTCCCATTATTGCCCATGGTAATGGTCCAAATCCTAAAAAAATATTTGAGTAGATGATAAAGACATTTTTAAATGGAAAAAGAAAACTCCAATAAATAAAACGTGTTGAAATTAAAAGAACTGTGTACTGTACCTATGCAGTAGACAACAATATAAATGATAACTGATAGAATGGGGAGAAATGAAAAGCTCGATGTATCAGTTCCATTACTATCCAAATAAAAGCAAAGGCCTAAAACTCCCTACAAATGAAATAAATTTTATATTATATTGTGCAGTGGTTAATTGAATTAATCTTTCGTACTCACCTGAGCTAAAGCCATAACACTACCCGAAATCAAAAGTAAAATTCTCCTACCCAACAGATCTACTACTAAAGGAGTTACTGCTGATGCTATTAATATTACCACTCCAGTAATAATGGTAGATACATCTGGAGTCAAAGATCCTCCTGCACTTTCGAAAATTTTTTGAGCGTTAAAAAGCACCACGTTGATTCCTAAAAACATTATTTGTAACATTCATTTTTTAAATGGTATTTTTAAAAAAGTGATTTTGGAAATTCACTTACCTGACATTTGTTGAAATCCTACCAAACCTAGAGAAAGAATTAGAGCTTTAGTAGTTCCTTTAGTCGCAAATAAATCCTTAACGGTGCCACTTTGACTTTGAGCATTTTCTACATCAGCCTGAATCATAAATCAAAAACTGAATGTTTTACCATTGATGATTTCAGGTTTTTGTTCTCATGTTACCTGCATAATTTTAAGTTCTTGAGCGACGCCATCGCCTGTTTTTCCCCGCAGCCATTTTAAAGAATTCCTCGCTCCTTCTATGTCATTTTTTCCTAACAAATGGTATGGGGACTCAGGCATAAAGAAAAATAAACCGAAAAATATTACTGGAAGAACGGCTGCTGCAACATTAAACCACATATAGGGAACGTAGGGGCCGATGCAATAATCGAACAATAAGCCAACAGCTATGAATAATTGCATGAGAGACCCAAGAGCACCTCGTACTGAATCCTGGAAAGTAATTTAAAAATTCTCGTTTTCTTTTTTTTTTTTTAGAAAGAACTATATAGTGTTGCTTACATGACCGATTTCTCCGCAGTACATGGGTAGAACAGTAAAGACCATCCCTATTACAAGACCGGAAAGTATTCGAGCGAAAAATACGAGACCCACGGATGTACCAGCTGCTAAACATATGTATGCTATTAAAGCAGGACAGGCAGAAAGCAGCAAAACTTTTTTTCTACCCAATCTATCTGCTAAAAAGCCTGGAAATTCACAGGTATGTTAATTTGTACTTTTATGTAATAACTGCAAATAAATAATATCAAGAGAATACTTACCTGCTAAGAAAGGGCCGCAAGCAGCTGCAAGAGGAGCCAAAGATGATATCCAGTTTTCATCAGTTTTTGTTATCGGTATGGGAGAATCGTCCTCATTTAATTTAGGTATCGTTGGAGAAGTCCAACCAATTACGCAACCCGCTATTATAGCACCTATATTTCCTGTTACAAGAAAGTGGACTTTTATTTAGAGGTTAGAAATAAAAGATAAGTTCAATTTTGAAGTTTGAAAAAGGTTGCAAGCATTTTTATTTTGCCAGTATTTATTGAGATTATACACTTTCTCTTTCCGTGTAAGTTAAATAATAAGATGTCTTTAGTAAATTGCATACAACACTTGACTACGATATAGGCCTAGTGTGTTCTTTTCTCTATGATGGCAGAATAAGTCCATTAATGGATTATATGATAATTTATTTATCGTGTATCGTTTTTCGAGATATAATAATCGTGGAAAAGCCAGAGCAAGCTAATTAAAAGGAAGATACCCCCATCAAAAATATACTGTATTGCGGGTCTTGATGGAAAAATCTGTGAAAGTAAAATTATAAAATTATACAGTATATGTTCAATTCTATGGCACATATTTTTACGCTGTTTCAAATAATCTCTGTCCGTCTGTTTTTTTAAAAACGGTTGCCTTCAAAACTCATCGATATTACCTACCACAAAAGGAAATTTTCATCTTATATCAGGTGATCAAAGATAAGATTGTTTTCCTTTTTTAATAAATTCGTCGAAGCTGAACTATGACCTAGTCTTTTGACGCGATATCTTCTCAATCGGCGCCATGTACTAGTTATAATAAAGTCTTTTCAAAAATCACGTTTAAGCTTGGTTGCAAAGCTCGAAGAAGCGAGAATTCCCGAATATTTAGATTCAGACCTTTTTTGGAGGAATAAGGCGATAGTTATTGATTTTCAATGCATATATTACGCCCCGATTGTGTAATTGCTCAGTTCATGAACTGGTCAGAAAAATCGGCCAGTTCATGAACCGGGCAGACCTCTTGACACGTTCATGAATTGGGCGAAAAATCGGCCGGTTCATGAACGGGGCAGGCCAGTTTTTGCCTAGGTCATGAACTGAACATTTACACAATCGGGGCGTAACACATATAAGCCACAATCAGATATTGAAATGTGAAAACACACGCGAGAGGAAAACTTGCAAATCCAAAAATTATATAGGGGTGCCCTAGCCTTGGTCCCTTCCCCCGAAAGTCTCAGAGCAATCAATCTTGGGTCGTTCTCTGCCCCAGTTTTATCATTTTAAATAAGATTACTTGCCTAAAATTTTATTTAGCTGTTTATCTCTACTACTTTTCGTGAATTTCCGACCAACTTTAACAATACATTTAAGTGTTTGCCTATTTTTGTTCACAATATCTCTTCCACAATTTTAATGATTCCGGTAGTTTTGTGTTCAGGAATCCCGTGATAAGTAAATATAAAGCATAAAACATCAATTTTATTATGGCGTGCCATTCAATAAACTGGTTGTGGCTGGAGCGTACTTAAATCATGAAAAATTATAAGCAAAAAACAAAAAAAATTTTACCTAACACCTGCTTAATGTAGTCGTACCGGTACTTTACAAGGACGAAATTAGCATTGAAAAAGGTTTCAAATTTTGATAGCTTTTTGAGCGTTTGAAAATGTTAAATGCAAACTCACCAGCGAAAGCTGCCAAAAATTGAGGCGTTTTCCTCCCGGGCTCCTCCTTTCCTCCCGAACTTCCCTCTAAAATATAATTCTCTTGATTACCTTCCACATCAGCCATATTGCCGGAGTCGTCGAACCCTTTTCGGTATCCTTGAAAAAATATTTTTATTTTTAGAACGAAGACCAAAGCTGGTGCATCCAATAGCTATTTAAGGAACTTAAAAGAACATAAGACCCCAGACATGACAGATAAGAATTCAAGGCAATTTATTCCTTGACCACACTGGAGCATTGTACGAAATAAACGTGGATGGACATTGGCGAACTTGAAGCCGAAGACTAATATGGCGATAAAGGAAACATTAATATTTAACGACTTGCTGCTGTTGTAAGTATTAACGTCTGAATATCAATTAGAACGAAGAAATTTTAAAAATTTTTTAATACCCTATTTTTGGGCTATTGATGTTAATGAAAGTCAGATAATCGAGATTAAATATAGTTTAAATACAAAACATTTAAATCTTCAGCTTTTACATTTGTTTTGATTTTATTCGATTTCTGATGCAGCCTAAGCTTTCTTTCTTTCGCCACTGTCGATTAAAACTATTTGATGCTACTGAAAAGACCTCATAAATAAACCGTGTCCATCACTTCGTTTCCCTATTACAATTTAAACACTAAAATTATTATTTTTTTAAAAAAATCAAGTTTCATTTTACCTACTATTTTTATTTTTCTAATCGACAGTTTATTAAAGTTTCAAGCTGTTATATTTTTTTTTTTTTTTTTTCAAGATTTCTGGTTTCCTGTGAAACATCTGGCCTCTGCAACTAAGGGGTAAGTGAATCAATAGTTTCTCATATAAATTAAATCTTATCATCATGTAGTTAATTATTTTTGTGACGTAAATGTTTCTGTAAAATATTTTGGTCAGTTTTTTTATCTGCGACAGTTAAGTCAACTGAATGAAAATATAAAGAAATCGGCAGCAATAGCAAGTGTTTTCTAAAACCTGGATTAACAATTAAATAACTGCTCTAAAGCCATAAGTATTTATAAGCTTATTTATCTTTTTGAAAAAAGAAAGTCAGAAATTTTCAAAAACATGCCCGCAGGAGTGCCCATCTTTGTTTATAGCGGCTTGAGTATTTGAAGGACAGGGCACAAATTTTTCTTATTTAAAGGAGATTTTTGTCTCAAGTTAGTACAAGCATATTAAATTAATTCAAAATTTTCAAAATGAATAAAAATCTCTTCGAATTGTTGCAGGAAAAAATGATAAAACTCTCGCTTTTGAATCTGTATTTATTTTACGTATGAGTTTTTTGGCATATTAATTTTCACTGCATTAACCTTGAAATCACAAATAAAAATTTATCTTGGTCCTTAAAACTATTTTTTGTATCATATTAAAATGTCAAAAGATCTTCCCTAAAATCATTTGATAAAGCATTTCGATTAGTTATTCAGATATAAATGACTTTAGATTATAAAATTTAACTGAACCGTACAAGAGTCATCAGATTTATTTTACGTCAAAACCGGCTCATTATTTGTTTTTTTTTTGTGGTTAATTTTAACCCTTTAAAAACCGGATGACAGATTTTCGGCAAGAGTAGTCGATCGAAACTTTCGAGTTTCGAACCCCTAAAAAACACTAATTTAACATTCAGAGTGTGAAACTCCTGCAGTGGTAAAATTTTAAAAATGAATTGAAGAAGTCGTTAACACATATTTAATTTGCTAAGTTGTACAGTACTCTCGTTGAACACATTGTGTTGATCGAATGAATTTATCCGGTTTTTAAAGATGCAGAATGAGCTTTTGTACATTTTTTAATGAATAATTCATTCATTTCGTCACTAAAAACCGTTTCAAGTTGGTTTTTAAGAAAGGAAAAAAAAATACTCACAAGATTAGCTTTAGAAAATGTTATCGTTATCACGGGTAAAAATTCGCGCGAACCTAGAAAGAGCGCGAATTAAACGGTGCTACTTTAATGTGCGAAAAAAATTTTAAATATTTCAAATGACAATCATAATTTTTTTTCTCAAGTCGGATGCCGCAAACTTTGACAAATTATATAATATATATATATAATATGTTTACTTTTATCCTAAGCACATGCACTAATTACGTTTTGAATTATTTATAGGAGTAAACAGTACAAGAGTAGAATACAGACTGATTGAAGTAGCGCGCTAGGTCGGAATCACTTTGTTGATATTTTGTACCGATAAACTTACTCTGCACTATTATCTCGATAGAATAATGCACCACTTTTTATGTGGACTGTATTTTTATTTTTTCCCCGTCACATCTTGTAAGGGGGCGTATGCTGATATGTTAATTCAACGATATCTTAAATCCCACGAACGATCCATCTTCCTCTATCCCAGCTGAAAAATTAAACAGTTAAAAAAGCGGCGAAAAATCCTCGAATTTATAAAATTTTTATCAGTTTTCATTTTTTAAGAGAAATTTAGAAAACTAATTAATACGTTGAAGTAAACAACGCGTAATATTAAAGCTCGAAAAAAAAAAAAACATTTTTGTCGGCGGGCTCGATACTACTGACACATTTTTTTTTTTTTTTTTTTTTTTTTTTTTGGGTTTGATCCAAATTGTCTGAGGACCGGATTAAATAGCCAACGTGGTTCAAATTCATCCTTTAGGGCTAAAAAGTGAAAAATAAAAAACCGCCAAAAAGTTGTATTGCAAGTTTAAAAAATCGATTTGCAAAATTTCTTTCGGGTCGGTTTAAAAATTTGATCTTAGTCAAGGTTACGGTCTTGTAATTAAGTCGTATTTTTAGCCCTCTCTGTTTTCAAACAAATGCATTCTTGCAATTTTGAAAAAAAAATCACAACAGCGACATACTGTATTTATTTAAGAAGGTTTCCATGAAACATTTTTGAAGACTGCTTGCGATAAAGCTCTTGTTACTTAATGCAATAAACGGTTCAAGCTTATTCAAAATGTAATAGACGAAGGGGACGGGAATAATTGTCAATTTAAGAAAACACTTCCAGATTATTTATTTCATGCTGCTGACGTGCATAATTGGGGTAAAAGACACTATTCTGAGAATACAACTATTGTATTTGTTGAGAATCCATGCTCGGATGCTTTTTACGACTATTTATGCCAAATGGGATTCACTATCATGCCCCGAATGACTTTTAAAGTCAAGGTAATCCGAAATCCTTGGCATTCATAACGTAACATAATAACGTTTGGCATATTCTACGAGATATTTTAAATCGTAAACGTTTCGATTTTGTTTGGTTTTTTATTGCGATCGAAGGGGTTAAGTCCATTACAAAAATTATATTGCAGGATTAATTGAATAAATAGATGAATAATCCTGGTGAATCATATTAGATGACACCTGAACACTGTTTAATGTTTATTTTGTTTTTATTCGAAATGATGTATGATATAGTTTGCAAAAGTTTTTCTCTGCAGCAAGAAACTTATTTCTGTTGGCTTTAAGGGCACCACGAAACCCGGGTTGCCGTACTGTACTGGTCAGGTCTCCAGCCCACCCATACTTCTCAACGGACCCGAATCATGAAGACGTTTCTCCCTGCTTTTAGTTAGCGTAAGGGCATTTTTAGAATGTAATATGCGAGTGCCGATACGCCCTACCTCGCTTGTTCAGTGATGACTTAGCTAGCTGACGGCGCATGCACGGATGCATCCTTAGATGCGTTCTCGATGCTCTCTCGGGGATTCGTCAAGGACAGCCCATTAGCGCTCCTTCGAGGATCCCTTGTCGCAAAACCAATGTGACGCGATACTTTTCATGCTCTTACGATCTCAAAAATTTTTAAGCTTTTACATTCTGCTGTAATGATTCCTAAAACTGTTGTACCTCTGATCTAGAACATGGCAAGATAAAAACTCTATAATTGTTATTATTATAGTTTTACTTTAAAAAACAAAAATTTTCGCAGAATCATCAATCAATGTGAATTACTTTATCAGAACAACAGTATTGTTTAAAAGAAAAGGAAATCCCTGTTGGGTTTATAATTATTTTTACAAGCTATTACATTCAATACGATGTAAGTTAATATTGAATTAATGAATTAATTACAAACTTTAGCATTAAGCACTAACCGCAAATAAAAATCTTTGCATTGATTTTTCTATCTTATCTTTCTAGTTCTTAAGCTTTTGAATTTTCGCAATCACGATCAGAGAGATACTTGTTTTCGGTGATCAAATATTGATATTAAAATAAATTTCTCAATTTAAGATTGCGCAATTATTTATTTTTTATTTCATTTTTTGGGGAGAGATTAATAATTCGATCATTTTAACCTTTTAATCTTGCCTTCGAGTCTATTCTCACTTTGCTGTATAATCAGTTGCGGGAAAATTTTCAAAATATGAAAAATCGTTTTATGTTTAATCTGAACCAAAATATTTGAGATATTGTAGAAGGTAATCTTTGTAATTCTTTATGATCAAGAAGGAAAACATTTTTGCGTAAAAGCACTTAATAGTCGTAAAATATCTTATAGAGATTTGATTGCTTTAAAAAGCAAAAGCTCCAAAGATGCAATAAATGTTAATCGAAATTTAAAAATAAACCACTGCTTTGATTTTTAAATCCTTAATTTGAAAGACACATTGTAAATTCTCGTTACCCTAAGAATGGAATAAGAAAAACTGTGAATCAGGTCAAGAGGAGGAAGAGGTGTAACTTTAATTTTTTAATGATTTTCTCTATAGTTTTCTATAATAATTTCTATTAAATATATTCTTTACATTACTTTTACTAATTTTGCCCATTTATAAAATATAAGTTTTACTAAAAGCCAAGAGTATATAATATAGGCTATTCTTTTTATACACGTATATTTACGTAATTATTTAAACTTATTTAAATTATCTTTGGTATGGAAAACTTTTTTGGCCAAAATTTTTGTAAGATTATGAATTTTTTCAGTCTTTATTCAGAAATTCCAACTTTATGGCCACTTTGAATATTTATTTTTATGCTCTGGGCGCAAAAACTGAGATCTTACTTTTAAAAAAATATATTAAAACGTCTAAACAAAATTTTAAGCTCGAGTTTAAAACTATGAGCTTTGACAGTAAAAAATATATCATTTATAATTTAATAAACTAATAAAATAAAGAAATGCAATGAATGGAATATTAAACGATTAAATAATTAACAAAGAAAAGAAGAGGCGGATCGATGCAGAGCAGTGTTATTCTTATCTTAAGCCTCCTTACATATACTTAACACAAAATACATGCAAATAAACATAGAAAAATAAAGAAACATAAAAAAGGAGAATTGTCGGTTTTCAATGCCCGCCTAAAATTTTTTGGATTTCCACGAGAGTTTTCCCTTTTGTTTCAGGCACTCGAAAGAAAACGAAAAGGAAGCCAACGGCCGTTATTCCTCCGAATAACCAGAAAGTTCCTGCTTCTCCTAAACTCCTGTTGAGATCTTCAAAGGTTCTCGTGACGACGAAAACTAACGTCCAGTTAAGAGTTACTGCCAAAGCGCTGGCAATGCCTTTAATGTTAGATGCAAATAATTCGGACATCATCATCCAAGGTAAAGGACCGAAACCCAAGGAAAAGCAAATTATGAACACGTTGACCGATAATAACGGAATCCATCCTATGCTTACAACGGAAGATTCGTCGGCCTTTTTCAAATGGAAGTAAATGCCTGAAAAAGGGATGAAGTAAGTTATAGTTTAACTTCTCAGATTTCAATATCACTTGTAAGGATTTAATGTTTTTACCTAAAACAACTAGACAAACGCACATAACACTCGATGATAGTAACAGTAGAAGTCGTCTTCCTGCTCTGTCGACTAGAAGAGTAGCTCCATAAGTGACGATAACCTAAAAAATTATTTCACATTTAATTTTTTTTCCGTATATTAATTTAAATGTAGAGTGGCAAACCAAAGTCGTAGAGATCCAGAAAGAAGAGAGTCATATCGTGAACTTATAGCTGCTGATTTTGTATTGGCTAATGACTCGTGATTTGAGTACTTTGGCAGATGGGCAAGCTAGGCCATAGAAAATTAGAAGCGATTTTGGTTCGATTTACAGTGAATCGAGTCGATGATTTTCTTCTTTGAGGCTCTTTAAATTGGCCGTGCATGGCTTTAGTTGATAGATTTTTGGCTCGGAACTGTTTTTATATATTGAAGGTGCGAGCACTCGCTTCTGCCAAACGATAAATGTTTAACTTTTGGAATCAAGGGTTTTTTATTTACTCCGTTTTGCCATTAAAAATATTTTACTGAAAGAAATACCTGAACCACGCCGACAATGATCGCGCAAACACTAGAATCTAACGTGCTACCAGCAGCTTCAAAGATACTAGAAGCATAAAATATAACTGCGTTAACGCCGCTTAATTGCTGGAAAATCATCAAACCCAGTGAAATTACTAAAGCGTTGATATTGGCCTTTGATGAGATTAAATCTTTCAAGCCGGCTTTGTTTCTGGCAGCTTCGTCAAGTTCTTCCTGAAAAGAAAGACATGAACAGCATAATTAATACTTTGTTAATTATATTTAATCGTAATTAATATTCAAATCGTTTTTAGGCCAAGTTTGACTTCTTAGGCTGTACGAATGTTTTAAAAAAAACGAATTTCTGTTGAAGCTGAGCAGAGTTTTACGAATTAAAAGAGAAGTTTTTGTTGAGAAGTGGTTGATAAATTTTTTAAGTATTTTTCTGAAAGACATGATTGATATTTAAAGTACCGATGACAGCATCCAATGATAATTATTCTTTTAAACATTTATCTTAAAATTATTTTACCGTAGGTAGAGGATGGATAAATTCAAAAAACATGGAAAAGAAAATTTTTTCGGATGGGATTGCTGAAAATTGAAATAAATGTTACGAAAAGGAAATTTCAATTCATGTAGCGTGCCTGTGGGGATCGATATCTCAAGAAATTATTCTCCGTCATCCTTCAAAAGGTACGTATTCATTTTAGTATTTCTTCTTCGGTTAAAATCATTTCAAAAGTTAAAGTAGAAGTAGAGGTTACAAGGGGCGACATTATTTCTGACCGAATTCACCACCGATATCTTCTAAATATAGGTAAAATTTTAAAAATTCAATACTGATAAATCTCAAAGCAAAACTCTGTTTAGTTTAGAGATAACGTATTTTTAAAAAAATCTGCGATAACTATTTTCAATCAGGAAAAACAACATTTACTTAAAGATTCCATTCCTAAAGTTATATACTGATAAAGATTTTTAAAAATTTTTTTCCCGGACATTTTTACTTATACTTACTTTTATCGCTGTAAATTCCGGTTTAATGTCATAATTTCTTCCTCTAAGCCATTGCAAGACTTTTTCAGCTTCTTGATTTTTCCCTTTTTTTAAGAGATATGTCGGAGTTTCTTTCATGAAGTAAAAAACGATGAGGAAGATGACCGGAATTATGCCAGATAATATTCCCAGCCATCTGAAATCGACCAAAGCACCCAGCACGTACGAATATAAAATCCCGACGGTCAGGAGAAGCTGTAAAATTCAAGAGAAGATAATTATTCGAAAGTCGTAAAAAAATAATTTAATTCCTTCTAATTTTTCGCACATTATGAAATCGCTTAAAGTTAATTTGGTTGTAAAGCGCGAGTTTTCGGCTTTGATCAACTTTATTATCTTATCGTCGATTTCCCAAATTGTGTTTACAACAATCTTTTCCGATTATTATAATACTGCTTGAAGATTAATTAATCGTTTGAGTTTATAGGCGTCGTGTGTTAACGAGGCAGTCGACACACGTACAAAAAATTTAGTCGATCGTAAATGATTGCGCTGATGCGAGGTCATTTTTTATTTATTTATTGTTTAGTCATGATTCATGAATCGGGATGATTGATTTGTCCTGCAATAATTTATTCTGCCACTTGTCACGTCTTTCAAATTTTTAAAAAAATAGAATTAGGTTATCATACATGGAATCGGTGGAAAATTATTGACACAGGTAATCGTTATACAAAAGATAAAACGGAGACAGTCGGCTTCGGCACACAAGATAATAAAAACATTTTACTTACTTGGAAAAAGGATCCGAGAGCTCCTCTCACCGAAGTTTCGGCTATTTCCCCTATGTAAAGCGGTGCTGCTACGCACATACCGCCCGTAGCCATTCCGGCTAATATTCGAGCCGCGTATAAAGCTCCCACAGAATTAGCAGCAATAATTATGATCCAGGACACGATGAATGGCACCGCTAATCCGATGATCGTCCATTTTCTTCCAATTTTTTCGGTTAATATTCTTTAAGAAAACAATTTTTTTTTAAATTTTTGAGGGCTGACAAAAAAAAAATGATATTGCTTTGGTACATTATTTACCCAGTCGGAAAGGCGCCGATAAGAGCTCCGATGGCTAAAAGAGAACCAATCCACATTTTTTCGGATTCGGTCACCGGTTCTTCCAGAACTACCGTGGTATTGCTCGACAGCATTGGGAAAGCTGCGGACGTCCATGACAAAACGCTTCCAGCAGAAAATGCTCCAAGCGTCACTAAATCATTAAAATAATATTATAGAAAAAGGGAAAAAATTTGAAACGCGTGTTTTCTTTTTAATGTAATTCCTGCAGCCCCTCCGTATGAGAATTTGAGCATATGATGCCTTTTTCAAGCTTGAAAATAGGCATTAATTTTTCAGTTTAAAGAAGTCGGAGAAAAAATTTTAAAAAATGGAAATGATACCTTGTAACAATTATTTATAGGTACTTTAAAGAGTAAAATTTAGGGTTGCACGAAGAATCTTGTTATGAATCGCTCCATTTTACTTAAAAATTTTTAAGTTGACTTTGTCTCCACTTTAAGGCAGTTCCCGAATGAGAAAAATATTTTTTTGAAACATAGAGAGGCCTTCTTGCAATCAAACAGGGGGAGGCAACTCTTATGATGTCATCCGAAAATTTTTTTCCCACGTTTAGCTTATAGACGAGATAGGAATTTCCTGTTGTCATCCAGAACCAAATTTTTAGCAAGACTTACTGCTCTCCGTAGGTTTATATGCTCTGTGCAATCAAATTTTTCGATTTTCTTTAAAAATCTTTTTTATATTTGGATTATTTTCAATAATTATTAGTTCGGTTAAAATTCAAGTTCAGCTATTTGTGAAAAAAAGGTAGGAATCTTCCAATAAAGTCATAGATTTCGAGCTAAATAACCTTTCTCAAAGTCAAATTACCTAACCACGAGAACAAACAAGTTGCAAATTGAACTTTTCATGGAAATGAAAATTTATTTTTTGAAATCAGCATGTTACGCTTATTACAGATTATTTTGATTTTTTAAAAAAAAATAATTGTTAATTAAAAATGTTCACGATTTTACACGTTTGTCTTGAGAACAGTTTGCACGTGGTTAAAAAAGAATTCGTTACACTTACCTGCCAAAGCTGATATATATTGTTTAATTTTCTTTCCTTCTTGATGCTCCGCATTTTCCGAAATTTTAAGCGGGATAGCTGCTCCCTTGCCGTCTTCCTCCATCTTTTACAATTTTGTTTTTCCTTTTAATTTGTCTGGAGTCACGTGTCATCTACTCATCTGGTTGATGATTGACTACGATTTCACACTCGGATCGATATGATACCTGTTCGCAAATGAAAACGCATTTGCTTTAATTAATTCAGTGATGTTATTTTTAGCCGAGTGATTTTCCACGCTATCATTCAATAAAGCAAAATAAAAAAATTTAGTGTATTTCAATCAGAATTATGTATCGATAATCATTGCACCAATAAAAAAAATTGAATTTGAAAAATTTGAAAATTTGCACTTTTAAAAATTTTGGATTGAAAAAAAATGGTAAAAATGGATTTATTGCCGATATTCACCTAATTACAAAAAAATTTTGTTGCCACTTGTGTAAGCCGACGTTTGATTTAACACTAAAGAGATTTAACGTGCAAGAATAACTGAAGAGCAACTGATAATTGAAAATGATAATGATTACTGAAAACGAAAAGGGCATAGACCCACACGTCCTCTTGCATACGATATTCTTAACTTTTTTCTCTTTCTTTCAGCACAAACCTTTTTCTCTAAATTTTTTGATTTTCTCTATAAGTTTAATTTTTAACTTTTTCGTCACTAGCAACAACAAAAAATGATATTATAGGAAATTCACTCTTTTAAAGCAGTTCAAGTTCATATTTTTAAAAAAAACAGTTTAAACTTTACTCTGCGCAAACATTCTAATTTCGATTTCCGATTAAAATAACGTCATAGTCCTTTTAATTAATTAAATTAAAAATTTAATATTTTGTCCCCTCTGTCCAGACGAAACTTTCGTTTAAAAGGTTATTTTTAATCTAGACAAAGTATAAGGCTACTTTCTGTATGATCAAGATTAGTTCTCTGTTGCTTACGTAAAAAATTCGAACGCGATCGTTAAAAATTTTATGCTTTCCCATTCACCTTGAACTCTTTATTTTTAATGATATATTTGGTGACATTATGTTTTTCGTTTGGGACTACAAACAAGACATTAAATTTGATCTGAAGCTTTCGATTTGCTGAGCAAAAGCTTTTCAACAGACCCGTAAAATAATTGAAACTGTAACGCCTTTAGACATTCGAAACTGATCTGAAAAGAATCACTTTTGATGTTTACATTGGTTACATTAAATGGTTTCTAAGAAAACCAAAGCTGCAATAAAGTAGCATTGTATTTCATGGCTCTGGACTTAACCTCCAGTGACCACTTATGCACTTCTATCCCACTATTCCAGAGTTGTATTTAGCAAAAATGAGTTTTAGAGTGAACAAAATTTGAGCCCTGACTTATTAATTTTTTATAAATTTTCAAACCAGGAAATAATTTCAATTTTTAAGCGTAAATGCGTCTTTCTGGGCTGCAGGGTCTTGCGCCTTACGAGTAATTCAATCCTGCCGCAGATAGCCAGGACGGGCTGATCGGGAAAAAATGTTAAAATCAAAAGAGTTGAATTATATAACCTCTGTATGACTTTTTATTGATAACATGAATGACTTTTACAAATAAGAATTCCAACTATGAAGTAAATAATAAAATGATAAAGATTAGTAGCGACATAGTTATGATTTCAGGTAACTTTGAAACGTTGGTACTAAATATCGCAGAGCCCGAACTCCTTTAAAAATTTATCCTAATTATAATAAATCAATTTTTAATGAAAAATAAATTATTAGTGAATAAAGTATTTAAACTATTTCTTAATTTATTAGTTCGATTTAAATGAATCAAATGGCAAGTATCGAAGTATGCATGTTGCTCTTCGTCCTTGCATACATCATTCCCAATGACATTCGATTTTTTTAAAGAAAATGTTTTAATCAATTGAAAGAAGAAGGAAGTCTGATCAAAAATGTATTTAAATTTACATCTTCGACTTTGACTTTGTGCTTTTTATTTGAAAAATAAATAATAATTATAAAATTTTGATTGTAGTAAAGGTCAAAGTTTATCGTATAGTGAATGCTCATTCGCATTGTTATCATGCAAGATAAAATCTTTTGCCCTTAAATATATCAAAAAATGGTCAAATAAGATTATTTTAACCACAGCAAATTAAATTTAGCCATCAATGGAATTTAAAGCAATAGCAGTTTGATCCTATATGGTTCGCAGTCTTACTCAGGATGCTCTATCAAGCACAAAAGCGGAAAATAAATTTTTTCCTCGAACACCCCTACAAAACTGTTCATCTTTTATTTTGACTTGAATGTATTTTGCACCTCTTACAAAAATAACTGTAATAAGTACCCGGAGACGCTCACTATGTAAGTGCTCTGTGGTTTTTTAGCTCCTTTTCGTAGATTAAAGAGACTAATTAGACAAAAACGATACACTATTAATTCATATAATTTAAAAATAAAAAATTCTTTACAATGTAAGAGCAGAAGCATTAAAATAAATTAGACATATTTGCCAAGGTAACTAGAAACTTTGTTGCATGATTCAGAAAAGTTTCCTCGTTATCTAATTTTGCCCTTTACCATTTGTTTTATCCTACTCAGTAAAAATCCCTTTTTTCCTTTTTTTCTTAATAAAAGGTGCCATAAAACTCCGGTCAATCAGATATTGGATTACTAATTGAACGACACGAGTTTTCGTTTTAGGGGTATTAAAGATATCTTTATTATCGAAAGAATAAATGTCAACGATATGATTGACAGTTATGTAAGGAATTCAAGAATAATTGTGGGGATTGCTAGTAGCTGGTGCGACAACCTGATGGATGGTCAATTATAAAAATAATAGCTAACTAACCAGCGCCGTGAAAAGGTCATTAACCGTTACCCTTAAATTATTTAAAAGTGGTAAAACTAAAAAAATTATGACAAGTAAAATCCAACTGCCAGTTTTTTATGACGCATCATTACGTTTAAGATATGAAAATAAAATATTTCATTTGTAAAATATTTTAAACAAAACTTACTTTAGTTTTGATGATTTATGTTTTATGTTTTCCTGCGAATCATTTTTATACTCAAAAAATAAAATATTCACTTAATTTACAGCACTGTATTTTGGGGGAAAATTTTAACCAGGTGAAATGGCAGCCATTCTCACGTTGTAACATTTTTCGGTACATGGAACTTCCAAAACTTTGAGTCGTTAGTTTCGTACGCAGCTGCATTGAAATCTTCTTACAGCTCGTATTGTATAACATCGCAAATGATAAAGAGCGACTCGAGCTTTCGCATTTAATGGGAAGCCGGCATCTACTTATGATTCTCACCTCGTCGGGCTTTATCGATTTTAAAGTTGTATTAGAGAAAGTTTCTGATTGTCGCTGACGGTTGAAAGTAAGCAAAGGGAAGAAGACTGGAAAGTTTCCGACTATTTCGTTGTCATGGCACATGGAGAAATTTTATTGCAGAATTTAAAATAACTGAGTTTGCGCAAAATTATTTTTATAAGAATTTTTTTTTTTTTTTGATGGGACGGATTTTAGGAAACAAAAGAAAATACGATTAGAATTTATTTTTTTAATTCAGGCATGGTTTATATCTAATTCAAGTACTATTGATTATAGTCTGGCTCCGAGAAGCACTTAAAAATGTGCTATCTCGAGTGACGGCAGCATCCTTACACTTGAATGTGTAAATTATGTCAGAGTGAAGTCTTGTTTCCAAAGTGCGAGGAAATTTAATACGCCAGCCTCTAAATTAAAAACTTCTGGAGCAACATTATATCTTGTAAAATTCGAGGCAATCAATTTTTTTCGGTCGCGAGCTTTTATCAAACTGTACTTGCACCACTGCGTGCTATATTTTCTCTTGAGATTTCTTGCAGCTTTCTCTTTAACATAACAAAAGATATTTCGATTTATAATCAGGAAAAATAAAAAGTAGATTCAGAACTTTATTTTAAAACTAAATTCTCTGCAATACTAAAATGAACGATTCGACAAAATAGGAAATGATATCAAAATATCTAAAATTAATAGATAAGGACTTTTTGAATTAAAATTAAAAAATGTTAAATTTAAATAAGCATAAGTTGTAAAATGAAAGTAATTCAATTTCAAGATTCTAATTGTCTGCCACAAATTAGATGTTCTTTTAGTTACGTTAATGGTTAATGATTAATGATTGTTTACTATTATCGTTTTCCATAATTAAAAATTATATTTAAGGTTCTGGAATTTAATTTAATAGACTTCTAACTAAAATTATTTTGAAAAGAAGGCAAGAAAAAAGATTTAAATCTGACAATAGAATTGAATACTAAATTACTCTTTGAAACTAAAACACTGTTAAGTATTCTAAGAACTAAAGAAAACATGTACTGTTAAAATTACGTAAAACGCTGTGAATTAAAAAATTAAAAAAATATCATTTTTATCTTGATCTTTTACATCTGGAGATCAAACCTCGTTCGCTTTGAAAACTCTCCCGTTTTCTAGCAGATTTCTTTTTGGAAAAAACCAACTTAAAATAGTAAATCTTCTACTATTTTCCGCCATTATTCTGTTTATAGATAATGGCAGAAAACCTGTTTTATCAAACGTCTATTTTACAATTGAAAGAATAAAAAAACTTATCACAATGATATTTTGAACCGCTCGGCTCGTAATCGTTTTTTTTCTTCGACACTAGCACTTGTAACAGTTATTTTTTCCCCTGGCTTAGAAGCGCTCGAATTTTCAACTGTTCCAAATCTTTCCTCTCGCTTTTTCTTCCTTTCTTCAATCTCCGCCTAAAATATTTAATATAAATTTAAATTTTGTGAAAAAAATTTTTTTTCCCAAGTGTTATTTTACTTTATTACCTTTTCCAAAATACTTCCAGGAAGGGTTGTTCCAAATCGCTCTGCCCTTTTTTTTAATACATCAACATTTGTATTAACAAGGCCTCCTACTTTGCTACCTGCTGTTGGTAAACCAAACCTTGCAGCTCTAGCCTCTTTTTTGGCTTCATTTGACATGGAAACACCAAATTTAGCTGCTCGCTTTTCTAGTCTCTGAAAATTGATATGAAAAATATATTTAATGCTGCAATGTACTTCATTTAAATGAGATCATTTCATAAAATGTACTTCATTTAAATAAAATCATTTCATACCTCTTTCTCACTTAATCCTCCCACTTTTATAACATTTGGTTTTCCACTTGTCTCTGTGTTTGTCTCAGTTTCCTCTCCTTTATTTTCTTTTCCTTCAATTTTGCTTGCATCTTTTTCAACAACAACTAAATTCCTATTTAGAGTAATTTTCTTTGCTTGTTTGTTAGCAGTTCCATTACTACTGCTAGGAGCTGACCTTTTTAAACCAATTGGTAGAGGCTTTTCCTTTTCTTCCTCTTTTTCTGGGCTTTCAAGTTTTGACAATTCTGCATCTTCCAATGGTTCCTCGTCCTGTTAAGAAAGCGAATCATTTAAATTCATATATATTCTTATTCACAAGTAACAAATCTGATTCTTACTGTCAGAACGTCTTCATCAAGGATGTCATCATGATCTGTGGCAGCATCATCCAAGAGGGCAGCATCTCCTTCTCCTATAGCCAATTGCAATCTTTCAATCAATTCATTTTTTTTACCTTCTGAATTGAGTCCGCGTGCTTTCAACTCTTTCCTCAAATCTGCAACCTATGAAATTAATGCAACAATATGATTTTGTGGTGTTAAAATCTTGCTTGTGCTTTACAAAAATGTTATTTATGCATTGTTAGCAAAGCTACTGAGCTTTTAGAGACGTTGTTTACAAAAACGAATAAAACTTTTTAAAATGAAAACTAGGAATGCCCAAGGTCTTACCTTCCATTTGGAATATTCCAATTCTTTATCAGTTAGAGAGAATGACATTTTTTATCAAAAGATATTATTACGATCATAAAAACGAAAAAGTCAACAAATTTTATTTTTCCTGAACTCGCACACCGGCAGCAATTATTACCATCGACATTGATAAAAAACTGGAGCGAATCTTCTCAAAAATTTCCTCCATATTGAACTTATACGGCGGATAATAGAGGGCGCTTCGATCGTTAAAAAGTAAAAGTTGGAAGTCTATGGACTATAATTTTATTTATTTTTACTTAATTCGCGCGGTGTCCGGTGTACGAATGGTGGAGTGGATATTTTGATAAATATTTTTTAGTATTTTTGTTGATTTGATCTAGCATTGCTCGTTTCATCGGTGAAAATCAATTAAGTTAGAATCAAGCAAGTTAAAATGTTTCATTATTTTTACGATTATACTAGTTGCATGATTGTAGCAGAATTCGTAAGAGGTTATGTTCGGCTACTAATAAACCATCTTTTATTACAAACTTGATTAGATATCAAGCTTTAAAGACAATGAAAGGATAGAAGGGATCACAAATGAAGAGCTTCTGTTTTAAGACTTATTTTTCACTTTTTTGCTCTAATTTTATTTTATGGTTGTACAACTGCACCTTTACTAAAAATTGTACTCTGTTTGTGAGCTAGACTTATTATTGCACCACATTGTCAAAATACATGTTCTTGAAACTTGTTGATTACACATGTAGTCATAAAGTTGCTATAGTTTTGGGCAATGATTTCCTTAATTCATGGCAAAGTAATGTTATACTTGAAATTTTATTCAATATTACATTTTTTTTGGTAGAGTTAAATGCATTAATTGCTAATTTCTGTTTCAGCCCACAATAAAGCTACAAAAATTATTAAGTTGAAAAATTTTTTTGCAGAGTATCTTGTATGGTGAAATGGCTTGCTTAGAGAAAGTAGAAATTCAAGGTATTCGCAGCTTTGGTCCAGATAAGGAAGATAAGCAAAAGATAACTTTTCAAAAACCTTTGACTTTAATTCTTGGTGAAAATGGCTGTGGTAAATCTACCATCATAGAGTGTCTGAAGTATGTTACCACTCATAAAGAACCAAGTGGAAAAGGCACTTTCATACATGATCCAAGTCTAACTAATAGAGCATGTGTAAGTATTGACAGTCATTGTTGCAGATAAAAAACTAAGCATCCTAAATTTTTTGTAAATGATGGTTTTTTTACAGGTAAAAGGTCTTGTGAAGTTGCGGATGTATGACATTAAAGGAGATCTAATTGACCTTTGTAAAAATGTTCAATCTACCAGAACAAAAAAGACTATAAGCACTAAAATAATTGACAATGTTATTTCTCGATATGATAAAGAAACAAAGAAGGTAATTTAGTTGTCGAGTAATTAAAAATTTTGTTGTCCTGTTTATTTTTGGTAATGTTTTTAATTTTTCTTGGCTTTTATTTTCACATTTAAAATAAAATTGCCTTTATTTTTATTTCAGATGGAAAGCATTAGTAATAAGTGTGCGGACTTCAATTATGAAATGACAAGATTCTTTGGTGTGTCTAAAGCAGTTTTAGAAAATGTTATATTTTGCACTCAAGAAGATTCCCACTGGTAATTTTTTTTCCATTTTATTCGACTTAACTTTGAAAATTTTGCATTGATACTTTATAATAATTTTTTAGGCCTTTAGAAACAGATCAAAAATTGAAGGAAAAATTTGATCAATTATTTGATTCAGATAAATATAACAGATGCGTTAATAAGGTGCGTGAAAAGAGAAAAAAGGTCAAAGACGATTTAAAGTTATTGGAAAATGACATGAAATATTTGAAAGAAAACAAAGCTGGAGCAGCTAACAAAAGAAGGAGACTTCAAATGACTAAAGACCAGGAGGAACAATGCAAAATACAAATTAAAAAATTCGAGGATGATTTAAAGCCGATTGAAAATAAGTTACGAGATGTTGCGGCTGCTGAAATGGATCTTGGAAAAAATCAAAGGATGAAAGGTGAAAACCAAAATTTTTGCTACTCCTGAATTGTTTATTCCGTTAATAATTATAACTCGCATTGGCTATAATTTTAATTTCTAAGGAGTTGATTTATAATGAATCTTGCCATATCTTAATGCCACATTTCACGAGGCTAGCGAAGTCGCTCATCTACATTTATCGTATCTGTAAGCTACTCTCCAGCAATTCTTTATGAACAAGTTAAATATCGGGAACGTAGGAAATTCATTGGCTTTGTGAAATACGAACTTTTGATAATTGTGAAAGGAAAAATGAGACAATTTGTTTCTTAACGGTTTTATATCATTTACTTTTAGAGAGAAAGAATGACGAATTAGAGGGCATTGAAACTTACAAGAGGGAGTTAAGAAAGAGGATCGTTGTAGAATTTAAAGGGAGTGATGAAGAATTAAAATATCAAATCAATAGCTTTGTTAAAGATTTAGAGCGAAGAGAAAACGAAATTGGCAGTATTGACGATGAAATTCGCAAGTATGAAAGACAGGAAGAAAAACTGCAAAAGGATATAAATTTTGAAACGAAGCAATCTGGGGAGCTTAACAAAGAAGAAGAAATAATTAAAAAAGATATTGCTGAAAGGAATCGGCTTTTGAATAAATTTGCTTCGGAACTCGATATGAACTGTAAGGAATATGTAAAAGAGAAAAGGTGCTGACTGCAAATAGTTTTCTGGTTGTTAATTGTGATTTTTGTTTCATAGTAACAGGATTTTCATTGTCATCAGAAGACGATGTTAGAGCCTTATTTAATCAAATTAAAAGGAAAATAAAAGAAAAAGATGAAGAACTTTCTGAACTTCAAAAAAATAATGACAGGGAAGATCAAGACTTTCAAAATAAAATCGATAAGCTGAGAGAAGATGCCACAAAATTTGATATTGATGTGAACAATAAAGAGAAAAGTATTAGAAACAGCCAACAGGAAATTAAAAAATTACAATCAGATATTAAGGAGGTATTCAAGTTAAACTTTTATTCGGCTAAATTATTTATTCTTTTATTTTATTTGAAGAAAAGATAAATTTTTTCCTCTAAAACAGTTTATTCATTATTTAGAAGTGATAACTTTTTATCTATTCATAGTTTAATTTCTATTTTCTAGCTGGACCAATCAGCTTCAAAGTTAGCTCGACTTGAAGCTCGATTATCTAGCACTAATAAAAGTCTTGAAGAGTTGCAAAGTTCGTTTAATGTTGATACCGCTAAAAAGGAATTGAAAGACTTAGTTAGCGAAAGAAATAGTTTAGAAAATCGTTCTTCCGAATTAGATGATGAAATAAGTATTCTGCAAAAGCAAGCAACCGTTACCGCCGAAATAGAGGTTAAGGCAGCGGCCAAAAGTAGTAAGGATCGAGATTTTAAAAGGTAATATATAAAGATTAATTTTATTTTAATATTATTTTCAAATGTTTATTAAGAATTTTCGCTTCTGTAGACTTATGAATAAACATGAAGAAACAATTACAAATTTGTTGGGGTTTGTGCCTCAAACCGATTTTAAAATGGCAATTCAAAATCATGTGACGAATTTGCGCCGACGAGTTAAAGAATTAACCACCAGTCAAACTAGTAAAGAAAAAGAGCTTACCGAGCTTGAAACTAATAGGAAACATTTAAAAGAACAGCTGGACAGAAAAAATGAAACGTTGAGAAAGAACGAAGAAGAAATTTATAACGAATGCGATAGTGGCGATTTTGATAATACATTAAAGGAAACTGAGGAGGCTTTAGCTCAATTAAGGGATTTGAAGGGAATCCTTTCATCATCTCAGTTTATGTTTAATAAGTAAATACCATTTGTTGATTTATTTATTTTTAATCAATATTCGCTTCAGCTAGTGGGAAATCTTGATTGAACCTTTTACTTTGATTAAAGTGATTGTTTTTATTCGACCGATTTTTTCTTAAATAGATACATTCTTGCGTTAAAGAAGGAAAAGCCATGCTGTCCTCTTTGTCATCGAGATTTCGACCGAGAAAACGATGTTCAAGATCTAATAGACGAGTTAACTTTAAAACTGGAAGAAGTCCCAGATCAGATGAGGGAAAACAACACAACTTTGGAAGAAAAGGAATCAAAAATAACTAAATTGATGATGCTTAGGCCGAAATATGATCGCATATCAGTTTTGAGGAATGATGAAATTCCTGCTTTGCGTTCTGATTTAGAAAGAATTGAAGCTAATTTAAAAAAGATTCGGAAAGAATTAGAAGACTTAGGCAAGCAGATATCGGCTATTCAAAAGGACGAAAATACTTGCACTTCTATTCAGGTAAAAATTAATTGTTACTTACTTATTAAATATCATCATGAAAACGTTTTACCTAAAATATTTTGCTTTAAAGGGAGATATGGCATTATTGGATCAGTCTTCTTCAGACATAAAAAAATGTGAACAAGAAATAGAAAAATTGGAAAAGCAATTGGGGGGCGATAAATCGTCAAAAGGAAGTCTTCAGGGAAAAGTTGACGAACAAAATGCCCTTCGTAAAAATTTAAAATCAGCTCGGGATAAAATTGATCAACTTCAGACCAAGCTTAATCAACATAATGAAGAACTGCATACTTTGCAGGCTACAAAAAATAGCCTTATGGAAGAAATGAGCCAAGTATGTTTTATAAAATTTGGATTTTTTTGTATTAAATTATTTTTGAAAAATATGGTTATAAGTCGCTTGCCCAGAATAATTTTGTGCTAACTGCACTTGTCAGGTTGACACCCGTTGTTCTTAAGATAAACATAGTGAATCCATGTCAACCTGACAAGTGCACTTAGCACAAAATTATTCTGGACAAGCGAAGTATAATAGTAATCTAGAACTAGATTTCGTCTAATTATACTTTTAAATGCATATTTCAACATATTAGGCATGGAATTGAAACTTCTGAAAAATATTTTTTGTAGATCCATGGTGGTGTTGGCCAAAGGAATCAACTTGAAAGTCGTTTGGAAGGCCTTATTGCGTCAGAAGAATTTGAAAAGGACGAATTGAAAGAACTAAAAATTAAATTAGAATCTGCCAGAAAATCCTTGAACGAAGTCTTAGCTCAGAGAAGGACAGCTAAGGCTAACAATACTGAAAAAGTTAACAAAATGAGGACAATTGTAAGGAAGATTTTTCTGCTCTAGTATTTCTAGTTTAATTCGCATGATTTTTTAATTGTTTGTTTTTTATAGGTAAATAACTTGCAAATGCAATGCGGCGATATAGAATCGTTCCAGCGTCGTATCAAAGCGTTTGAAGAAAAAAACATTCCGAAAAAACTAGAGGCTGTAAGAAAAGCGATTGAAAATCTTCAGAGGGAAATGAACGATGTAAGAATGAAGAAGACGGAAGCTAACAAGAGTAAAGAAGAAATCAAAAGCGACTTACAAAATCAAAAAGCGAAGGAATTAGAATTGGAGGATAATCTGAAATTCAGGGAGAAATGTAAGCAAGCTGAAAAATGTAAGAAAGAAATCGCAGAGCTGGAGGAAAAATTCGGAACTTTGAATTTTGATGCTGTTTTGAAAGAAAAACGCAGATTGAGAGCCGAGGAAGAAAAAATTAATCAGCAGGTATGTAAAAGCGATCGGTCTAATGGTCGAATTATGCTTACAATATTTATCGTAAAATTACATTTTATTTTATTTTATTTTATTTTATTGTTTTGCAGAGAGCACAAATCCAAGGTCGACTTGTAGAATTGGCTAATCAAATTGGAACATTAGAAGAGGAACTGCAATCAGACACTTACAAAACTGCAGATGAAAAGTTTAACAAAGTTTTCGTTCAGTCTGAAGTAATTTTATTTAAAATTATTCTTTCCTTTGAATTTTTACAGCTTACCTAATTTTTTATTTTTTATTTTTAGTTACTAAAAGCAATTGATATTGATTTAGAACGATATGCAACTGCTATGGAATGGGCCACCATGACTTACCATAGAAAACAAATGGAAAGAGTAAACGCCTTTGCTAGAGAATACTGGCGAAAAATATATCAAGGAAACGATATCGATTACATTGAAATTAAGACTGACGATATTGAACAAACTGAAAAGAGGAGAAACTACAATTATAGACTAGTACAAGTGAAAAATGACGTACAGCTAGATATGAGGAACCGTTGTTCAGCTGGGCAGAAAGTAAAAATGATAGCACTCTTATATTTTTTGTTAAAGCATAAAATAAATTAAAAATAATATTCTTGTTTTTTCAGATGTTGGCGTCGTTAATAATTCGAATGGCCTTAGCTGAAACTTTTAGCAGTAACTGCGGAATATTAACGCTCGATGAACCAACAACTAATTTGGATAGAAAAAACATAAGAAATTTAGCAAGAACATTAAATGAAGTTTTAATTGCTAAACAATCAGCTGGGTATAATAATTTTCAGTTGATTGTAATTACTCACGATGAAGAATTTGTGAAAGAATTGATGGAGGTAGATGCAATTAGCAGTTTTATAAGGATTCAGAGAACTCTTAGGTAAGCAAAATCTGAAATCAAAATACAGTACTTCGTTGCAAAAGCCGAGAGGAAATCAACTGCAACAATAAGTCATAAAGGGAAAAGATAAACGCAGTTAATTCACATTTGTGGTTATAATTTTGGAAAAAATTTTTGTTCCAGTGGCAAATCTCTAGCAAAAGAAGAAACTATCGGCATGGAAGCATTAGCTTTTAACCAGGCCAATAGGAACAATAATGCGGATCAATATGACGATGGTTATGATTAACATTTCAGCTTTCATTGCATTTAATTCAGTATTTTTCATTCTGTTCCTTTCAATTTTCGTTAAATTTCAAAAGAATTTTATGATTTTCTATCATAAATAATTACTGTATGATTACATGATAAATTGTTATTTTTTTTAATAAATAAAATTAGTATGAGAAAAAAGTTTTGAGAATTCATGTTTTATTTACATATTTATAGCCAGTCAAGCAGTCAGGAAATTACCAAGATTTTTTTTTAAGATTTGGAGGCTTAAGGTTTTATATTTCTTCCAAAACTGAGTTCCGAAAGAGGTATATATGGTTTAGAATTTTGAAAATTTGGAGTGGGTGGGAGTGGGCCGAGGGCTAACAATGATGCAGTGTAACCAACCGCCCAATGTCGGCAATGTCATTTTAATTTGGAATTGGCGACACTGGAGAGACTAAACATTCCAATTTTCATAGTCTTCGGTCTTCACTGTAGAGATTACATAATTCATTCTATTCTTGTAAGTAGAAAAAAGATTTGCCAGTAGATAAGAATAAGTTAATGTTCTGAAAGCAAACGGACTTCAACCATTTAAATTTATTCTTACGTCTGAGATAAGATTTGTGAATATTTAATTTTATAGGTTATGTTTTCAGTTGTATTGAAAAAAAAGCAAAATTGTTTTTTGAATTTATCACTACCTCTTGTTATAAAGGCGTAAAATGTTTATAGCATTTGGAGAAAACCATGTAGTCATTAATTTAAGATTTGTTTGATAAATAGAAATCCCTAAATTTTTGAAATAAGTTCATTACTTTCATTTTCTTTAACAGATTAACCAGTAACCATGAATGTTGAAGAATTATCGATGATAGGCCCAACTGTAGATCTTGAAACGGTTGACTCTATTCATAAGAAAAGATTATTGGCTTTCATCAATCATTTTGTAATCAGTACATCTTCGTTTCTCAACAAACTTTCAAAATCATGTGAGCAAAGGTTCATGACTCTAGAAAATAAAATTCAAAAATTGGAAGCATCAGTAATTATATTAGAAAGTAAATTAAATTCTGTACCAGGATTGGATAGTCAAAATAAGATAGAAATAGTAGAAAATATTTCTCCTGATAAGGAAACATGTGAATTAGAAGAGAAAATGGAAGTAGAAGAAAAAACCAGTATAAAAACTGATGCAACTGATACAACAGCTGCCAAACCGACTTTAGACCCTGAACATATGAAATATCTAAAAATGTTGCAATTTGGAGTACCTGAACCAGCAGTCAGACTAAAAATGACTCAGGAAGGTGTAGATCCATCACTACATGATGAAATTCTAAATTACAAATGAGTTAAATTGGTGTGTATTATTTTCTTTTTGCATTGATTTTCTATTTTCTTGTCCGTGCTAATTTCAAAAATGCAATTTTGCTTGAACTATTTTGCCAAAATTTTTATTTTACATGTTGTTTCAGGATTCAATGTCTTAAACCAGTTTAATTAAATTAAGAAAATGTAAGTTTTAGAGGCAAATATTTTCTTAAAGCTTAGCTTGTTTCATTTTGTAATGACAAAATTATAATTTTTAAAAAAAATTAGATGAATTTTGTAGTATTGTTACTTTAACACTATCAATATTATGCTTATCTCCGATCTCTGCTGAGAGAGAACCCCTGCACAGTATTAGTGATGTCTTTGGTTGAATGTGCTATTATTCTAGTTTTTTGTTTTGTGAGTCTGAAGTTTTTTAATAACTTTAAATACTTTCCCTTTTACAATTTAAAAAAACAGTTTTATTATTTTTTTTAAAATTTGATTTTAGGTCTATGATCAGGACTAGAACCATACCAAGGACTGTCAAATACTTATTGTGTCAATTTCAATCAACTGGAATAAAAAAGAAAATGCCACCGTCAAAATTATCTGAAGATGAAAGAGAAACGCTTTTAAAGCCCTTACTTGCGTCTGGTTGGTCGCTGGTCGGAAACCGAGATGCTATTTACAGGGAATATGTATTCAAAGATTTCAACGAAGCGTTTGGATTCATGACCCGCATCGCTCTAAAAGCCGACAAAATGGATCATCATCCTGAATGGTTCAATGTTTACAATAAAGTGCAAATAACTTTGGCTTCTCACGATGTCGCAGGTTTAAGTCAACGGGATATTAAATTGGCCAACTTTATCAACGACGCTGCTAAATTTATTGTTTAATCGCCTTAATCCCGGTCATGGAAAGTTTAAGTAAATTGATGGACCAAGCTTTGCGATACTAGAAAATAGTTTTCTCCTGTCGGTGCTATTTGTACACTTTGTTCCATATTTAGATTTACCCAATAAACAGTAAACAGTATATACGCAATAACATCCTGCTTATTTATTTACATTTCCTTGAACCTATACAATTTTTGGCAAGACTTGATTTTAGTTCCAAAAATATTTACTCTGAGCATAGTGTTTGTCTTCAACTGCATTAAAAACACGTCCTGAACACAACCAGCTTATCAAAACGTGACGTGTTTTGTGGTCCTGAAAAGGGCCGTTTCTATTTGAACAAAGTGACTTAAGGTTTCTTTTCGGTCTTCTTCGGTAACAAGTTTAGCTTGGATGTTGAACAAAACACCACCTTGGGCAATGGTCACTCCCGAGAGAAGTTTGTTCAATTCTTCGTCGTTTCTACGATTTGAGAAAATATTTTAAACCTTCACATTAAGTTGATACTGTCCCCACATGAAGTCGAGGCAGAAATTTAAAGATGAACCCTAACTTCAGTTTCATATGAAAAATGCCTTAAAAAATCTGATTTAAGCAACGAGATCACTTTAACGTTTGTAATTTGTGGCCCTGAAAAGGGCCGATTTTTAATTTTGATGATCTTTCAGTTTAACCTCCGAATCCGTAGAGGGTACGTCCTTGACGTTTCAACGCATAGACGACATCCATGGCAGTTACGGTTTTCCTTTTAGCGTGCTCGGTGTAAGTAACAGCATCCCTAATTACGTTTTCCAAGAAAACCTTCAATACACCTCGGGTTTCTTCGTAAATCAATCCGGAAATACGTTTTACTCCACCACGACGAGCAAGACGACGAATGGCGGGCTTCGTGATGCCCTGGATGTTATCTCGAAGAACTTTACGATGACGTTTGGCGCCTCCTTTTCCAAGACCTTTACCTCCTTTGCCTCTTCCGGTCATTTTGAATGTAAGAAAATTAAATCCGATTTAAACGGAAGAAAAGAAACGAATAATGTCGATGAGCAGCTGTTACACGTATTTATAGTCTCACTCGACCCTTGTACAAGCGAGAGCCAATGAGAATTCACTTTGCGACTATACAACCAATCACAGTGGAGCAGCGTTTACGTGTGGTTATAAATATAAGAACTTGTTTCCAACGGTCATCATCATTTTTCGTTTGATTCTCAATCAAATTGAATCTGTTATCGGATATGGCACGTACGAAGCAAACAGCTAGGAAATCTACCGGTGGTAAAGCCCCGAGGAAACAGCTCGCTACGAAGGCAGCTAGGAAAAGCGCTCCAGCTACCGGTGGTGTGAAAAAGCCTCATCGTTACAGGCCCGGAACTGTCGCTCTTCGAGAAATCCGTCGTTATCAGAAGTCGACTGAATTGTTGATCAGGAAATTGCCATTTCAACGGCTAGTCAGGGAAATAGCTCAGGACTTCAAGACCGATCTTCGTTTCCAGAGCTCAGCTGTCATGGCCCTTCAGGAAGCCAGCGAAGCTTATTTGGTCGGTTTATTTGAAGATACTAACTTGTGCGCTATCCATGCCAAGCGAGTTACAATTATGCCAAAGGACATTCAATTGGCGAGAAGGATCCGAGGAGAAAGAGCCTAAGCTTAATAAACAACTTTAATTTCGAAATCGGCCCTTTTCAGGGCCACAAAATTTAGAACCGTTATATATGAAGCCTGCTTTTACGTTGTCTCGGACTATACCATATAATTAAAACATCTGATTTCGTTTTTAATTTCAAAATTCTTTTCGTGTTTATAACAAATGAGACTAGCCTAGCAGATCGATTCTAAAATTTAAAGATTGGCAGAATGGAAATCAAGGGGGATAGCTAATTCTAATCAAAAAGAGTTAAGACATATAACTCAATTTTTTTTTCTACATTCATATAGTAAAAAGTCCAATTTGAATCGCATTTTTTGCGAAAAACTGGTGGCACTTTCCTATTTTATTTGTTTTCAAGACAATAAATTGATCTTTTAATTTTTTTCTTATTGAATGGCCTTAACTAATCTCCATTTCGTACGCTGGTTTTCCACGATCATAAAATTCTTGGAATTATGTGACCATAGAACCAAATTCTTCCGGGGCATACCATCCCGGATTCAGTCGTGTCCCACTTCTCGAAATTTAAGGAGAATCAATTTTCACAGATTAAAAAATTCGAAGATATTAATTTTTTGGCAGAAATCGTTTATTCGTGAAAAAAAATTAAAGAAAACATCATCTTTGATTTTTATATATACAGTAAAGAGACAGTATAGCACTTCAGTATAACGGTGTTTTTTTTCTTTCGATCATACTCATTATTCAACTTTCCTTATTAATCAATAACAATAACAGCAAGTTATAATAATCAAAGACCTTAATCAATAGACCAAACACTCCCGTGCTTAACGCTGAAGCCAAAACATATCAACTGAGTATCTGGAATTCCGTTCAGTTAGCACAGTATTTGTCAAAGGTTCATTTGTTCCTTTGTCAGAAATGATTCTTTACTGAACGGAAATCTAGCACTCGATTTGTTTTGGCTTCAAGACCTCCGTAAGATCGTTTGGTCTATTATTAGGGTCTTTGATAATAATAAAAAAATGCCAAATGTTTATTTTAAACAACCATGCTATGCTATCATTAAACGTGAAAAGTTGGTGGCCCTGAAAAGGGCCGTTTTGGATCCTCTAAATAAATAAATTCATTTATTTAGAGCTTGTGTATTTGGTTACAGCTTTGGTTCCTTCAGAGACAGCGTGCTTCGCTAATTCACCGGGTAAGAGAAGACGAACAGCTGTTTGAATTTCCCGACTTGTAATCGTCGACCTCTTGTTGTAGTGAGCGAGACGAGAAGATTCGGCAGCGATTCTCTCGAAAATATCGTTGACGAAACTGTTCATGATGCTCATAGCTTTGCTCGAAATTCCGGTGTCAGGATGGACCTGCTTTAAAACCTTGTAGATGTAGATTGCATAACTTTCCTTCCTCCTCCTCTTGTGCTTCTTATCCCCCTTAGAAATGTTCTTTTGAGCCTTCCCCGCTTTCTTTCCGGCTGCTTTACCACTTGTCTTAGGCGGCATGTCGAACTCGAAATAATATCCACGCTCGGAGAAAAAATACCAATGATGTAAAAGGGAAAACAAAGTTTTGTTTATATATAACGTAAGTTACTGAGCCATCCGCCAATCACAGAGCACGAACCGGTTTCGAACGCTCTTATTGGCGGATGGCTCAGTAACGCTTGTGGGGTATATATTAAAATAATTCGGTCTCGCTCTCATTCTATCTCTATCTTGACGAACGTTTCGCATTAACAGTTGGATTAAAAATGTCAGGACGTGGTAAAGGCGGAAAAGTTAAGGGAAAGGCAAAGTCCCGTTCAAGCAGAGCCGGTCTTCAATTTCCAGTAGGCAGAATCCATCGTCTTCTACGTAAAGGAAATTATGCCGAACGAGTCGGTGCCGGAGCTCCAGTCTACTTGGCCGCTGTAATGGAGTATTTAGCCGCCGAAGTTTTGGAATTGGCAGGGAATGCTGCACGAGACAACAAGAAGACTAGAATCATTCCTCGTCACTTGCAATTGGCCATCAGGAACGACGAAGAGTTGAACAAACTTCTTTCGGGAGTGACGATTGCTCAAGGTGGTGTCTTGCCCAACATTCAAGCTGTATTGTTACCCAAGAAAACCGAGAAGAAACCTTAAGTTCCGTCAAGTTAAAAATTTATTCAAACGGCCCTTTTCAGGGCCATCATTTTTTCACGTTTTTGGACCAGTGCTTTTTAAATGTTAAGGCGTACTCCTAAATTTAATAATGGAAGTATAGATGGCCTGGATCTACTTAAAAAATTAAAGTAGAGGTGGCGAACAACAGTTGAACAAAAGGCAAAGTAGCAGCTTTCACTTTTAAACGGACTTAGATTTGATATTTATGTGGTGATCTTGTAAGGGTTAAGATTTCCCTAAACACTTATTGAGGACAATGGACTTTATGTAACCTTTAGCACTTTCTTTGTGATAAGGTGACCATATGCACTGCTTTGTGCAGGACAGTCCTGCTTTTTAAAAATGATCCCTTTTTTAAAAATTGGGCAGAAAAAATGCAATTACAATATTCTTTTTTTATGTAAATCGACTCTTTTGAAGTAAATCTGATTCTACAGCATTTTTCCAGGCTCCATAATTCTTCAATTTCGGTTTCTGGGGTCAAAGTCACCCCAACTTTTATTCGGGTCAAATTTTCTTCAGAATTGTCAAAATAAGAAAATCGGCTCTGAAACATTATTTTATTGAATAAAAATTTTAAAAAATCCCCTAATTAACTTTGTCAGTTTGGGCAAATAAGTAGGAGGGGGGGGGGAAGGGGTAGTTTCTCCGTTAATTAAACCAGGATGTCCTGCTTTTCGATTTCCAAAATATGGTCACGTTATTTAGGAAGGATTTGATTTTTAATTATATATACATATTTTTAGTTTCCATAAAAAAGAAATGGTGTAAACAAATTATTAAATGCAAATCTGATCCAAGAACGTGTAAAATCTTTGTGGCCCTGAAAAGGGCCGATTTCGAAATTAAAGTTGTTTATTAAGCTTAGGCTCTTTCTCCTCGGATCCTTCTCGCCAATTGAATGTCCTTTGGCATAATTGTAACTCGCTTGGCATGGATAGCGCACAAGTTAGTATCTTCAAATAAACCGACCAAATAAGCTTCGCTGGCTTCCTGAAGGGCCATGACAGCTGAGCTCTGGAAACGAAGATCGGTCTTGAAGTCCTGAGCTATTTCCCTGACTAGCCGTTGAAATGGCAATTTCCTGATCAACAATTCAGTCGACTTCTGATAACGACGGATTTCTCGAAGAGCGACAGTTCCGGGCCTGTAACGATGAGGCTTTTTCACACCACCGGTAGCTGGAGCGCTTTTCCTAGCTGCCTTCGTAGCGAGCTGTTTCCTCGGGGCTTTACCACCGGTAGATTTCCTAGCTGTTTGCTTCGTACGTGCCATATCCGATAACAGATTCAATTTGATTGAGAATCAAACGAAAAATGATGATGACCGTTGGAAACAAGTTCTTATATTTATAACCACACGTAAACGCTGCTCCACTGTGATTGGTTGTATAGTCGCAAAGTGAATTCTCATTGGCTCTCGCTTGTACAAGGGTCGAGTGAGACTATAAATACGTGTAACAGCTGCTCATCGACATTATTCGTTTCTTTTCTTCCGTTTAAATCGGATTTAATTTTCTTACATTCAAAATGACCGGAAGAGGCAAAGGAGGTAAAGGTCTTGGAAAAGGAGGCGCCAAACGTCATCGTAAAGTTCTTCGAGATAACATCCAGGGCATCACGAAGCCCGCCATTCGTCGTCTTGCTCGTCGTGGTGGAGTAAAACGTATTTCCGGATTGATTTACGAAGAAACCCGAGGTGTATTGAAGGTTTTCTTGGAAAACGTAATTAGGGATGCTGTTACTTACACCGAGCACGCTAAAAGGAAAACCGTAACTGCCATGGATGTCGTCTATGCGTTGAAACGTCAAGGACGTACCCTCTACGGATTCGGAGGTTAAACTGAAAGATCATCAAAATTAAAAATCGGCCCTTTTCAGGGCCACAAAATCTGAACGTTGTAAGAGCTTTTGCTATCCACATGCCCAGCTATTCCTGATAATATATCTCATGTCTGCATATACAGTATAATGGTCTAGTCAGTCTCGAGTTGTAAGAGCTTACGTTACGTTGCGTCCCATAGGCTAAGTATTACACGTAACGTAACAAGCTCTTACAACTCGAGACTGTCACAGCCTTAAAGCCCGTGACAGTCTCGTCACGTAAGGCCTTAGTTACGTTACGCACCCATAAGCTAAGCATTGCACGTACCGTAACGTAAGGCCTTACGTGACGAGACTGTCAGGGGCTTAAGACTTGAAGGATTACATTTATTCTTCAATGATATAACCTATTATTTTTAACTTAATATTAAATGACACACACCTAATGAACACTTTATGAAGTCATCTCACTCCACACTTAATTTTTTTTTTCTCATTCTCATACCTTAAGGTTATTACATACGAAGGAAGGAAACGTTGAAGTTTGGATGTGCAATGCTTACCATCCTTGTGTACTATTAAAAAATAAGCCTATGGACTCATTCTCGACTCGTAACACTTAACAGTACCAACTTTAGCTTATACTCATGTCTTAGGTGTAAAGATACTAGCAATTTTTACAGGATCAACCGACAATCTATGCACAATAATTTTTTTTCCCCCTTTTTAAAAATTACTTGTTGCCAACGTCTTTTGAGGCTAAAAAGGAGGGTGTTTTTTACAAGAATTAGCATTTACTTTAGTCCGAGTGCAACATTGAAGCTTATAATTTTTTTGATTACCGAAGAATGATCATCTGCATCTGCTTGAGGAAAAGAAGTAAGGCTACTTATTCACCTATTTCTCTCCCCAGGAAAACTTGTGAAGTTATCACAGAGCAAACTATACCACTAGTACGTGAAGAAATGTGGCCCTGAAAAGGGCCGTTTGAATAAGTTTTTAACTTGACGGAACTTAAGGTTTCTTCTCGGTTTTCTTGGGTAACAATACAGCTTGAATGTTGGGCAAGACACCACCTTGAGCAATCGTCACTCCCGAAAGAAGTTTGTTCAACTCTTCGTCGTTCCTGATGGCCAATTGCAAGTGACGAGGAATGATTCTAGTCTTCTTGTTGTCTCGTGCAGCATTCCCTGCCAATTCCAAAACTTCGGCAGCTAAATACTCCATTACAGCGGCCAAGTAGACTGGAGCTCCGGCACCGACTCGTTCGGCATAATTTCCTTTACGTAGAAGACGATGGATTCTGCCTACTGGAAATTGAAGACCGGCTCTGCTTGAACGGGACTTTGCCTTTCCCTTAACTTTTCCGCCTTTACCACGTCCTGACATTTTTAATCCAACTGTTAATGCGAAACGTTCGTCAAGATAGAGATAGAATGAGAGCGAGACCGAATTATTTTAATATATACCCCACAAGCGTTACTGAGCCATCCGCCAATAAGAGCGTTCGAAACCGGTTCGTGCTCTGTGATTGGCGGATGGCTCAGTAACTTACGTTATATATAAACAAAACTTGGTTTTCCCTTTTACATCATTGGTATTTTTTCTCCGAGCGTGGATATTATTTCGAGTTCGACATGCCGCCTAAGACAAGTGGTAAAGCAGCCGGAAAGAAAGCGGGGAAGGCTCAAAAGAACATTTCTAAGGGGGATAAGAAGCACAAGAGGAGGAGGAAGGAAAGTTATGCAATCTACATCTACAAGGTTTTAAAGCAGGTCCATCCTGACACCGGAATTTCGAGCAAAGCTATGAGCATCATGAACAGTTTCGTCAACGATATTTTCGAGAGAATCGCTGCCGAATCTTCTCGTCTCGCTCACTACAACAAGAGGTCGACGATTACAAGTCGGGAAATTCAAACAGCTGTTCGACTTCTCTTACCCGGTGAATTAGCGAAGCACGCTGTCTCTGAAGGAACCAAAGCTGTAACCAAATACACAAGCTCTAAATAAATGAATTTATTTATTTAGAGGATCCAAAACGGCCCTTTTCAGGGCCACCAATTTTTCACGTTTAGTGGAGTACAGTTGCATTTTCAAGTTCCATGATTTTGATACTACGAATCTACTAATTTTTTTTAAAAATTAAACAATTCGGGAATTTAAAAATTTATACATTTGACTTAAGACATTATTCCGTTATTGAATTTAATTTTAATACTGTTGCCAACGCCAACAGCAGCAAAGGAACAAACTTGAACAAAACAATTTTATGTCTTGTGTAGTCGTCTGCAGCGAATGTTTCGTCTGCTTATGCATGGCAAATAAGTAAACAAACCGGCGGAACAATGGTATTTTACGAGGTTAGATGCTTAAATCGGGTAATTTTAGGTGTTAGACCTAGTTCTACTTTTCAGTCTTCAAAAATTTTAATTAACGGTAAAGAATATCCAACAGATTCATTTACAAATGTTACGGATAAAATTTTATCACTGTTAAACCGAAAACTATATTTGCAACAAAGTCACCCTTTATGTTTAATAAAAGAGAATATCGTTAATTTTTTTTATAAAAATTTCAAGGGTAGAACTGGAAATGCAATTTTTTCAGTTATAGACAATTTAGATCCTGTTGTGACTACAATTCAGAATTTCGATTCGTTACTGATCCCTAAAGATCATGTATCTCGAAATAAAAGTGATTGTTATTATTTGAATAACAACCTGCTACTTAGATCTCATATGACTGCTCATCAATTTGAGCTTATAAAATCAGGTCTGGATAATTTCTTAATGGTAGGAGATGTTTATAGGCGAGATGCTATAGATTGCACACATTATCCAGTATTTCATCAACTGGATGCAGTGAAACTGTTTTCACCGCAAGAGGTGAGTAGTTTCAAATAAAAAAATTGCTTCGAAGGGATGAAGACGGGTATATGCTCAAAAGCATTTAGTCTTAAAATCCAAATCTTCTTAATTTTAAATGCAACTTAAGTCTTGCTTATAATGACAGAAAAAGAAAATTTAAAAAAAATTATAATGTTTGTAGCTTTTTTTACATGAAGATGATGGTCAGTCAAAATTAGAAATCATAGCAAAGGATGTGAACAATCAAACAAGGTCAAAGGCAAAACAAGAAGTTTACACATCAAAAGCAAATGAACTGGTAGAAAGAAGTTTAAAAAAAACTTTAGAAGATCTATCGAAAGAATTATTTGGGAAAGACATCAAATTTAAATGGGTAGATGCTTATTTTCCATTTACTCATCCCTCTTATGAGCTAGAAATATGGCTGAATGGAGAATGGACAGAAGTTTTAGGATGTGGTATTATCAAGCATAAAATCTTAGAAAAGGGTAAGTTGTTCAATTTCAGTTTTTCTGTACCCAATGTAATTTTTATAAAGAAGTTCTTGCTTTTCATTATTTAGCTGGTTGTGGAGATCGAATTGCTTGGGCTTTTGGTCTTGGCCTAGAAAGATTAGCAATGATTCTTTATCAAATTCCAGACATCCGATTATTCTGGTCAACAGACTTGGCTTTTGTCAACCAATTTAAAGGGAAAACATATAATGATAAAATAATTTTCAAAGAGATTAGTAAACATCCTCCTTGTATTAATGATATAAGTTTTTGGGTGCCAGAAAATTATTCTAGCAATGATTTTTATGATGTAGCAAGAGGTATTGGTGGTGATACTGTAGAGCAAATACAACTTTTTGATGTTTTTAAACACTCTAAAACAGGAAAAGTCTCTCATGCTTATAGAATATTTTACAGGGATATGTCAAAGACTCTTACACAGTCAGAAGTTAATGCTATTCATGAAAGAATTAGAAATGAAGCCTCCAAGACACTAAATGTGGTACTCAGATAATTTGAATGATATGATTTATTGCACGACTCGTGTGCTACGGAAATTTGAACTTTAATCCTGTTCAAGTTTTTTAAAACAAAGTTTTGCTCGAGTGGAAGCTAATGAGGAGTGATTCAATTCAACTTCAAAACTAAAAAAATCTTCATGAGTGTGTTTAATATTTGAGATAGTTTATTGTTAGATGACTACAATCCAGGAACTGAAATAAACCGAGTGCGTGTACTTGAATGCAAAAAACACAAATAAGGTTTTCTTGAAAAAGGTTTATTGGAGTTGATCCAATTTGATTTAATTTAAAACAGAAAGATCTTTGCGTATGCCTTTTTTGTCTCTACTATCGAAAATATCACTTTTCTAAAAGTTAGGACAGAATGTATTTTTTTCAAAACTAAGAGATGTCACGAAAGGCTCTTGATTGTTTGAAGATTAGGGAAGAAAATAGGTTTTGAATATGTAATAAGTAAAAAATAGACAGAAATTATATTAATTTTTTTAATAATGAATTAATTTATTCCTTTTTTTTTTCCTTTTTATTCTCAATTTCATTGTTGGCAGGCATAAAAATATTAAATTACGTAAACGACTCGAATTTTTGCATTAGAAAGTAAATGCTTTTTTTTCCTGACAACACTGAAATGAAAAAACAAAAACATTTCTCCCCTTGTTACATTAGTTCATTTGGTTAGTTCCATTTTTTTTTAAATTTCTTATATATTTATTTTTAACAAAATCTAGCAGGAAAAAAAATTCCATCGTTCATTCATGCCTTCAATAAAATGAATGAACAAGAAAATTTTTCTTCATTAAAGTACAGTATTGGAAAAAATTGCGCTTATAAATTATTGCCAAAAAGTTCAACTTAAAAAATACATAAAAAGAACATAATATTGTATTAACAAAAGAAAAGTAAGTATCGATGACGACAATGTCGGTGCGCAAGTAAATAAAACCATAAAAGTGCTGTACAGTTTACATCACGAAAAAGAAAAAATAAAACGCAGCATGATTTTTCTCTAAAAATTTCATCTTAAGTTTTTGTCGGTAGCAGTACATTCTGTCACGATTTATAAAAGGAGAAAAAATGTACATTCGAAATTGTTAAACACTAAACAAAAAAATATGGAATGAAAATTTGGGTCTTTTTTATACAGACGATTTTTTTAGGATAACGAAACATCGAGATTGAATAAGGGCAAAATAATTTATCACATCCCTCTCCGTTTGAAAAAATTGCACTGATTTTGATAACTACTCTAAAATATTGAGCCGAGTGAAGAAACAACGATCACAACCTGGTCGAAATTTAGGGAGACGGCATATAAAAAAATCGTCAAAAAAATTCAGCCTTCGGAAAATTTTTGGACGAAAATCTTTGTTTTTAATGTTTCCAAACAAATATTTACAAAAAGAGGGAAACAATTCTGCTCTTTTTATTTTTCTTTCATTCTTTAAAAAATAAATTAATTTGAAATTGGTTAATTCCTACTTAAAACTAAAATTAGCAGTTTTATATTTACTCTAAAAACAGTATTTCGCTTTTTTCCTTCTTTTTTTAAATTTTCACCTTTACAAAACGTTTGTCTTTACATAAAATCTTTCAATAAATCTTTACAGAACTTACAAAAAAATAACACGCAAACACGAAATATTTATAACACGAGTAATTGAAAAAAAAAATGAGCTTAGGAGCCCCGATAAAAGACTAAACACATAATACTGTAATACTTTTCTCTTTAAAAAAAATTATCGGCGAAAAAATTGGGAAAAAATATTTTATAAAAACAAAAATACTGTTTTCAAAATCATCGATAAGTTACTCATTCATTATTATTATTATTATTATTACAAAATCAGTTATTACATTATATCATCGTCATCCTCAAAATATTAAATTAATATTAAGATTATTATTATTATTTTTTTTTTTTTTTTTGATTTAAGACAAAGAAGTATGTTATATACTACTTTTTTAACAAAATTCATCGTTTAAAAATGGTTTATTGTATTTTGGCAAGAAGAAAAACGGGATTTTATAATATTGGCACTTACAGAACGGTAGGCGCTCCTCTAAACAAAATACGTTATTGTAGCTAATCACAGTTATCTTGTAAATTCGGTGATTTTAAGTCAGAAAAAATTGCGTTTAAAAACATCGCCGAGAGAAAAAAATTCACAAAAATATGAAGTAAATAATAATTATTACAATAAGGCAAAAGGCAGTAAAAAAAGAATATTGTTTCCGACTTTACTTCGGAAAAAAGAAAACTCAATATGCGATTTCATAAATTACTTAAATTATAATCTGAACGGAGCTCTTTGATCGGTCGGGGTCGGAGCCTTCGATCCTTTTCTAGAGCTTGAGGCACTAGTCGATATATCGCTAGCTCCCGATGCTTTCCTTTGGAGTTTTGAGCCAGCGCTTGACATTCCAGGGGGGATCGGTGTCGTACTGCCGGAAGCAGATGGCGTCCTTGCCCTAAATTCGTTAAATAAAAAATTTTTGTTAATTTTTTTAAATTTAAAATTAAACCTCAAATGATTGATATTATTAACAGTTAGATTACTTATAGATTTATGAAAAAATGTTTTCGAAATTGCTGTTTTTTTAAAAGTTATTAGAAATCCTCAAATTGGGCTGGACATTATTTTTATTAATAAAATCTACTTTACTGTATTGTGCTATAAATGAAAAAGACAGTCAGAAAGAAGAAATTTAATCCAACGTCCTTTTTCTCACCTGATTGGATGAGTCCGAATGAGGACGGGAATATTGGACGTTGATATTGTCCTAACAGAATTATAGCTGCATTCCAAAAAATTAAAAAGAAAAATTGAGTTAGCAGAAGAAAGTTAAATTGATTACATACTCCATGCGGATTCGGACACCAACACCATTACGTTCATTATTCACATTAATCATGCACTTAGTTTATTTCCGCATAATCCAACGATTTCGACTTTTCTGATTCTTCCTCGTGGTAAACGTTATCGATCGTTCGAATTGAATGATCGTACGAATGTCTTCTTTTAGCTTCTCCCTGCTTCTTATCTGCGTGCAAACTGAGAGGTCTCCCTGACTTTGAATCGGGAGAAACTTGTTTGGACTGAGGCGGTTTCTTACGAAGACTAGTCTCCGAAATTTTTCTTCCTAAAGGTATCGGAATTTTCGTACTTTCATCGAACGTTTTCCCGTATTCTTTACCCGTGAAACCGAAAGGATTTGGTTGAAAAAGCGGCGCGCTATGAGTTTTTGTCAATTTCTTCTCAAACTCGTAATGAGGAACGCCAGGCATTACCGGAGATTTTCGAACGGGCACTATTCCTGGAGCCGAATTTTTCAAGTCGTTTAAATCCACCATAAAACTTTTCGGTCCTTCAGGCGTTCTTACTGTCATCAATTTTTTCTGCGGTGCTCGGCTTTTTTTTTTTAGTTTTGTTATCATGCAACAACAACCATGCACCCATGCGAAAAAAGATAATTAAAAATTAGTGCTAAATAACTTCATAATAGATCGATAAGTTTTAAAAGATCAGTTCAAAGTTAATTTTAAAATTCAAATCATTAGGGAGTTAAAAGTATCGCCAGCGTAATAAGCCGTTAAAATATTATTGAAATTAATCCTACAAAGTTAAAGCTCAAAATCACTTAATTGAATTTTTTTTAAAAAAATGAACAAATTTAGTAAATATATTGTGCTGGGACAATAATTTTAATAATTAAAAAGTGGGTTATTTCGTGAAATCTCAAAATTAATCTTCGGTGAGGAAAGGCAGACACAAAATTCATTTACTAGAGTCAAAATAATGGTCATATTGTGGAGGTCAAATCAAGATTGCCAATTATTTTAAAAAAAAATATTAAAAAACTGCAACATTCGGTCATTATAAACATATACGGAAAAACTAACAAGAAAGATTTACAAGGTGAAAACATACAACTTTTACTTAAAACATGAATTCAAACGCTATAAGAGATTATTTACCCTGACGAGGTCTGAGACTGATCAACGGGTAGACCCGTAAAAATCGGTATCCGAGAACGTATGCTTGTAAAATAAAATAATAAGAAATCAAAGTCTTGGCCAATTTTGAAAATAATTTATCGGGATGATTTTTAAAAATAATTAGGAGATTTATTTATTTATTTATTTAACTTCATTAGTAAATACTGACCTGGAGCCACCGGCAGGGCTGATTGCTCCTGTCGGCGTCCTCGGTCTAGAGCCTCCGGCACTTCCGTTTGGAACATTTAATCGACTTCTGGTTGACGATGTCGAATTTCTCGGAAGAGTCGAACTGCAAATAAATCTCACGTTCAGAAAAATTTGATGGAAATGATTTGGCTCGTTGCCAAGTCCGAATATTACCTTCTAGGTATCCTGCTAGGCGTTCCGTCATCTGTAGAATCTAACGAAAGATTAGAACCGTGCCTAGAAGGAGGTTTGCTGCCAGTTCTGCTCGCTGGTCTGCTATTATTTCTCGACCCCGGCAAACTTCCGCCTAAAAAAAAATTAAATTTTTCTGAAATTTCCTAAAAGAATAAAAACAAAACGATTGTAAAATGAAGCTAACCTGGAGTTAGACTAGATCTATAAGACGACGTAGTTTTTCTATAACCCGGAGTTTGTCTTATGAATGAACCTTCGTTATCGCTGAGGGAATCTGGTGTTGACCTTTCCCCAGAAAACGAGGATCTTCCCGTACTTTTGGTACTTCCCATCGGAACACTTTTTATGCTTCTTTCTCGGACCTATAGATTTTAAAAAGAGATCGTTCAATTCTTAAAATAATTAAAAAAATAATAAAATAAACTAAAATTCAACAACTCTTGAAAATTCCTCATTTTAAATAAAGAGATCGTTACCCAATGATGCTGTTGTGGCGTGCACGTCCTAGTCCTTCCTGAATTAACCTTGAGAGGATAAGCGATGGGAACAGATTGCTGAGCCCTTACGCTTTCAATGATCGGCATTAGATGGCTCATAAACTCCTCGGCTAAACACAATACACTGTCAGACTGGTTGCTTACTTCAAACCAAATCCGACAGCGCATTCTTTTTGGTGCCCTTATCCTTTTTCTTTATCATATTTAACAGATCCTAATATATTTTCATTTTCTTACGAACCTAACACGGGTTACATTCACGTTTGGATATTAGTCACTCGAACGCTCACAAAATTAATCAAGCCTACAAAAATAGTTTAACTAACCGTATCTAAGGGGGAAAGCCTGGAAAAATAAAACCAAAATCAAAAAGAAAAGAATATAATAGGACTAACCTTGGTTATAGGTCCAGCAGAGCCGGAGGTAATACTTGTCGAACGCGAACCCGTCGAGGTCTTGGGTTTGAATGCTGACATGCTCTGACTTACACCATCGGCTAAGATGAATTGCTCCCGGAGTTCGATATTGGTGCGTCCCTTAGCTAACATGACACAGACACAAGCCATGTTGAAATCCGTGCGGTAGATTTACGGTTTTGAGCAGTTAGTGGGGGAAAAAAGTTTGGTTAGTTAGAATAAACAAGGACAAGTATAATACAAATAGGTAAAGGTAGTTGGGAAAGGTAAAAAAAAAAAAAAAAGAAAAAAGAATAAGCAAATATCCAAAAAGAAAAAAAAACTATGCAAACAGCGCCAAACAATGGAATTTTTTTAAGGATTAGACGATTTTCGTAGAAAAAGCAGAAATGTAAACCAGCAAAAACTTCTTACGTATTCTACCCGTAAAGAAAATTTTTGATTTGCTATGATTTTTTTTTTATTTTTATTCGTTTAGAATTTCGAATTGTTTTACAATTAAATCTCAGATTTTGAAAAAACTAATAAACAATGAGAGCGAAACGAATTATGCGAGATGATTGAAAAATTAACTTAAGGTTTATAGTAAGAACTTGTGTTCAACTTCAAAAATCTTCTGATACCTATCCGTTTAAAAGAGTCAAATATTCATTTTGACAAAAGTGCATTCAGTATATCCAGTTCCTAACCTTTTAACTTTCTCAAAAAGGTTTCAACGAATAAGGTATTTTTGTGTTATTATTAGATCCCGAAATTTTAAAGACACTTGGAACGTAAATTTAAAGTTAAGTTCAAGGCAAAAAATATACTGAAGTAATGCATTGCATTTTGATACGAAAGAACAATGACCTTTCCAGAATTTTAAAAGTACAGTATAAATAATTTTAGAATGAAAAAGGCGCAAACCGATTTCAAGTCGCATAATATATGCCTTATTGGGAATTTTTGCCACTGGTATTCACGTGTAGGGCGGATTTTAATTTTTACGGGGCGACTAAACTATGTCCGCATGAAAATTTTTTTTTACAAATGCTTTACAAAAAGAAAAATTATTTTCCACTCTTACTGATTTAATCGTTCGGGTAGTTCTCGTCTAATCCTTATTAGGTAATAATCTTAAGATCTGTATAATTGTATCATTCTAAATAAAACAAATAACAATTGGCAAATCTTAAGAAGTGAATAAGGCATCCAAAACAAAAAATAATAACCAAGTGTAAAAAATAAAAAACAAAAAGTTAGCGAAGTGTAAATTAGCAAACATCCAAATTATCGTACAACATCGATCTGCGCCGTGTTGCCTATAAAACAAGCATTGCTTTGTTCCCCAGGTTTTCCTACAGGAAAACAAAGTAACGTAATAAAATAAAGAATAAAAAAAATAGAGTAAAATCCAGACAGAACACCAAAATACCAGCAATTAAAAATACAGCTACTAAATCTGCAATAAAAAAGTGAATCCAGTAAGAATAGATTGCTAATACTGAAAAATATCTCTACCAACATAAATTAAAAAAGCAATCTACACTTTAAAAAATAAAACAACACGGTAAACAATCCATCATAAAAAAGTGCATTCAAAATCTGTGTAAAATCACAAGCGGATGGCGTGCATTAGTGAGTAAATGATTCATGAATCGGATTCAGTTAATTATTTACGATAAGGAAAGGGAATTTGCTAAAAAAATTCCTGGATGTTTTCGAAGTAGTAAAACAAGGTAAATTTCATTCAGAAAAAAATTTGAAAATAGAGCTTGCCTTTCTCGATGATGCCATAAACACACCAAGGATCGTGATCCTCGGGCCTATCGGGATCAGGTACGGGCAATAATTCGACTACCAATTTCAAAATCAGCAAATTTTTCAAAAAATATGAAAAAAATTACATAAAATGCACAAAGAAAAAAAACAAAAATAATAAAAAAAATTGATAAAATTTTGTTTTAAAAAAGTTACCGTAATGTTCCATTCATGATTATGTAATAAGCAGCACAGGATTAAAGTGAAATAAAAAGCATTTTGTTAGTTCACATCGTCTAAGTTAGTTACTTTATTCAAGCAGTTTTTCAGAGTCATTTTCACATGCTTGATTAGATTATTTTTTCATTTTGAGTTGAAGCATGTTAAAAAAACAATGTTGGTAAAGAATGCGATTTATTTTCTACAAATCTACTATGTGATTTCAACTTCCAAATTATTTACAAAAGTTTACATTTCGTAAAAAAAATAAAGGACCCCTTCGAATAAAACAAAAATCAAAACAAAAAAAAACCAAACTATTTTGCAAAAAAAAGCATTGGCCTTAAAAACCGTCACAGGGCCAATACAAGGAAACTTTTGCTGAATTTGTTTTAAATTTTTTTAAAAAAAAGGGTTAAAAAAACTCAAAAAAAGTTAAGTAATTATTCAACAAAAAAATTGGTAACAAAACGCAGACAGTCGATTAAATAATGATAACACTAACAGTCATCCTTTACTTAAAACAAAATCTAATATACTCACGGTTTGGGTGGCTCAACACGGATCATCCGTGGAGAAAGGTAATTTGACTAACACAAAAAAACTTGCCCTGTGATTTTTGAATTATATTGCGCAAAATAGTTTGGAGAAAAAAATGAAAAAATGTTAAAAAAAAAATAATGAATGACAACAAGTTAACGTGAAATCAACCCAAGTCAAAAAAAAAAAAAGGTGAAAAACAAAAAATGAAAAAAATTAACCGCGGTTAAATGTATGATTTTATAAAAGGCACCAAAAGAACACCCTGTCGATTTGTTTAATTATATAAACTAGCTGTAAGTTAACTTTTAAATGTATTAGAATCATTAATCACTATTTTCCGCCAAAACATTAAGATCAAAAGAAACTTTGATTGCAAAAAATTAGTTTCCTAATGATGTGCATGTTTTTTTTTAAAATTACGAGGCATTACTTTGTTAAAACCGCTTGATTCAACATGTTAATTGCCTCCGGTGAAAATTAATGTGATTGTTTAATTTATTGATTTCGTTATATGTAACTACCATTACCCGATTTATTAAATTCGAATTAGTCTAATTAGTTACGATCGGTATGCGTGATTGTTCATAACTGATGAATAATAAACACAAGTATTCAATAATAAATTACCTAAAATAATTAAGTAAATAAAAAATAAATTAAAGAAAATAAGACCCACATTTGATAGAGATTTCAAAACAAAATCTTAAAAGCTATCTCGTTCTTTAAAAAAATTAGTTTTGATTTTTTAAAAATACTGTATAAACGTAAAAAAACTACTTGTAAAAAATTGATGCAGGAATTTACTGCCTTTAAGGAACTTTTTAGCTCCTTTAAGGCAGTAAATTCCTGCATCAATTTTTTTACAAGTTCCGACATTCCGACATCAAAAAAATATTTGAATAAATATTTATCGAAAATGAAAACTTACCGCGACATGGATCGTTCTTCTGCAAGAACTCTTCCAAAGCGACCCAGCCACCACCGACTCGAACCATAACTGTAGAACGAAGAATCCTGACCAAGCGAAGTTTTTGGCTGTCACCGAACTGAAACAATACATCAATAGGTAATTAATATTTCATCTTAAGATTAAATAAAAAAATATGGCTGTTTGAAATTGCATACCCTATATTTTCCTTCTCCAACTTGGAAAACTCTAAATTTCTGTCTGCACGTACACAACATGACCAATCTCTTGACCTCATCGTGAATCTTATCCGCCTCTGTATCGGGTCGTCGTTCTTCCCAATCAGGCCTAAGAGCGGCAATAAATTCTTTCCAATCTATTAGACCGTTATTATGATCGAAGAGATTGGCAACGGTTTCCATTTCCAGTTTAGATGTGTCAAATTCTGTAAAGATTAAGTGAACAATTATAAATAATTTATTTTACATAAAATTTAACGGTAAGTAAAATTCTTACTTGTTTTAATAATTCCATCGATAAAGTCATCTCTGGGTATAAGACCATCGTTGTTCTTGTCCATTTTTCTGAATAAGTCAGTCAACCTTGATTTCTTGTGATTCATGAACTTGAGGAACTGACAAAAAATTTATTTATTACTTGTTATCATTTATAAAATTTTTTCTAAATATATTTGACGGAGGACTTACCCTCTTCCTCCATTCGTCCCAACTAAAGTTCTTAATCTTCTCTAACTCAATCAAATAGTTAAGCTTGTCTTGTAGACGCCTCTGTCTCTCCCAAGCTAATACCCATACGTTGCGCCATCTGTCCCACAACAATTTTACCCTCGGGTTGCGGAACGTTGGTTCTGCTCCTTTCCTAAATTTCGAACAATGAAAACATTTTAGACTCAAAATCGGAAAGGATTAAAACAAAAGTATTAAATTAAACACAAATTAAGAAACTGTCTTGAGAGTTTGTTTTTTTAACCAGGCACCGTTCTTTTTTCTAAACTACGCTCTTAAGCTGGTGCAAAACGAAAGGCAAGATTTAAAAAAACAATTTACCGAGAACCAGAAAATTCCTAAATATGAGAAAAAGAAATGGACTTATACTTACGTTCCTTTTGGTGGAAATCTCGGCCCGTAATGAGGCAAATCGGAACGACTGTCTCTTGTTGGACTGCCCCTACTGTTGAGAATAGAAATAGATAAGAACATGCTTAAGAAATAAAATTAGGTACCAATATTAACTAACTACATTCTACTTAAACGAAAAAATAAAAAAAAAAAAAAATTATAATACAGTTTATCAAGAAATTTTTTTCCATAAATGTCAAACAATAACGTTACTAATCTATTTTTTGAAATTTCTAAAAATTTTAACGTTATTGTCGATATATAGGAAATCCGATGTATCTGATGGATTAAAAATTTTTTTAAAAAAAAGGTGCTAACCTTCCGCGGCGTGCAGAATCCCGTCCGGACAGGCTTTCTCGTGATTTTGCCAAACTAATGGTGAAAAAAAAAAAATCCATCAAAAATCATGCAACTAAGAGTGTAATGCAAGAAAAAAAAAATACAACTGCGATTTTGTGCTCGCGCTACGAACTTATACAATACTTTCATGCTTTTTTTTTTCATAAAAGGTCACGATGCATAAACTTAACAACTTTTAAGCCATTCTCAGACAAAATAATAAACTAACAATTATATCGACAGGAGAAGTAAAAGGTCCCGACAAAAATATTTTTTTTGATGTTTATTTAACGAAAACCTAAAAACTGAGAGAATCTTTCAGTTTTTAGGCCGGTTCGATTTCTATCCTTGCGCGGATCATCATTCTACCTAAAAATATACTGATTCAGTTTTCTTCGGATACCAGCCATGCATTTTTCTTAAACTAATTTGTAGAAGAAAATTAGGCAAGAGGTAACAGAATACAAACCTGGATTTTCGTGAGAGTGCATCGAAATCAGGTGATCCTTCACGTTCATAATCCCTACTGCAATTTAGATGGAAGAGGAAAAATCGATAGAAAACAAAAAGTGACCAGACGACAGAACGCAAAGCAGATCGTGCAGGCATTCACATAAAACAAAAGCAAAAAAAGCACAACACATAAGCTACTTGAACTTTAAAGTGATTAAAATTATCTTCACGCCTAAATAAGCGACATCACTTTAAAATCGCAACATTCCTTTAGATAGTGATATCGTCACCTTGAAAAAAACTGTACTTACGAAGGAGTTTTGGGTCTTGATGTTTTTCTGTCTTTGGTAGCAGCTTGAACTTGTCTGCTTTTACAGACGCTATCGACTTCTCCTTGCCTCTGTTGGGTATTTTCCATGAATTCTCTGAAAAATTCATTTTTTTTTGTTAAAGGCCGTTAAGAAGAGATCTTTTAAAAAATCCAAAGAAAAGAAAATATTTACTTGTGATCCGCTATGAGATGTTCGATCGTCGGAATATCATCAGGTAACGGTTCAGCTTCCAACGACAAAAGGGTTTTTTCTAAACCGGAAAGCCAAGCCAAAAGTTCTTCTAAAAGTTCGTCGGCATCCCGCAACACTCTGATATGTTCGTCCAAGCGTTGCCTTCGCTGTTTTGCCCAAGATGAAACTTCGTCCCATCGGCTTTGAATGATCGTGATCCAGTGTTTAATTACGGAGACGGCATCGGGATGAGCCTTTGCCAAAATTCTTTGAGCCAAATTAATAGTGGAGTCTTTATCTCTTTCTTTCTCATTCAATTCTCGGAGGAATTTTTCATGTTCGGCTATTTGGTTTCGAGTTTCTTGTTCGTCTTCGGGAAGAACTCCAGAGAATCTTAGTTTCATTTCGGCATCGCTTAACCATTCCAACAGCATGTCAACGGACTTGTGCAGTTGCTGAGCTTCCTTCAAAGCTTCCTCGAGTCGCTTTCCTCTTCTTTCCTTCAACCTGACAACTTTATCCCACAAGGACGTTAATTCTGATAGTTGCTGCCGTATGGCTGTGGCATCGGTAACTGAGGCTTTTTCTTGCAAATCTTTTCCGGTTCTCTTTACTTGCTCCAATTGTATTAATCGGCCTTGAAGGTCTTCCTCGAATTGCCTGTGTTGGTCAACAAGGCTGTTGACGGTATCCAAATCTCCGTGAACCGGCCCTTCTTCTGACAAAATCTTGTCGGCCTTTTGCAGCCATTCCATAAGGGCAGACACAGCGTCTTTAAATTGACCGGAGAATAGAAGAGCTTCCTCCAATTTTCTTTGCCTGTCGACGCTCTTAGCGCAAACAGTCGTCCATTTGTTTTTGAGCTCGCTCATCATTTCTCTAAGAGGAATTTCGTCGCTCTTCGGAGCTTTATCTTTAAGAGCTTTGCCCGATCTCATGGTCGCGTCGTAGGTAGCTTGTTTACCGCTAAGAGCTCGTTGGAATTCTCTGTGCTTGGCCAATCGCTGTTTAATCCTTTCAGGATCATTTCCTGTTTCGTTAGCCAATTCGTCTAACTGGTTCTCGGTGTCGGTTAACCAGTGCATTAAGCTTGACCAAGCGTCGTGGAACTCCTTTGCTTCTTTGTAACCGTGATCCAAAGCTCTGGTCCTTTCGGCGCTCTTGCTGACAACTCGTTCCCAACGATGCTGAACGCTAATTAATAAATTCTTGATCAAGATCACGTCTTGCTTTTGACTAAAATATTTTAAGTGCGTTCCCTTCTTATCAAGATTTAACATCGTTTCTCGGTGAGTCGATACTTCTTTCTGGAATGCCTTGTGCTCTTCTATTTGTACTAATATCGTTTCCATGACTCGGGAAACAGGTTTTAAATTGACTAACGTTTTTTCGGCACTTGTAAGCCAATCGACGAAGGCCTGAAGTGCGTCGTGAAATTCTGTCGCTTCTTTCAATGCGATTTCTAATTTGATCTTTTTGTCGTTGGCTCGGGCCGTAACGCTGTCCCATCTTTGTTTCAGCGTCTTTAAGTTGTGTTGCAAATTGGTTGCTGAGGTAGATCGTTTTAAATATTCGTTGCCTTGCTGAAGAACCGACTCGACCTTAGGACGATTCGATTCTAATTCCTCGAACACTTCCATGAACCGTTGTAGTTGTTCGGAAGCAGTTTCCGGTAATCCTCCGACAGGTTTCGAAGCTGCTATGACTCCATCGACATCGCTCAACCACGATAACAAATCCTGTATTTCTGCATGGAAACGTTGAGCGTCTTTGAGGGAATCTTCCAATTCCCTTTGTCTATCTGCAGCTTTTTGAAGTAGATCTCGCCATTGGCGATTCAGAGTTTTCAGTTGTTCTTGAGTGCTAGACGCCTCTTGACTACCTCGACTAGATTCGATTAATTGGCGGCCTGCGTCGTTAAGCGCGTCCACGCTGCTTTGATGCGCCTGGATATCGTTCACTAACACCTTCAATTTCGCCAGTTCTACTTCTAATACTTGCGGATCTCCCGGAACTGGTTTCAAATCGTTATCAAGAGTACTGTTTGTAATACCGATCCATTTGATTAACTCGCTTAATGCATGTTGGAACTGCCCTAATCTAAGCAGAGCTTGTTCTAATTGTCTCTGACGTTCTACCATTCCTCTTAATAAATCGTCCCATCTTCGATTAACCTGATTGAGTGGCTCTTTGATGGCCAAAGCCTGATCGACTGAAGTTCTTTCGGTTAGTTCGTGAGCTTGTCTAAAACGAGAACAATTAAAATTAACATGCTGCATTTCGGAAATTGGACAAAGAATAACAGGAAAAAAAAAATAAAAACCATGCCGTTTAAACCAATTAAAATAGTATTTCAAATTGGCTGACATAAAAAAAAATATTTTGAACATTAAGCCATGCATATTTCCCCGAAAATAAGTAAAAAAAAACCTTAAAAAACCTTATTTTTTGCAAAAAAAACCAACAAAATATTTTAAAAACCAATTCACACTCATTAAAAAACTTGCCTTTGCAGACTTCTGTTAAAGTGCAGCCATAAAACGCCAAGAAAAAACAAAACAAATGGTTTAGGTTCTTTATTAAAATATGATAATATTTTTATTGATAGATATTAGATAAGATTAACCAAAGTTTAAAAACGATTTTTCGACTTCTTTATAAAAATAGTGTGCTTTTCCAGCTAATTAAAATGATTCTATCAAAATTAAAATTTTACTTTAATTAAGGTGAATGCTATACTTTCAACTGACGCAAAAAAATTTTTCTTGAAGATATACTAACCTATTAAGAGCCTCAACTTTCACCATTTGAGGATCAACTTCGTCCTTGAAATTTTTCAGCTGAGCTATCTGCTTTTTCACTGCATCAATATCAGATCCCAGAGGTCCCATATTCGCAAATTTATCTTCAGCTCGATCCAAGAATTCCAGTAAGTTCTAAAATTTATAAAATCAAAATAAAACGCACTTATCACGATTCAATTTGTCGCTTTCAAAAGGTACTGGTTCAAAAATTGATTTTGACAAACCAGAATAATCAGAAAACTATTTTTGCGCAAAAATTATATTCCCATCGCTCGAAGGCTGCAAACTATATCATGGCACATGTATTTTGATGCAAGAAATCCGTTGGAATTTACAGAATTAAAAAATTCGGCCGCGTTCTCGAGATATTTGCATTTTTTAGTTTCCGTTAATCGAAAAAAATGGGCATTTTTTCGATGTTTAAAAATCGATATTCGAATTTCGATTTATGAATTTTCCGGCTAAAAACGGGCCAAAATATCGATGAAACATATACTAGGAGATGTATTTTAATCTGAGGAATCGATTGAGACTAGGTAGAACACTCAATTTTTCGTTTTAAAAAAGTTATTGACAAAAAACTGGTTTTTAGAATCCAACTTGGTCGAAAATCTATTTTTACAGAAAAATGATTTTTCCTACGCTCTAGAGCAGCAAACTACATCCTGTCAGATGTATTTTGATGCAAGGAATCCGTTGGAATTTACAGAATTAAAAAATTCGGCCGCGTTCTCGAGATATTTGCATTTTTCAGTTTCCGTTAATCGAAAAAAATGGGCATTTTTTCGATGTTTAAAAATCGATATTCGAATTTCGATTTATGAATTTTCCGGCTAAAAACGGGCCAAAATATCGATGAAATATATACTAGGAGATGTATTTTAATCTGAGGAATCGATTGAGACTATGTAGAACACTCAATTTTTCGTTTTAAAAAAGTTATTGACAAAAAACTGGTTTTTAGAATCCAACTTGGTCGAAAATCTATTTTTACAGAAAAATGATTTTTCCTACGCTCTAGAGCAGCAAACTACATCCTGTCAGATGTATTTTGATGCAAGGAATCCGTTGGAATTTACAGAATTAAAAAATTCGGCCGCGTTCTCGAGATATTTGCATTTTTTAGTTTCCGTTAATCGAAAAAAATGGGCATTTTTTCGATGTTTAAAAATCGATATTCGAATTTCGATTTATGAATTTTCCGGCTAAAAACGGGCCAAAATATCGATGAAACATATACTAGGAGATGTATTTTAATCTGAGGAATCGATTGAGACTAGGTAGAACACTCAATTTTTCGTTTTAAAAAAGTTATTGACAAAAAACTGGTTTTTAGAATCCAACTTGGTCGAAAATCTATTTTTACAGAAAAATGATTTTTCCTACGCTCTAGAGCAGCAAACTACATCCTGTCAGATGTATTTTGATGCAAGGAATCCGTTGGAATTTACAGAATTAAAAAATTCGGCCGCGTTCTCGAGATATTTGCATTTTTCAGTTTCCGTTAATCGAAAAAAATGGGCATTTTTTCGATGTTTAAAAATCGATATTCGAATTTCGATTTATGAATTTTCCGGCTAAAAACGGGCCAAAATATCGATGAAATATATACTAGGAGATGTATTTTAATCTGAGGAATCGATTGAGACTATGTAGAACACTCAATTTTTCGTTTTAAAAAAGTTATTGACAAAAAACCGGTTTTTAGAATCCAACTTGGTCGAAAATCTATTTTTACAGAAAAATGATTTTTCCTACGCTCTAGAGCAGCAAACTACATCCTATCAGATGTATTTTGATGCAAGGAATCCGTTGGAATTTACAGAATTAAAAAATTCGGCCGCGTTCTCGAGATATTTGCATTTTTTAGTTTCCGTTAATCGAAAAAAATGGGCATTTTTTCGATGTTTAAAAATCGATATTCGAATTTCGATTTATGAATTTTCCGGCTAAAAACGGGCCAAAATATCGATGAAATATATACTAGGAGATGTATTTTAATCTGAGGAATCGATTGAGACTATGTAGAACACTCAATTTTTCGTTTTAAAAAAGTTATTGACAAAAAACCGGTTTTTAGAATCCAACTTGGTCGAAAATCTATTTTTACAGAAAAATGATTTTTCCTACGCTCTAGAGCAGCAAACTACATCCTGTCAGATGTATTTTGATGCAAGGAATCCGTTGGAATTTACAGAATTAAAAAATTCGGCCGCGTTCTCGAGATATTTGCATTTTTCAGTTTCCGTTAATCGAAAAAAATGGGCATTTTTTCGATGTTTAAAAATCGATATTCGAATTTCGATTTATGAATTTTCCGGCTAAAAACGGGCCAAAATATCGATGAAATATATACTAGGAGATGTATTTTAATCTGAGGAATCGATTGAGACTATGTAGAACACTCAATTTTTCGTTTTAAAAAAGTTATTGACAAAAAACCGGTTTTTAGAATCCAACTTGGTCGAAAATTTATTTTTACAGAAAAATGATTTTTCCTACGCTCTAGAGCAGCAAACTACATCCTATCAGATGTATTTTGATGCAAGGAATCCGTTGGAATTTACAGAATTAAAAAATTCGGCCGCGTTCTCGAGATATTTGCATTTTTTAGTTTCCGTTAATCGAAAAAAATGGGCATTTTTTCGATGTTTAAAAATCGATATTCGAATTTCGATTTATGAATTTTCCGGCTAAAAACGGGCCAAAATATCGATGAAACATATACTAGGAGATGTATTTTAATCTGAGGAATCGATTGAGACTAGGTAGAACACTCAATTTTTCGTTTTAAAAAAGTTATTGACAAAAAACTGGTTTTTAGAATCCAACTTGGTCGAAAATCTATTTTTACAGAAAAATGATTTTTCCTACGCTCTAGAGCAGCAAACTACATCCTGTCAGATGTATTTTGATGCAAGGAATCCGTTGGAATTTACAGAATTAAAAAATTCGGCCGCGTTCTCGAGATATTTGCATTTTTCAGTTTCCGTTAATCGAAAAAAATGGGCATTTTTTCGATGTTTAAAAATCGATATTCTAATTTCGATTTATGAATTTTCCGGCTAAAAACGGGCCAAAATATCGATGAAATATATACTAGGAGATGTATTTTAATCTGAGGAATCGATTGAGACTATGTAGAACACTCAATTTTTCGTTTTAAAAAAGTTATTGACAAAAAACCGGTTTTTAGAATCCAACTTGGTCGAAAATCTATTTTTACAGAAAAATGATTTTTCCTACGCTCTAGAGCAGCAAACTACATCCTATCAGATGTATTTTGATGCAAGGAATCCGTTGGAATTTACAGAATTAAAAAATTCGGCCGCGTTCTCGAGATATTTGCATTTTTTAGTTTCCGTTAATCGAAAAAAATGGGCATTTTTTCGATGTTTAAAAATCGATATTCGAATTTCGATTTATGAATTTTCCGGCTAAAAACGGGCCAAAATATCGATGAAATATATACTAGGAGATGTATTTTAATCTGAGGAATCGATTGAGACTATGTAGAACACTCAATTTTTCGTTTTAAAAAAGTTATTGACAAAAAACCGGTTTTTAGAATCCAACTTGGTCGAAAATCTATTTTTACAGAAAAATGATTTTTCCTACGCTCTAGAGCAGCAAACTACATCCTGTCAGATGTATTTTGATGCAAGGAATCCGTTGGAATTTACAGAATTAAAAAATTCGGCCGCGTTCTCGAGATATTTGCATTTTTCAGTTTCCGTTAATCGAAAAAAATGGGCATTTTTTCGATGTTTAAAAATCGATATTCGAATTTCGATTTATGAATTTTCCGGCTAAAAACGGGCCAAAATATCGATGAAATATATACTAGGAGATGTATTTTAATCTGAGGAATCGATTGAGACTATGTAGAACACTCAATTTTTCGTTTTAAAAAAGTTATTGACAAAAAACCGGTTTTTAGAATCCAACTTGGTCGAAAATCTATTTTTACAGAAAAATGATTTTTCCTACGCTCTAGAGCAGCAAACTACATCCTATCAGATGTATTTTGATGCAAGGAATCCGTTGGAATTTACAGAATTAAAAAATTCGGCCGCGTTCTCGAGATATTTGCATTTTTTAGTTTCCGTTAATCGAAAAAAATGGGCATTTTTTCGATGTTTAAAAATCGATATTCGAATTTCGATTTATGAATTTTCCGGCTAAAAACGGGCCAAAATATCGATGAAATATATACTAGGAGATGTATTTTAATCTGAGGAATCGATTGAGACTATGTAGAACACTCAATTTTTCGTTTTAAAAAAGTTATTGACAAAAAACCGGTTTTTAGAATCCAACTTGGTCGAAAATCTATTTTTACAGAAAAATGATTTTTCCTACGCTCTAGAGCAGCAAACTACATCCTGTCAGATGTATTTTGATGCAAGGAATCCGTTGGAATTTACAGAATTAAAAAATTCGGCCGCGTTCTCGAGATATTTGCATTTTTCAGTTTCCGTTAATCGAAAAAAATGGGCATTTTTTCGATGTTTAAAAATCGATATTCGAATTTCGATTTATGAATTTTCCGGCTAAAAACGGGCCAAAATATCGATGAAATATATACTAGGAGATGTATTTTAATCTGAGGAATCGATTGAGACTATGTAGAACACTCAATTTTTCGTTTTAAAAAAGTTATTGACAAAAAACCGGTTTTTAGAATCCAACTTGGTCGAAAATTTATTTTTACAGAAAAATGATTTTTCCTACGCTCTAGAGCAGCAAACTACATCCTATCAGATGTATTTTGATGCAAGGAATCCGTTGGAATTTACAGAATTAAAAAATTCGGCCGCGTTCTCGAGATATTTGCATTTTTTAGTTTCCGTTAATCGAAAAAAATGGGCATTTTTTCGATGTTTAAAAATCGATATTCGAATTTCGATTTATGAATTTTCCGGCTAAAAACGGGCCAAAATATCGATGAAACATATACTAGGAGATGTATTTTAATCTGAGGAATCGATTGAGACTAGGTAGAACACTCAATTTTTCGTTTTAAAAAAGTTATTGACAAAAAACTGGTTTTTAGAATCCAACTTGGTCGAAAATCTATTTTTACAGAAAAATGATTTTTCCTACGCTCTAGAGCAGCAAACTACATCCTGTCAGATGTATTTTGATGCAAGGAATCCGTTGGAATTTACAGAATTAAAAAATTCGGCCGCGTTCTCGAGATATTTGCATTTTTCAGTTTCCGTTAATCGAAAAAAATGGGCATTTTTTCGATGTTTAAAAATCGATATTCTAATTTCGATTTATGAATTTTCCGGCTAAAAACGGGCCAAAATATCGATGAAATATATACTAGGAGATGTATTTTAATCTGAGGAATCGATTGAGACTATGTAGAACACTCAATTTTTCGTTTTAAAAAAGTTATTGACAAAAAACCGGTTTTTAGAATCCAACTTGGTCGAAAATCTATTTTTACAGAAAAATGATTTTTCCTACGCTCTAGAGCAGCAAACTACATCCTATCAGATGTATTTTGATGCAAGGAATCCGTTGGAATTTACAGAATTAAAAAATTCGGCCGCGTTCTCGAGATATTTGCATTTTTTAGTTTCCGTTAATCGAAAAAAATGGGCATTTTTTCGATGTTTAAAAATCGATATTCGAATTTCGATTTATGAATTTTCCGGCTAAAAACGGGCCAAAATATCGATGAAATATATACTAGGAGATGTATTTTAATCTGAGGAATCGATTGAGACTATGTAGAACACTCAATTTTTCGTTTTAAAAAAGTTATTGACAAAAAACCGGTTTTTAGAATCCAACTTGGTCGAAAATCTATTTTTACAGAAAAATGATTTTTCCTACGCTCTAGAGCAGCAAACTACATCCTGTCAGATGTATTTTGATGCAAGGAATCCGTTGGAATTTACAGAATTAAAAAATTCGGCCGCGTTCTCGAGATATTTGCATTTTTCAGTTTCCGTTAATCGAAAAAAATGGGCATTTTTTCGATGTTTAAAAATCGATATTCGAATTTCGATTTATGAATTTTCCGGCTAAAAACGGGCCAAAATATCGATGAAATATATACTAGGAGATGTATTTTAATCTGAGGAATCGATTGAGACTATGTAGAACACTCAATTTTTCGTTTTAAAAAAGTTATTGACAAAAAACCGGTTTTTAGAATCCAACTTGGTCGAAAATTTATTTTTACAGAAAAATGATTTTTCCTACGCTCTAGAGCAGCAAACTACATCCTATCAGATGTATTTTGATGCAAGGAATCCGTTGGAATTTACAGAATTAAAAAATTCGGCCGCGTTCTCGAGATATTTGCATTTTTTAGTTTCCGTTAATGGAAAAAAATGGGCATTTTTTCGATGTTTAAAAATCGATATTCGAATTTCGATTTATGAATTTTCCGGCTAAAAACGGGCCAAAATATCGATGAAATATATACTAGGAGATGTATTTTAATCTGAGGAATCGATTGAGACTATGTAGAACACTCAATTTTTCGTTTTAAAAAAGTTATTGACAAAAAACTGGTTTTTAGAATCCAACTTGGTCGAAAATCTATTTTTACAGAAAAATGATTTTTCCTACGCTCTAGAGCAGCAAACTACATCCTGTCAGATGTATTTTGATGCAAGGAATCCGTTGGAATTTACAGAATTAAAAAATTCGGCCGCGTTCTCGAGATATTTGCATTTTTCAGTTTCCGTTAATCGAAAAAAATGGGCATTTTTTCGATGTTTAAAAATCGATATTCGAATTTCGATTTATGAATTTTCCGGCTAAAAACGGGCCAAAATATCGATGAAATATATACTAGGAGATGTATTTTAATCTGAGGAATCGATTGAGACTATGTAGAACACTCAATTTTTCGTTTTAAAAAAGTTATTGACAAAAAACCGGTTCCAACTTGGTCGAAAATCTATTTTTACAGAAAAATGATTTTTCCTACGCTCTAGAGCAGCAAACTACATCCTATCAGATGTATTTTGATGCAAGGAATCCGTTGGAATTTACAGAATTAAAAAATTCGGCCGCGTTCTCGAGATATTTGCATTTTTTAGTTTCCGTTAATCGAAAAAAATGGGCATTTTTTCGATGTTTAAAAATCGATATTCGAATTTCGATTTATGAATTTTCCGGCTAAAAACGGGCCAAAATATCGATGAAATATATACTAGGAGATGTATTTTAATCTGAGGAATCGATTGAGACTATGTAGAACACTCAATTTTTCGTTTTAAAAAAGTTATTGACAAAAAACCGGTTTTTAGAATCCAACTTGGTCGAAAATCTATTTTTACAGAAAAATGATTTTTCCTACGCTCTAGAGCAGCAAACTACATCCTGTCAGATGTATTTTGATGCAAGGAATCCGTTGGAATTTACAGAATTAAAAAATTCGGCCGCGTTCTCGAGATATTTGCATTTTTCAGTTTCCGTTAATCGAAAAAAATGGGCATTTTTTCGATGTTTAAAAATCGATATTCGAATTTCGATTTATGAATTTTCCGGCTAAAAACGGGCCAAAATATCGATGAAATATATACTAGGAGATGTATTTTAATCTGAGGAATCGATTGAGACTATGTAGAACACTCAATTTTTCGTTTTAAAAAAGTTATTGACAAAAAACCGGTTTTTAGAATCCAACTTGGTCGAAAATTTATTTTTACAGAAAAATGATTTTTCCTACGCTCTAGAGCAGCAAACTACATCCTATCAGATGTATTTTGATGCAAGGAATCCGTTGGAATTTACAGAATTAAAAAATTCGGCCGCGTTCTCGAGATATTTGCATTTTTTAGTTTCCGTTAATCGAAAAAAATGGGCATTTTTTCGATGTTTAAAAATCGATATTCGAATTTCGATTTATGAATTTTCCGGCTAAAAACGGGCCAAAATATCGATGAAACATATACTAGGAGACGTATTTTAATCTGAGGAATCGATTGAGACTAGGTAGAACACTCAATTTTTCGTTTTAAAAAAGTTATGATTAAGATATGAGCAAATTTGTTTTTCAAATTATGGCCTACGACGCTGAATCCTTACCTGTAAAGTGTAATGGAATTCCATTGCTTTTTCCATGGCATCGATCAAATTTTCCTCGCGTCTAGCGTACAAAGCCGTGATGTTATCCCATGCGGTATCTAAATCTTCGATGTGCTTCTTGACTTCTGGTTTGTCTGGTTCTCCGCATATTTTCATCAAAGTATGTCCAGTTTGACGAACTTGCTCCACTTCCGGTTTGGTCTAAATAAAATTAAACGGTAAGTTGGAGGCCAAGCAGAAAGCAAAAGAAAACAAACTTTAGTATAACTTACTTGATCGATTTCTTGTTTGATTTCTTGCAAGAGCTCTTGTTGAACTTTGATTGCTTCTTTCTGAGCTGCAGGTGGTTCTTGATTATTTAAGCTCGTGCTGAGATCTCTAAGGGATGCCATTACGCTCTGTAATTCGGACCAGAATTTCTCGGCAACTGCAAGAGCTTCATCGAGAGTTTTGCCTCTGTCGGATGTAGCTTTTTGTACTTCGTTCCACAAGGTATTTAATTTGTCCAATTTTCGTTTTATGTCTTTAATGGCTGGGTCAGAACGATTGCCGGCTTTGTTAATAACATCGTCGGCTGCTCGTTTCACCGCTTGGAAGGCTTCTTCTCTGGTCTCCAAATCTTCGCACAAAGCATTGTTTTCTTCTAATTGATCTCTAATTTTAGGTGGATGAGCAGAAACAGGTTCCGCTCCTTTAATTTGCTCGGCAGTGCTCTGCAATGCCCGAAGCATTCCTTCCAATTTATCAGAAAATCTGCTTGATTCTTGCAAAGCTTGCTCCAAAGCTTGTTGACGCTGCCTCAATTGAGCTCTTAGTGCAGAATATCTGGCGTTATCGGCATCCAAAAGATCTTGTACTTTGGCTCCGTCATCCTCGTTAACCAATCGAATAAGAGCTTCTCCGGTTTTGTTTAGTTTGTCGACTAGTGGTTTTTGGTCGGATATCCACTGGATGAACATCTCGTTTCGATCTTGCTGTTGAGCGATATGATCCGGTCGGAGAGCGGGCATAGCAAGCATGTTTACTTGAGCTTCTATATCGTCCAACCAACTGGCTAAACCGTTGTGAGTTTCCAAGAAATGTTCGGCCAAAGGCAATGCTTGTTCCAAAACGCCGAGCCTGTCCGAAGACAAAGCGGAAACGATATCCATAATTTCTCTGAGATCTTCTAATTTTTCCCGAATGGTAGTAGTATCATCGTGCTGAGATGATTCACGTAATACTTTCTTGGCAGTGGAAATAACGTCGCGACCTCTCGACTTCTGACTAGTGATATCGTCTTGCAAAGCCCTGTGCTCCTTCAACTGCGCGCGGATAGCATCGGGGTCGCTGGAAGGAGGATCGACTTCTCGTAAAGTGTTTTCGACTTCTCTAAACCATTCCAACAATTCGTCCATATCGGCTGTAACTTCCAAAGATCGTTGTTTCGACAAATTGAATCGTTCTGCTTTGCGTTGGATTTGTTCTGCGATGGCATCAAATCTGCGATTATCTCTTGTTACTAAACCTTCGATGGTTGCAGCACCTTCGCCGGGTGATAACTGACACAACTGAGGACCTACTAAATTGATACTTTCTAATACTGGACGGAATTCTTGAATGTCTGCTTCTAATCTTTGAATTTCTTCTTGGCGAGGTTCACGCTGTAATTGACTTTCTGCGCCCATCATCCAATCGACTAGTCGATGATGGCAATTGTGGAATTGCTGAACCAAAGGCAAAGCTTCTTGGGCGTTCTTCAAGAGTTCTGCACCTCTCGACGTCAGATCGTTATAACGTCTCTGCAAGGAATCTAATTTATCCTTCAATTGAATGGCTTCGTCGTTTGAGATATGCTTCATCAATTCCAAGCCGGCGTCGACGGTGGAATCGACTTGCGTGTGCCTGTTAGAAATTTCTTCGGTCAAATCAGCAAGATCGTCCATTTGCTGAAGAAGTTTTTCGGTATGAACTCCTAATGCACGATGAGAATTCAGACGTTTCTCCATGGCTTCCATCCATGCTTGCAAATCTTGGTAAGTTAAAACGAGATGACGGAGTCCAGCTCGTGATGCCTGTAGTAACTGGCCGACCGCATCGCTGGCGTTACAGAGTGCAGAATACCTTTCGGCTGTTTCGCTCAATTTATCTGCCACTGTAGTAGCTTCGTCTTCCCCGACCAAAGACATTAAGTTGTCGGCAATTTCGGTCAATTCCATTAAAGAAGGTTTTTTCCTGAGAATCTCATTATGCAAAACATCGTGTTCTTTGATTCTTTGTTGTATTTTTTCTTCGTCCGTAGGCACCAGCTCCATGTCTTTAATCCTTTTCTCGGTTTTATCTAACCATTCCACGATCGGGACTAACTTATCCTGGAAGTCTTTGGCGACTCTCATAGCCTGCTCCAAATCCAACATTCTCCTCTGAGCACCTTCTGTTAAATTATCGAATCTTCCCATTAATTCCTTTAGCTGGCGCTCGATAGCCTTGCGTTCCGACGGTTCGGCACCTGCAGCGACTTCTTGTCCCATTGCGAATAACGACGACATCGAAGCCTGGCGATCCAAAAGCATCTTTTTCAAAAACTTTTGTTCTTGTAACTGAGCCTTTACTACCTTGTAATCTGCTGATGGCGGTTTTTGGTTTGCCACCATTTCTTCGGTGTCTGATAGCCATTTTGCGAGACCGTCCAATGCTTCTTGGAATTTCCCGGATTGAAGTAATCCGACGTCTAATTTTCTGTCTCGCTCGTTCATTTTTTCCTTGAGCTGATTCCATTTCTCGTTCATCTTTTCGAGATCTTTTTCGATTTGGTTGGTATTGACACCTCCGGCAGCGGATTGAATCAAAGTCTGTCCTTTTCTGTTGCATTCGGAAACTTGTTGACTCAAAGGCTCCACAATATTCCTTCTTAAAGTTCTCGATTCTTCTTGTTGTGCTTTGATTCCTTCCACTTCTGATCCGACAGGTTTCAAACGCCTGACCTGTTCTTGAGCTTCTTGGATATCTTCCATGACGGCAGTATGTAGTTGGTAAAATTGTTCTAATTTTTGTAGAGTGTTATCCAAATCTTCTTCTCTGTTTCTGGCTCTCTCGTCCAATCGAGCCAACGATCGCCTAAGCGTCTCGGCTTGTTCACGGGTTTGCAAAGTATCGGGGGCGAATCCGGAATCGACCAAATGTTCTCCGGCAGACACCAAATTATTAACATCATCTGCGGCTTTGTTAATTTTTTTGATAAAACGAGCAATTTCGTCAAGCTGATTTCGAACGGTTTTCAAATCTCTACCAGGAGGTTTCATGGCATCCAGTTCTTGTTCGAGGCTCGATAAATCGGCTCCGAGTGATTTGACTTGTTCGTTGAATTGCTGTACGGCTGTCGCAGCGCTTTGAAGCTCAGAGCAACGATCATCCAAACGAGCAGACAAGTGATCTAGTCGTTCAGATAAAACGTCGACTTCGTCTTGCAAGTGGCTAGCATCGACTCCTATTTCACCTGCTGCGGCAACTAAATCGGAAGCTTGTTGTCTCAAAGCTTGCAAAGGTTTCTTCAAAGCAGATGATTCTTCTTTCAAAGCCCTGATTTTTTCAAGTAATTTAGGATCGCTAGCATCGTGATTAGAGAGTTTATCTTCGCAGCGCTGAAGCGAATGTTCGAGCTCTCTAAGATTTTCGTTGAAATCCGACAAAGTTCGGGCTGTATCTTCCAAATGTTGAGTCCGTTCAAGCAAGTCATTGTTCAGTTTATCCCATCGTTGTTTAAGAGTCGTCAATTCATTTCTTACAACTTCTTTGTCGATATCGCAAGAGCCCTGGAATGTTTCTCCTAACATCCTTGTGTTCTCGTATTCACCAGAATGTTTCCATACTTCGTTTCTAAAGGCTGACAATTCTTTTAGCTGCCTTTCAATATCTTTCTTTTTAAATGTAGCTGGTTTTAAAACTTCTAACTTATCTTCAGCAGTATTAAGCCATGGTAAGAATGAATCCAAACCTCGATAGTATTTCTTGCAATGTTCCATGCAAGTCTGAAGGCGGGTTTGTCTTTCAAGCTTGAAAAAAATTATGGCATGTCAAAAAATTTGGAAATAATAAAACATAAAAAATATGAAACGCAACTTACAGTTTCTTTGCGGAGTTTATCCCACAATTGTTGAATCTTTTCAACGTCTCTTTGAAGATTTCTGGTATCTGATCTCTGCGTGGTTTTATTCAAAGCGTCCTTAGCTTTATTAAGCAACATAATAATTTCATGTTCTTTGTTCATTACTTCCTTGTAAATTGGCTGTAAAATATGAACAAGTTTAGAAAGAAGAACATGCATTGAGTTAAAGAACCATCTCAAAAAGGATCACTCACCTCGTGATGTTCTAATTGTTGTTGAAGGACGTGTCTATCCGCAGAAATCAAAAGCCTTTCTGACATTGATCCCAGTTCTTCAGCCAACCAGCCGACAGTACGAGCGCAAGATTGTTCCAATTGTCTACCATCCCTAAAGTATACGAATGACATTGTTGAAAACGTTTCGTAAATCATATTAATTGAAGTTAGGGTTTTTACCTTAATGACCCTTCGATTTCTGCTTTCCTGTGGTCCAGTTTCTTCTGAAGAGTATTGTATTGTCTAGCCAAGCCTTGTAATTTGCTTTGAATTTCAGCTCGAGATGCTGGATCAGTTAGCACTTCACTAAGATGTGCTCCTGCCGCTTCTATATCAGCTAGTAGAGGACGCTGTCCTTCTAATTGACGCTCTAAGTTCTGTATTTTTCTAAGCTGCTCTTCTGGATCTTTGTCCAAAGGTAAATCATCCAATTGATCACTAATGGCTTGCAAAGCATCTCGTAATCTTGCAACACCTGCGTCAAATTCTCTACTCGTATCAGCTGCCGCACCAAGACTAGATGCTCTCTCTTCCAAGCGACCTAAAATTTTAACTTGCAAGTTTAACATGTTCTAAAATAAATCAAAGAAAAACAGTTCTGATATATTTACCTAACAAATCAGCCCATCTTTGCAGAATGGCAGATAACCTGGCAGCCAGACGTTGGCCGTCAGGTGAGGATTTATCGACTTGCGACAGAATGGACTCTCCGATTTCTGTCAAATGTTGTAGCTGCGGTTGCTGCGATCTGAATTCTTCTCTTAATACTTGCACTTGCTGTACTTGGCTTTGAACCATTCTCGAATCGGACGAAATCGGACCGAGGACGGACATCATTCTGTCTTTGGCGCTTAACCAGTTGGACAGGTTATCATGCGTATCGTGGAAATCTTTCAAATCTTCGAAGAGTTTAATTCTGGACTTGCAGCGATCATTCAACGATTTCCATCTGGATGTTACATCCTCCAATTCATCGTGTAACGTATCTGCACCGGAAGCGCCGCTCTTTCTTCTCAATAAATCTTTCACTTGAGATCTTGTGTTATCCAATAACGATTGCTTTTCATACATTTCTTCGAGAATGAGTTTTACGACCTTAGCCGCTTTATCTGATTCATCTCTAGTCATCGGTACGGATTCTTTTGGTAACTGCCGTTGTACTTTATCGAGGAATTGACCGAGGGCTCGAATGTTATCTAAATATTTCTTTACTTCCTCTCTCATCGTATCGATCTCGGTTTGACGATCGTTAAGTTTGACTCCTAACAAACTGTATCTGTGATTAATTTCGCTCAGTTGCTGTTGGACCGGAGACAATTCTTCGAGATGGAAATTTTCTTGCGAGGATCTGCGACTGCTAAAGCCGCTAGATCCGGAAGGTGAAACGGGACTAGCTGCATAATTTTTGCTTGGTGAAGGCGAACGGCCATCTTGCGAAGATCTACGAGCTACGGATTGTCGTTTGGCAGGGCTGTAAGCACTACGACGTCTCGAAGGAGAGTCAGATCTTGTAAGGGAATCGTATGAGGATCCCAAATCGTTTAATTTATCGAGCGTCGCCGCATAATCGCGGTATTCTTTTACGAGAGGTTTCAGATCATCGGATTGTCTCTTAAGTATGTTCAAGTCTAAGGCCACGACTTCAAGGCGATTGACTCTGGATTCGAAATTGTTGAGCCAATCAAGGACGCTATCTCTCAATCGTTCGTAGGCGTTCAATTGTTCAGCTCTAGCACGAGAAGCTTTTTGTTTTTCTTCCAAGCTGATGTTCAAATCTTTCCATAAATTTTCTAAGGCCTTAATCTTTTCCCTTACGACGCCGACGTCCGTTACATCCTTTTTCGCAATCAAATTCTTACCGTTGTTGATCATTTCTTCGAAATTATTCCTTTGCTTTTCTCGTTTAAGAATAAATTGTTCGATCTTGTGGGCAAATTCCTCGTGGCTCAACTTATTCAAATCTCTAGATTCGAGCTGATCGATCAAGTCGGCATACCATTGTTCAAAGTGTTCGACTTGCACGTTGAATTTTGACAAGCTCTGACTAATTTCTTCTAAGAAATCTCCTCTTTGAAGCGTCTTCATCTGGATCTTTTCATACCTAGTCAAAACATCGGACAACTTAGCTTGAATTTTGGATGCCAATCTCGAATTAGAGCTATTATTGATCAAATCTTGAGCTGAATATGCCACGGATTCCAGACTAGCACGGTGACTTTCGATTTCGGCGTGGATAAGACGTTGCTCGCGAAGTTGTTCGTCTAATCTTTCTTTGTTTAAGCTGGCTGGTTTCATAAGTGATTTCAGTTGGTTCTCGATAGTATTTAGCCACTGGATAAGAGAATCCAAGGCATCTTGAACTCCTTGACTTTGAACCAGGGCCGTGTCGAGGATTTGCAATCTTTCGGCCAACGCCTCAGCCAACTGAAGATACTTGTCTTCGACTTCTCGTACAGGTGCTTCCAGAGCTTCTAATTCAGCAGGCGACTGCTGTCCTTCCAATGATCTTAATAAGGCAGTTACGGCTTGTTTGGCATTATCTATCAACCTGCCGTTGGCAACAAATTCACTGTTAAGCGATTTAGCCCGAGCGAGTTGTTCTTCCAAAGTTCTCAAATCTGCTCCGACAGGTTCCGATATCAACTTTGAAGCCCTGGGTTCTGCATCCTATTTATTGAAAATTTATAAAACTTAATAATTGTCAAATCGAATCGCAGGTGTATTCAAAGGAGCTTACGAAAATTACAAACCTTTAGCCAAGCTCTTGCTTTCTCCAAAGCGTCCCGATATTCTCTCTGTCTGCCGCCCAAACCAGATAATTTATCAGAAAGAGCATTAGCTCTTGACAATAAATCTCTGTATTGAGTAGTAGCTAATGAAACTTCGTTTCGTACCATTGAATCCTGACTGGAAACAGGTTCGATGTGAGGTAATCGTTGTGGTAAGCTAGTCCTGAATTCGTTTAGGCAGCTCAAGTATTCCTAAGAAATTTTTTTTTAAGTATGGTAATAAAAATGTTTTCAAAGATATAACAAAAAAATCATAACACTTACCTTCGATTCATCAACAAATTTTTGGGCACTCATGGTAATAAATCGAAGGTCGGCTTGATGTACAATAACATCGCTGACGAAATCTCTCGTTGATTCAGCGCTTGAAGCGAGTTTATTTAAATCAGAAAGAACTCTTTCCTTTTCTTCAAGAGATCTTCGTGCTTTGTCCATCCAGGTGCAGAAAACTGACAGTTCAGTTCTGTAAGAAAAGTATTGCATTAATCATATTTCAAACATACTATTTTGCATTTTATTTGTTAACTCGATTTTGTACTTGTCATTCAAATAAAAACTTGACTTACTTAAATTTGCTAAGTTCGTCTCTAGCAAAAATTAATTTTTTGAGTAACTTCTCACTCCTGTCCTGAACTCTGTCAAATCGTTTCTTCAAGTTTTGACCATTCTTCTCCAAGCTGCTTATTTCTTCGGAAGAAAGAACTTCACCGCCAGTGGCGACAATCTGGCGGACTTGATCGAGGCATGAAGTAACAGGGCGATTATGAGCATGGACATCATCTTTGATTGCCTACACAATCGATTATAATTATTTATTAATTAAATCAAATGGATATATGTTCTTCATTTTAACAATTTTACCTTGACAATGTTGATTTGATTTCTTAGCTGTTCAGAATCTTCTTGAACCACATCTTGATGAGCAATATTATGCTCGACGTCACCGACCCACTGAAGTAATTTTTGAAGAGCGTCGTCGCAAACTCTGTACTTTTCTTCCATCGCTTGCTATAATTACATAACAATGGGATGGTTAGGGAAATATAATTTTATATAAATAGCATAAAGTAAAGAAAGCGGTTGCGAAAATTTTTAGAAAATTTTTAAAATTTTTTCAGAAAAAACAAAAACCGCTTTTATATAATACATAAAAAATGGTTCTTTAATAATGACAAAGCAAAAATCTTTTGTCTCTCATTGACACCTAGTTACAACTGTCAATTATTAATTAAAAGAATCCTCATCAACGATATACGTAGAGCTCTATTGTTTTTAATGTTTATAGCCCTAATGAAAAATGCTTTTAAAAACTTTAATTACTGTAATATGTTGTTTTAATGTGCGACTACTACAAACCTCAAATGGTCGCTGCTGAAAAAATATAATTTATTTCTAAGCCTTAACTAATAACAAAACATACCAACACAAGCACGCAGGAGGGAGAGAAAGGATCGGGAAAAAGGAAATAATACATGAATTTGAAGAAAAAGAGAAAATAATTAAGCCGCTTATGAGAAGCTGACCCATTTAAATAAAACAAAAATTTAAAAAAAACCTGAAACAGAAAATAAAAGTAAAAAAAAAATAATAAAAAACAATCAAAAAACATTTTGTTTTCGTGAAAAATAAGTAAATTTGTAAGTATTTGATGGAATAAGGAAATTTAGTATTGTGCAGATAATGAGAAACCTCATTCACACCCAAATTTTAATTTGATAAATACATGGTTTAGCTCAGGGCGTTCTCCATCTCTTAAGCTATTGCTTTTGCCCTAAGCAATTTAAACCATACATCTACGATCTTTCATTAAGTAGGTAAGCGTTTTAAAATATTAAATGATTTTCTTTTTCTTTTAGTTCATTCGCCAAGCTTTTTTATAAGTCCTGGATTATCCTTTTTCCTTTATTAGTAAACAGCGAGATGGTGCAGGCATCATTCCGACATCCTCTACACTAACTATGATGATGAAGATGATTCATGATGATGATTTTATGCAATCATTCCATGGTTGTGAATGAAATTTTTTAGTGTTCCTTCGATTTTATTTTTCTAATCCTTTTTTTCACACGCAGCGGGATTATTTAGGATGTTACCTGCGTGATTCTTTATTCCCATCCCTCTTCACCCTAATGTTAATAACCTTTTAAAAACTCTCGTAAATTCATCGCCAGTTAAAACTATTCTCTTTCACCATTTCTTCCTGATAACCGAGCAATTAGTAACGGAAATTGAATGGCAAGTCACCAAAAAAATTAAAAAAAAAAATTACCACTTGCACCGATTCTATTTTTCTTTAGAATAAAGCACCTTTCCTAGCCAAACTAAAGCATGCTAAATTAGCAAGTAAAAGTACTCAATATTTTAGAGTGCCGATTTGAAACGAATCAAACAACGGATCGGTTATTATTTTTCGAAAAAGACCCACTAACAAATCGGGTGAAGATAGGAAAGTGAAAAAAAGGCACGAAAGACCATCCGAATCCATTTCCCGCTGCATAGTGGTTTTTTTTGTTAAATATGTCGCGTATTCAGAAGGCCGCAGGTTAATACAGATTTTTTAAATTTGTGTTTTTATTTTTTTTAAAGTGTTATTGTACGATAACACATATTAGAATCTGAAAATAAACAAAATGAAAGAAAGGCATGAGAGTTCATTCCAAACAACACGTGACACCACCTGCCAGCTATTGCCATGCGAAAGCCATGACAAATTTTTAACATTCCTTCGTCTTTAAAAATATTTAAAATGACCAATTCCGTGATTTTTCAAAAATTATTCGCTTGTTCAGTTTATTAACTTAGACGAAGAAACGTTTGATCCCACGGATAAAGTAAACAATTAGAGCATGGAGGTATGAAAGTTGTTTTAATATTGCAAAAGAGTTTAAATAGTAATTAAATTGATTCGACTAAATAGTATTTTTTTGTTGTTTCTGAGAGAGCATGTCTGTCAAAACTGATTTTGTTGATGAAAATGTGACTTTTTTTCTGTAATTTATTAAATGCATTGGCCAAACAACAATCAGAACTAGTCATAGCCACTATATTCAAAAGCGAGCAATCTCATTTTTTCTCGGAATCCGTCTAGTGATCACAGATTGAATAACAAAGGTTTGAATACCTAGACAAAATGACACGAACTGTTTTATAACCCAAATAAGAAATCATTATATCTATAGAACACTGTAAGACTATAGCCGATCTATTGGCAAACGTAAAATTCCTAGATATCCCATTCAGGATTTTATTTTAAGCTGCCAACATAAAAATGACGTCACAACTCAAAATTTAGTCACGGTAGCCTCTCGTCTTGCTTTAATTCGGAAATACTGTTTATAGAATATAGAGTGGTTGCCTGGGGATTAAAATTAAATTTTCAAAATAATCTCTGACGGATTCCACGTTAAGCCTACTTAGAACACCCAAAACCCAAAAATAAAGACACCAAAAAGCATGTAAAAAGTATTGAAAACTTACCCGAGCTTTTGCGGTGAGTATGAATCCCTTCTGATACGCTTTCAATAAATCGATTTCCTTCTCCTCTAAGCTATCCTTTATCCTACCGGCTTCTCCGTCGACTAGGCCCTCCGATATAGCGTTCGGAAGCGTCGATATGTTTCCAGTCGATGAATCTTTCACGACAGTCGACGAAGGATCGATTAAACCGCTCGATATAGCTTCGTTTAACGTTAAACGTTTGCGATCGATAATACTTTGCGTTAAAAACGGATCGTTAAAACCACCGGTAGTCGGGTTGTAAAGGTTAAATTTTAAAGTTTCTATTAAGGATAATCCGAATCGAGGAGTTAAAAGTAGGCCGGTGTCAATTGCATTGGCCAAAGAATAAAGTTTCGAGGTTTCTGTATCGACGACGTTGGCCTTATCCGAATCCATCAGACCTTTTCGGAAAGCTTCGGGAAGTTTGACTAATTTGGATTTTTGTATGTCTTTAACTAAAGCGGAATCCGGGTCGATTACTCCGGCCTGAACGGCTTCTTTCAGCGTTAAAACTTCTTTCGATTCCGGATCGACGAATTTTCCGGTTAATACGTTCAAATGGCCGAGCTCGATTGCTTTTTCTAATGATAAAGGCTCTCGTAAAAATACGAGAGTGCCTTGCTCGAAGATTATGCACAGAGATCGGATTTTTCCAGTTTGAGGATCGAATGCTGCCTTTTTGTTAAGGTCGATATTTCCATCGATAATGGCTTGCTTCAAGGTTTTAAAAGAACCGGTCGAAGGGTCCTTGACTACTGCACTTTCCGGATCGATTAATTCGTAACGGATAGATTCTTCTAACGTGCATTCTCTCATGGTTCTCGGATCTAAGAAAGTCCCTTTCTGAAAATCTATGCTTCCACGACGGACTGCCTGTTGGAACGTTATAGGCCTTTCCACCGTTATTAATAGTCCTTTCAGCAATGCCACGTCGAAAGTGTATGAAGTTTTTTCTTTTTGATCGACAACGGCTCCTAATCCCACGTCGATGGTTCCGTCTTCTATTGCTGCGTTAATGCTTCTAAGCTGTTGTGTGACCGGATCCTTCACGGCGGTAGTTTCGGATGTTAAAAGATTCGAACTTATAGCCTGAACAATGTCGACGTGACTTCCGGATTCGGGATCGATAAATCTTCCGGTATCCGAACGGAAAAGGCCGTGCTTAATGGATTCTTCGACGGACAACGGCCTCTTTGAAGGGATTATTAAATTTTTATCTTTGGCTTCTTTAAGATTTAAAGTGTTATTACCCATCACGTAAAGCCCTTTAACTTCGTCTATTATTTTAAGCGGCGAGATGGCCTCGTTTAGTTTGACATATTTACCGCTTGCGCTGTTTTTAATAATAGATGCGACCGGGTTTATTAATTCTTCTTTAATGGATTCTGATAGTGTTAATTTTCGCCCGGTGGAGGGATGTATAAATTTTCCTGCAGTTTCGTAAAGTCCCAAAACAATGGCTTCGTGCAACCCGAAACCTGCCGATTCGATGTCGACGATAAGCCCTAGTTCCATGGCTTCGGATAAACTGACGTTACGGTTGGAGCCAGGTTCTTTGAAAGTTCCTCCTCTTCTGTCTATTATCCCACTTCTACAAGTTTCGACGAGTGTGAGCAATTTTTCGGTTTTTCGGTCCCAATAACATGGTAGCTGCGGATTTATTATGAACCTCCTAATGGCTTCGTGTAAAGTTATTTTTCTTCCGGTGTTGGGATCCGTAAACTTGCCGGTTTCATCATCGTATAATCCTTGATGAATGGCTCTTTGGACCGATACGGCGGCTTTGCTGTCCATAAGCAACCCCATTTCAAAAGCTTCGGCGATGGTGAATTCTTTATTTTTAGCTATATCTCGTATGATTGCTTTTTCCCCGTCGACGAACCCTTGTTTTATGGCATCTGTCAGTGATAATTTTTTCCAAAACCCACTTCTTGTGTCTTTTACGTGAACCGATTCCGAATCGATTAAATTTTTTTCTAAAGCTTCTGTGAGAGTTAAATATTCTCCAGTTTTCGGGTCTAAGAATTTGCTTTTTTCTTCGTTAAACACATTTTTCAGAACTGTCTCGCTTAAACTCATAGGCTGCCTAACTTCGATCAACAAACCTTGATCGAAAGCCTCTTGAAAATCTAATTTCGTGCCGTAAAGTCCGGAAGTGGGTAAAATTCCACTTTTAGCGTCGATTATGCCCTTTTCTACGGCGATATCAAAAGTAACGATACTTCCGTCAGGTTTTTTGACCAAAGTGCTTTCCGGATCGATGATACCTTTCAGAATAGCTCGATCCGTTTGTAATTTTTCTTTCGTTTCTGGATTTATGAATTTCCCGGTTTTCGGATCGTAAAAACCTTTGAAAACGGCTTCCGGCAATGAAAATTTTCGCTTGGCCGGAATAACCAAACCCCGATCTAGAGCATCGTAGAAATGCATTTCCGCACTGTTGGTCGGATCTCTGGCAATGCCCGATTTCGGATCGATCACTCCGATTTTGATGGCTTCTGCTAAAGTAATGATATCTCCAGATCTAGGATCTTTAACAGATATCGCATGTTTATTAATTTCGCCTCTTTTAATAGCTTCTTCCAACGTAATCTGCTCGTTGGTATCCGTAATTATAAGCCCTGTTTTGGGATCGTAACAGCCTTGTGCAAGCATCTCCTGAAGAGAAATCGGTTTCTTCGTCGTCAGCAAATAGCCTTTTTCTAAAGCCACATCTAACGTCATTTTCGGAGACGTTATAATACCTTTTTGTGCATCTAATAAACCGCTTTCTACGGCCTCCTGAACGGACACGGCTTTGTCTTTCGTTTTGTCTTTAATCTTGACGCTTCGGTCGTCAATGAACCCGTGCACGATTCCTTCTCCTAGAGTTTCTTCTTCGGCATTGGTAGGATTCAAAAATGTGCCGGTTTTCGGGGAATAAAAATTCTGGACGATGCTGTCTATCAAGGATATTTTTACGCGGGTAGTGCGGATTAAACGTTTTTCTAAAGCGACGTCTAGCGTAATCAAATTGCCCAACCCTGTTTCCCGCAATTTGCCCGTTTTCGGATTAACTAGTTTCGATGTCATCGCGTCGTCCAGCGTCGTCCATTGCCCCGATTTGCTGTCTTTACATTCCGATATGAAGGAATCGATAATGCCCCGTTGAACCGCTTCTTCCAAATCAAATCTCTTCTGGATTCCGGCATCGATTACTTTTCCGGTTTTCGCATCGTATAATTTTTTAATAATTGCAGCTTCTAAAGAAATAGGTTTCCTGTAACCGGTTATTAAAATTCCGTGCTTAAATGCGGTGACTAAATCGATTTCTTCCTTTGTTTCAGCATTGAAGATGGAACCTTGCTCGACATTGACTACGCCCAATTCCAAGGCCTCGTTTATCGGAATAATTTCATCGTTTGCAGGATTTTTGATGTGAACAGAAGCAGGATCGATCAAGCCCGATTCGATCGCTTGGAAAATATTTAAAATTTCTCCAGTTTTGGGATTTTTAATATCTCCGGTTTCGACGTTGACCAGTCCTTGTTCAATGGCGTTTTGAAGAGTTATCGTTTCCGATTTTTCTTCGATCAGTCCCGACTTTAGCGCTTCGAAGAAAGACATCGTTTTGCCCGTTTCTGGATCTTTCATCGTCCCCGTGACGGGATCTACAATATTATTCCGTATGGCCGCTTTTAGGGTAATTGCTTCGCTCGGATTGTTCGGATCTTTCACCAAAATTTTTTCAGGATTTAAAATTTCGCCGTGCAAAGCCCAATCTCCGAACGTTACGATTTCTTTAGTCTTAGGATGGATAAATTCGTTCTTCTCGTCGTCGTAAACCCCCTTCTCTGAGAAATCTTGTTTCGTGGTAGATTGAGTCAAAAGAGGTTGTTCCTTTTTCAAATAAATCGGTTTGATTTTACTCGTTACGGATATTTCTGAAGGGCTAGAACGTTTCCTCTCTGGAGACGATTTCTCAGAACTCTGTGGAGATGTTTCAAACGGGCTCGATCGCTTTCGTTCAGGTGATTTTTCTGAACTTCTTCGAGATAACTCTAGTGGACTGGAGCGTTTCCGCTCCGGAGATAAAGAGGGTGACTTTACTGAGCTTCTTCTAGATAATTCCAAAGGACTAGATCTTTTCCGTTCCGGAGATATGGGAGGTGATTTTTCTGAGCTTCGCCTAGACAATTCTGCAGGACTAGATCGCTTCCGTTCTGGTGACATCGAACTTTTCCCTTGATCTTTCAAAGGACTCGGAGATCTTTCTTTTTCTCGTCTGCTTGGAGGTATAGGCGGAGTTTTCTTCCTATCAGGACTTTCTGACTTTTCCATTTTACTTTTAACAAGACTAGCTATTGCCATTCCGGCAGCAACCGGTGCGCCTATAACTCCTAAGATTCCAAGTTTACAAGCTTCTTTGATATTGATTTTGCCACCAGATGGATTTTTAACCGCTCCTGATGCCGGATCTATTATGTTTCTTTCGACTGCGACCTTCATTGGGATTTCCTCGCCGTCGATGACTAACACGGAATTCGGATCTATTATCTTTTTATCAATGGCTTCCTCTAAGGTATAGCTAATTGATGGATCTTTGGGGTCCTTAAATCGATTCGTCCTTTCATCGTATAAGCTTTCGTAGGCATCTACTAAATTGACAGCAGATTTTTCGAGCAATCCTATTTCATAAGCTTTTGCGATAGGTAAAATTTGCCCTGTTTTAGGATGTTGATAAGTTCCTTTATTCAAATCTACAGTTCCACTTTTTATGGCTTCAATTATATCGGTTTTAACTTCGTCATTCATAAAAGTTTCCTTCGTTTCCTGTTCATCTTTCACTATATCTTTTTCCCTGGCTTCGTTTAAAGTCAAAATATCGCCCGTTTCGGAATTTTGAACTTCGTTCGGGCCAATTAAAATGTACCCAGGAGAAAGTTCGATCGTTTTTCTCGTGATGGTGTGGTAGCTTTTTACTATCTCGACGACAGTTTCTCTTTCTTCGGGTTTTATTATTAATTTACCAGAATCTACAGCTTCCTTAACCGAAATTGCTTTTCCCGTTTCAGGATCTTGAAAAGTGTTCTCTTTGGTATTAATTAGGTTATGATCGAAGGCGTCTAACAGTTGAACACTTTTAGAAGTGACTGGGTAGGGCAAGGAAGACATTATAAAGTCACTGTCAATGGCATCTTTAATAGAAATTTTATCGCCCGTCACAGGGTGCACCACTTCCTTTTTATCGGCGTCGATTAGGCCTCTTTCCACGGCTACCGGAAACGTCATTCCAATTTTAGGAATTCCCAAAATTTCAGCACGAATTTCTTGATCGAATATCTTCTTTTCGTTTGCTACTAACAAATTTAAATTTCCTTCTTTCGTTTTCAAAAGGGATTTATTCTCGTCAATTTTTCCTTTAGCTATGGCATCTTGAATCGTTATTCTTCTGCCGACATCATCCTTCAAAGTCGTAAGGGGGTCCACGATTTCGCAAATAATAGCTTCTCCTAAGCTCAGTTCGTTTCCTGTTTCCGGATGAATTATTTTTCCGTTTTCATCTATCAGACCTTGATATACCACTTCTGGAATGCTTAAACTTCTTGCGACCGGTATAAGCAATTCGATTTCTTTCCCGGATCCATTAAGCACTCCACGATCGATCGCCTCGTTAATAGTTAGCAAATCCCCTCGTTGCGGGTCTCTGATGGCTCCTTGATTTCCGTTGAGCTCTTGATTTTCTAAAGCTTCCAGTACTGTCGATTCCGGATCTTTATTTTCTAATATTTTGACCGTTTTTTCGTCGATGATGCCTTGTTCGATACCCTCGACGGGTTTTACGATTTTACGCCTCATTTTTTGTAAAATCACAGGTTTTGCCTCGCGGTCCGGACTTTGCGAAATAGTCCGAACTCGTCCGATCGATACTTTATACTTAGGCTCAGTTGTAACCCGTTCACGAGTTTTATCTGCTAAGGATGGTTCGTCTTCGTCGCTGAAAGAAATACTTCTTGATCTTAGTTTCTTTGCTTCTTTCTTGATGTCCTCCATTTCTTTCTCGCTAGCTATTCCTTTTTCTAAAGCTTCCTCTGGCGATAATTCTTCGCCTGTTTTAGGATCTGTTACTATTACATCTTCCATTTTCGCCTCGTACGATTTCAGTTCATCTTCTCCGATTAATCCCCTTTCGTAAGCTACTTCCACGGGTATCTTCTCTCCTGTTATTGGGTCCGTTACCAAAGATTCTCTGAGAGCTGTAATTGCTTTTTCCGCAACAATTACTGGAGTTCCTAATACCGCCAACAATCCAAATTTAGCAGCCTCGGATAATGATATTTTCCGACCGGACTTATCTTTATAATCTCCAGAATTTTTGTCGATAATCCCTTTCCTCATTGCCTCGTTAATGTTCATCATTTTCCCGGAATAAGGATCTTTAACTTTTACGAGTCTCGGTTCGATTCGACCATCTTTAACAGCTGCTAACAAATTATCAGATCTTCCACCAGATTCCGTGAAAATGACCATAGCTGTAGAAGGTTCGAAAATGATTCCCTGATCAACCTGTATCGGATCTACGTTTTGTCCTTCTGATTTTTTAATTTCGGTAAAGGTTTCGTTACCGTCGGACAATTCGATCAAATCGGGGCGTCCACTAATTTTAGTGATTTTAATTCGCCTCGGTTTATTATCGCTTTCTTCCCAAGATCTGTCTTTAAAAAGGACTAACCCGGCTTCGATCGCTTCCTTCATCGTAATGGGTTTCTTGGTTTTTCCCTCCCAGTCGAAATGATAATGTCCTGTCGAGTCCAATATTCGTTTCTTTAAGCTACGATCGATCGAAATGGGTTTTTGGTTTTTAGGATCGATAACCATGGCCGAATCAGGATGTATAATTTCTAATTTAATGCATTCTTCGAAAGAGACTAATCGGTCTGTCTTTGGTATAATAAATAAACCCGTAACCGGGTCGAAAAATTTTTGTTCGATCGCTTCGCTTAAATACCAACCATCAGATGGAAGTTCTAATATTTCGTTTTCTTTTGGTGAAAACGTTTCTGACATGGATGTTTTAATAGTCTTTTCAGGGCTTTTGCTTTTCCGTCTCAGCGGTTTTTGAGGACTTTCAAGCACTTCAACGTTTTCGGGGCTTACAGATTGTTTCCTTTCTATTAATTTTTCTGGGCTATTGGAATGTTCCTTTGATTTTTCAGCGCTTCTTTGTGCGCTCGTTTGCTTTGTTGTAGCAGATTCCACACTCAGAATTCTTTCCGGGCTTTTGCTAACACTCGATCTAGCAGATCGTTTATTTAAACTTTTCTCTATGCTTTTTTGCTTGACCACCTTAGTTTCTGCTACTCTTTTTCTTTCAGGACTTTCGCTGATACTAGTTCTCTTCGTATCTCTTTCCGGACTTATGCCTGCACTACTTAATTTCTTTGGGTTTTTTTCAGTACTTTTTGTTCGCTGAGGTCTTTCTGGTATAGTCTCCTCCCCTCTGGGACTTCCGTTTCGATATTCCATAACTTCTTCGGAGTGTTCAACTTTATGCTCGATATTTACACAGTCGGGTGTAAATTCTCTCCAAATTTTTTCTGGACTTCTATTTTCGCTAGACTCACGTCTTGAAATTTTTTCGTGGCTTTTTTCGATTATTTTATATTTTTCCGGACCTAAGGCACGTTTTTCAATTATTTCTTCCGCACGCTTCTCTATTATCTCCTCCGTCGAAGAATATTCCATTCTCTCGACGAATTCGGAAGATTTTTTCTCTATTAAGGTACTCACGGTTCGTTTTTCGGGACTTCCGCCTAAACTTCTAGATTTAGGTGGAAGCTTTTCTTTATATCCTGCAGTGCTTTCTTCACTTTTCGATCTTTCCGACGTCCACTTCCCTTCCCTCTCTTTCTCAAGATAAGATTTTTCCATTTCGATGAAATCTGGAGTCTTCATTCTCTTTTTTGTGCGCTGATTAGCATCTTCTCCAGAAGATGACTTTCTGATTCTTTCCCCTTTTTCTAAATGGGCTAATAAAGATTTGGTTTGAGGTACTGCTCCGAAAACCGCAGTATCGACTTGGCTCGAAACGCCGGCTTGCGTTACATTTACGGAAGTTTTGATTGTTTTTGTGACTGTTTGTGTAGTTAAAGTAACGCTTAACAAACTATTAAATAAAGCGGCTCCTTCGTCCGTAATTATATCCTTGTTAATTGCATCTTTTGTTGGAATTAATTTTTTCGTCTTTGGATTCATTATCATTCCTTTTTTGGGATCTATGTAACCTTTTAAAACGGCTTGAAGGACGCTCAGTTCTACGCCGTTCTCATCCTTGATTCCTATTTCTCTGTTTAACATTTCTAAAACTTCAGCACGTATCACACCCTTTTTAATACCTTCCGCTATGCTTAGCGTAGACTGACCGTCTTTAAAAATTACTTCGTTCCCGCGTAAAGCTATAACCTTATGTTCTAATGCAGCATTTAAACTAACGAATTCGTTATTTACTTCAAATGCGTCGATATCATAAATACTTTTAACCGTCACGGAAGTTATTAAACCGCGTTCTACTGCTTGAGGTATCGTCGTCTTCTCACCGGTTAGTTTATCCTTAAACCCACCATTAATCTGAATTATATCGGTAGCGATCGCTTGATTCAAAGCTATTAAATCGTTATTCTTCGTATCGGTCACACACTTAATTCTATTCTCATCTAGAACACCACGCTCAATACTTTCTAGGATATTTAACTTTTTATTATGAGTAGGACTTAACAACTGGCCATCGTCGAAATAAATTTCATTTTCGACGGCTTCTTTCAATGTCATGGGTTTGACTATTAATTTCCGCCGTTTGGCTTCTTGAAAAGATAAAAATTCATCGGAAGCCACGTGATGATATTTTCCACTGGACGGGTCCAAAATATTTTCCGCAATCGCTTCTCTCACCGTTACTTTATTATCGTTACCCGAATCCACAACTTCCCTAACATTTGGGTTAATTAATCCCTTTTTAATTGCTCCATCCAAGCTGGATTTTTCTCCGGTCTGTCTATCGAAAAACTGACCAGAAGAATCTATTAAATTGTGGTCGAGAGCATCCGTCAAACACAATCCCCGATCCTTCCCGTGTATTCTTTCGTAGGTCTGACTCGTTAACACTCCTCTTTTGAAACCTTCTTGAATAGTGATCACTTCTCCGTTTTCCAAAGTCATTAAACCCGTTTCGGGATCCAGGACTTGATTATCGATGGCCTTTTGCATTGTTAAATTATTATTACCGAATTTCGAGAAATAAAACTTTTGATTTAGCATCGGATCTTTTTTATCGATGTTCGTTTGTACCGTTCTTACCTTCATAAAATTTTCCAATGAATTTCCAGACTCGGCTTCCGAAAGATTTTGTTGAATAGCTTCTAGTAGAGATAACTCGCGGTCATTTTCGAACACTCCACAAGGACCTAACAATTTTTCGGCTAATTTCGCGTCTATTAACCCGTATTTAACGGCCGTTTCTATCGATATCGGTGTTATTTTATTATTGATAATTGTATTAAACATTCCCGTACGAACGTCTAATATCCGGAGAGAAATCGCTTCACCGACCGTTAGCATTTTCTCCGTTTCCGGATGAATTATGCCTAAACTATCGATTACACTATCTGTCCCGATTCCTTCTTCCACTCTTTGTATCCGTTTAAGAGATTTTATTTCCGTAAATTCCATAGTCGAACCGGTATAAGGATTCCGCGGCGAATCCACTTCCGAAACTTCTTCCTGTTCTTTGTTAATTCGTTTATTAAGGGATGATTCTCCGTTGATCTGAATGTTGGTCGTTCCGTTTGTCGTGAATTGTACTGTTTCTGAAGAACTAAACCTAAAAATTAAAAGGAAATAGAATTAGTGGTTAAATTATTTTTTGTTTTTAAATCTGACATCATGTCATATTACATAACATAAAAAACAAAAATTCTGACGTCATTTTTTAAAATAGGAAATTATAGAGTGTTTCCTATCTAATGCCGATAGTTATAGAAGTTGACAATGTCGTCATTGAAAAAAAATTTAAAAAGTTAGATTTATTCAAAATGCTTTTTAAATTTAAGAAAAAAACTTACCGTTCAGTGGATGTATAAGTTGTGACTGCCTCCGAAATATTGAATTCCGTCCTAAAGGTTTTCAAAGGTCTAGGTTCCATATCAGTCAGCACTTTCTGGAATTAATTGAAAAATAATTTTTGCCATTAATTAGCATTTCTTAAAAAATTTTTACGAAATGTAAACCAAAAAAATTTAAACGATTTTAGTAATACCGAAAAGTCTTTTAATTAATCAAGAAACTTTAGAACGTGATCCTTGATCGATGATACGATAAATGAGCCATCCTCGATCAATATCAAAAGCAGGTCAAGTGTGTCCAGTCGGATAATAGTAAGTTCTTTTAATTAAAACCTCCTCCGTGCCCAACGATAATTTACAGATTATTAATGGTTTAAAATATAATGTGTATGTCAACGCCTTCATGAGTATACTCTTCTCTTAAACTTCGCATCTTCGATGGTTGTGCATTTTAATTTACTATCGATAAGCCAGTTCTACGGTATTTAATTTCATTATGAACCTGAACCTGCATGCAAAAAAGCCGGCAAGTTTTTCAAGTAGTATTTCTTCCGAAAATTGGGTTAAACGATTTTTAGGTTAATCACGTGCTATCAACTTAAAAAAATTACCTCGCTATCTTTAAAGTCGATAGAATCAAACCATTTATCCATTTGTAAAAATAAAATACAAGAAAAAAGTAAAGAAAACTAAAGCGAAATAAAAAACCGATCTTGGACGGAACCGAAGAGACTAGTGAGAAGAACAATTCGTTGCAGAGTTACTAGTAGTGGGCGTCGTCATTGGTGTCAAACCCCTATACCTTGAGTTATTCTTTAAACCGGACTTTTTACCAAATCTACAAGGCTTTTACTTATGGCTCAGGAAAAATTCGAAAATGTGATTCACAGAGTGGAACCAGCGGCTGTAACTACTAAAAGCAACCGAGTAAAAAGTAAAGCCAATGCAAAATTTTTTTTAAGATAATTCCAGAGAAAAAATTTTATGTGTCTTTATTACATCTGTGCCTTCTTTTTTTATTTTAATTGAAAACTAAATCAATTTTTTTTTGTTTTCGAAAAAAAAATTGCATCGAGTTTAGTGCGACCACTGAACAAAAAAAGACAGTGGGTGCAGTTTACGTTGTAGGTTGATATTATGGTTCATGTAGGTAGTATACCAAGGCCAATTTCGATCATGTATCATCAATGAATACTATGACGATTTACCTGCACAACCATTAATTGGACTTAACATCATTTTCCTTTTAACGCAACTAAATCCTTCGTCATTAAATAGTTTAGAAAAATATAAAAAAACTTACCACAATTTCTTTATCCTGAGGGTTACGAGTTGAATAATCCTTGAGGGACGCACGTAGTGTAGCCAAAAGCTGCTGAAATTTGTTGTTGAGACGATCCAAATTAGCAGCAACGATGTCGGCGCCTCTGGGTTTGGACGATGACACCCTGAAGGCTGCGTCAAGAGATGGATGCACTTCTGCCACCAACCACTCGACATACTCCTCGAGACCGTGGTCGTATATCTAAATATGTTAGTGTTAAAGATGTTATTTCGGTAACGGGTTATTAAGATTAGTTTTAACTTTCGATTGCTTACACGAAACTTTGCTTTTAACAGAAAGAATATGTGCAAATTCATTCTTTCCTCAACAAGGAATATTTTTTATCCAATTTATTTTAGTATAAAATCGTTAAATCAGCAATAGCTAAATTAACGATCGTTTGTTATCGAGTGCAAGCATTCCTTTTTCATGTGCAAATAAATAATTTGTCCCAAACCCGCTTAAAATTGTACATTTTATTTTTTGTGTGCGCAAAATAAGAGTGTCCATTTTTCAAGCAATGCTTAATACACTAAAGTATAATGATGATTTACGGCTCTTATTTAGAAAATGCTAACATTGTGCAACTCATTTTGTCTTAAAAAAGCAAGAGCTTTAAAAATTAATTTATTGACATTTAAGAAGGTAGAGGCGTTTAACTTGAAAATAACTTTTTTTAAAATGGACCATCCAATTAAGTATGACGTACAAAACCTGATAAGAATCCACTAAAAAGTTAAATTTTGTTTTGATATTGAAAGACAAATCGAGATTAACATGTGGCTACGAACATGCTTATACATCATAAAAAGATTTCTATGCGAATGATTATAAAATAAAAATGTATCGTGCAAGAAAATTTTGCACCCAGGTCAGTTCATTCAAAAATGAAATAATTCAAAATTAATTTAAAAATGAGAAAATATTTTAAAAAACAAATAATGATGTTAATTTATACTTTTATAAAAAAAATTTAATCAAGCTAACCTAAACCAGGTTCGATAAAGCTCATAAATGATAATTTAAAATTAGTGCATCATTTTTAACCGGTATTAGTTCAGTGCTGTACGTCATTCTTAAGCTGACAAATTTTTTTTTATCAAACATTACTCATGCAAACTTTAGCCATGCACCAAAAACAACCATTAATAAAAGCAACTTAAAAATAAAATTTTAAACCCATACAAAGCATTTCCTTTGGACATTTCTACCCCGCCATGTTGTACGTTTTGCCAATACAGTGAATTTAAAAAGCATATAAAACAAAGGTTCAAGAATGGTACAAAAACCTGCGAAATAAAAAACAATGACACAAAAAAAAAACGAGACAATAAAACAACAGGATAAAAAGCAACAAGACAAATAAAGAGGTGAAGAATAAAGGATGATCAGTCACACAAAAGCAGCCACACATTAAAACAATATCAACTAAACATGAAACTACATTGCTGCACAATTCAGTACGTTCAGAATTGTGGATAATACTGTATGCGTAAACACTGTGCGGACAACGAAGTGCAAAACTACGATGGAAATAATGTATGACAATACTGCCCCTAATAATAACAATCGTACCTTCGCCTCTCTGATGTATCTACCTCCGACAATATTCACTTGTTCGATATGTTGAGTTCGTTCGATTACGTTCGTATACATGCCCTGAAATGAAATGAAAAGAAAAGGTAAGGGTAATTAAACAGATTTGATTAAGGTTCCTACAGTAAAACAGACGCAAACCCTTTAGTTCTGACTAAAATGAGCAAGAGTTTAGCGCTGGATTTCTTCAATTTTGACTTTTACTAACCTTAGTGGCTTCTACTTCTTGCGAAGTATTAAGTTTCGAGTAAGAGTCTTCTACAAAAGTGACTTCGGCTTCGTAAGCACCGGAGAATTTCTGCAGCATTCCGTAAGCTGATTCGCAACTTCTCAGCCTAAAAAGTATTTCATAAGTAATATTAAGAGATTGAAAAAGGTGGAAATATGACGGGATTTACGGATGTACCTTTCAGAAAGCTGGCTGACTACGCTAGACCATCTATTACTCAATCGAGTAACGTCGGAATCAATTCTATTCAAATCGTCGAACGGACCTTTGTGTTTCCTTGATTCTTCGACAACTCGCCGAGTATTATGAGCGTCTTCTCTCAACTGCGTTATGACGTGTTGTTGAGTCGTAACTGTGGTTTGCAAAACTAATAATTCTTCGTGAACCTAAACGCGTAATTAAAATAATGTCAGTCCAGTAGATAAAATATATTCTAATTTATATAAAAAAAATTAAAATTCACCTGTTGAAGTTGTTTGATTTCGCTTGGCATATGAGTAAAACTTGACAATTTATGCTCTAATTCGGAAACCGTATTGCTAGCTTCGTCCAAACCGCTCAATAATATTTCAACACATTTTAATCGTTCTACGTACAATCTACTGCTATGCCACAGAGAATCCCATTGGGTTAGAATCTTCTTCAATTTTGTTTCTTGTTGACTCGTTTTTCTGGTAATTTCGCGGTACGTTTTCTGTACCTCGTCTACTCTTACACTAAGCGTCTAAAAAATAACAAAATTTAAGTAAATAATTCCGTTGTTTTACCGACTATTTTCTGACTTTGTAAACATTTTTTCACAAACCTGCAATCTTGACTCGAATTCTTTGTGTTGAATGACCATATGCTCTAAGCTATCAAGATCCCTAGGTAAAGGTGAAGCGATTCTTCCATTCAAAGTGCTTTCTGCTTCGTCCAAGGCGATTTGAAGAGAAGTGGTTTGATTTTCAAAAACTCTGCTCATGTTTTTGCTTTCCTCTGTTAAAAAATTACAAAATTATTTTCAAAACAGTTCAGTCGTAAATAAGTTTTTATAAAAATAAGTTTAATTACCGTCATCGCGAGCTCGTTTTTCGAATTCATCGAACAATCGATTGACTTCATCCATTTCTCTTCGAAGTCTACGCAACTGTGGATCGGATGGATCACCTTCTGAAATCAATTTATCGGCATCGTCGTTTAATGCACGTCTAATGGCAGTTCTCTGTTCTTGGCCCATCGCAATAAACTGAGCCAAATCCCAAGTTTTAACAACTTTGATGGTAGCAAATATCATGTTCTGTCTCATTCTTAATTGTTTCTTCTGCCAGAGTGCAACGCTTCTGTCGAATTGTCTTCTCAATCTATCTACGGCATCTATGGCTTCTTTATCCGGAGGAGGAATTGTCAATACCACTCCTGGTATGTTGGATTCGACCCCGGATAAATTTGTTACGCGCCATTTGACACGGCCTGAGTTGTCATGCAGAACGCAGCTTTCATTTTTATTAATATGAATCTAAAAATCAAAAACGAAAAAAAAAATTAATATTGGTTTGAAAGCGCTGCATTTCTCAAATTAAAAAAAAAATGAAACATACGTTAGCTTGTTTATAGTCGCAAACAGCTCGAACTTTAATCGGTTTGGTAACTGGTTGTCTCCTCTGTTTGAGTGGAACGACATCTTTGCTTGTTTCAGCCAATTGACTTATTACATCGCCGTAATGGTTCAATTCTTCTCTTAAATCTTGCATGCCTTTAAGTAATCGTTCACCTTCATCTAAACTAAACTCCGATTGACTGTAAATGGTATTCAACATTTCGTCTCTCCTACAAAAAAAAAAAAAGATTTAAGTAGCAAAAGTTTAAATTATTTTTTTAAACATTTTTGATTGAATTTAAATTTACTTTGTAATCCAAGTTTCGGCTTCTTTGACATCGGCGTAGAACTGTTGATAAGTTTGAGCATGTTTAAGGTGAGTTTCCAAGCAAAGAGTCAATTGAAGAACCCAGGACCATTGATTTTGTAAGGCGGTCATGTAAGCTTCGATGCATTTTGAGGCGGGGTGCCTTTGCAAGACTAAGGCTTCGCCACGGTCAACAACTGCGCTGAATTGGATTTCCCGTCGTTCTAATTCAGACATTAATGACTATAAAAAATATCAAACATTATTTTTCAGCATAAATAATTTTAGTTAACAAATTTTTAGAAAAAGCTGAACAACGATCAAGTAAAACTATTTTGCGACAGTTGAAAGCAGTCTTACCTCGTTTGCTCCCGATCCGTATGTTTGCTATAAAGACAACAGCAAATTTATTAAGGTGAAGACAATGTTACTTCTGGGACAAGGCGGATCAGGGTCTAAGGGCGAAAGCATTTTTGGAATATTCGATAACAGGAAACTTAACCGAAAATTAATTACTTATCAGTTTTAAATTTACCTCGTAATAATGATGAATAGCTGATAAATTCAAATTCTTATCACTCCAATCTCTGCTAACTTCGGTGTCTTCTTTTTCGTTGAGCCATACCAATTCATTTGTTGCACTTTGAAGGAAGTCTTGCAAAGTTTCCAAATCGGATAATCGTTTATTGGAAAGAACCAATAACTCCGCGTACAATTTTTGAAGCATATTCAAATGCTGAGCATAAAGCTGAAGTTCTTCGCCGTGAAAGTTGTTTTTAGCGCTCACGCACTGCTGTATTTTTGTTTGGAATTGTTCAACGGTTTTATGTTCTCTTTGCATAAGTTCCAACTCGGCTTGGGCTCCAGGTAAATCCGATCCGTATTCGCCGTCTCCTATGTGAGTCTAATTTTTAAAAAATAAATCATTAATTAAATGAAGTAAGTAATTTAAGAAAAATTGTAATTGCATCGTAAAAGCCTAGTTACCAATTTGTTTTTAACCCATTCTGTACATTCTTGCAGCTGCCGGAAATGAGTATTTGTATCCACAAGTCTAGTTTCTAAAACGGTCCTAGTTTGCCTTGTCACGGTTCTTTCTTCGATCGGGAACGAAATGCTTGACAGAGGAGTTATAAGGCGAGCATGAAGCAAAGATCGTAACTGTACCCATCGTTGATGTAACCTCTCGACTCGTTTATGAAGTTCTGAGCTTTGAGCGTATCTCCCTTCGCGGAGAATTTGTACGTCGGTGAAAAGAAACTGTATGTTCTCTTCGACCAATCGGATATCGTGTTCGAGTTGATCTACAATATTTTTCGCATCTAACGGATGTAATCTGTCTAACCTGGCTGCTTCCATTTCTACTCTTTGTTCGAGTTCTTCTAGCCTAGAATCGACCTGCTTCATTTCGCGATGTACCTAAAAACGGAAAAATCATGCATTAGCACTTTGTTGAAAATAACGATTCTAAAAAAGCTAAAAGTTATATTTACCTTTTCTGCAAGCCGTTGAAGTTTTTCTAATCTTTTCAGCTCATCTTGTATCGCTTTATCTTTTTCCTGGTGAGCTATTAGTAGCCTAGACCAATTCTTTTCGATTGTTTCGATATGAAGTTCGGGTTCGATATCTATTTCACCGATAGAATCGTAAAATTTCTAGAAAAAAATTCCGAAATTATTTATGAGAATAATCATTTTTGGTTTTACCATGAATAACCATAGGCTTATGTTGCGAAGAACTATTAAATTTTATTTCCGTTTTCGAGAAAAGGCAATTTCAGATTTCTGGAATATAATTTCCGTTTAAAAACTCACCGTTAATTCTCGGAAGGCATTATTCAATCTTTGTTTCTCTCTTTGTTTAGCAGGAATGTCTTCGTTTCTAAATCGGCTTGATTCGGTCGCCAATTTTTTTACTTCGATAAGAGTGTTCGGGAAGGTTCTGTCTTGCATTTGAATAAGTTTATCCCGTATCCAAAGGTGTAATGAATTAGCCATTTCTCTATACGTGTTCGTTCGTTGTTGAGATTCCTGAGATTAAAAAGTAACAAATTAGCCACTTAGATTATAATGAAATCACTATCAAAGATTTTCATTGTACCATTTCAAAAATTAAACTTGACGGCGTCGTTTACAAAATTATTAAAAAAACTTTTAACTCACGAACGTAACTACGGTAACGAAAACAATGATCGGTATGACGGAAGTTACGCTCCCTTCATCGACGCCGATCCCTCGATATCTTTCAGCCATGCGCTGCAGGATCATAATAACCCCTTTAATTCGAGGTACCAACGCGATGGGAAATCACGATACGTAGATGGCGTCGATGAAGCGATTTAAAAAATTGTTTCTCTCTTTTATACTTACGGAGTCGAGCAGCGGATGATTGACAGGCGGATCAGGGAAAACGTCATAAAGAGAAGAAATATAAGTAATAAGTGATTTTTCGTCTGGTTCGTTGGTGTCCACATCTGGATAAAGAGAAACGGAAATTACATTAGTAACGATACGGAAACGATTGGACATATTTCTACAACGAGATATAATTGCGGCCAATTTACTTTGACATCTCAAACAATCGTCCTCGGGTAATTCTTGATATCGGTCAAAACGTTATGCTCTGTCGCTTCGAGGACAAGGCTAAACTCTTTAAATAATAATAAAATAAAATACCTTCGACGTCCAGCAGTCTTGTAACGCCGTATTCCCTTTCGGCAACGTGGAAAGCATTTTCCAATCTTTCCCGAATCTGCCTTTGCCTGATCGTCCTCCAATCGATGAGATCGGGCCTGTTCCTGTGAATGATGGCGTTGAAGGCTAAGCCATCCCTCCAGGAAGAGGTGAAATCACTGATTCGGACTCCGGAATATTTGTTCGTAGATCTCTTTGCCCATCGCAGGAGAACGTCTCTGGGTGATACATTTGGCTCTTGTCCCACCACGATATCTGATATCTGAAACAATCAAACCAGAAAATCGTTGAGTCGTAAAACTAAATGTAAAAACAAGAAATCAAAACTGACAGCACGGAAAGTTTCTGGCATTATTTTTAGAATAAAAAACAATTTTTTTTTCTTATAAATCAAAATGAAATGAATATTTGTTGAGAAAATTTTTAGTCAAGCCATCCTTTACGGTTGTGATTATGCTAAATCGTTGATACAGAGCGAAGAGAATTAATCGCTCGTTTGGAACATTTACCGACGAAGAAGAAAGAGGAAGCGCAAATTTTACACTACAACTATAAGAGCAAAAGTTTCAACTATTTAAACAATAATAGTAGCAAAGTTCTCAAAGAGTATGATTCTAAGGTAAAAAGATTAAGTCTACACTAAACCGCTTGCTAGTTAAAACTACTTGATAAATACCACAATCATAATAAAAATCAGTAAACTTATTTATAGTACTTAAAAAAAAATAGCCAAAATATTTCAAAATTAACCTTAGCGTCAATTCAGCTAAAATTAATGTTCGACTTCAGCGCCGTCGAAAGTGTCTGAAAAGTCAGTAAAATCGTTTTATCTTTAACCCTAGCTCCTGGAAAAATTAAAAAAATGGAATATGACATACTTGTAAACAATTGATGTTGCTAATAATATTTTAAACCAGTTTCAACGAGTCCCTGGGCTTTCTCAAAGCTTAGCACATTGCAAAAGATACCTATCTGTTGGCTAATCATGAATCTCCAGTCGCATAAGCCGCATTTATTAATCAAAAATTTTCAATAATCATCAGCTGATTATTATCTAGAAATTTTTTTCTTAAAAATAAAATCGAATCGCGGGTTAGACTTAAATTTTAATTTAATGTGTACTCAGATTTTTTATTTTTAACCATTCTGAATCACCTAGTGATTTTCTTCCAATTTTTAAAACGATTCATTAGCACAAAATCTGGATGCCTCTGTTACCTAAACAATGTCTCATTTTCACCTGAATAAACCATCCGGATCGAATTAATAAACTTTCCCGTTTAAAGTTCTTGCAAGACGCAATACACTGATGTCATACATGACAATAAAATAATATGCCGACCTCTTTTCTTAGGTAAAGCACGTGCAACCGCAATTATTAAACAAACAAAGCACGAAATAATTTCTCAACGCGTTCTTTCTCATGTGAGAAATTCATCTGCTGACACGTTCTTCAAAGGAAAACGATTCCTCATTAATTAACTTACTTACCGGTGGCTCTTTCTGCCGTCTTTTCCACAAATAATAAACTATAGCGCCGCCTACAGCGGCGTAGGTTATTTTTTCCCATCTTCCCGGCATAATTTGCTATCACAACTGTGCGAATACAGAAGGAGAAGATAAGATCGGCGATAAATTACTGATAATGTCATAGTTACCTTGTGCAGCGAACATTAGCACCTAACTGAATGACTGAATTTCCATTTCATTGACGATCCGTCATCGCTATTAATAATAACATCAGAGGTCTCTGTTGGCACAATCAGTTACTACCGATTTTTTTTAAATGTTTCTGTCAATTCTTTTCTCGCCTGATAAACGATAATTTGCGCAAACTTATTTACGTTCTTAAATAATCAAAAGATTAATGTGGTATTATCGAACTAATCCCTGGCAAATCTTAAAAACGTTATCCAAGGTCGCAAGATTTTACAGGATGTTAAAAAAAAAAAAAGAAAAGCTTTCAATGGATGAAGGAAAAATTATCGAAAATGATGAATGATGCTGCAAAGCAAGGTAATATATCGTCTGCATATAGGGAAGACGAAGAATCAATCAATTCGGGCAATGAACTTGACCAGGATTTCTGAGCGAAGACGACCTAAGGCGCTATGGATCAAATAGCAAACCTAAAGTCAAGCCTGATGACATATCTGGATCAAGCGTTCTGGGTCCTTGGACATTACTGCATTTCCATGTTCTTCAGCGTGACATAATGGACTTTATATCCAATATTTTTAAACACTTTTGCTCCGACAGGGCGGTATTCTAAATCACATACATTAATCTATTTTAAAAAATGTATTTTACGCTTTTACCATATTATTGAGTCGCAATCATTTGTTGTTTAGAGCGCTAAGGAACGAAGAACATTACATGAGGTATTCCATACCACCATGAACGCGATTTTCCCTCATGGTCACCGATTTTGCTCAAATTTGCTATACGGGTTCCTTTTGACATTTAATGAAACTAATTTGAAGGATTTTGCGAAAAAAAATTTTTTAGCTGAGTTCTGGGCATTTTAGTTTTTAGGCGAAAACGGCAAAAATCGCATATGTACAACTTTGATCGGTCATAACTTTGTTATTTTTCAACCGATTTAATTCGGCAAAAGTTTTTTGAAAAGTACACATAAAGGACTACCAAATATAATTTTTTGGTTTTTTTCGAACAAGGGTGGGGGGAGGGCCACCCCCCCAAAAATATTTTTGAGACCCCCAAAATACCCCATCATGAATTTTTTTCAAAATTTTTTTTTGAGTTCCTAACACTCTCCTATAAGTCCCTGTAAAATATTTTTCTTGGGCCGCAATTTTTACGGGAGCTGCGAATTTTTATTTACATTAATGCGGGGGTGCCACGGTTCCCGCTATCCTTAACTGAAGCATAACTCAACGGAATGATGAAAATTTATAGATTTTGATTCAAGGGCTTTTGTATAGGGCTCTTATACATCCACCTAAAACTAAATTTTGCCCCCCAGCCCCCCCCAATTTAATACCTGGCTCCACCTTAGGCTCTAAAAAATATGAAAAAAAAAAATTATGTTTTCGACAGTTTATTTTTTAGAAAAAAATATTCTTTTGTATCAGCCATGTAAAATTTAGACTTCAGAGAATAAGAAAACCCCCGCTGGACCCCCTCCGGTAGGGGGGCGAAGGAGGGGAAGGGGGGGGCGGCACTAGGATGCGCCGAAAAAATTCCATGACTGCGATTTTGGTACTCACCCCAAAAATCCTTTTACATAAATGTCAAAACACGGTTTCAATTAAAAAAAAATTTTTTTGTAACGCTCAGTCCAAGCTCAAGGCGAAAATAAAAGTTTGGCCGATTAGTATATTAGGCGCCTTCCTTGATTCCGTTAACAGCTTTTAAAACGCTGTATGTTTTACCAGTAATACTCAGAACTTATGTTTTAAGGGTCGTAGAATCCGAAAATGAAGGTATTAATTTTGCCAACTTCATGGCAAAACGGCAAAACGTGTTTTTCTGGCAGAAAATACCATTTTTTATTGGCAAAATCTAATTGTGCCATTTTCCGTTGATTTGGCAAAATTAGTTTTCCCATATTCGTATTCTACGACCTCGTTAAAGAAATAGGAATTATTTTACAGCAAAGAAGCACATACCCCAAGTCGAAAATTAGGAATATTTAAAAATTTTTGGAGAAAAATGCGTTTTTTTAGTGGCCAAATATGATTAGCCGTTTTGCCATGAAGTTGGCAAAATTAATACCTTCATTTTCGGATTCTACGACCCTTAAAACATAAGTTCTGAGTATTACTGGTAAAACATACAGCGTTTTAAAAGCTGTTAACGGAATCAAGGAAGGCGCCTAATATACTAATCGGCCAAACTTTTATTTTCGCCTTGAGCTTGGACTGAGCGTTACAAAAAAATTTTTTTTTAATTGAAACCGTGTTTTGACATTTATGTAAAAGGATTTTTGGGGTGAGTACCAAAATCGCAGTCATGGAATTTTTTCGGCGCATCCTAGTGCCGCCCCCCCCTTCCCCTCCTTCGCCCCCCTACCGGAGGGGGTCCAGCGGGGGTTTTCTTATTCTCTGAAGTCTAAATTTTACATGGCTGATACAAAAGAATATTTTTTTCTAAAAAATAAACTGTCGAAAACATAATTTTTTTTTTTCATATTTTTTAGAGCCTAAGGTGGAGCCAGGTATTAAATTGGGGGGGGCTGGGGGGCAAAATTTAGTTTTAGGTGGATGTATAAGAGCCCTATACAAAAGCCCTTGAATCAAAATCTATAAATTTTCATCATTCCGTTGAGTTATGCTTCAGTTAAGGATAGCGGGAACCGTGGCACCCCCGCATTAATGTAAATAAAAATTCGCAGCTCCCGTAAAAATTGCGGCCCAAGAAAAATATTTTACAGGGACTTATAGGAGAGTGTTAGGAACTCAAAAAAAAATTTTGAAAAAAATTCATGATGGGGTATTTTGGGGGTCTCAAAAATATTTTTGGGGGGGTGGCCCTCCCCCCACCCTTGTTCGAAAAAAACCAAAAAATTATATTTGGTAGTCCTTTATGTGTACTTTTCAAAAAACTTTTGCCGAATTAAATCGGTTGAAAAATAACAAAGTTATGACCGATCAAAGTTGTACATATGCGATTTTTGCCGTTTTCGCCTAAAAACTAAAATGCCCAGAACTCAGCTAAAAAATTTTTTTTCGCAAAATCCTTCAAATTAGTTTCATTAAATGTCAAAAGGAACCCGTATAGCAAATTTGAGCAAAATCGGTGACCATGAGGGAAAATCGCGTTCATGGTGGTATGGAATACCTCCATCTATAAATCACGAATTTCACGTTTCAATTCGGCTTTAAATTTCGGTGCACTGAGTAATTGCAACCGCGATAACGATACGAAGTTGCAACAACAACGACAACTACGAAAATCAGAGGTAAGCCTCTATCCCGCTAAACAGCTCTATTCGGCCACTACATTTTGCCGTTTCTTGCGGCAGCGAGATGTGAACTCAAGAACAACGAAAAAATAAAATGTTGAGGAGGATTTTGAGCCCCACAGACCCTGTTACTACAGACGCTAACATGTCAAGACAAACAAAATCCTAGAGCTTGTCACGCAGCCTTGTCACAAGCGTGAACAAATCACGAGGCTTGCGGCTTGCAAAACGCTTTGCAAGTGTACCACCGACTATAAGGACGTCACTGGATAATCTTTTGACAAGCCCAAAACCCTAGGGAAGGTCGGGGTCGAGGTAAGAGAACAGCGGAGGGAGTGCCGAACTAGAAAGGTTTATTTCGCTTGGTGGCACATCTTTAATGTTTGGTAGAGTTCCAAACAATGTAATATTGAAATAACAAAGCTCAAAGTTGATTATTAATTTAGTCGCCAACTTTCGAATTCATTTCAAGTCGTGTTGCAGTTTTCACGAACAGGCGCCACCGGGTCTAACAAAAAAATTGAAAGCTGCCAACACTGCTAATTCTGCACAGATTCTTAGATTATTCAGCTAAAATATTGAATTCAGGTCCCCTCTTAATAAATACATACAGTAGATTGGATATCACCATAGAAAATTCCAATAATTGTCACATATTTTAAAAGTAAATAATTTATTATTATTTTGCGGGGGCATCTTAAGTCGAAATCAAATTTTTCCTAAAAAGACTTAATACATGCGTAGGCAGAGGTCAACGGTCATTACTAATTCATGGTCTTTGATAAAATCAACCTTTACGAGTTTCGTGAGGAATCCCAAAAGACATGCGCACTGGATAATAAAGTCATATCAACTAACGAGAATAGGAAGATGGATCATGTGAATCCGAAACGCATAGAGAGGTTAATTATTTTAATTCATTTTTCCCGGTTTTGAAATTGCGTTATGCTTTCATCACCGTTCACACAAGAGCATAAGTTTGGCAAGTTAACGCCTTTCGAATACCTTAACCATCGGCCCCGTAATTCACGCATGACACCGACGAGGAGAAAGAACAATACCGAGAAAAAAAATAGGAATCAAAAAAGGGCAAGTCTCTCAATTACGGAATAAAATCGTGTGCAGATGACATAGGTCGGTTTAGAGAAAAGTTTATAGTCGGACTATAAGGCATGGCTATATATGGGAACGTGACACCAGTCAAGCGTGTTGCTCGTTATGCAATCTTTTTTTCTCTCCCAAGAATTGACACAGTCATCTGTCTTGGCCATTGTCTTGCCTTTTCGGATTTATTTTTCCAATTTATCATTTCCGACACTCATCAGTAAAAGTGTTCGAGAGAAAAACGCTTAAGTCCAAGGGGAAAAATCGGGTTAGATAAACGATGGATGGGGTAATAAATGAATCCTAATTTGATTAACGATTTTCATACTCTCGGTGGTAAACGTTTTCGTGCAACTAGGTCAATTTCGAAAGAAAATCTTTAAATTCTCTCAGAGTTAGGTCACACGCACCCGTTCGGTTTTTTATCTTTTCCTTATTGGAAAAAGTGCATAATATGTGATTAAGGATAGAATATAAAGGTAGCAGATACGAAGCAATTCCTTAAATAGAAGAAACGTGACGTCACAATTTGCCATCTGGTTAAATAGGTCTGGTCAACCTACACCCCGGACACCTACATAAAACTTTAGGAACCGACCTACATCTTTCCTTTCTACTCGGGTATACCTCAATCTTTTTTCAAGATACCATTTTGCGCTTGCGCAACCAAGTTATTATTACTGACTTATTTTTATTTGATGGGCTCTTAAAAATCGAAATCAACACGGAGGCGAGCCTGATTTTCCTCTGATTTTAATCAAGGTTGCAAATTTTTAAATCGCTAAACATCAAGATGAATGCTTCATCTTCAACTTTTTTTTAGATAAACGAATGATTTATCAAAGGGATAAACGTTATCGCTAAAAAAAATCAGGTCAAAGGTACGTGAACTTTTGAATGACGTACCCCACTCATACCTGGTTACACCTACTCCTTCTTTGACATTTAAAGTCGGATCGTGGGCATCCCAGCTAGGGACAAGTTTTTCCTAACGCATGGCTAGTAAGGAAAATCGTTTGAGAAAAATAAAAATCTCTGGAAAATTCAATTTTAACACAATAAAATTACCATCAATCAAATTATTACTCAATTTGATTAAAGCAATTGATCGATTCATTGATTACGATACTAATTAATCAATGGCAATCGATCAGAGCTATATACGGTTAGTGAAGGATCCGAGTTCGACTCATTTTCTTGCAGTCTTCCTTATGCTGTTTTGTAAAAAAAATTCTCATTGGTTCGATTGGGGAAAAAAACCTCATATAAAAAAGTGGAGGATTCTTGTACATTGGTATAGTAGCCCTTGAAATCAACTTCAAAAGCTGTACTATAGTAACATAATGTTTTTCAACAAATCGTTAAAAAGAATAAGGGCTACCTTTAACTGTCTACATCATTCTAAGAATTGCTATACTTATAAGTCAGGCTCAGCACGTGTAACAACTTTTCCCTGCTTAAATCTACAAAATGTTTTATCTTTCGTTTATTTATCACACAAAGTATAGACATAAACTTGGAAAAAAATTTAATGTTCATCACTGGAACGGAAAATTGTAATATGCTCAAGTTTTATTTTATTCGTGTTGGATTTCCGAGTAGACGATCAGTAGTAAAACTTTATCCAGCTAAAATTCCAGGTGAAACATAACCCGTCAAGCCAAGGTTATGAAAAATCTTAATTTAACTTATTTTGTCATCTATAGCTTTAGCAATGGCAAAAGATCACTAAAAAGTTGAGCCTAAAAAAATTGGCCAAAGTTCTTTCTTTATTCTAATTTAGATAACCGATACATATTCTGCAGCCTTTCCGATTCTCAAAGGACTTTTCCAAAAAGATAAATTCTTCTACTTCAAAATTAGAGACTATTAAGATATGTTAATGGCACATTAATTTCTTCTCAAACAATTTTAGTAATCTTATTTGGCAAAAAATATGCGTGAATAATACGTTAATGGTAAAATCAATCAGAGAAAACTCAATAGAAGCACATGAACGTCTACTGCATGAGCACTTGATACATACTGCGGTCAAGGCCAAAAGTAAGCTGAAGACAAATTAATCAAAAAAAAAAAAAAAAACTTATAATAATACGATGTGCAAATTTTATAAATTTTCTCCATTATATTTTATTGTTTAAATTTGCATAATAATCCAGAAGCCACGAATGATTCATTTTTATTATACGCGTTTAACATCAACAAATCGATTGATTAATCGATTCCTTATAAAACATTGATTTATAGATTTACTGATTAAATCATTAAATCAATTTATTATATATGACTTTCATTACATCACCTCGATACAGCATAATAATGACATGACTTTAAAACGCGCGGATACGGCTCAATTTGCACCTTAGATCGGTGAAACTGATCAACTAATTAGCAGGGTCACATTTATTTCATTAATCTTCTTCACGATGAAGGAATCTAATAAAAGAGGATACGATCAAGGGAAAAGAATCAAATCTGACCCCGGAATAAGTGCGTGATATGAAAAACAAAAGAGCAGTCACAGGGTCATCTACCGGACGAAAAATTATTACCCAAGCATAACGCAATTAATGAATTTATATCGAATTCCTGCGACCGTGAACGGAAAATCTTTCAACGGAATACACAAATAATTGCATCGGAAGAAGCACCATTGACAAGTAAAAAATAAATCGTCCTTGAATCTCACGTCTTTGCTAATATTCATATTTAGCAAGCTTTATCCATTCTTTTTTGTGTCAACAAATCAACGCACAAAACAATCATTCATTGTGTTTTTCGCAAGTCCTTACCTTAGCACGCTTTGCTTTTATAGCAGGCAAATCCGGGCTACTCCCAATCGGCACCACGTTAACTACACTTCCGGCGGATCTTAATAAACTTTCGGACACCGATTGTTCCTCTCCTCTCGTTAACGTCGTCGTTTTTTTTATTATTCTAGTCGTTATGAGCTTCCTACCCTCGTGTTTGTTTCTTTGTATTCGAGACGTTTCTTGGCTAGAGCCTTCGACTTCGGTCGTCATTCTTCGTCTCGTGTGCAAAGCCTCGAAATTACTGCTCGAATCGATGCTGTCATGTTGTCGCGGTTGTTGAGATATTATCCCGTTTTCAAAAATGTTATCCTTGTCCTGCCCTTCGCGGGTTCCCTGAACGAACAACCGCGATCGATTTGTATCCTTTACGAATCGATACATTTTCAATCCTTATTTCATCACTTGGCACTTGAGAAAAAACCACACTCGAATTCAAAAAACCGTTGCGGATTCGAATAAGTCCGAAGACGTTGTGACGGATCTGCTAACAGAAAAGAGGATCATCGAATCGTCAACATTCGATCAAGTGGGAACCGGAATTCCTTCTTTTGGATGTGGACAGCAAAATTAACCTCGATCGATCAAGTACCTTTCTCAATAGATGAAAAACGACACCCTCACAACGACATTGATGGACTATACCACGCGAAAGTCGTAAACACTCGAAACGATTAAATGGTAGGCGGTCCGATCGAAGATTACTTAACAGTTTAGTGGGAATCGATCGTCGAAATCGAAATCGAAATTGACTTTTGAAAGATTTAAGGGATTTGATTTCAGGAAAAGGCAGTGCGGAATTCCGAAGGAATATTCCTTGAACCGCTTGATATCTCGCATGTATTACAAAGTCCCGGGTCAGTGCTGCAGCTTCGAGCAGTCACGTCGACATGAAGGTTATGGAACAATCCTCCTCGGTTCTTTTATCCTCCCTTTGCGATTAATTACGTTTCTGTTAGCATGATCGAACGATAGGAATCCGCCACGGTTTTCCCTGAAATTTTACAGAGGCACAATACAACGCGACAGCGATAACAGAAAAACTTTGATACGATACCTAAGTTTTATTTTGATAGTACATAAAAAACAATAACAGTCGCGTATCGAAATAAAAAAGATAATGAACACAGAGACCACTCCTAACTCGCACCGCAACTCGACTGATTGTAGCAGAAGAGTTTAGGAACCCACGACATGGCTGCACGTAATGCGAATGACGTTCCATGTTTAGACATAGAAGTTACATCATACCTTGATTTTTTTTATCGCCAGAAGATCAAAAAAATGATCTTAAGAAGAAGAAAATTTAAGTGCTCTCACAAATGTTTATTTCTGGCTTCTTCTTCTCTTACAGGTTTAAAAGGGGAAGGCAGAACAATTCGAAAAATATTTCCTTGGTTCTCAGTTTTCTAGTAGTTCGGATTACGACCTTAAAAGTTAAGTATTAATGCCGTATTTGGCTAATAGTAAAACTCTGCTTGAATTAACCAGCACCCACATATTTTTAACCGAAGCCCCCACGATTTGCCAATATTATGCTAATTAACAAGTAGCTTTTTATTTGTCAGTACTTCTTCGTCATAACATTCTTCCTCTCCCCCTATTTCAATCTTAATTAAGTCCCGGCAGTTACATATTAACTAAGATTTTTTTAACAACCAAAAAACGAGAACTCCAAATCGAGCGAGGTATGATGTGTCATTATTTAATTGGTCTTCTGTCTTCCGGCAGCGAACTAAATAGGGCTGCGTCAATTTTTAAATATAAACTAGGCTTTTTTTCTAAGGAGGGGCCATGACATATAATTTTACATCTATTAATAAAAAGTTAAGAGGATTTTTTTCTGCAGCTTTTCCTTTTGCGTGTTAGCAACAAGTGAAACCTGAGGCGTAAATGCACTTATACGGCATATTTTATGATAGATCCGTGCATATTTCCGATTTTTCCTAAACACGAACATAAAAGTAAAAAAAGCAAAACCGACTGGCTCGAAGGCTTACTTATTTTTCAAAACAGTCTTCGGGCCTAAATAATTAGAAGTATTTAGTTTGTCGAAACGGGTTCAATGACGATCTTGATTGCTTTTCGGAAAAGATGCGATCTTTTTCGGTCCCAACCGAAAATCTAAACCTTCTGACACACTACGAGTTACGAGGTCAAGGTCAGGGCTCAAAATTTTAATAATAGTTTCAGGGTTGTTTAAATAATAACTTTGGTTATGGGCTTTTCCCTTCACAGCGCAGTTCAAATTCTTACACTTGATTCTTTAAAAAGAGCCTTGTACAATAAATTTTAAGAGCAATAAAGTTAATTTTCACAATGACCACAACCCATAGCGGAACAAAATTGAACAAATGTTTCTGATAGAATCTATACATATATGAAAACGGGCCCGCAAATAAGAAATAAGACATTGAACTGCAGCAACAAGCGGATAAAATCTTAGCAAATATCGGTTTTGGGAAAAAGCGGTAAGTTTTAGCAAAAGCGAAACTCGGCAGTTGGATCTGAACAATATCTTTTAAAAATGTATCACTTATGCGATTATATGAAACTAACTGACTTACAACTTGTGAAATATATTTATTAACTTGGCAGAAGATACCTCAAAAAGAATTTACCAAATAAAAAGAAACGGCACCATTTATAGCAACAGTTTGAACAAAACTAAATTCATTCTAAAAAAAAAAAAATATACAAAACCCTTCAATAAAAAAAGAAGGTGAAAGGTTTTTCAGGTAAAGTCAGGGATGAAACATTTGAATAAAATGCAAAAAGGCATCTTTCTCAAAAAAAAAAAAAAAAAAAAAAAAAGATAAAATTTTGAAAGTTAAAAATATGCAGAAAATAATATTAGTCATGCATAATTCGACAGGGCCATATTGTGAGCACGTTAACCTTACTAGATAAAACAATATGCAGCCCAAAAAAAACAGATTGAAGTCTTTCAGTAAATTCCACAAAAAAATATTTCTTGGTTTATTTTCAAAATAATAGTATTTCAGGACGCTTTAACTATTTTTAAGCAGAGTGCACCACGCTTCTTCTAGCAATCATCAGTCCTTTCTGACCTACCACAAACCGATGATTCGCTTTAATGACTCTAGTTCCGAATCCCGTTACGACCATACAATCTCAACACTTCTAGTACCGGATCGGCAATATAATTCCTTCATTAATACAACGATACCAACAGGTAGTGAGTAATCAAGGTGAGGTAATCGAAGCATGACATAAATAAAAAGCAAACGCTATCGATGATAAAAGCGGGATCGTCTTGACTTCTTTCAGCGAACGAAATTTAAGAAAATGCAATGACAACATCCGAAATCGAAGAGTTGAAAACTTTTTCCAAACGGGGATAGTTCTTTCATTTCCGGTTATACTCCAACGTTGAAAAGTTTAATGTTTTTAAAGATTGACGTTCATCTGTCAGAACTCGTTTTTTTCTCGGGTGCAATAACAGATTAAAAAGCATGAAGCCGATATCAGAGCGATTCATGATGGAACGAATAATGTCAAACATCGAAAATTGATGTTTCCTAAAAAGGACAAGACAACAATCGAATAAATTGCACGATCACGAAGATAAAAAAAACCATTCGACGGATAGTAAGTAAGGTATTACGAAATGCAAGGACGGAATTTTATACCTTAGGAATTTCCAACTACCGCCTTTTTCCATATACCCGTCAGCTATTTTCTCCTATGGCAATCTTTCGAGCTATTTATGTAACCTTCAATTTTTTATTTTTATTTTTATTTTTCTTTTTACCGCCTACTAATTCCTCTCGATTAAAACAAACATTATAATTCGAGGCAACGACAGTTTCATGACAGGACCATGACACGATATTAAATCTTTTTTATTTTTATGGCCGCTCAATATCAAATATGTTTTTTTCTTAAAGTTTATTCTTGAGACATGTGTAACTTTCACTTGACTGATGTGACGTACTTTTGTATTTGGCGACCTTCTCAAAGTGCCATATGGCATCACGGGTGAGTATGTCTTCGGTTACCTTAACAAGTTACGTAATTTCATTCTTAAATTTTAATTCACCTTGAAATTCCTCCGGAGCGACAAGAACATCTTAAAAAAGGTTTGCAGTCAAAATGTTCGATTAACGATCGGTCATTCCCACGAAGAATTTTCATCGATCGGTAGCGATAAGACAAAATACAAGCTCTTGAAGTAAAGATTTTTTGAGAAAGAGCCGGCATACGATATCATACTCTAAATGAATTTTAGATGATTAGGCAAAATAACTTTTCGAGCCAAATATATGGGCTTTCCTGATGAAATTATTAAGAGCGTGTGATCTAATAAAAGATAAATTTCTTTGCCAGGGGTTTTCTTCAGAAGCAAAGTCAGAATTTATTGTTCGTTATAAATGGTGAATCACAGTCGGTTTTTACAGTTAAAGAGCTTCTCTACGGTCAAAAACTCATCGTTAAGGAATAATGAAGTATATGGAACTGATATGAGGATATAAGGAAAAAATACAAGAGTAACTGTCATTTATCTTTTTTTAAAAGGCTCAAATCGTGATTTCACAATGCACTTAGTTCCTTCCTAATTTCACGTAAGCATAAAAAAAATATGGCTAGGCGCCATTACTAAGAGCACGAGTGAGCTTCATGGAAATTTTCTTCAGTTAAAGGTAAAGGGTTAGTTTTTTGCAAGGTCAAAACCTTTTTCGTCTTCAGCACTCTAGAGCTCAACATTTTTCGTATATATACAGTATAGCTTCCATGGCGTTGATTTTAATAAAGGTAAAGCTTTGCTTGATCTGGTACATGGCGTACGATAGAGCCACAGTAATTTTGGCCAATATTATCAGGCAACATTCCCGAACCCTACAAAGACATCAAAGAGAGAAAGAAAAAGCGTTTATTAAAGAAAAAGCATAGAAGATAGTCGACAAAATGGGCAAGAAAGTCAAAAAAAGAAAATGAGTTGGTCGATCCTATTTACCATAAAACCTCACCCACGAACTATAGAAAAAAAGGGACTTAGCGATGAAATATTATACTTTAACGATTTAGTTTCATTCTATTTCTTTTAAGACATCAAAATAGCCCGTTTTTAAAGCTTTTAATTTATTATTACACCTACCGATAATCCTGCATTGCCTCAAAATCGAATTATACGAAAATAAAAGATCTCAGTAATAACAGAGTAGACCTATTACCATGCACATCGTAAAGAACGCCTTCTAATACTCGTTTAGATTTCCATGTATTTTAAGTCTTCAATCACTGCTTCTTTTTAACACTTATTTTTAAGAACATTTCTCACAACAGCAAAAGCTTTTCAAATATAAACTTCTATGACATTTAAAGGCATCCTATCCAAAGAATCAAATATGCGAAAAAAATACCTTTTAAGGTATTTCTTGCTATAAAATACGCGTAAACGATTCAATGGATAGAAAAGGTTGAAGTATTTTTTTTTCCGCAACATATGGATAACACTGCCAAGCTCAGTCTAAAAAATCTTACCTTACAGAGTAATCTTCCCTAGGATTACGTATGCAAAAATTAATAAATCAGTGTTAGCAAACGCGATTCTATTACCTTCTTCCTAATCTTCCTCTTTTCATATAAAATAATGCCAGATCGACGGATTCTTCATCTTAATTAGTTTAAAAATAGTTAAATTTTTTACCTGGAAATGTAGAATGATGGTCCATATTAATCCTAATGTAAGTTTTGGATTTCCATCGACGATATCCTCAGCTCGAATATTCACTAGTTTGATTTTCCTGTATCGCAAGAAATTCAAACACATCTGCAACAAAAATTTATCGATTATTTTTCTTGTACGGAAAATGGCAGGATTAAAATATCAAGAGACTCACCTGAATATTCTGCAGCATGTGAAATCTTAATCGGCCTTTCTCCCGCGGAAGGTGCTGTCCAGACAGAACCTCCAACAGACTGATCAAGTTGTGTCCATCCTGCAGGTCTTCGAATAGATCGTTTACATGCCGACCGGCCTGCAGGGAAAAAAATCAAATTTTAATTTCCATCAAAAGTGCAACGAAAGGTTTAATTATGCGGTCATGCAATTCTATCCTTATCTGACCACGCAGCCACAAACAGTCAGGCCGTTTGCTGATAACATCAAATCATTTTCGTTTTTCAAGTACTACCATAACGATAACATCGGCATTCGATGTTTAAATAAAAAGATTTTAATGCGAAAACCTGAACACACATCCTACGCCTACCCAAAGTCAATAAAAGTGAGAAACAATCAAAAATACTATAAGGCATAGGCGAAACCCATCATCGCTCAAGGACCCTGCCGGATCCTCCTCGGCACTTTGTCACCGTGAGGAATGTGTGCAAAACATTTCTTTACATGGGTTTCCATTACGGCAAATAAAAAACCTACGCTAATGACGTCGGTATTTAAGTCTAGACGTTTGTTTCATTATCGAATTAATTGCGTTCCAAAAAATTTAATCGAGAAACGTGAAACATCCCGTGGCCAAAAAGTAAAAAGACGAGACCAGTAAATTTAATCACGGTTGCTAATATGACTACGTACTGGAAAGTAACTGGTAACCACTTTAAAGAGTGGGATAATTCAACAAGCAGAGGATTTGACGTGAATAGCGTGGGTAGAAACCTCTTCATAAACGGTCTGCATTTTTTCGACTTCTAGTCCGAGCTCATTAACTATATTTCAAATGATACAACTTATCTAAATATGCTAATTACGTTGGACACCCTTCAAACAGGACTACAAGTAACAATACGTTCCTTCCAGGGGGCTCGGACACCATCTAGTCTTATCTGACGACGTTCAAACGAATTATTTATCGTTTCAGGATTTGACGGTAGTTTACAATCGTGGTAAAACAGTTAAACAGCTACAAATCTGCGCGGTTAAAAAATTGCTAAAACTGCTCTAGGACTAAATTGCGACCGACTACGCTTTTTAGTAGATCCTAAGAAAAAAACTCATGCAATAGAGCAATCTATATATAAAAACTTGACAGCTAAAGATCAGATGTCCTTTGAAAAATTTATTTCTGATGAATCAAAAAGCAATAAACTGATGATGGATCACAAAAATAGAGAAGTGCTAATTGAGCTTAGGCTAGTCCTTTAAAACTTCTAGACGTTTTTGCGTGAATGAGTGTGTGTGTGTGAGAGAGAGTAGTGAGTACAAGAATATAAAACTTTGGTAAAGATTGTACTTCTCTTCACAAAATTACGACAAAAAAGCGACAAAAACAATGAAATATTTTCTATTAATGGAGCACACAAAAAACAATAACAAAAGCAACAAGAATGTTAGAGAAGAAAAAAGGTCGAAAGGTAGCGACTAAAGAAAACAACAGAGACACTGCACACTACTCGTCAAAACTTACTGTAGGAGAACAGCAGGGACCGGACTGTGGGTTGTTCACACACGCGTGAAGGCATGTGTATTTCTGGAAAAAATTATGGACAATATTATCAAATAAGGGATCTCAAGCCAAAAATCGAAAAGTTTAAAATGCGAAAACTGCCCCGACCCAGTAGTTGGCAAAGCCTCTCTCGCTGAGTTTCGGCATCGGCAACGATATTTTTTAAAAGCTTTTCATTGTTTGCTTAATTTACTGCAAAAACTGATAAGATATATCAAACCTAATCTTCATTTGCCTTACGGATACTTATGGCAAAGTAAAACAAAAATTTACCTTCATGTATTTCCAATGCTGCGTTAAGAAAAAAAGAAATCCTAAATTACATACATTAAAGGATAACTACTTTCTACATATTTAAGGACTTTTCTAATTCCACAATGCAAATACAACAATACATAGGAGAGCTTCAATACAAACATTAAAAAAATGAGTATTGCCTCTTCTAATATATTTTTCATTTTAAAACTCATAAACCAGCAATGATAGTTTATGATGAACAACCTTTTTAATTTTAGTTTCGCTTTAAAATTAACTGTGATACTTAAAATTTCAATCTGAGAAGTCGATTAAAGTATAAATAGTTTAAAATTTTATTTTACATCGAAGCTCAAAACATTGTCAAATCACAAAATGTAATATTTGCAAGTACCATTAATTTTTTTTCCTAACAAGTTGCAACCAGTTTAAAATTTCAAATTAGTCCAAAAAAACTTTTTAAATTTTATTAAAATAAACTCTAAAGCATTTTTTTTTTTTTTTTTTTTTTTTTTGAAAATTGACGCTAAAGCTAAATTTTTCTATCCGTCAAAATAAATAAAAACACGCCATCTTTTATGCACTAAAAGTATATATTTCCATTCCTTACAAAAAAAATAGTCATTGTAGACTATGTCGAAAAGCTAATAATTTAATCAGTACAGTAAAGAAAAGGGATTAAAAGTCAGAATAATCCAGTTAAAAATTTTTAAGAAATTAAAAAAAAATCCCTTGTTTGCAAATAAGGGTAACTTTACTCGTTACTTTTTTATTAAAACAAAACAATTACGTAACCATTTTTTTAACTTGAGAGGTTTAAAGTGTCTAACTTTAACCACCAAATATTTTCCTGCTAATTTTGCAGGTAACCTTTAAAATTTTTTATTTGATAGCTGTGAATTTTTACAACTTGTTTTGTTAAAACGAGCTGAAATAAGTCTATATTTGAATTAAATGTTTGAAGTGAACTTAAAACTTCTTGATCTTGATCTTTAGCGGAAAACATCAAATTAAAACAACTTTTTTAAGACAGATTATCCCCTTGAGATATTTAAAATCTCCTAAAGATCGTGTTTTCTGAATCGTCATTTCCTATTATGAAAATGTGACGGTACGGGGGTGATAAATGCAAATCTACCAAACATAGCACAAGTCAAGGCCTCGGAGGTGTTCATTACCCGAACTGTAAACGTGATCATTATAAAGTACCCAACCCTAAAAACAATTAGCAAACTTGTTATTACTCGGTGATGGATTACACAGCTACCAAGACCCGAGTGTCCATCAAAAACAGACGGTAATTAAGTCCACCTATCTTCGCGTCGTCGTTTCTCTTGGGAACCTACCGGTTCGTAAAACATCGTAAAAGGGCCCGCTCGGGAATATTATAATCGTGCTTACCCATTCATGTAATTATTCATATGATTCGATCAAACAAAAAAAAGGTGATTTGACAATGGGAAATAATCAATGAAGGTAACAGTCAGAAGAGTCTACACTACACAGAAGGCGTTTCATATATCAAGATGTCATATGGTCCACTGCGCACGAGGCAACCATCATTGCGACATACTTTTTTCGGATACTGAATTCGCGCTTTTAAACATCCAAACAAATTATAATTGTAATGCGATATCGTTAAGAGGGAGCTACGGATCTTGACTCCCCTTTTGAAATTTTCTTATCGCCACAAAATTTATTTTCGGCATTGATTCATTGCTTTTTAATTAACGAAGTAACGAGGCAGAGTCGACTTGTTTTCATGGGATTAGTCAAATTAATATTCATAACAAGTAGCTTATCTTTCGTAACCTTGGGTGGTGCATCTTCTAATTTCCAGAAAAGGATCTTCGCTATCAAAACAATAGATGAATCACCGAAAGAATTAGGCCTACGGAAATGCGCATTCTAAAAATTAACAGATTTTACTTACTTTTTTCAAATGTTTGTTCACCCATTTCGTGAAAGTTTTCTTTTGTATCGCGTCTCGTTCGTCTGTAAACAGAGAGAAAAAAAAGTTAATTACCGTACATTCGTTACGGAATATTTTTATCACTAATCAACACGATAAGGACTAAACGCGAGTAAACTTTCTCATACGTTTCGGCAAATTCCTATTTAAATTCCCCAAAAAATAAAGTTAAAAATTAAAAACGCAAAACTAGCATATTTATTCAAAATGTTTAAATTAATTTCAAGAGCATAAAACAGCGTCAAACAATACTTGATGGTGTTTACTAATATAATTGATGTCGATGACAACATGTAATGAGCATGAATGATAAGTGACTGGTTAATTTCAGCCATAGTTAGCTGAGAGACAACAATCATCTTTTTTGCTATCATATTTGTAAACAAATAAAAAAGACAAGGTATGCAAGCAAGTGACGATCTTCTGTCCTATCCTAAAACCGGTCCTGCCTTTATCAACTGACCTAATTTACACTATCCTGTATTGTTAAGTAAGATTACGTTAAATTTAAAACAAATATTTTTTTAAAACAATTCTAAGGATAAAACACTAATCAAAATTTAGGCTTTGATTTACGAACAAAAAAATTATTCAGAGATTATTTTGCGGATTAGGATTATCTTATCATATCACATCAATATAAATGTTCACAAGGCGATTTTTTTGTATTTTTGTCATGAATTTAATGTTAAACAATATTTTAAAAATGCAGCAATTTTATTTTTAAAAAAACCAAAAATTCAAATATTTACAAAAAATGTAGCCCTCAGTCAGTATCAAAGGACTTTTGGTGGAACAGGCAACCTATAAGGGAAACAATTGAGTCAAACCGTTCCGCCAGGAGTCGCTAGTAAATATTGACTGTTATAACGGTCATATTGTTTTGATCCAATCGGGTTCAATGTAAATAAACAAAGCTCGTATTGGACGACAACATTGTGACAGCGAAAAGTTTTCTTGAAATTTCTTTTCCTTTTAAGATTTCCGTCAGGCTTTGGTGCATTCACTTGAAGATAAAATGGCTGCATCTCAATAGTTTATTTCTTTCTATTTTAAAAATTGTAAAATAGTTTCATTCATAATTCAATTCCAAGTCAATCTTTTTAAATAGAAACCAAACATGAATCTTGCGCTTTAATATCAATGATATTTTTTAAAAAAAATTGGCTAGTGATAATATTTTGTCAACAAAATCTGAGGGTTGAGGACAACTTTTAGCTACGAACAACTCTAATGAAAAATTTCATTTAACTAATAATGCAAAAACTTTATTACTTAAATAAGAATCTTTTTTTAAAAAAAGCGTTGATTAATCACATGATACCTTCATTCCGCTTTGCGAAAAAGGACCCTAGGCTATAAACTATATGAAAAAAAAAGCCGTTCGGAAACAGTTCGATTACACTTTTTAATCTAAATGGTATTACTTTTATTTACACGTAGGATTAGAATAAATAACCCACAATAAAAAGAAGGAAAAAAAAATATCGACTTTTTTTCCAAGATTAATTTTATAAACTCTATTTCTTCGCACCATTTTAGGCTGGCCAATGCCTAGCTTCATGATTGTTGATCTTTAAGATTTCCGTCTAGATACTATTTAATATTATGAACATTTTTAAAAAATTGAAACATAAAAATTATTTTTTGCTTTAAAAAGTCAGCTTAAGTTTTCAAAAAAAAAAAAAAAAAAAAAAAAAAAAAAAAAAAAAAAAAAAAAAAATGAACAAATTTTTATAAACCAAAGTCCTAACGTTAAATGTATTGCTATTCATTAAACGTACTTTACTCCCTCGCAATAAAATTAATTTTTACCTTGAATTAGTCTTGGTCAACCTAAGTCAATATTGTTTAAAGTGTGAAAAAGTATATTCATAAAATTACGATTTTCAATTTTTGAAACGATACAAATTTGTTACGCAGTGAAACCTCGCCCTAAACAACCCTGTCATAGGCTTGCTTTCGAGCCCACTGCATCCTAACCTATGGCAATCAAAATTATTATCTGCCAAATGCTTGTCAATACAAAACAATATTTCTATAAAACTTAATCTTAGTTATTGAAAAATATAACTGTTTATTAGAAACTGGACAGGTTTGCAGATTTATAGTGCCAAGCATAATTCTGAGGTGGATTTCGTTGTCATTAAATTGGCTAAAAATTTTTGGTTGGGTTTTTTGCTTAATTTTAATTAAAATAACTTTATTTTGTTCTGTTTCTATCATTTAAAAAAAAATTTTTTAGAAATTTGTCATCATCAATATGCTAAAACCACACACGCACAAAAACGCATACAGTTTTATTAGTATTCCAACGCTTGAGTTTGTTAATGAGACAGCAAAACGTTTCAGTTAACAACAAACGATGCTTTTTAATTGATTAACAACCATCGTGCTTCGAGTGCCAAGTCTGCATTCTAACAAAAAAGAAGAGAAAGAAATGGATCATATGCAAAAGGGGGGATCCCCCCCCCCCCCCCCACACGTGGTTCAGATTCGTATCTGAATCCTACACGTGGTTTAACAGTTGTCACGATTCGTACTAATCCAGCAGCTTTTACTTTGTTGATTTCTAATGAAATTCAAGCACAATAAAAAACAAAAGTGCATTTGTTATTAACTAAGAAATGGCACTCGGTTAAAAAGAAAAACAAACATCAAACTCAAATCTTGGAAAAACTAATAAAACTGAATGCGTACCTGACGTGGCTTCTATAAAGAATTCCCACAAACCTTTAGATTTCGAAAGGTTCGCTTCGTAAACCGGAGTGTTTACTCCGTCGTTCCATTCGTTCTGATCGAATCCGAGTCTATCCCTGTAATAAGACTGGGTAGACATTGCGCTTTCAAATTCGCGCACTTCCTTTTTGTTAACTTCTTTTTTTATATGGCACTTTTTATTTTATTTCCACTAATCAACTGAAACTAAAAACATTTTCATTTTTATTTTCATTTCATTCTTCACTGTTTACAACTATTATTTAATTAGACGTGCAAAAGGTATATGATCGATCGATCGATCGGTTTGATTAAAAACGTTATCTCGATAAATCAAATCGGTCAAAGATATTAAATCGCAGATATGACAGAAAACATGGGAAAGTGAAAATACCCCGTGCACGTCTGTTAGCACACCCAAAATAAAAAAAAAGCACACGATATACCAAAGTAAAGTTAAACCGGTGAAAAAATATCCAAACAAGATTGCGCGCACATTCGTTAAAGACGGAAACAGAAAAGACAATGTCGAACTGATCGCTATTTACCATTCGCGAAACCGAAAAAAGAAAAAAAAATTGGAACTGAAATTAGGTGTAGGCAGTGTCCCAATAGCACATTGGATTATGCAGGGTTCCCCATCCGAGGAATAAGGTGGGAGATCGCATTGGGAACGACTATTGACGGCAAAGGCACTGGGAGGAGTAGCCTGCATACAAAGTTGTTCACTCACGCGGTCTTCTGATCTTGTGACGTAGTGGGGAACCTACACATTCGATACATACACACATCGACCATCCACACACCACGCACACACAATCCCTGTATACCTGTCCCATAACCATTATTCCCGATCGATTCATTCCGAAAGGATCAAAAGAAAAACCGTTTTCCGGGAAAGAACCGCGAGAAGCCGAAAAGATTCAAACGAGGAACCGAAAACTAAATGCGGCATCTGTTAATGGCAATGACTAATGAGGTATAGAGCTAAAAGCGGTATCTAATTCCGTTCAGATGAGGTGCATGTCAGGTACGTTCAAAACTAAAACGGACTTTGTCCAATTCTTTTATTTTAAAATATATATTAATAATTAATCATCGATCGTTTTTCTATCAAGGTTACTTCGGTGTACAGTTTGTTTTTTTATTGTTTCATTCAATAAACTTAAGCAGAAACTTGTTTGATGCGGGTACAATTTTTCATCGGAAATGATTGAGTAATATGCGATTAGTTGGTCGCTTAAGATTTATTAATAAAAAAAATTATTTGTAGTGTGAGATTTCCTGGGATTAAAGGCCGTTCTCGTGATGATCCTATTGCACAAAAAATTCAAGAAAGCGAAAATAAAAGGTTTGACCTAACCGTCTAAATGAAATCAGCATTTACGACACTTGATATTTTAATGAAAGATTTGTTAAGGGGCATCATTTTCAATTAGCATATTCAAACTTTTAAAGTTAACGAGTAGTCTGCATTTTTTGATTAAACTAGGCCGACTGATCAGTGCAGAAATTCGAGTCGGCGCAACTGCCATACCGCCAAAGCTTATGCATTTGAGAGTAAATGTCGTGTTCTGACAAGAATTTTCTCAACAAAAGGAAATGCGATCGTGAAGGAAAAAATTTTGAGATAGTGCACAAGCAACTTTTTTGCTGATTTGTTTTTATTTTCAAGCTAAAAAGTTATCCGGGTCTGTTTGATTTTTAAAAAATTCTTCAAACACAATCTATACTGAAAACTTGGCCGTTCGTTGAAAATGGGCAACCATGAAAACTCGATTCTTGGTTGCAAACAGACATCATGAATTCAATTAAAAAAAATATTTATTTATTTCTGGGTGCTGGCAAAACACCACCTCCGGAAACACCTACACAAATTAAAGCTCGCAAGAAAGCAAATCTGTGAAAAGCGACAATTGATAATTATGATAATAATAAAGTATACTATTATTCTCGGCAAAGTAAACTTGGAATCGGTAAATTGAGATGCAAACAGATTCATCTTTTTTGTTTTATCCTTAAATTTCAAAAAATTAAATGCTTTAAACAAATTTCATCTTTTGATGCATTTAATTTAACCGATTGCCATAATCAAACGTTTTATCAAAAACAATTGTAACTTGACATAATTTGAAATTTTAAGTCTCGATTTAAGTCTTGAAATATAATTAAAGAAAAGCTTTAAAATGAAAACCCTAAGGAGAAAAATTCCGCAGGAAGACGCCCAACAACGGCAGTTAATTTTTTTCAGTAACCTTCGGAATCAAATTTTAGTAGTTTTACAACCCCCTGGCTATCCACGATGTCTACGAAACTTATGACCTTGTTCCGAGGCTTTTTTTTTTGTAAGCAATACGAACAATTCATCAAAGTTTACACCGTGACTTTTTAATTGGCATAAAATCATATCCAGTCAACAAAATGAATAAATAATGACTGTTCCTGTAAGCAAACAATGGTACTTTTTTTATTAAATGAAATAATCTCCTCCTAATATTGACAGTAATTGAATATTAGAGTTTACAATCCGAATTTGGATAGTATGAAAATAATAGATTCGTGCATTTACTAGATATATCTCGTTCCTGCAGCCACGATTTTTTTTTTCATCGACCTCATATTCTTTTATCAAATACTTGAACAGAACAAGTGCGATAAATAACAGTAATTAAATTAACGAATCTCCTGTCAAACGAATTCTTACAGAACAAAACGTAAGTTAAACATTTAAAACTCGACGCTAAAAAATGTATCAAATAAAAAAATTAATGAAGTCCCGTAAATGGAAAAGAATATCGGAACGACAAAAATTGAACTTATTACATAACGATAATGGTTCGAAAGCTAAACACGGGCCCATCCTGGAAATGACAACCACAGTGGTAATTTGTTAAGAAGAATGTAATGGTAAACATGGAAACACGTGGGCAGACAGGAATTGCACCGAACATCTAGAATGGGAGGGGAAAACGTATTTTATTTGCTAATTTTTTTTTTGGACCTTTTTGAAAATTTTTTAGCTCTTTTAATTGATACCGATGAAGACGTTTCAAGGTGGCTCCATCGAGAACTTGTCAAACTTTTCTCGGCACTGAGGCCCCATCTTTAGGTTTTCAGTCAAGACGTCGTTATTGAGAGGGAACATTACAAACGCCCTGTCCCATTCAATGCAATTACCTCATCTATGTTATATCCCAGCTAACTTGTCACACCTACATGGTACTTCCTTCTCTAACCTGACACGCCTAAATTATGCTTATCTTATGTAATAAACCGTCTGTCCGGACCTTTTTAATCGATACTAAATGGGGTCAAGACATTGCTGCTGTTCATTCTAATTATTATTCTCGGTATAATTGAATAAGGTCAATTTCAGTCAGACAAACTAGTAATTGTCCAATTTTCGGTATTAATCTTTTTGGAACTAATAACTTCATAACGAGACGAAAAGTATTAACTTGCAACTCTTCAATTGTTTTTTCATTTCATTATGATTCAATTATTTCATGTACGATTTTTTTAAATGGCTGTTAATGAAATTGGAAAAGTAATGGTTACATGATTTGATCAATTAGAAATAAATTTCAAGGTTTTACCTTGAAAGAAAGGGGAATCGATGATTCATACTGTATAGAGTCATCAAGAAATCAGCAAAGTGGAAATGATTTAGATTTTTTAAAAAAATTGAAATGCACAAACGAGTAAATATTTAGCACGTACGTGGCGAGGCGTTTAAAATTTAATAAGAGCAACAACCAATCGCGATATACTGTATATAAAATGAATCAAAGAAAATAGGTTCCAAGAAATCCTTCGTAACACTTTTAATTAAAATCAATGACCTAAATGCAAAAATAAATATATCTCTTTTGAATGGCGGATAGCTTAATTTTAATTATGGTAAATTTATTTTAATTTCAAAAAATCGCTCTTTTCCTTATCGCTCAATAAAATAGCTTTTATACCTGTTGATACTTCCTCAATGGCAACTTTAGAAGACAGGTTTTCTTAAAACACGTTCAAAAATTGCAACCTAAAAAACAGAAATTGAAGAAAAAGTTTTTCGAAAATATTTTGATTTAAAAAAATGGATAAGGGTTTCTTTCCACCAGAAATGAAATCAATTTTTCAGAATAGCAGCATATTTTATTATGACAAAACGAGAAGAATACCCTAGCCAGTATGTCCAGATTAATTGATAGTCTAATCTTTGAGCTTATAGAAAAAAAAAGCCGTACTCAACAAAATCTTTGTATACTCTTCCGTAGCCTAACGAGGATTATTATGAAGTGCCTGATTCCAACTTATGACTGCAATATACAGACAAAAACCAATAACTTATTCCACTGATTGCAATCAGACACTAATAATACAATTATAAATATAAATAAGAAAAACAAAATAATCCTACTAATTTCAAAAACTGAACGACTTTAACACAAACTACTGTTCAAGTATTGGGCTTTCCCGTAATAACTCTTCTGAAGATCTTCCTAACACAATTTTCCTTTAACTGATCTTCTCACCATTTTTAAAATAATCCAAGGTCAAATCAAATTAATTCTCTGATTCATCACAAGTGAAATCTAAAGGATTGAAAATGAAAAACGTGCAAATGTCAAGCTACCGACTGTCAACACCACTTAGGCATAAACATTTTTCGCTAATTTAAATCATGTTGTATAGAGTATGTTATTACCGGTCGTGACTAAAATATTGCCATACTTTTAACCGGGTGGGTTATAAAATAATTACTGCATCGATCCACGCTTTTGTTTTAATTAATTCCAAACCACCTACAGGCTGTCAAAAGAAAAACGCATCGCGTCCTTCGAATTTCCATACGCCACAAAATACCTCGGGGGAATCTTATCAAATCCAAAACCATCATTCCTCAAACTTTTTCTTTTTTTCCATCTGTGAAGAGTGAGAAAAATTCATCCATTCTGCCATTATTATTACGTAGGTGACGTCATTTAGCGTAACAAACAATCGTGCACTTCACCTTGTGAATTTAACACCCACTCGACGACGATTCAAGGCATTCGAATCGAACAATAGAATCGGAAAACGTCAAAATACGGAACAAGGGAGTTAACAAGTTTCGAAAAAACAAAATTAGCGTCTGACAATAAAAAAAAAACTGACCAGGATTGACCGAGCAAGTGAAAGTAGAATATGACTGATCAGGTATTTCCGTCACATTAATGCAGATCTGTATTAAACAATGCCTCGTCATTCGGTAACGAGATTTGACATTTACCGCCCGTCTTTCAAAAAATCAGTGGCGGATTTGTTTGGGTGACTTTAAAAAAATGAATTGCATAAGCAACCATCTGGAAAATCGGGATGATCTTGAAAATCTTGAATCTTGTTCGACCTTCGGCTTCTGATAACAATGAAAGAATAATTCTAAAGACAAACGAATGAGAACTATGGAAAAAGATAATGCATTCTGATTAAAGCATAAAAGGAAAACTTATTGCTCATCATTTATCAAGCAAGTTACATCCTCCATAAAATTCTTAAAGAAAAAAGTTACCCCATACTGAACACTATAGCACAAATATAAGGCGTCGTTCAAAAAGCTACAGCAGCAAATTGCGTTTCCTTGAACAGTAAGAACGATCAAAATTAAGAAAGACGGACTCAAGTAAAAATGGATTAAATTTATGGAAGTTATAGAAAAGATAATTAAATATTCATGATCTCGACCAAAGAGTTTTGCTCTTTCCCTTTTAAAAAGCTTAGGAACAGATCACCTTTATTATTATTAATGCATTAAGTTTTCACTAAAAAGAGAAAAAAATTAAAACGACACGAATTTCGTTCTTCAGGTAAAGTTTTGACCCCAGATGACAGATTATTATTATTAATCATTAATCTGAATAATAAATGAAAATAAACTATATACTTAATCAAACCAGATAAATAGATGGAAAGTTTTTCATTAATCATTATCGTGAATATCTGCCTAAAGTTGACCGAAATAATGAAACCCAGTAATAAGTCTTTTATTATTAACTTGAAACAATTTAAGTGACAAGATTTTTAAGTAAGCTAAAAAAGAAATATAATTTCTAAACATCTTATGGGTGTCACTCAAAATCTAACCAGTTCTTCCCCTAGCGCGATATCATTACCAGACTCTGTTAAACAGAGTTACACAACCACAGATAAAGGAAAAAGCAAAACCTTTCCCCTCATTCTTCAGTCATCAAAACAGAAACAAAATTTTGGGTTAGGAAGGAAAGGGGGAGGGGACAAATAGAGCTAATCTTGACAGAATTCATAAGAGCTTTTCCAAATTTAAAGACCTGAGCTAAGCCTTTTAAAACTAGAACTGTTACATAGGTAGCAGCTGGGCCTTTAGATAAGTCCACTAAAGCTTTCTTTCTGGCTAAGCTTATTAGGAACCTTAGTCTGCCAGTGGCTCTAGAAAGGTCGCACTAAATTCCATTATGAAACAAACTTTAGCAATGCTTATAAAAGTTGAATGTTCAATGAAAATAATCTTGCTAAGCTCAAAATCTGTCCTTCAAAGCCATTAAGCCGATTTCAAATTTTCTATAACTTCAAGGGAGTTATGCCTCGTTGTTGGCTGGCCTCTTAAAAGCCCTAAAAAAAATGCAATGTTAGCTGCTAAAGCGAAAGCGGTCGAGAAGAAGTGCAAATTGGGATTCAATATGTATGAAACAGATACTGTCATCTCTTTGAAAGCTTTAAAATGTTCTTCAAAAAAGGCAAATTTAAAAAATGAAATCACACTGTAAACCAGATAAAAAGGCAATATACGCCCCTTCTAAGTACAAAGATAATAAAACCGATACAGAATAAATATTTGCATTACGTCATTAAGATCATGTGGAGAATTATGACAAGGCATGAATGCATGAATTTTATCAAAATCTCTTTGTCGCTTATTTATCCTCTGGCAATCGCATTCCAGTGCCATAAACAAGACATTTAGCGATCGAAAGAGCAATTTTAAAACTTACAACATTTTTCTTTAACGAATGCGAGCTTTATTTTTATTTGGTATACTAACGATCGTTAAGCCGGTTCCGCTACTGAACAGATAGCAGACCGTCAAACTTCTTACTATGATGACGAAAACACTAAAAAGATCATAACTGACACTTTTTTCTTGACTATTTAAATATACCCGAAAATATTTAAATTATTATCACGTGGCCATTTTGAATAGTAATGATGCGTCTACCTGTTGGCAATATATATTTTTTCTCATTTTAATAAGATAACCTGACTACTGGGTGCGAACCAAAACAAACCCACTCCAACTTTAATTCTCATCACGATCACTGTAAAATAATCACAAACATTTGAAAAATACACATTCCCGGACAAACATTAATCACTTAAATTTTAAATTTATTAATGAAATAATCCCTTTCGAAAGTTCACGATTTTTTTCCCCTTTTGCTATCGTCACGTTTTCAATCCGATCAGACCGGCTTTACACTCGTTTGGTTAAAAATAAACAAGTAAGCGTAAGTTACGCCAGGTGTCAGCACCTGTCACGCGTCTCTGTTATACGCCACATAAGAAAATTTACCTCGGCGCATACGATAGTATACTTACCTTCTCTTCTAATACTTATCAAATCGGTACTAGTTTGTTTTTTGCTCGTTAGATGACGGTAATAAAAATGGTGAAATTTTAAAAAAAATGCACCGTCCATAAAACTAAAACGATGGGACTGAACTTTTAAAAAAATGACGCAGGGGTTTCCACAAGTCCTTGTCTTCGACAAAACTTACCTGGGAAAGAAAGAAACGAACATGATTAGAAAAAGAAAATATTATAAACGTATGATTGGACAAATCAGCTATTTAGCTCCGGCAATTTACCGCCTAATTTACTTTGGCGGCACTTATTCAACCATAAGTAAAATAAATTCATTTAAACTTGTGAAAATCTTTTATTGCCGACACCCTCATCACTTTTCATGCGAAGGATATCGTCACCTCGACAAAAATGAGTTAAACCGTCAAAGTTGAACTAGCTTAACTCGAAAACTAGCGCAGAATCATGAATTCTTTCGAATCTCATAAGGGAAAAAAGAAAAATGTTTTAAATAGGAAAAAATAAACGAGAGCCAAGCATGTCATCATATGTGAAGCTTCCGTTTATTTTAGGAGATGATTTTTATTGGCATATGCAGTGGAACTTTGGACCAATTAGTCTCTATTTCCATCACTCACAAGACAAGGACTTTTTTTCATCTGACAAGGCATACTATCAATTTCCCACCGTTACTAATCGTTATATCTAGGTATACAGTTTAAGCACCGTTTCAGAGTCGTAGCCAGAAAAACAGTCTTAAAACCGAAAAAAAGGGAGGATTCTAATTTTAAGTACTGTTCGAAACGACGAGACGTTAATAAATGGTCGACAGAGCAAGTATCTGTCAAGAAGTAAAAAACCAAACTTTTAAAGCACCGATATAAAACTACCTTGCTAAAAAACGAGACGGATCATTTTAGCAAATAAACGCTATGTGGCTGCGATCTTTCATTGCTTCTGCGATCAAGTGATTCTAAAAGGACTCTTGGAGCAACAAAGCTTCCAAATTAAAGAAAATCTTAATTAAAAAAGGGTATTAAAAAAAAAATCTTGTTGGTTTCGACATAAATTACGATAAAAATCGTTGAAGGTATTTCTTGAACATCATACTTTTTCAGGGGTAAATATTTTCTAAAATATTTCTTAACCACAATTTTTTCACGATTCCTTAAAAGTTTTCCTTTACAAGAAATTTCCAGTGAGTTTTTCTAGAATTTTCCGAAAAGATCGTAAAATAATAACGTACGAGAAATCCCGCTGTTTTCCAACGAAATCAGACTGTCAGGATTTCGAGATTTTTAAGAATATTTAGAAAAAGATAAAGAAAGAAAGAAAAAATGTAATAATACTATACAATATTCTTTTCAGATTTTGAGTAAGTCATTTTCTGTTTTCTCAACAAATTTGAAAAAAGGTTCTTGGATTTTAAAAGGATTGATTTAAGCCCTTACAAATTGCTGGACCATGCATCCATCAATGCAATAATAATCAAATTAAAACACGTCTAAACTTTTATAAAACACTCCTAAAAATTAAAAAAAAAAAACCCTACCGATTAAAAGACCTTAGTGATAATTAATGATTTTTGCCAAGTTAACAACTAGATACGACTTTATTCAAAAGCATTCAAGATAATTAAAAAAATCAGCATTTTAAAAAATAAATATCCAAGTTCTATATGTTGTTTTTACCAACTTTTTTAAAAAAAAAAAAGAAAAAGAAAATACAATTTTTAATCAATTGCCATTAACTGTCACTTTATTAAATCTGAATGCATAAACGTGACAGTTCTTCAAAAAGAGATTTAAAAACTCGTTAACCCTTTAAAGGCCGACTTTTGACCGAGGCCGGATATATCCGGCCTCCGAAAAAGTTCCGTTAACGGCCGACTTTTGGAAAAGGCCGGATATATCCGGCCTCTGATGTTTTAGTGAAAATCTTATTCCAGGCAGCTAGACTGAGGGATATGACCAGGTATTAGTGTAATACAGCATTAGACCTTTCAAAGAAAAAAATTACGACTTGAAATTTCGCCCATGCTTAGCTTATGGGAGGAAAATCATATTATAAACTTAATGTAAATTTAAGCTAAATTGACCAAAATTTAAATACTGTTTGTTTTGTTTCAACTTTAACATTTCCCTAGAAAGATATTCTTTTTATGTTAAGCTTATGGGAGTATAATCTTCATATGCTTAGCTTATGGATAAAAATAATTCTGAGCAACTAGAGGTTTTTATCAAATTCATTTGTACCGGGAAAACTGCTAGCAATCAAAAAATTGTTTCAAATTTTTGGGGATTAAAAATAACGAAGTTAAATGGCAAACGTACAATAGTTGAAGACAGTATCCTAAAAAGATCTCTTTCCAATACTGGTAGTATGAATAAAAAGGTGCTTCTATTGTTCGGGCGACATTTGTATTTCAGGTATTTTTTTTTCATCCTTTGAATTCTTTGTAGGAACACCCTATTTGCGCGTTCTATTAGAATGAATTACCAGGGCATCTTAAGGATAACTTAGCATGAATTGGGAAGTGTAGAGCCAAGTGCAGAATTAAATTTTAAAAAAAATCGGTTCTAACAGAAATTTTTAAGCTATATTTGTAAAAAAGTCGTACCCCTGCAAACTTTTGAATATGCATTCAGCAATACAACTAACTTGGGACCTTTATAAACCTAATACAATAGATCCCTTGAGTCTTTAGCTGCAAAAAGGGAGTAAAACTGCTTATAATGACATTTTTGGTCAATTGTGTATTGCGGTTTGCCTACACTAGAAACTTTAGGAGTGCGGATTTTTTTCGGTTTTCGGGCTTCATTTGCTTCAAGTTTAGACATATTAACATGTTAGGAAAAGTCGGCCTTGGTGGGTGTCCAATAATTACCTTTTCGGAAATTAATTAGGCCTTTAAAGGGTTAAAAACTGAAATAATTTTATTTTCATTTGGTTGCACTCGGCATCTCAAAGAAAAACTCAGGTAAAATGAAAAGCTCGTGAAAAGCTTTTCCCTCTTCACCTTCCAAAAAGGGGATGACATGTAAAACACTGCAAACGTAAAATTAATGTGAAAATCCGAAGTGGTTTTTAGTTACTAAACTTTCACAAGGTCTTCTGTCGTCAATGGGAAACGCTTATCTGCCATGTTGATTTTGAAAAACAGCGTCTAGACATGCCATCGAGTAAATTCATAATGGGAATAACAACGCCCATTTAATAATTATTAAATTTTTTGCTTCTTCCGAAGCCTTCGGCCGATTTCGAATTCAGAATCATCTGCATATGAAGCACTTTATGGAAACCCATATTCATTTACTTCTTTGAGCAATAATTACCTAGTTAATTACTGCAAAAAACATTCGGCCGATTTAAGCTCCCATTAAGGCGCTCAGCGTCCTTGGACCATTTCCTCGGAGGATGTAGTAAGCAATTAACATCTAACTATAAAATAATGTCTATAAACATGTTTCATAATAAGAAACAAAAATCGTGAGTGTCTTTAAGCAAGGACCGATTAACAAAACAGAATCTCCGGATATTTACCGAAATTAGGGTAATTCGAATGACCTTGTCACGTATTTGCAATTATTTTCCGTTTTGGATCCTCGCAAACTGGCGCTAGCGCTTTTTCGATTTTTCTAAAAATCCTCGCATGACTTCATAATCAAAAAAAAAAAAAAAAAACCGGGTCTACACCTGTATAGGTCGCTTGTACCTGTATACGTGAAACGCCCCGCCATTAACATCCGCTTAGATCACGGATATTTTTTTCTCTTTTTCCCCCCGGTTTGCCAACATCATGAAATATTCATATAAATCACGGGATATTCATAAACAAAACTGAGGAGACTCGGTTTTGCCCCTTGAGCCTCGCGTAATTAGGACGAAGGTGTTTTTAGGGGTGTGCAGCAAGCTATTTTGGGCAACGGTTAATTTGAAAAGTTTCCCTTTGTACACTAGCTAGCGTGTATCCATGTCAGTGTGAATTATCACGCTACTAAAAACAATAGGATTCAACAACTTCCGTGAATCAACCGCCTGACTGATGAGCATTTAAAATGACAAAAAATTATAAAATAAGATTATTACACAAAAATGTTTTAAGGCATAACATTACTTTTTTTTATTATTATGACAGCCAAAGCGAAGGAGCCGAGTGCCACCAACAACGACAGAAAAACCAGATTAATAATTTTCTGAAAAGTAATTATGCAACATGTTCATGTGAATTTATGTGACGGCCATACGGTTAAATCTGCCTTTTAAACCAGCATTTAAAAAGTTGAGGTTAGGAATTTTTTTAAATTCGACGACAAAGATGCATAAAAAATTAAAAATACTTAAGAAAACAATAACAAATGAACTTTTGACTCGGAGCTTAAATACGGGAATGACGCGGTGCGATTTGTTCATTTGGGTGTGTTCGTCAACGAAGCAAAATTCAATACCGAGATAATTTCAATTAAAAATAGGAAAAAAAAAGGAATACGGTAAACCTGTATTCCCAGCATGTATTCATCCGTGATTTGTTGAATCAAGACATAGATCATGGGAATCTTTACAGGAAGTCGAAGATTTTCGTGAATGAAAAAAAAGGTATTTAATTATTCTGGAAATAATCAAAACTTGAAATCAAATTTTTCCGAGTAGGAAAAATTCAATATTTCACCAAACGGACTTTTCATGTCAAGGATGACTTTACCGATCGTCTGAATCTGGACCAACAACACCGAGATGAATACATGCTTCAATTAAGTACAGGATATGTAATTAGGTCGCGAGTATAGGATCTCCTGTAATTTTCACTTATCGGGCACATCCCTAAAATTATTATAGGTACGGAATCCTATGCTGTGAAATAAAACGAGCATAGCTTGAGGATGGCTTTTGTAAATTATGAAAAATCATGGCCAAAGTTCAAATTAAATCCTCTTAAATTTTTCAGCTCTATATTCACAAATAATATTACAGCTTTAGCTTTTTTTAAAAATCGGCTCTTTATTTGTAAAATCTGCTTCGCATTCATTACGGTTCTCGATAATGCCACAGGCAAATTCTCTAAAAAGGGGGCTCCAGATCCAACCACTTATATTTCAGATACAGCAAGTGCATAAAGCTATCTTTTTTTCAAGTAAAGTCACAAAAATAAATCGATTGTCTGTTATTCCTCAAACACTGCATATAGAATGATATTACACTCAGTGATTAACTAAAAAGACTCTATCCGGCCTTAAGACCGAGAGAAATCCCCAGCCGCTTAGCTTCAGCTAAGTTTAGTTAGCTTCAAAAGTCTCAATTTAGCAAGCCCACTTAACTCTAGATTAGAAGCTCTTCAAGCTGACCGAGCCCAAGCAATCGAATGAGCCGTTTCCGACTTTGTTTGCGTATTTTATAGGTTTGTTCAGCCTAAAATTATAGGAGCTTCCAATTAATTATGACAGGCTGCTACCTTAAGGTCGTCTTTAAGGAATACAAACGATCTTGGGATTCCGATCATGATTCATTGTTATTATGCTTTTCGTAAAATTAATTATTGGCAAGGCAAAATAAATCAACACTTAACCTTTCGCCAAATTGATAAATTAAGGATTCGTAAAATTCGATTTAAGAAAAAAGGCAACAAATGACTAAGAGAATTCCTGAATTTTGATCCGGATATAATGAAACCTTCATTATTCTTCTTTCAACATAAAATGAAGATTATAATCTTCGTCTAGTTCAAAACAGAAAAAAAGGCTGATTCACATGGGCTCTGATAAGGTGACGTCATAAATGACGTAACGACACAATAGGAAACCTAATTGCCATAATTAAATGGCCGACGGTCCAAGTTTATCATAACATTACAACCATACTCTGCCAGGGTTATTATCATAATTACAGTTTTCTTAGTATAGAGGTAAACGCAACATTTAAGCTAACACTTATTTATATCATTTTTTTGCAATAAATAATTGAATTATAATAATAAGGCATTTTATCTTACATCATTAATCCAAAAGTTTACAAAGCTCTATGAGAAAAAGATGAGTCTAACACTATTTACGGTGCACGCGCGTCCACCATTTCGACTTTTATCGACCTCATCTGAACGATCTATTTTTTCATTCTTTTTCAAGGTTCGATAATTTGATAATTTGCAGAGATATCGATTCACAAACGAAAACCATGTGAGCCACCAAAAAATAAAGGGGAAATATTGTTCGTCGACAGACGGAAAACGTTAAAATTGATGATCGATTCGACTCAAATCAAACGGAAAATTGCTCGTGTAATTTCTTCCGAACCCATATACTTTTTTCTTGTCAAAGATACTATTATATAAGAGTTGTTAAATGAAAACTCATTTAAGTGACAATGACTTCATTTTAAACTGGATGCAGAAAAACGGCCGTAAAATGAAGAATTCATATAAAAAAGCAAGGTGATCGAGCATCTCGGTCGACGGTTTTATTTATTTAACGCGGTAGCAGAATCCCCGCAAGGTAAAAGTAACCACCATTTATTGACCGACTGATGTCATATCTAATCACCGACATGACCGAATCGATAAATATTTGTTTAAGCAATCGCTTCATATTTAAAAATTGTGGCTCCTACGCTTTAACAATCAAAAATATTAATTCATGATTTTTAAAGATAGATTTTGGCCAAAAAGAAACTTAAAAAACCACCTTTGAGATCAAATATTTCAATATTTCAACAAATGCATTTTCCAAACAATTTTCAAGATTCATAAATTTTAGAAGAATTTTTTTTATGGGCCAGATATTGAACACAAATGTTCGTTTCCCTGAGCCGGGCCGATCCTATGAAAAAATGGACCTGACTGACGGTAAACAATGTTTAACTTGGTGTGGAATAACCTATAAAGAAAAAGAGGTCCCCCAAAAATTGAGCTTAATTTTCCCTGAAATTCGTCATCATTATTTGTGCTTGACTTCTAATTTCTCTACCGCGAATCTTATCACTATTTAAACATATTATTTAAAATGACATTGATAGAGTGCAATGCAATGTTTCAAAAAAATCTTTTATTAAGGAAAAGCTAACGGCTGAACTTGGGAAAAGTTTCTAATTTAGGAATATCATAATGGGATTAGTCGAAATCGACCTTGCTACCAAACTCGATCAGTTAATCCAAAATTAATCACTAACGATTTAATCTATAGGATTTTATCTCTCGATTCAACAGAATTACATAATGTAGAGACTTGAGTGTTGCCTTTTTTTAGACAAATATTTTCCCCTCAAATGACCCGGCACTGGCACCGAAATCGTAAACTAATATTCGATTGTGCATCAACGGTTAATTGTCAGTTCCGGAGATTGAATATAGCGGATATACAATTTAATGATTCTCCCTTTAAGAATTACATGACGTCACGACTAATTTTATTAAATCGCGAAAAAATTTAACCGTTATATTGACTTTATGATTTTTGCTAAAAATTCTGACATTATCAGTGAAAGTCAAACAATACGTAGACCTTGGGTGGATTACGATTTTTTGATAATACTCGGTGATTTTTAAGAGCATTAAAGAGTTATCAAAGTTAGGATCTAAGCGTTCTATTGCCCTTTTTGCTTAGAGGCAATTGCAGAAACCGTTTTGTCAACTTTTTTAGTTGTCAAGTTGACTTTTCGAGAGCCCCCTTCAACGATCAGTAAATAAATAAGGAAAACTTTTTTTAAGGTTCGTCAAATGTGAAATGTTTCATTCAAAAGGAATCGTTTCTATAATTAAAAGGAAAAGGTAAAGTGTGAAAAATCTTTCGTAAATCAAATACGGGGAAAAACGAAAACCTTTGGTTGAGGAGCACATTTTTCAAGTCGATAATAGAATTGTTAATTCGTTTATCGTTTATTTTTAAATTAAATTAATCCGATTAGAAAACTGATTAGAAAGTTAAAAAGCTAGAAAGCTGAAATTATTTTGGTGAAAAATAAATGAACAATATTAGATATTAAAGAAAATAATTCTCAATCGTTTTTCATATGAGCCATTTCCTAGAAGGACCAAGGCAGGATCAAAATCTTTACATCCTTCTGTTTCTGCTGAGAACTCCAACAGTTTTAAAAACCGAAAGCTGTCAGAAGTATAAAAGAACCAGATGCTACTTATTGAAACTCAATACCTAATGTAAAAAAATGATCGCAGCCTGTAAAATTCATTTCATATTATTTAAAGATGAAAATTACCTCCAGGGAGAGTCGTTAGAAAAACATTGTTTAAAAAAAGGGGTGTGAAAAGCGTTATCAGATTCGATTACGTCATAGGCCTACCTAGCACCCTCTTTCTCTTTCTTCCCACTAATTGACAATGGCAAACCCCTAAAAAAATGTACGCTTATTTATTTCGGAAGGCTAAATCATAAAGTTGGCCTTATTAGTTTACCTTGATGCTAGTTCATCCTCTGATAATAATTTTAACACAGCTTTACTTCGAATGAGCAAAAATATTTAGCAAGTTAGTTTTTTAGCCTTTTGCCAATTCATTACGATCGAGTTTTCTTTAGAATTTCAAATTCCGGCCTGCGGAACTGATTTTAGTAAAAAATTATTTGCAGGACTCAATAGACGAACTTCGTGATTATTTAATCAATGAAGTTCTATATCTCAATTCCTAACATGAAGACAATCTTAAGATTTACTAAAAAATAAAAGAGTCGAGCTGTTTTAGACTACTCATGTCGCTGATCGAAGATGATTTTAAGAAATTGTAAGCTAATTTTTCATTAGCTTAACCTATCTGATCTTACTGAGAGAGTCTGACTTTTGATATCACAAAATAAAAAATCCTGAAGCCATCATTGTTAAAAACCAGCAGACATTCGGTAAAAATAAAAAAATAAAAATATATCCTGGGTGCATTATTGAGATTTCGAAACTGCAGTCTTGCAACTTATGGTTAAAAAACCATAAAAGAGTAATTTCTTACGGTTTTCTTGAACCGTGGTCTCTAACGACTACTTGACTTGATTTATTTCGTTGAATGCGATATCAGAGATAAGACTTTAGCGGAGAATTAAATTATAGACTTCGCTGTTTTTTTAAATGCCAAGTGGATGAACATTTACACTGCACAATCATTTCAAAAAAAAAAAAAATAAAAAAAAAAAAAAAAAAAAATTGCCTAAAGCTATGATTTTCTAGTACTTGACTGGGGCTTTTTTAAAACGGGATGAAAACCTTGACGCTACTGCATGCTCGCCAGAACCTTCAAATATATTTCAGGTCCATCGCCCATGATAAAAATAAAACAGGTTCCATCTCTTTGGTATTTATACCACATTAATTCCATGAATTATTCCTACTACTTACTCATCAGAAAAGAAAACGTTTTGAGAAAGGAAAAATAAAAAAATAAAATTCATAAGTATAGTATGACAAAAATTCTGGGTTAAGGATAAAAAGTTGGCAATCCTTGAAATTCTTGTAAGAATACAATTATCCCGAGTTAAAAGAAATTGATCGAGGTACTGCATCGATTCAAGTGTAAGCCAGGATCGTTGAACTCACGATACTCAAGAGCAAGGCCATTCTTCACTATAAATAACGTTTTGTCTTCTTTTTTTCGTTTACGGTACACCTTTCTATTCGCTACGGTATATACCATCTTCTCTTTTTACTTAACCTTAGTAACCGCGAGTTTTGACATTTTTGTAACAACTTTTCATTATCAATTTTTTTACCTGACTTGACTCCTCAAACATTTTTTTAACAACAAGAAACAATCAAGTCTGTGATTAGATTTTTTTGCACCCTAGAACTTGATTTTTAAAAAAAAATGTTACCAACAAGTTGAAGCCTTAAGGTGCACAGTCAAGGAAAATTTGCATAATAGTTTTGATTGTATGCTGACAGCAGTTACCATTTTCAGATTTAAGATTCATTTTAAGTAGAAAACAAAATGAACAATTTTTAACATGAGAAAAAACAAATAATACTTTCTTTTGAATTTAATTGATTCATCTATGTGGGAAATTTTAAATTATAAACTTATTGTATGTTTAGTAGCCTCCTTATTATGACTTATGCAGTATTTCACTGTTTGCAAAAATGTATCTAAAAACAGGCTTAATCATAAATACAAATCAGCTTTTAAGAAAATATCATTCATTGTACTTTAATAAATTTAATTCATGCGTTTTCTCATTTTTAATTTTGATTCAATAGTTAAATTTTTAATAATTTGATTAGTAAGATGATTTTACTTCAAATGCATGCCATTATTCAAAATGACAGTGTTTTCTACTTCTTATTTGTGACTCAGATCTTTCTTTAACCCAGAGGTATTTGCAGCCGCATATGCATAAATAACAATCGAATAAAATTAAAGATTACTAACGGTCTCCTCTGAGGCATTAAAAAATTATTTTAATTAACCATCTTCATCATATTTTCGTTATCACAGAATCCTTAAAAATTGAAATAAAATAAGTCAAAATGGGAACATACCTGCTATTCTTAGAACGGCACGATCGGCCGGGTCCAATTGTAGGATACTCAACGGCTTATCCTTTGCCCATTCCTTCAACGATTCATCCGTATCGAAATCCATGGCAGTTGAACCAGGGTTGAAAACACCCTTGACCTTGAATAGATTACGCAATCAAATTCGAAAAGTGTGACAAACATCGAAAAGAATCGTCTTCCTCCATTCCTTAACTTCCACAAACAACAAAATCATTTCTAATTTTTAACAATCTGTTATGACAATGTGATAAGACATTTTTTTTAACGTGTAAGGCTCTATTAAGTTATCGCCATTTCACTGAATTATTTCACTTTTAGCAGGATTAACCAGCTCACTTTAGATTTACTATATATCACTTTTAAATCGTATTATTTTTGTATAAAAAAATCGATTCCTAATTACTTGGAACAATAACAAGAAAAGATTACTTAAGGGAAAAAATTACTCGTCAGAGGCCGGCCATTTTGCAAATGTATGACGAGAGATTAATAAATAAATAAAGCGATTATAGAAGGAATGATAACTATTAACTGAATTTCATCACATAAAAAAGCTTTAAACTTAAGTCATGAATATTTACAGTTGAAAAATGACTTGTGTTTCACATCTGGCACCTGATTATACGATATTCAGTAAAATTTTCTTGAACCTAAAGCAAAACAAAAGCGGTTACAGTGTGACTGGCGTCTTATCGTCTGTTGTAAGAAAAGCAGCGCATGAATTACAATCGGGGGAATCTTAAGAAGATGACGAAGTATACGTGTTTTCAACCTTTTAATTCGTCTAATAACAAATTTAAATTTTATATAGGTGGCACCACTTTACAGTCCGCAGCTAAAAAGGGGCCTGCAAATTTTAGGACAACGATCATGGGACATGGCGACAGCAAATTGTTTTAAATACTTCAGAAAATTTGTTTGAGGCTTGCTTTTTGCATTTATAATGAATTTCGCAAAACTGAAATTATTGATAGTTCTTTAAAATAACGAAAATAATAGTTCAGCTATGATCGTTTCCCTGTAATAATAAATAATAATTTTCGTTTTATCTTTAAAGCTGCTTTACTTTTCCCCCTCAAAACCCAATTCATATTTTCGGAAGCAAGTGCTTGAACAGAAAGTTCATACACTATAAGGCTTTTTATTGTGATTTTTTTTTTTAAAAATGAAAATGAGAATCTTACGATACCAAGTAGTTTTTCTAGAAAATTGCTTCAAATGCCAATACCATAAGTCCTTTCAACTCTCTACTCCTACTCCTCCGCCGTTTTGCACCAGAGATCAAAAATTTTCTTGACTTGATCGAATAGAAACCTTTCACAAGGTCTTAATAAATGGTATAAGTTTATCAAGATTCCGTCTACAAGACGAAAGCCTGGAACTCGGATCTGCAATTTTTACATGAAACCGGTTCCTTTTTTGCACAGAGCAGGAATGCAACTCTTATTGTGACGTTCAAAGCGATGTTTCTATTCTGTAAAAAATTAAATTTCTTTCACAATTCAAGATCAATCTGAGCTTTTATAAGCACCCAAGTTTGCTTCACACTTCGAAAAGCTTTATACTTTGTAATTCGAAAATGCGCTTAATAAGCATTAGAAGAATAAAATTTTTTGTCGACATCAGCCAGTGCACTGCGGCCATAAAAACTAATATAGTGCCTGGGTAAAGTCTATTTTGTAGAGTTATTTATGTAGCGTCTAGTCTAGTGACTTTTTATTCCGAGTTATGGTACAAAACCATGATTTGATATGATTATAGAAGCGACGATGAGCTGCATAATTTTTTTTATGAAAAAATTTGCCTTTTCTTTTGTGACATAACTAAGGGGTAATTTAGTATATAATTACTTGCATCTTAAACAGATTCTCGGATTTATATTTTCATTTAAAATTTAAAAATAATGAAAGGATTTAGGAGTTTAAAAAAAAGGTAAAAAATTCTTAAAACACAAATTGAAATAAATAAAAATCGTGATGAAGACGATGATAATAAACCATGATAATGATCATAATAATAATTATTACTATTCTTTAACAAATATCACGAAACACATTTTTTTAGTCGAACAATAAAAATAAATAATCTTATAACATTACAAAGAAATTGCCTTTCCTAATCTTTTTTAAAAATTTTGAATCGATTCCTGTTAAAAAACAAAATGCTATCCCTAAAGTAAATGATTTTTAATGTTATTATAAATAATTGCGATGTCACTTGAATTATAATAAAACCGTAGACAGCAATGCTGTGATCCTTTAAAAGATTTAAATTCATGATCGCTAATAATTAATTCATATAAGAAAATCTGAGTTAGAGTTATGTACAAAAAAGAGGAATTCAACAAAGAAAGACTTTCGGTTGCTTAATTTTTGTGGCGATCACGAATTGAAACTTTTAAGTAAAACTAAATGTTAGTCATATCAGTTTTTAATTTAAAAATGATAACAAAATTTGTGATTAAAGAAATAATAACAGCAAGAAAAAATCTTGTTTATCTCACATCAAATACTCCAACCGAATGAAAAGGGGCTAAATTGCCATCATATACATATTTAATGACGCGCATAGCTCATATTAAACTATTTTGAATTGATATTTGATTTAAATTTAAAAAAAATACTAAAAATTATTGCTGAACTCATTAAAGAATGAGCTGCTATTATCGAGAAATAAAAATTCAATTTAATGTATTTTTTCAAGAAATATTTATAAATGCTTAAATAATAAAAATTGAACGCAGCCTTTAAAATAAAAAATAAAAATTCATGTTTCATGTGCCTCTCATCATTCACATATCAGACTATAATCACTTAAGTGTGCTATTACACACAGACATCAAAATAATAAACTTCTTTCTCTAATATATACTAAAATTAAGATTAGATTAAAAAAAATTCGCTTAGCCTAATCTCAATTCGCAAAGAAAAATTTAATTTTTATTTTCCATGTCTTTTTTAACGGATGCAGAACATTAAATCCAGACTATATCCAGCAAAAAGGTACGAAAAGCTGATTGATTTTGGAGAAAATTCGGCAGATAAACTCTAATAAGTCTGCAGCGTGACTATTTTTTTTCAATTTTTGGTATTTTAATTATAATTATTAATGATGGCTATGCTTGATGTGAAAAAAACATCGATTCTGCTCAATGGAATAGCTGACTCTATTTATTTGGCGAATTAAAAAACAGGATGAAGTGAACGAAAATTTTGAACTCGGAAAATAAAGATTATTAAGGCGAGGTGTAACTAATTTAAATTGATCAAAAATAATTTTTCTTTCCTCTTATTAACAATAATCTCTTGATTCTGCAGTCTTCTAATAACATTTTGAGCAAAGTCTCTGGAATCAAAACTAATTTTATTTTTATTTTAAATACTTGTTAATTCGTTTTTTCTTATTAATACTTTTTTTCGTTCCTTCATCCTGCTATGTTTACAAACAAAAAGGCTTTCATTTTTTAGATTTTCTTGTTTAAATTAGAATGGCCTTTTTCAAAACAAGATTTTTCCTATTATCTTTTTTTCCAACTTTTCTTTTTGGGAAAACGAAACAGTTTCAGCACCCAACCCATTTCTACTAACATGTAATTTTAGAAACTTTCGCCCAAAAAAGAAATCAGGTACGATGCAAAAATTTAGAAAAAATGTGGCCATCCCAAAGTAAAATGAATAATACTCTAGTCCAACAACGTAAACAACCGAAAGTTATTTACTGGTGCAGTTGCTAAATTATAAAGAAAAATGGCACCAGTTTAATCTTTCCGATTAAAAGATTTAATACTTTTTGCGCTATGTCATTAAGAAAAATTATCCCATGAAATTCTTTCAAATTAATACCTAAAACATATTCTTTTTTCGCCTTTAAAAAATAGGCGTTATGTTTTTTTTCTTCATTTTTTTTTAAACTTTAAAATTTTTTTCGTTCTGGTGTAGAATGACTTAATTAATTGAATAAAGGGTCTTTTAGAAAGTTTTTCGTAGCTTCTGCTTTATAAGTGAGATTGTAATGTAAAATGTCCTGTCTAATCTACGCCGAGAATCGCCCCACCAACGTCAAAACGGTGGCGCTAATCCTGCGTCATACTTCTTGAACTTTCGTCTCGGGAGTGTATAAAGTAACGGAGGCTATGTGTTCATTCGGCATTATCTGAAAAGTACGAAAATTGTTTTTGCGATGATAACAATCACACAGAAAACTTAAGACTGTTGTTTTGATTACCTCAAATATCATATCTTGAAAGGGATAACAGAAGGTTGAACCGAAAGGGTTGGTAGTATTTGTACTTGATGCTCTGTTTAAAACAACGGGCTTGTCAGCTTTCTTTACCAAGTGACACATTTCTTTCCATTTAGTGTAGGCAGTGATTCGTAATTCTTGAGATCCTTGTTGTTTGGCTTGTTTTCCTTTTTTCTGACGTTGATTTCCAGGAGGCGGATCATCCTGAGGTCTTGTGTTGTCATCGCAACGACCGCTCGTTTCGCTTGGCGGTATATCAAGTCGAAACTCGCATCGGTGGTACCTAAAGCCAAAGATCACAATTAAATTTACAATTAAAATCTTGCAATTCAATTTTAAATACTTACATGTTAAAATTATAATGCCCTGGATAATTAGTATGCAGAACGAATTTTTTCGTTCTCTGCGTGCTAGCATCAAACAAAATATCCTAAAAAAAAAAAAACAAGTCAAATTTTAATTAAACTCATTGCACAAAGAAATTAGAAATCGTTACTTTTTTCATGATCGCAGCTTTAAAAATCTTCAACTATAAATTATGCTAGTGCATACTTACTAATCCTAAAGTAAAATAATTAAAAAAGTAATCCGATTTTCTGGTAGTTCGACGATGGGGATTTGGGCTGTGGATTTTCATTTTGTCTTCCGATTTGTAAAACATTCTTGAGGGAGCTCCGAGCGAAGTGACTACATCCTGACACGTTTCTCTTAGCATAACTTCGCGGGTTAAACATTGCTTTTTCCCTTCAGTAAACCTACAAGAACCTGGAAAAAGAGCTGAAATTATTAATTGTTGCATAAAAAATAAAAAAAAAAACAGATAAAAGTTTGATCCACAGATTACCTTCCGTATACAGATGAAGCTTAAGACCTTTTGTGCGGTTTCTTTCCCGAATAACTTCTGCCTTTTCCAGGTATAAATGGCCATTATAGCAGCAAATGGGCATTGCTGGAATCCTGCATTCGACCATGTTCACTCCAGCATATATGCTTGTACGAGAGACGATAGGGCTCGATCCGTTCTGAAATTGTAACGAGCCAAGCCCGTGAGCATAGCCAGGCTGGAAGAGAACAAAATGACAATGTTAAATAATGTCAATAATGTCAATTCATTTTGAATTTTTTGAAATCATTTACCTGAAATTTGGACTCGACCGGAAACGAAAAACTAAGTCCTCGAAAATTCAGCTGAAATATTTGTTTTTCTTGGTCATAAACTCCAGGGTGCGTAGCCCCAAAAGAATGTTCTATTTGTTCTATACTTGGAATCACTTCTGGTGAGTTGAAGATTATTCCACTATTAAAAAATTCTAAAGTTATTTTTTGTATGAAAATTAAAATTAATGGCCATTTTTATTTTTACATGCCTGTATTTCAGTCTGATAAGCTTCATATTGTAGACTTCTATCATTTTAAGCCTCTGTGAAACTGAATCAAACACTAGTCGGACTCCATCACAAGACAAGTTTATCACCAAATCAGCAGATAAGGGATTCTGGAAAGATTTATATTTTATTAACATCCAATTTTCTAAATAATTACTAAAAAATATGATTTCCTTACTGCATCATTGTATAGAACCTGAACACCTTTTATAATGCCCACTTGTGTTTGGATTATTGCAACAGCTTGTGAAAAGTGCATACCTAAAAACAAAATAAATCATTTCATAAATACTGACATTAGCTTTAGTCTATTTATTTCTTTTTTCAAGGGCAAGCCATATTTTGCATCACTCTTTTTTAAAGGCAAATGAAGATTAAATAATAAAATTGGCACACTTCCTCCAATGTTTCACTTTCCATCTTAAAAGCCTAAATCATTTGTTGATAAATCAGGTAGCTATTATGATAACATGGCTAAAGGCACTATCTAATGTCTTTCTTTCTTCTACTGGTCAACAAAGTCACTGACAAACATAGTGATTTTCATGAGATTAAGAAAAGTCATAAAGGAAAATATGTATGATTGTTTTAATGTCAACAAATTAGGCCTACATTTTTTATCCTTATTTTAAATTTTGCATTTCTCAATTAGTAATTAGCTGAGGAGGTATCACTTACAAAAACAATTAACATAAGTTAATAACATATAAATAACGAATGACATTACGTAAAACGTCAAAAACCTTAACAATTTTAGCTGTCAAACGGAAAAAATGACGTCATATGTATTGACCTAATGTTAGGCTGTTAGGGTAGGTCGAGGAACTTCACCTTCGAACAAAGAAATGTATTCTCCAACCGATTTCTCCCTTTAAAGCAAAGCATTAATTCAAAAATGAGAAAATTACCCATCTCTGAGCAATTTTTAATGACCTTAATGATAAAGACAAATAAATTAAAATTAAAATTTCGAGGAAAAAAAATGAAAACAAAGTTTTTCAACAAACGAATCGAGAAAATTTACCATACCTAAAATAAACTCCCATTGATCGCAACCTAGGGATCGTTCTGGAATAACCTCTAATTCTAACATTTTCACTAATTATTTACAAATTTACAACACTACAAATTAAACCTAGTATAATTTAAATTAAAATTTTTTTCTATTGCGTATCTCTTTGTTCCGTACTTCTCTACGCCATATTGGTTTTGATTTCTTCAGTGAAACAGCTGTCAATTTAGAGCCACTGCCTTCTTAACGTGTGCCGCAAGAGCAAGCGAAATTCGCGGCAAATTTGAAAACATTTATCAACCCTCCCATTGCGATTATACTTGTGCTACTTGGGAATGAAAATGAAAGTCTCCCACTTCGACCATTTATACTGTGTAATAAATGATCGAAGATCAAAACAAAGATTCATTCTGCTAAGATTGGGAAATTTCCAATATTCCGAGTAGATAATTATTAGAGTCCTATAAAAAATTGGATGATTTTTTCACAATGGATGATAAAGTAAAAAAAATTTCCTTGTGATGTTTTTTAAATATTAAAATATTAAATCTTTTAAACTAATTTGTTTTTGTACAGTTTCAGGACTGTTGGTCTGGACATCTTTTGGTACCAAGGGGAAAAAGAAATCTTGATTCTGATGGCCTAACCTTCAAATCAATTATTTTCTCTTCAAGTCAAGGCAACAATTAATTTTGTTAACCCAACATCAGAGACATGGAACCCTTACCTAAAAGTAGCATTTTGGCATAAAGTCTGCTGCAAGCGCATGATTCTGCAAAATGAGAAAGCCATGAATGTCGATTTAACTGTATGTGGTATTGCAGGAAGTGTAAATGTGGAACAGTCCGGAGATGCAGATCATTTTTTTCATTTTCATTATAATTTAGTATATGATTTCAACAGTAAATGTTATGTTATGTCATGATTATGAAGTATGATCTGGGAAAAAAAGTTTTAAGAACTTTTGTGCCGCTAAATTCAAAACTTTTTTTCCTGAAAGTTGTTCTTTCCTTTCACACATACTTATGTATTAATTATACAATGATTGAGGAAAGAGGGTTTTCCCATGATGTGCTGGACAAGGCTGAAGAAATAAGTATGAGTAGATTTTAAAATTTTTTATACCTTTTCTGGCCCTTTTTTTGGCATTTTCAGACCTTGGTCATGTTTTGTAAAATTATGTGAATATTATGTGCACATTATACGTCATGTAATACATATACATCTAGTTTGTAGGAACTAGGTATAATTATTTTATAATTATGCTTATACATTTTATTCATCTCTTTTAACAGGAATGTGGTTTAGACTATATTATAAAAACTACAGTTTAAACATTTAAGTATTATGTAGTTGCAAATAAATATAAAAGAGCTTTTGTAAATTGAAAAATTTCAGTTCCACCGAGCTTTGATTCTCCATAAACTCTATCTACAAAAGTTATAGGTACTTCTCCTATCGTAAATCCATGTTGTCTTGCTCTAATAACCATTTCCATTTGAAAAACAAACCCCTTTGAAACACAAGCTGCCACTAATTTTTCCAGAACTGATTTCTTGTATAGCCTGTAAAGCAATACTGTATCACTTTTTTGTCTTCTCATAATTAAAATAACAAAATTCTTACCTGAAACTGCCAGTCAAATCACTCACTCCTGGTCTTAATAATAACTGAGTCAAAAAATTGGCACCTCTACTGACTAATTTCCTTTTAAAATCCCAACCAGAAACACCTCCAGATGCAATATATCTAGTACCAGTAACAATATCACAGTTCTTTGATTTTTGTAAATCTATAAACTGTGGAATAAACTTGGGATGGTGTGACAAATCAGCATCCATAATTATAATAAAATTGCCAGTTGAGTGTTTCATTCCATGGATGTAAGCAGTGCCTAACCCCAGTTTCTTTTCTCTGGGTTGCAAAACAATTTTATTTTTACCATAAATTTTCTGAAGCTGTTGAGCTGCTTCCAGAGTACCATCTGGACTGCCATCATCAATAATTATAATTTCATAGTCGTAATTACTAGAAAAAAGGACCATTTAATTTTGTTGAATCTTTACAGTGGTTTTTTCTATTTTTCTTTTGTTTAAAAAAAATATTGCTACATACCTTTCATCCATATACTTGATAATCAACCAGACAATAATGGGCAAATTTTCACGTTCATTATAGGTTGGTAAAAGGATAGAATATTTCGAATTTTTTTGTTTACGTGGTTCAGCCATTTTTATGTAAACAACACACGTGTGATTGCATCAAAGATGGCGGCTGGGCTGCGCATATACCCACTTTATTTAGACCCCGGTCCGAAACACGCTTTTTTTACTGTGCAGTAAAACGTAACATAAGCTAACCATCGGCGGTTCTTACTGTGCAGTAAAAAAAACTTGTTTCGGACCGTGGCCTTATAGTTCCTTGGTCGTGTCGTGTCTCGTTCGTCTCGTCTCGTTCTCGTCTCGCGACCCGTATGTCGTCTGCTATTTAAGATAATCATAGGGATGTGCGATTCCCAAAATTAGAATCGATTCTCGGGATCGATTCTCAATTCTTGAAAAGAATCGATCCATCGATTCTTCGGCAAAAAAGGAATCGATTCCAAAGAATCGATTCTTCGATTCCACATTTTCAGAATGGTATTTTTCGGACTCATATGCAATCAAAAAAAAAAAAAAAATTTTAGTCAAAAGTTTCAAATTTTAAAAAAAAATTTTTTAATGGCAGATTTCAATTGAAGTCTTTTGCTATCCGCATATATCGATTACAGAATAATACAAAAATTAGGCTAGAAGAAAGATAAAAAATTTTTTTTTTAAATATTGATTTTTAGCGATTTAATTTACTCTTAAAAAAGTAATAAAATTAAATTCTTCTTTGGGGAATCGAACTTTCGATTTTGTCATTTTAGGAATCGATTCTGGTTGGGATCGATACCTCCAGAATCGGAGAATCGGAATCGGAATCGGACAAAAAAGAATCGATTCCTGAAGAATCGATTCGGAATCGCACATCCCTAGATAATCATAATTTCACCTCACGACGGCCGACGGGCGATCGTTCGGTCGGCGAATGGTCTCGAGACTTGAAGATAATAGATTTTTCAAATTAATAGACTTGATTTAAATAACAACGATGAAAAAGTATCCAAGAATGTTAGACGAAGATACGAATCCTTGCGTTAAGGTTATATATAATGATGGATATTGAAGCAGTTAATGGTGTGCGATATCAAATTAATAAATTTTTTTTTAGGAGCATCACCTTGTTAACAAATGTTTGGTTCAACAGGACTATGATCAAGATAAATGTACCTTTTTTTTTGAAAATTATAAAGAATGTAAAAAATTTTGGGTAAGCACACTATTACATATTGTTACTCATACTCACAAAGTAACTCTGATGTACAAAAAAAAATTGTACCAAACTCTTAAGTTAATTTTAAGCTTTTAATATGAATTTTTTTAATAATTCAGAGTAAAATAAGGCAGGAGAGGATGTTTCAAAATAAAAGACCTTTTATGCCTGGAAAAGCAGAACGAGAAAAAATAATGGAGGAGAGAAACTTATGAGAATCCAATTATTTCAAGTTACTAGGAAAAGAGGATAGCAATAAGATAAGGACTGTAAGTATAATAATAACCAGAAGATTTTAAAAACTGGGTAAATATTTTTCATTAGTTGTAAAGAAACAAATAAGAAATTTTTTTAGGCTAGGAAATTTTTTTTGGAAAAATGATCTAATATAGAAAAAACCTTGTAAACAATTAAATTAGTGAAAGTAAAAAAAATTACATTTTGAAGTTTAACTTCTCTTTTATTTTTGAATTTGTGAAAACTTTTTGCTATTAGAAATGTCAAGTTGTACTTGCTTGATTTGCTTTCAAGATATTAGTCAGGCTGAAGTCATAGTCTAGTGCTGAAGTAGGTAATTTTAAGAGTGATTAGAATTTTTGGATGCTAGGAGCTTAACCCAACAAGACAGTAGTTGTCACACAATTATAACTTTTTTTTTTAACTTTTTCAGTTAATCTTGAATGAAGTGATGGTCAATTTCTTTTTGTTGATTGAAAAGTTCAAGTTACTTGAACCAAAAATCATTCTGGTTGTTTATTGGTAGAGTTCCAAAAGTGGTTGTGGACTGAAAGACAAACTTAAGAGCTGGATTTTTTACAAGACTCTTATCTTCTTAGACCTTAAACAAAGAAAATCAATATAACATGTAACATATATAGCATGTACTTGGAACTTAGTCAAGTATGTTTGTTATTGACTGCAAAATTTAAATTCTTTAAGTTAATAAAAGATGGCTGTGTTTGAATATAGCTAAAAATGAAGTAAAATAAAAATAATTTACTAAGGAAAAATAACAATCTTTCATTTATTTATTCTGACAAATCCTTATATTTAAAAAAAAATGAAGCTAACAAAAATCACAAGATTGAATAAAACTAAGATTACATACATATACTCAAAAAAGTCTTGAGAATAAAACATAGTATTAAATTTCGAAAATAATTTACTGGCCAATTTTTTTAAATTTATTTTAATGTGATGATTTATTGAGCAAACTAAAAAGTTTCTTGAACATTAAAATTCTTTCCATTAAACCATTTTCTGGACTAAAACAATCATTTCTTGAAAAATATAAAATGCTGATTTTTTAAAAAAGTTAAAAAAGTTTATTTTTCTGACTTTCATTCCATAAAAATTAAATTACTCTTAAAATGTTTTTGGGAAAAATTAAACAAAAATTGATTTTGATAAAAATTCCAGTAATTTCAAACTCTGAATTAAAATTTGGAAAAAATATTGTCAAAGGCACTTGACTTATTAGTAAACTCAAAAAAAAAAGGATTTCCATTTTGCAAAAAATTTACTGCATGATCGGGAGTCAAAAATCTTTGTGATATTTAAGTACAAGATTACAGTTTGAATAAATTTACATGATTTTTTCAATAGTTTTGTTTGATTCGAAGAAGGAAGACAGTACTGGGTTTTGAGTAATTTTTCATTCAATAATAATTATCAAATCATTTTAAAATTGCAGTGAATCAATGTTTGACTGTTTATTAAGAGTCCAGCCTACAAGAAAAAAGTATGTTTTGTTGTCGCCTTTGCTTTACTTTATTTTTTCTTGGACTAGACCCCTTTTCGAACAAGTTGATCCACACATGAAAGCTCATGAAATATCGCACACACAAAACGCCCTATATTTACAAACAGAGGATTATTGACTGAACTTCATAACTGAATCATCGATAAGAAAGGTTTCATTTTTTGGAAATAAAAAGTATTTGATCGGGAAAAATTATTGCATCAGGAGTCCACCTCCTCGAAAAAAGATAACGCATCACATTATTTTGACAATACAATCCGAACACTTCACAATTAAAAGCCTTGAAAGCTTCGATGATTTAATAGACAGCAATTGAATCTTTCGAGATTCTGAACAAAATATTGTATAATAATTAAAACCTAATTTAATTAAAGTAAAATTTTCCGAGTGACAACGCATGCTAATAATTGGAATAGAATATACAAAATATACGAAAACCGAGGAACTGAACATTAATTATTATAAATAAAAAGAGAAGGCAAGATTATGTCAGAATTAACGCTCTGCATATTTGTACTTCTAAAGTAATAATTATAGTTGTTTGATCGATTATAAGCTAATGTTCACTTAATTCATTGTTCATATCTTCGTCTTTTGATTTTGAGGAGGGAAACAAGAGATCCTCGGTTTAATTCCATACGAATGAGGATTATTGTGGATGATTTGATTTGTGATGATACTTTTAAAATAAAAAAATTTGTTTTTGGAAATACATAGCTTAGAAAGTACGTCTGTAAAAAAGGATAAAATAAATAAAACGACTGACCACACAATACAACAAAAAAGCGGCGCACAAATAAAGAAGCTTAACAAAGATTTATCCAACACCGAGAAAAAATTCTGGTAATATTTGTTCAAAAAAATTTATTTTATGGCACCTTGAAAAATTATTAAAATCAATAAGTTATGAAAATATAACAAAAAAAATCGTTACTGGATATATAAAATTGTCATATGTGAATTTATTTATTTTGTCCTTTTTGCTCCTTAAGGAGAAGATCTCGTCTGCTTTCTGATTATGACGCCTTCACAGAGTTTAGCCTTTAATCCCTCCCAAACGTTAATTTAATAATAAATGCATTATCACAGACGAGACATATAAAAATGTATTCGTATATTTTAAAGTTAGCATGCGTTGTCGTCTAAGAGTCAATCTTCTTGTTTCCGTATCCGGAAGCAATATATGTGGAAGTGACGGCACATCTGACGCACCTAAAAAGCAAAGAAAATAGTTACAAAATAAAAATAAACATGTGGTTTAAAAAAAAAAAATAAAGCTTACCACACAAGCACCAAAATGCAAATGTGACAAAGTGACTAAAAACATTAGTAAGTATAATATAATTCCCTCGGTGAGTTTGGCCGCACTTGATAGGCATAATGAGGAAAGCGTTGCTATAGACATCGGTATCAATAACCAATTAAAAACATCGCAACGCGTGTTGCTCATTTGGCTCACGATAAGACGACACTGTAAAAAAATAATATTAATGTGTGTTTAAAAGTTTCATATTCGAAAAAGCTTATGGGGCCTATGATTCAATATTTATGTTCTAAATTGTTGCTATCCTTCTCTCCTTCGAATATTTATTTTAGTCTATTAGAAGACCATTTGGTACGTAATCCCAAAACCACTGAAAACTGATAATTAGCTCCACTTGTGGAACAGTATCCATTTTAAGACGAAAGAAATGTTTTTTTAGCACAAGCACAAATAATTCCCCTTTTTTACTTATAAATCATTTTTCTTCAATTGCTTTTTAGAATACAGTATTGATCTTATGGCTTTTAGGCTCTGATGACTAAGCCTCAGAAATTTTTTTTTCCATTTTCGAATTAATTGAAGTTATGTCATGTACTTACACAAATATTAGAGAAGAGAGTTCCGGTCATGAAGTAAACACATCTTGGGTATCGTTCAATTATATTAGTAGGACTTTTTACCGTCCAAATGCTTCCAATTATAAAACACAATGTTACAGGTATTAAAGGTCTAACCGATTCTGTAAATGACAGCATTTTTCCAGTTTTAAAATGATATGATCTGAAAAAAAAGGGAGGAAAAAAAATGATTACAATAATAACTTAATTTGCTCCAAATAATTTTTACGAAATAGCCGAAACATCGCTTACTTGTAAATATTATAAATTATGACAGGTATATTGATGACTAGAGCGGAAATATAAAAGAAAAATTCAGCGACGTGACCAGCATTTAAGTTAAAGGGAAGATCAAACTTCCAGATTTCGTATCCCCAAAAGCCGGTTATTAGGAACATGACAACCGTCATCTGAAATTCAATAATTTTTTATAAGATACGATGCCGTCATTTTGCGGATTTTTTCATCGATACTTACAGTCATTGAGACATCATATCCCCATGGCAAATAAAGCACCCCAGTATTGTACTTTTCCCAGTGTGACAAATAAAAATTAAGAAAAATATTCCACAGTACGAAGTACAGCCTTAGTGTTGAAATAGAATGTTCGCTGCGCCCTGCAATCCAATCCAAATAATTAATTAATTTGAATTATTTATTTTTTCGTTAAGTAGCTGCAAAATTTTACACAAACCGAAAACGCTGTATAAGGCAGTGGTTATAAACATCGTACTCCAGCTATCTAAACCATGATCAAATAATTCACCTAAAGGTCCTGAAGTTTGCGTCCTTCTGGCTTGCTTGCCGTCTATTCCATCTGAAACAAAAAACTTAAAGGTTGAAAAATGTTTAGCTAATTATGTGATTTCACAAAATAATCCCGACATTTTCCTTTTTTTAAATTTTGCTTTTTTAATAAAAATACTTTTGATTTTGGTTGTGCATCTGCATGATAATTACAGATGAAAAAAGTTAAACTAGCAATCATTTTAAAACTGCAAAACTTTAAAAATAAATAAAAATTAGAAAGCTTTCAATTAAACTGACGGCCGGCTGCACAAATCGATACAACTTAGCATGAGGGGAGGAAACATTATACCTATTAGTATTTCCTTTTCTTTCCGTGCATTTTTCTACATTCTAATGCTACAAGTTTCACGTATGAAACAGAAAATATTATTATGTGTTATTTGTCACATCCTCGAAAAAGAAGGGTGAAAAATTCCAACGTGAATTAGTCATTTTACTTCTAAATTTTTTTTACCGACTTCATAAAAAGAGGAAATTTTTTTGAATATTGATCTCTCAGTACTATGAAGCCTATAACGTCAATAAAAAAGTCCTAAACTTTCAAAATGTTTCACGCGGCTCTTTTTTTTCTTATCAACAAAAATTAAAAAAAGAAACTGTAATTAACTCAATAATTCTCCATTTTAAAACTGCGTTTAGGAGTTCTCTTCAATTTTTTTTCCACTTCAAGGATAGTCACATGAACTGATCATACATGAAAACATACCTAGAGTATAAGCTAAAAATATATTAAAAGCTGCAACTAGGAAGACCCAGTTAGGTATCGGAGCATACTCCGGATGATCTTTACTGGAAGCGTAGAATTCTACATCGTAGTAACTAAAAATAAGGAAAGTAGAACAAGTGAAGAGGAATCCGACGAAAGTCAAGAGGTTCGGAGCCACCCACATCGGACATAGCTTTAAAATAAAAATAAAAAATGATTATTCGAAAACACAATGGCAATAAAATTGATTTTTAACTCAAAACTTACCTCGACGAGCTTGTTCCAGAAGGGGTGCATAACATAAATGCTAAGTGGATTCGTATCGACTGCATTGTACTGAAAAAATAAGACATTCGAACGTAATTATAATTACATAATTAAATAGTTAATGATCTCAAGTTTTACATTGCGACACACCTTGTACCGGTATCAAGGTTTTGTGAATCAGTGTATAGTTCACGACTTTAATTTGAGAAATTATTAAAGCACGCATATTCTAGTTCGGCTTAAAGAATGTATTTACCTTAACGAATCATCCCTAATAATTTTTGCAGGGAAATAAGAAATTAAAGTTTGCGTGTTACCGCTAGGGTCATGCGATTTTTCTTTGATTGCAACTTTTCTGAAAAATATAATCCAATTTCCAAACTTAGAACCTCAGGCAGATTCCATTTCAAATCAGCGAGAATCGGAAATCCTTTAAAGCTTTTTTATCATCTTGCACCTATCCAGGTCGTTTTGTAATGCGTTATCACAAAAAAATACATTATTTCTAAGCCCGAGCGATATATCGGTGACGTTTTCACAGTTACGCAATTGTAAATTCACAAATCGTTATTCCTGAAAATTATTAAGTTAGCTGCCAATGACCTTATTACCACAGGAATCAATTTGCATAGAGTGTGATTTTTTGCCTAGAATTTCCTTCTGATATAACAAAACATTATTCAGATGAAAGATCATCATTCATTTTTTTACCAATTAAGTGATATCGAGAGAATGCATGCATAAATTTGGGTGAATCAAAGTCCATTATATGATGTAATATTATAATAGGCTTTTAAATCATTAAAGAAAATGAGTTATTTATTTACTTTGAGACGTAATAAATTTACTATCGAACCAAGGAAAGATTGTATCAATAACAATTAGTTGTTACTTCAACTTGTGTTATTTTATTTCCCATGGGAATAATATTTTACTCATTATTTTGCTATTTAATGTAGATAAAACTTTTAATTTTTTAAACTAGAAACTACATTTTCAATTATAGAATAAATCTGAAATTTGAATATTGAATCTGTGACAAGGTTTGGTTAGGTTCAGTTAGATTTGCACCAACTCCGCATGTATATCAAATAGCTTCAGATTAAATCGCAATACCTCTCTTATTTTTAAAGTGAGTAATTGTCCTTTCTATGAATGCATCAATAAATCTTTTGTCAATAATAGATTTTTTTTAAAAATTTGCACAACATGAATTTGAGTCAACAATATTTTTATACACTGTGCTCAACTACATATAACTTTCTTTAAAATGTTTGATAGATAATCAAACTGCTAATTAGTGAAAACACAAAAAGAGTTTTCGCATAGGAAAAACTCATCATAAACACTATCGATTGAAACGAATTAGCGTGGGTGTAACGTCAAAATCTCATGTTCTCGGTACAATGAAATACGAAATGCAGTCCCGGTGAATTTAATAATTAAACATACGACATAGAAGCAACAACCATAACCCTTATTTTTGTTATGCAGGTCTTCTAAAAGTCCCGGGACCGTAATTAAATCGGTAAATATATAGAGGGAAAAAAGTAACTAACCTTATAATTATTAAATCCATCAAGTTGTTCCTTCGATAAATATTGAATTTCCCAGTTTGATTTTTTGTCGTAATTCATTCTGTAAAAGACTAAACTAACCTAGCCACAAAATCATAGTTCATTTACATATTTCTTCCCGTAATTAATTCATTTTTTTTCCTATTTAATATTAAAAAATCACCAAAAAACGTGTTTGTCCCGACGTCGCTATCTTCCGTTTAACATAACTGCTAGGTTGCCAGCTTGCCGAGATTTTTTGCCAGGAGTTACGTAATCGCCGGGAGGCGTCGTGCACGCAACCGCTTGTGTGCAGTGAACGAACACGCCTCTATCTCTATCACGAACTTTGTTTTTTAATACATGGCGGTGATTTTCTAATGCCCAAAAAGTTGGCGTGAAAATTATAAGAAAATGTGATGTTAAATTACGAAACCGTAATTCCTTTTTTAAGTGTGCAACGTTAATATTGTGTTACTTGTTTCCATGAAGAAACTCTGTGATCGTTTTGATTTTCTTATTCGGATTCTGAATCTTTTCACTTGAGATCATGTGCATGAAGCCATGTGCACTTAATTCAGCTCAGCTTATCTTTTCTTTGTCATCATCATCATCTTATTCTTATTTATTAAATGGCAAACAAAAACTTGCAAGTTCGTTGTTCATTTTCATCTGAAATGCAGGTATGGGAAAGTCGTAATTTTTTTAATCGATTAATGAAGTAACAACATATGATGATGTTCTTGCCTTCTAAAATGGCGGGTATGTTCTATTGAGTGAAGCTTTTGCGGAGAATTCCTCTGAAAAGTTAAAAGAGGCAATGATTTCAAAAGGTTCCCTTTTGTTAGTTTTCAAGAACTTTTCCGTTAAACATTTATGGCTTAATCCTGTCTTGACTTCTGTGTTTTAAGGCAAACAAGTTTATTTTTTTGTGCTGTTTCTATAGCTTTGCTGGAGCGAGAATCATAATTTATTTGAAATACACACATTTAAGCCATGTGATCAAAATTTCAGCTGCAAAATTTGGTTTTACTCAGTACAGTTTCATTGTAGCCTCTTTTTTTATTTGCAAAGCACTAGTTGTTTAATAATGGTATGACATTTCATTTTATTTCAGTACCTTTGCCTGCATACCATTAAAATGTATTGTACAGCATCAACTGTGGAATATGATAGATGCTGGAACTGGAGTTATTTTATTTCGAAGCAAATGCCAATGTTAATAACATTTTCAACTCTGAACACACAAAATTTGATGAAAACATGAAAATGTAAGTGCAGTTTTATAATTTCTTCATATTTCCTCTGTAAAACATAAAAAAATTGTGTTGCAAATTTTATACTGGTATCTGTATTTTTAGTTCAAAACTCTTTTCATTGAGTTTTGCCTTACCAAAGCATGTTTGCATTGTGGGCAATGTGTTTAGCTCACCCTTAATCCATAGGTTTATACACTTGCAAGGTGAAAAAATCATATCCATAGATGTACTACTGGGCAAAGAATCCGTTTAAATTTAGCAAAAAATAATTTTGCCATGTTCTTGTGATATTAAACACAAATTTCATTAAATCCAAATAAAGGCAATTTTTTCAGTTTTTTCAAATCAATATTGAAATAATACAAATTTTCAATTTATAATGTGCGAAAGTTTTACAAAAACAAACACTCAGGGATGTATTTTAATCAAAGGAAATGATCTACGGTTAAGTAGATCACTCAATTTTTTGTTTTTAAAAAGTTATATCCAAAAAAAACTAATTTGTAGAATCAATCATAATTCAAGATCCATTTTCACTGAAAAATTATTTTTCCTACGCTACCTATCTAAATGCAAACTACGTCTGAAGAGATGTATTTCAATGCGAAAAATCCGTAGGAATTGACAGCAATTAAACATTCGGGCGCATTCTCAAGATATGTGCAAATTTTAGTTTCATTTCAACCCAAAAAAATGGCCATAATATCAATGTTTTTTAATTGATGTTCAAATTTGGATTTATGAATTTTTAAGCTTTAAAAGGGCCAAAATTTATACTGAGAGATGTAATTTGATCTGAGGATTCGATTGGGACTAGGAAGAATATTCAATTTTTCGTTTTGAAAATGTTAGAACCAAGAAACCGATTTTTAGAAACCCGCTAACTCGAAAATCTCTTTTTAGTGAAAAATTATTTTTCCCCAGCTTTAGAGGCTCAAACTACATCTTAACAGATGTATTTCGATGCGAGAAATCCGTTCAAGTTAACAGAATTTAAAAATTAGGCCGTGTTTTGAAGATATCAGCCAATTGTAGTTTCGGTTAAACGAATAAAGTGCCACAATTTCAATGTTTTTTATTCGATGTTCGAATTTTGATTTAATAAATTTTAGATGGAATTTGATATGAGAAATCGATTGAGCCTAGATAAAACATTTAGTTTTTCGTTATGGCCAAAAAACTAGATTTTAGAAACTGGCTTAGTTGAAAATTCATTTTTATGAAAAATTAATTTTCTCACGCTTTTAAGCGCAAACTATATTACCAACAAACCTTTTTTGAAAAATGGGGGGGGAGTAAAAATGTTGCCCTTGAAGTAAAACATTAAGTACCGTTAATCTCACGTAACCGACATAATCTAAAAACGGAAATTCGTAAGAATCACGAAATCCGATAAAAACGCATCACACAATATTATCCCACAGCATCCATGCATAACCCGTTTTTAGTGTATCTCGCGACTGGACCAGTTTTATTTAAGGTCATAAGGTTATGGGACAGAGTATGCGATGGACCCGCAGCATCTCTCGATTTTCTTGCAGCTCTGGACTAGTTTTAACAGTTGATTCGTTGAAGGTCGCGGCAGGTCACGGGATAGCTATTTTGCTAGAGAAATTCTCCTTTTCAAACCCCTTTCTTTGATTATTTTTAAAATCGGTGATTGGTTAGATAACAACAGAAACAGTGGCGTAACAACCGGGCCCGCTAGTTCCCTCTTGCGGGGGGGCCCCCGGCATAATTCATTATTCATGGGGGCCCCCAAGAAATTTTCTAAATCTTTAACGGGGGCCCAACTTATTGAATCTGCAGGGGGGGGGGGGGGGGGCAAAAATATTGAAACGCCACTGATTTTAATCTGAGGAAGCAATTGAGGTTAGGTAGAACACTCAGTTTTTCGTTTTTAATAAGATATTAAGGAAAAACGGATTTTTAGAATCCACCTATGTTGAAAATCTATTTTTACACAAAAATTATTTTTCCTACACCCTAGAGCTGCAAACTAAATCCTATCAGATGTATTTTGATGCAAGGAATCCGTTGGAATTTACAGAATCTAAAAATTCGGCCTCGTTCTCGAGATATTTGCATTTTTCGGTTTTGCTTTAACGAAAAAAATTGCCGTTTTTTCGATGTTTTCAAATCGTTATTTCAATTTCGATATATGAATTTTTTAGCTTAAAACCGGCCAAAATATCGACGAATTATATACTGGGAGATATATTTTAATCTGAGGAATCGATTAAGACTAGGTAGAACACTCAGTTTTTCGTTTTCAAAAAGATATTTAGGAAAAACGGATTTTTAATATCGAACTTTATAGAAAATCGATTTTTGCTCAAAGATTTTTTCCCCACGCTCCACAGCTTCAAACTGTATACTACCAGACGTAATTCGATGCAAGGAATCCAATAGAATTTACAGAATTAAAAAATTCGGCCGCGTTCTCGAGATATTTGCATTTTTAGGTTTCGCTTTAACGAAAAAAATGGCCGTTTTTTCTATGTTTTCAAATCGATATTTCAATTTCGATATATGAATTTTTTAGCTTAAAACGGGCCAAACTATCGATGAATTATATACTGGGAGATGTATTTTAATCTGAGAAAGCGATTGAGACTAGGTAGAACACTCAGTTTTTCGTTTTTAAAAAGATATCGGGAAAAAACAGATTTCGATAATCGAACTCGGTCGAAACTCGATTTTTGCTCAAAGATTTTTTTCCCCACGCTCCAGAGCTTGAAGCTGTATCCAAACAGACGTATTTCGATGCAAGGAATCCAATAGAATTTACAGAATTAAAAAATTCGGCCGCGTTCTCGAGATATTTGCATTTTTAGGTTTCGCTTTAACGAAAAAAATGGACATTTTTTCGATGTTTTCAAATCGATATTTTAATTTCGATATATGAATTTTTTTGCTTGAAACGGCCCGAAATATTAATGAATTATATACTGGGAGATGTATTTTAATCTGAGAAAGCGATTGAGACTAGTTAGAACACTCAGTTTTTCGTTTTTAAAAAGATATCGGGAAAAAACGGATTTCGATAATCGAACTCGATCAAAACTCAATTTTTACCTAAAGATTTTTTTCGCCACGCTCCAGAGCTTGAAATTATATCTTACCAGACGTATTTCGATGCAAGGAATCCGGTGGAATTTACAGAATTAAAAATTTTGGTCGCGTTCTCGAGATATTTGCATTTTTCGGTTTTGCTTTAACGAAAAAAATGGACATTTTTTCGATGTTTTCAAATCGATATTTCAATTTCGATATATGAATTTTTTAGCTTAAAACGGGCCAAACTATCGATGAACTATATACTGGGAGATGTATTTTAATCTGAGGAATCGATTAAGACTAGGTAGAACACTCAGTTTTTCGTTTTCGAAAAGATATTTAGGAAAAACGGATTTTTAATATCGAACTTTAAAGAAAATCGATTTTTGCTCAAATGGTTTTTTCCCCACGCTCCACAGCTTTAAACTATATACTACCAGACGTAATTCGATGCAAGGAATCCAATAGAATTTACAGAATTAAAAAATTCGGCCGCGTTCTCGAGATATTTGCATTTTTAGGTTTCGCTTTAACGAAAAAAATGGCCGTTTTTTCGATGTTTTCAAATCGATATTTCAATTTAGATATATGAATTTTTTAGCTTAAAACTGGCCAAAATATGCATGAATTATATACTGGGAGATGTATTTTACAGTGGCGTAACAACCGGGCCGGCTAGTTCCCTCTTGCGGGGGGGCCCCCGGCATAATCCATTCTTGATGGGGGCTCCCAAGAAATTTTCTAAAACTTATCGGGGGCCCCACTTATTGAATCTGCGGGGGGGGCCCCGAAAATATTGTTACGCCACTGGACAGAAACTTTTAACCCTTTCTGATATATGAATGCACAGGCAAAGCATCGCATAGCGCGGTTTCAATTTTTTATGTTTACACAAAGGATCCGTAGAGTTACTAACACCAGCGCAATGGAAAATTTTAATGGTTAAAGGCCAACAGTTTGACAGTCTTTTTTTTTCGTTAGTAAAAATGATAAATATGGCGTGAATAAGATATTTTCCCCCTTTTTTCCAACTAGTTAAAAAGCCAATTGTGAATCTACTGCGAATTACTAAAATAATGATGAAATGAATGCAAAAGTCATGTTTTAATTTTCCAAGTTTTCTACTGTGGTCCTTACTTTATGTTTAATCGTTTTCAGTTCAAGGTGACTTATTTTTCAAAAAATAAAATTCAAGAAGGGATTAATAAAATAACGGCGACTTGATAATACCGCACAAAGAAAAGTTGTAAGCAAGCAACGTCCCGTATCCTTCAAATGTAACGAATTTTGGCAAAACTGGTCCAGATAAAACTAGTTTAGGTAATTGCGATGCTGCAGGTTCATCTTAAGTTTCATTCATTTTTATAATTTCTATATGAACACATTACCTTTCCACCTTTTAAATTTTCGATTATGAATCCTCCTTCGCATATCATTGATCTAGGATACAAAAAAGCCCAAAAAGGGCTTTCAGTCGTGACATTGTACTTGTCAAAAAAAATGGAAATACGAGGGAAAATTCGAAGAGAAAATGTATGAAGTTTATTTTGAAACAAATTTTTTTTTATTTGTTTTTAAAAATAAGATTTGCAATTTCAGAGATTTATTGAGAGATGGGATGAGCCGGTCAACGGAAACAACAAAAGAGAAAGAATATTTAGTTCCCCTTTCCTAAATTGCAATTTAACGAATTCATTTGGTAGGGGATGAGTTTTAAGTACTGCAGCATCCCATTGCCATTAAACTAGTTTTCTTTATTTTTTTCAAATCAATGACTGGACCAGTTTTATCTCATCGGTAATGTCACGAGGTCGCGGGACTTTTCGTTTTTGACCGTTTTCTTTCTAAAAAAAATACTCTTTTTTGTAAAGAATTTAGAAACTTTTTTATTTTCTACAAAAAATCTTTTAACCATTTTAAAATAAAGTTTTGCTTTTAATGTGAAATAATTTTTTTGTAATTTCAGTTGAGGCTCCAATAAGTGTTTAGCTGCTTTCCATTTCTGTAAACCTGAGAGGATGGCCGAACCTGGTCGAAAAATTTATGCAATTGGAATGAATTTATCGACCACATTTAAAAGTTTTTATCAGCTACGGTAAGGATCTAAGATTTTTTTTCTTTTTTGGAAACGGGTTATGCTGTAATCGAAAAAAGAGGGGTTTACCTCGGGATGACCACTTAAGACGTGGTGGGGGTAAAAGAAAAGAAGTTATTATTTAGATCGAAACGTAAGACCAGCCCGTATTAGATGTGGATGAGTCAACCCCTTGAAGAACCCCTCCGAAACCGTCCCCTTCAGTCACAGGACAAGCCCTGCTATCCCTTTGTTTTGGAGTTCCCCTACTGATAACAATCTGCACCCCCTCTATCATTCTGCCGGCTTTTGGACCAGCACGGGATGTCCCGTCAGCATTTTTCTTTTGCACCACATCCGGACTGATACTTTTCCGAATCAGTTAGTCAGTTGATTTTTTTTCGGTGATCTTTCCTTTTTCCCAGTTAAGTGTTAATAGTGATAAGTGTTTGGTGAACAATAGTAGCAAAGTTGCGAAGTGATAAGAGTTTTTTGTTTTGGTACAACCGCACATGCGTATTGAAATTTTCGAAATTTTTGAAATTTGAGAGTTTTCAAAATCGTTTTAATAGCTGATCAAATTTTAGCATAAAAATATTTTTTAAACCCACTTTTTAATTAATCTATTATTGGTTTGGAAATAATATTAACATCTCAGCGATAAGTGTTATGAATTACGAAATTTTTTAGATTCTTTTTGAAAAATGGGCTTTCTATATACTTTTTTTACACTTTGCAACTCCTACGATATTAGGAGAGTTCGGTTTTTGTTGCAAACGAATTTTTTCAGTGTTGTCAATTTTTTAAGAAAGTTAAATACAATCCTATATTTACTTTAAGATAGAAGAATTCGAAATTTTTCAATGATATTACTGTTAAACTTTACTTTAGCGGAAACGTTACCGACTTGTTCCGTAAATATTTGGAAAACTTATTGAAAGCGGCACCTTCTAGGAAACGGGCTAGACGTATGAGAAATCAGAAAAGTCACTGTTTTGTGCTTGAGATAGTTGTTTTTATATGATTTTCAATGCGCTAAAATTGATCTTCAAAAAAAAGTACTCTTAAACCTTAATCAATTTGTTTAAATAATTGTGCTCTTATTTTTAAAATTAGGGCATACCAACCAAATAGCCTATTGCAAAAACAACAGAATGAAAAGGAAAGGACACGGAAAGTTCTTACTGACTTAAACTAATTTTCGTGCACTGAAATTTAAAAGTGAATACAGGTTCTGGCAGATCGAGATTTCTTAAGTTTAGTGCTAAGTTTTTCTTTATGAATTAGTTTTTTTCTTATCGGTGGCGGTGATTTGGTCCTGGTTTACTATTTTCTGTCTCTTTTTCTTTTTAATGTGCTTTCCATTTTTTTTGGTGACGGGTTTACTAAACTATGGCGGGTACTACAAAATTTTAAGTTATTCTTTTAAAATGCATGCTTGATGTAATTAAAAACGCTTTCAATTAATTTGATCCATTATCCAAATCTTCCGGATGGATGATGCGGTTAAAAATGAAATGTACGAAAATTACCAACCTTGGGTAATTAAAACGTACGGAGATCTGTCACGAACCAAAACTATAACGCTAAAAAAACGAGCTCGGATTTTTAAAATCCTTCGAGGAGAAGAACAGTTGTGCGCCGAAAATTCAAAATTTCGATTTTGGGTCAGGAACAAAGGATTTCGAATCGATCCGCCCGAAGGATACGTGGTAAAACCTGCCGACAGCATCGTCGGCAGGAATGCCCTCGGAAACGAAACCGGAGATCTTTACGTTCCCGGTGGAAACAAGGTAAGCCTCAGTTTTTTTAACTCGAGTTAAAAAAGATGACTTGACCGAGTTTTTGAAGTCATTGCCGTTTTTCTATTATAGTTTGGAACGAGTTTTCAAACCCTGAAATGGTTCTGTTATCGCAGTCCATGTGAGTCATGGGACCCACCTTCACTTCGAAAGCTCTTTCGTATTTTTAAAAAATTTGTATTTTACTAAAAGCAAAACCGTGTGAAACATTCAACATAAAGTTCAAAGTTGGAAACTGGAAAGGATTTTAAGATAATCTTCCTGGAGGAATATAAAGAATGTACGCGAGGTTTTCCTAGACTGGGGTGTTGTTTTCAAATGTCCCGAAGTGAAATGCATGTGAATTCTGGATAGATGAGAATAGTCATAGGCGCACAGCAAAGAGAAATAAATAGATAAGTGGTAAAGCTGCAACGATTTCGTTTTGCTTGCTTTTTTTATACAAACCCCTTTTAATATTAACATACCTTAACCTTTGACCCGAGTTTTCGTTTTTAGGAGATAAGCCTGCTATTATCGAGCTTATTCATTGCGATTACCAATTAGTAATTAACAGTAGAAATTTTAATGTAGGGAAAATATGGGAATAAAAACGAATGAGCAGTAATGTTCGCAAATAAATTAAAGGGCTAAACAATATAACCAAATTCAATTTGCTTAAATTGAAAAAACTATATTCAAGGTCTATGTTCCGTCAAAGATTAACTGAATCGTGCAGTTTCATCTAAAAGAGCACAAAATTTGAATTTTATTAAATCTATGTGTTGATGTTCTTGAAACACGCTGTTTTTACCTAGATGGTTGGTAATTTAACAAGATTATTGAAAACCATTTACAATACGTGAAGTCTATATATTAATATCAAGATCAGTTTGAAAAGTAAGGAAAAGATACAAAAACTTCATCATTTAAATAATTTTTCCCGATATAAACTGAAATCAAAATACGAATTATTCAAAAATTTTTTGTACAAACTTTGAGATCATATAAATTTTAAATAATGGATGGACGAGTCCTGAAAATGAAGAATAACACAATATATAATGAGGATTTTCTCCCCGAATCATACGCCCAGGAAGGATCTGTACCATACGGTATCGGGTCCTGTATGGCGTCGTCAGTCGTCGCCTCATCCCCTTACCACTCATGCTTCAACCCCTAGCTCCTTGATGATAGGGTGAGATGAATGCGACGCTTACTGTGTCAGGGGTGTCAACTTTAACTTTCCCTAGTTTTTTTATCCCGCGGCATTTTCATCCCGTTTTCAAATCTCGAGTTTCCACCCTCACACTCCCGTAGTCGTCCTTTTTTTTATATTTGTTGATCGAGTGACGTCTTTGGCCAAGTTTTTAGGTCGAGATGGCATTTTTATTGCCACTTCGAAGACGTTTTATTTTGCATTAAAACTTTTAAAGTCTGATTGTCGTTTGGAAGTGCGAGGAGTCTCGGTTACGAAAAATAAAGCACTCAAAATATTTTAATTTAATTTGCTTGTTAACATAGAGGCGATCACGGTGTCGGTTGGAAAATGATGGAAAATTGCCTTTGACGAGAAGTGCTTCCATCTATTAATAAGAGCTCGAAACAGAAATCTTTCCTCGTCACGTGATGTTTTTGTTTTTGTTTTGTCACATGGCGTGAGATATTCGATCGAAATCTGCTGCTCTCATCACCGACCCTTATTTCCATTTCCCCCCATATTTTTTCCGAATCCTAGCAAGTAGAATGTTAGCTGTTTTCGTGAATTCTGCAAAGATATATTGATCATGCTCTGCCAATACTTTTATTAGAGCGGTTTGGTAGGAAAAAAAGAGAAAAAATTAGAAAAAGTTTGCCGTGCATGAAAACAAATGGCAGCAGAACCGCAATGGTAAAAGTGCATTCAAGAATGACGGGAATACCAAATGTCGAGATCGTCAGTGCCGTATTTCTTTATTTAAATGACGAGGATGAACACGCAATTAAATGGTTCATTGGTTTGGCTATGTTCTCCAGGTTGTATTTCAACAACTTGAAAGGAGTGGCCAGCAATGCACTTAGTTAGTACCTTGGCAAAAATTTAGAGTAAATTTTGATGATGACTACCACATTCTTCAATCCAGGTAATGAGCAATTAAAATCTTTGTGCTTGAGTTTACTTGTTAGATTAATAAAATGTAAATCCTACTTTTATAAAAGCTGTCAGACTTATAATTTTTATGCTAATCGTTACAAATTGACACAGGCATTCATTTTAATGAAAATATTCTTCCCCCTTAAGTATGGTTTAATCGGTAATAGTAATAAGTAATAGTAAATAAGTTATTGGGTTTGTATATTTAAATAGCCACTGCAATAAATAAGTTAATAAATAAATTGGTTTAACACCTGGAGAAATAATTCTGTAAGAGTCAGGAGTTGATTTATAGAAACAGAAGTTGCACTGGAAAAACTTGAAAAGTGCTGTGGTAATCTTGATTATGTAAAAATTATTTAGTTTGTAGCAATTATCGCAATACTATTTGAGCACTTTTTATATCTTAAGTACTTAAGTATATAGTAGCTACACATATCGGTGACTTTTGTTTCCTCAAAATTCGGCTATAAAAACCTTCAATTAAAGATCCTGACCATTATCAGTCGGCATCCAAGATCGGTTTGCTATTTCGCATTGGATTTTTTTTCTTAAACGTCTGCGCTAGCGTTATCTTGGGCTTGTTTGTGTTTATCCTGGGCCTGGAGTCTGTTCATTTTTGCCCTAGGCTTAGAATCCCAAAAAGGCTAGGGGGCCTTTCAAAATTAAAATGTGGGGGGGAGTGAAAGTCTGTTTTCACGGTACCGCTAGGGTTTTTTGAGGAGCCAGGGGGCGGTCGGGAAAATCCAAGAATGAAAAGGTCGGCCGTACCTGTTCGAGATATTTATTGAGAGAAATGTGCAAGGAGGTTTCAGAGACTCATCGTTTACGTACCACCTGAAAGGGTGGGGTAGAAGACTTGTTTTAGCTGCGAGTTTTACAATTTCGGAATTTCCTTTTGTAAACGTAAATTTTGGCGATACTTTCATTATTTTTAATGACGTGATTCGGCACTGTTTTCCTAGACAGGTGTATTCATCTTTTTTTTTTTACAATTGAGTGGTTATCGAGTGCTTGATTCCAACATGATCAACACATCAGAACCAAGGGCATTATAGTCAAACTAATTTTACGATTCTCTATTTTCAACTTAGGGGAGGATTCCTTTCCCACTAAAAAAGGAAGAGATTGAAGAAGCTTTCGTGGAACACCCTAGATCCCATTTAACAACGACAGGAAATAAGTCAAATCAAGAATGCACGGGAAGTACTTGACTTGAAGAATTGCCTTTCGCTTAAACTTTTTCCCCTTTATTGTGATTCAGTTTTTTAAACAGGTCTAAACTGAAAAATCGATGGATTAAGCAATGCGCCATTTTCGCGCTTTCTCAGAGCATCAAGGGAAAAAAGGGGGAAAGGAAAAAAGAAATAGACGAGCCCGATTAAATTTTTTCCCTTGCGAAATCAGATAACGAAAAGACCGAGCCGAGTCATTTGTCTCTTAATAAGCAATAGGTCAAAGTAACTCGAGCTACCGGTTTTGTGTGAATTATTTGACCCTTTCCATATGTCCGTTTCGATAACGAGAAATAAAAGAAGGAGAAGAAAAGAAAAGGAAAATTTATTTGTAAGCACGGTGTAGATAATTTGGCGACGAGGGACCTGTGTCCATCTTTAAAAGTGGAACGGGGAATGAATCAGTGGAAGTACGTGAATTTCGGGAGGAGACATGGAAGGGCAAAGAAACCGTCAAGGCGCCAACGTGACGGCCTTTCTCCAAGGGTGCCATCCTAACGCTCTCTCACCCATCGGAGGGACCAAATAAATCAATAAAATGAGGGTGGAGGCCCCCGCTTTCCTTTGTCCACTATCTCAACCTCCTTTTTTTTCTCATTCTTTCTTAAACTTTCGCATTAACTTCCCTTACTTTTTTTTTCCTTCTTCTTCTTCTTCCTACCAGGCATTAGCTGAAGTTTCGCTCTCCGACATCATTTGCTTTTACCCCACTTTTTTTTCCTTTTTCTTTAGTTTTACCGCTGACGAGGAAATTACGCTTCTAATCCCCTAATGGTCCTGAATTCTAACTGTAAAATTCTTACTTTACTGTTTTGTTTTGTTGTTTTTTAAGAGAGTCGGGGGATGATATCTCTAGGACGCTTCGAAATATCGCACTTAACCCAATTTCTTTCCCAAAGTTCTTGTTCGATAAATAACAGGCATTTCCCCCAAATTGTCTCATCATTAATTTTGAACTTGTATGTAAAAGCATAATTGGTTATGGTTTTTCTTTATCTTCGACTTTTTAAATGTGTATTTATAGGCATAATATGTTAGAAACGTTTAAACGTTCATAGCGTTTCAATTTACAACGTTTGTAAAATGTTATAAAGTCGGCCATTTCCTGTCATCCTTATAGAATATTACAGTATAAAGATACAGCTATCAGACCTATATGGTCGTTTACCAATCCGAGAATTTATAAAGAGTGATGCATGAATTAGGCTGAATTCATAAAAAGAACTATTTTTAAAAAGAGTAAGACTTAGTTTAAGCCGACTATGCACAATTCGGCCTTATTAGTACTATACTTTGGGTACTTGAGCATTACTTTGGAGACCTATTCAGTACTCGCATGGGTGCCATCACCACCGAGTGGAATTTTTGGGGGATCAAACACTATAAAACCTATAAGGTTTAAAAGTGCATGCAATGTTTAGCTTATGGAAGCTAAAATCTTCGCAGGTGGCAGTGGTTTCGCCGCCCTTCAATACTACCCCTGGATCGCCGCTAGAAAAGAGAAAAAAACAGTCGGAAAAACGTATGGTGGGTGATTGGAGAGTGATTTGATAAGTGTCTGGTCGATATGATTTAATCATATCTTCATTTTGAATTTCTGGCTGCCTTTACGATGAATTTTTTTATCTCGATCGCTGTTAGCACTGCAACTCTTTGCAATTGTTAAGTGGATTTAGAACAAGATTTAATTGGAGTTGAATCGTGAACGAGAAAAACACACATTCTAACGAGATAATAAATGAATCCTTTTTAAACCTTTTAATTTGAGAATATGTGAATTAGGCAGAGAAAAGAGAAACCCGCCTCTTTCGTCTTTTCATTTAAATTTAAAAACATAGCAGGTATATCAATTTAAAAGTCATAAATCATGTTAATCATTTGATTCTTTTTCTTTTTCTTCCATTTACAATCGAATAATAATTAATATTAGCGGTCGTTATATTTGGTAACATTTTCCAAAGATTGTATTCGACTATATAGTATTAACGTCCCGACGGAAAAGCTGGATTCATCTGTAGACCCTTGATCCAGTGTGTCCCTCCAGGGTGGAATGATCCTGGAAAGCACAAGAACCAAATGAGAATCCCTTCCTTTCATTTTGTTTCGGAACTCTGTAAAAGGATTTCATTCTGATATAAAAACAAAGGATCGCTTGGAGTAAGGTTCTTGAAGATTTCGTGATGACTAGTTCTTTCTCCCTTACCCTTCGCCCCGTTGCCATCCCTGCTCCCTTGCCCCCCCTTACTCCCGACCGTCAACCTTTCCTCGTCTACCCTCTGGCTCCTCTTGAGTCAACCCTACACCCCCGAAAACCATCCCTTTTTACTTTATCACCCCAAAAACTATTCAGTGATAAGAAAACGCGCACACAACACCCTTGTCGGTTGAAATTCTATACAGAAATTGGGAATTCCACCATTTCTTCCAGTCAAGCGAAAGGAAATGTTTGTGACTCATCCCGCAAAAGCTCTTTTTTCCCCTCCCTCCCCCCCCCCCCCCCCCAAAAAAAAAACTCGGACGGGTGCGATCGTAAAACTTAAATGTTTAGGCAATAATTCCGGTTTCTTAATTTTTATTAGCATTTTTTGAAAAGCGAGAAAAGGTCGAATTTTATGGTTCGTATTTCGTTAATTGTGGGGTCCTTTTTTTACCGATAAAGAATGATCGGGAGTCAGGAAGAGAGATCGTTGAATTTAATAATTTAATGTCGATTTATCGAGAAGGGGGAATCTTGTAAGGAAATTTTATTGTTAAAGGTTGAAGGGTGCTTTATAGTGGGACATCACCGATGCATATCCTAGTTTAACATAGAAAATTTGCTCGTTATTTGCTTGAAAATTTTCCTTACATCTGTGTTCTCCAAGTTGAGAAAGGTGTTGCTAATTTAAAAACATAGTGCTCGTCTGCTTTAATCCTTTTGTTAAATCTTCAACATTAAACTTGCGATTGTTTGATCTAACTATCGTCATAAAAAATTCGGGAGAAAATAAAGTTAAATAATTTTAAAGTGTCTAGCACTAAGTGTCTAGTTCACAAAATAAATAGATTGTCAAGTCTCGGCAAAAAAATGAAGTTTTCCAAAAATATAATAAAAAATATTTTGGTAGTGGGGTGCTAAAAATTCCGTCCAAACTCCTTTTTCGTTACAAAAAATTGTGGAGCCAGCTGGGGAAAAAATAGTTCCCGAAAAAGTGCTTTTATAGGTTTAATAGGCAACGCTGTGAATTCTGCCGTGCTGTTTAAAAGTTCCAGTTTTCCACCGTGGATTTCTATGCAAAGTATAAAGTAGAAAGACTGTTTTTCTAAGTGTTTTGAATGATCGGTTTGGGTGTACCTTTATTTTCTAGATGCGACAGTCTGATTATAATCTCAACCCCAGTTCAATGTGAGCGATAATTCAGATTGCATGTTCATTGTTGAAAGTATTTTGTTGGAAAAAGTCTGTCTTCATGAATTTTTAAGATAAAACTTCTAAGAAATGAAAGAATAGCACTGCTATTTTGCTTCTGCCACTTACTTAGTTCTAATTTAAATTTTCTTGTTATAAAGCTTCGTTGCAAATTCCCTCCGAGGACAGAAGAAACACGCATTTTGAGCTTTATTTCTGAAAATGAACCTGGCCGTTGGCCAAAAGTTCAATTTCCCTAGAATCGTAAGAATCTTCACTGCTGTATGTAAAATATGATTAAAAAATTGCTGTATAAAAGGCGGAAGTGTGATTTTTCTTTTTTCCCACACAAAGAGATGCGTCGTTTTTGTCTCCAGACAGGACCAGAAGGATGTATGTCAATGACGATTCGGCGTCGGGTGTGAAAAAGGATTTATTCGATAGGGTCATCTACCTACTCCATTAAATAAATACCCTTCCGAGGAAATATTATGCAGGTGCCGTCCATTCGGTTGTTTAAACAGCTGTTTCGAATGACATCCGGTTTAATTTCTTGTGTTTTACTTGAAAAACATTTTTTTTATTTGAATTTTTCGTATCGAAAAAAAAGTAGAAATTTTTTTAGAAAGAAGAAAATACTTTTAAAAGAAGGTGTACCAACCTTTGAAGTTGTAAAAACCCTGATAGCCCTAACATCATACCGACGATTCGACCCCCCTCCTTCTCTTTTACCCGACCACCCCATTTCAAACTGGAAAGCTCTGAGACTTTGAGTCCAAAAAACTATCCGGCTTTCACGTTTTCAAGATAAATAAAAGGAATCTTTCCCGTATGTTAACGATCAGTGGATAAATCCTTCTAACCGTGGTTTCCCCAACGGTTTTCCTTTTGCCTACACAAAAACCAACGTGAATGTTCACTGGAAATGGTTCTTTGAGAAAATAGGACATTTTTTCATTTCGGGTTTTTTCTCTCCTCTTCTTCTTCTGCTTCTTCTTCTCCTGTTGGAAAAACGACCGGTCGATTTTTCTTTTTCTGGGAGAAAAGCTGACCGATTGAAAAATTTTTCATCGCTTAAGATTTTTTTCTTTAAAAACCAGATTTCAATCATTATTTTTTCCTTATATACTTTTATTATGTAACGACGTGCGTTCCCTCCTTAAATTGAGAAATCCTGAGAAAAAAAATAATTTTTCTCTTGAAAATGTTGCTTTAGCCACGTTTTCCTCTTACCCTTATCCCTCTGCTGTCCTGAGTGAAAGTCGAAAAACCCCTGCCGATGCCATGCCGCAAACCCCCCCCCCCCCCCCTCAAATACGACTTGGATCTAGGCGTACTTTCATTTTCGTCGCGGATTTAAAAGTTTCTCGAGTTGTTTTTCCCCTAAGCGTTTCTCTTTTTTTCCGCTTTTGCCTTTTAATTGCAATAGAGTGCGTGAAATATATTTTGAATCTTGTCATTACCTAGCGAAACAAAACTTGAATTTTTGGTAGGTTTTGAAAATGTATTCTCTTTTTAGTTGTAAGAAAAGGAATATCTTTCAAAACGTTTCGAATGAAAACCGATCGCTTCTTTCAAGGAAAACTTTAGATAAAAAAAAAGATAAAGGGAAAACTCCTTTAAATCCGCATGAAGAACGTCAGAAGGATAGGAAAAGCAAGGAGAACACACGAAGCCCTAAGTCTCCAAATGGCTGCCCTTATATCTGGTGGTCCCTCTAACCCCACACTTCGAGACTCGCCTAGCCACCCACTCACCCCCTGACACTCTAATACATGTGGACTAGAATATACTGCTTCATTTAGAGAGTGCAAGTCTGTCTGTCCGTCTTTCCCTCTTGTTTACAGGTACGAGGGCCGATCAAAAAGTTCCTTCCCTACCTTTATCTTCGACACGTGGATGTACGTATCTTTTTTTTTTTTTTGTTTTGTCGTTTCGGAAAGGAGGGAAAGTCGAATCGGTCGGAAATAATTAATCAGGTGACGTTCGCCAATGACGCAATTCCGTTATGAGGGATGGACAGAAGCTCCTTACGATCGTTTAACGAATGTTACGTAACGTTCGTTTCTTCTTTCTTTTTTCCCTCATCAAAATCTAAACCTTTGTTTATTTCTTTTTTTCAGGATATAGGTTCAGAGTATAAGAAAGTAGCCATTGTAGAAAATTTTTTCGACATCATTTATGGAGTTCACGTGGAAATCGATGGAAGAAACGGGAGACATGCAGGACAAAAAAGAACGTACAGAACGGTAAGAGCATTTTTATAATTACTACAATCTTTACTTGAATGTAAATCGGCAAAAAAGCTTATTCTATCGCTTTATGTTAAACTTCCGCAAGCCTTTTTTTTTGGGTACAGCGTGTGTCAAATTTCGATTTTAAGAAGCTTAAAAATCAGATAGAAAAACTGTTTCTTAAATTTTGATTGAAATTAAAATTTTTACATAAGCTGGCTAAATTAACATTGGACCTATTGTACCACCGCTTTGTAGAATATTTTTTACCTTGTTCGAAAAGTCTTTTAAATCTTTCAATTATATGTAATTTCATGCCCTTATCCAATTTTCATTACTGGCTCGATCTTTTACTTTCATAGATTAACTGTTTCAGAATATTAGAGCTCCAAAGCCTGGCCTAAAGCTTGCCCATCAGCTGTCTTACCTTTTGATGTCTTGTTTTACTAGGTGTTACCCCTTTCAACGCTGAAAAGCTGAAATCACACGAGCGTAGAATAGAGTTTCTCAGATGCAGGTCATCACATGGCAAAGACAAATGCGACATGATATTAATCGCTATGTGAAGTTTCAATCGATTATAATTTATGTTGCTGTTTTTAAGACCTAAGAAATATCAGTCCGGTAGAGTTTTTGTGTTCCTGAAATATAGTTAACCGAATAAGAATATCCACTCTTTTCTTTTAAAGCCTCCCTGAAATTTGAAAGGCTTTTAAAGAAGGGAAAATTTTTATCGGCTCGAAGCGATTGCATCAAAAAAAAAGTATTAAGGATGAATGAAACGCTCAAGATTATCAGCGTTAGAAGATATTCACATCTTCATGTTAGGCAATTTCATGTTGTACCAGGTCAGTGTCATCGAGTTGCCCTAATCGGCATCCGACTTGTTGACGATTGAACTCTGTAAATGACATAAAGAAGAAGAATTTTAAAAAAAAGTTTCGATTAGGTTCCACTTAGTTTTAAACTTGACGTTATCAAACTTAAAAGAAAACGCTCATAATTACGGTAATTTTTTGAAACTTTTTTTCCAAATTTGAAAATTAGAACGAGAAAAAGGGGTCAGCGGCAAAAATTTATTTTTTTTAAATACGAAGACATAACAATAAAAAATAAAAACAAAGGGTTACAAGGTTGCCTGAATAAACGAACAGTCAACCTTGATTTAATTCTTCGACCCAATCCAGGCAATCCGAAAACTTGTTCTGTCCATACTGGACATCTTTCAATCAGTCCGACTGTTTCCGTTTGTTTAAGCGGCGATATATTGTCTAACGATTTGTTCGTTTTCATCTGTATCTCACTCCCTCAATTTTAATTTTTTTTCCAGATCACGGAGACGTATGCGTTTTTGCCTAGAGAAGCTGTTACGAAGTTCCTGCTCAATTGCTCCGAGTGTCAGAAAAGGCCCAATTCTCCTGCCGTTCGAAAAATCCCCCCGTCAAAACCTAAAAACTTAAAAATTTCCGTTAAATCCATCGAAAATCTTTTTCCGACTCCTCAAACTGACAAAATGTCGAAACCGAACGAGACCGATGTTTCTGAAACTACCGAAAGCTCTAATTGCGAGTTTTCTTTCGTTTCAGAACAAAACAGCCCGGAAAATTTATGCAAGAGGGATGGGGATAAACTTATTAAAATCGAATGTCAGCCTAAATCATTAGAATTCAAAGAAAGTTTTGTAAATACTTCGACGCCGATTCAAAACGCGCCCGACGTCAGGGAAAACGTAAAACCGATCACGAAACATAACATTTTAGATTTGATTTCAAACGATTCTTTTAAGAAATTAGACACTTCTTCCGAATCGGAAAAATCCAGGGAAAATGAAAACAAATCCTTTAACATTTTTAATTTTACTAGCATGTTATACAACAGAAGGGGCGAAGCTTCGACCGGAAGCGACACTTCGGATTCGTCTTTTGAAAATTTGAAAAGCAAAAGAAAAGTTTTTAGAAAACCTTTTGAGATCGAAAAATATCGAAGAGGGATCTTTGAAAGAAATAGAATAATCGAAAGTTCTAACAACGAAAATATTTTCCCTATATGCTACCCTTTGCCGAAATTCGACGGCAGGAAAAAATTGGCAATCGACACGAAGAGCGTGCTGACGGATTGCTTCGATTACTTTCATCATCCGGAAGGGAAGAAAAAGTCTGAAAAGGTGAGTCACTTTTGATTTTCTTTTTTCTTGATTATATACTGTAGTTCTTCGCTACCTTCTAAAAAAGTTAATTTGGCAAATCAGCATCATGGTTTTGCATTGACGCTGGAGTAAGCCTTAAGCCCTAATTGAGTAACATGACTAATTTTATCGGTTTAAGTTGAAACAGCGGGATAAAGACTCTATCTTGAATTTTATCCGGTGTGAGCAAATTTAAATTATACAACCTTACTGACCCATCACCACCACGAGACTGGTAGCTCTTTTTATTATGTTATTAGTTGCTAAATGAAATGCAACTTTTTAATTCATTTGATTTAGAATATGGCTTCGTGTTAATTCTCATGGTCTGTAGTCATCCCATCTTAATGTTATTACTTGTCGACCAGTTTTCACTATTTGCACCGTACATAATTATTGAAGAAGCCAGGAATATAAATTAATGAGCCTGAAAATTACCTCATTTAAGAAGTTAAGGGATTTTTTTTAAAAAAAAAAAAGTAAAACTCGAATTTTTATCTAAAACCGTAGGAAGTGTTTCTTTTTTTAACCTTTATTAACCCTTGTTGGCAAGCGCAAATCAGTGCAAGAAAGAAAGGTTACCATATTAAAAGAACTTTTTCTTATAATTAGTTGCAGATACTTTCACTGAAGTGTCACGTCAGAAATGTGACAAAAATGTAAAGCTTGAAAAATTTGGCCTAAAGTCGAATTGAAGCTGTAAGAAGTTTAATGGGCGTATTCTGATTTTAAATGCAAATGGTCGTGACTTTCTAAATGATCACTTCTTATCCCCTGTCCACCTGTACTTTGACTTACTCCTGACTTGTACGGTTGAGTGGTAGTGTAAGCCGCAAGTGTCTTTGTCATGTAGTACCACTTGATGGGTCAGTCGATCGGCTTGATCGAATCTACTGGGAAGTGACTATTGTAACGTTGTTTTTGATTCGTTTATATGAATATCATAAGGCGGCTATATCGTGGTAAGGATTTCTTAAGTTAAGTGTAGGTCCAGTGTCTAGGATTAGCTTAGTTCGACAAGTATTTACAACACATCGATCCTTCAAAGTGGCTTTTATACACACACTGCTTTATCAATTAGTTAGTTTTCGTTTTCTCTGGAACAATTCTTTCTCTAATGAAACATCTGACTAGGGTGTAAATGTTTAAAAACTTTCAAGTTGTAAATAATTGTTAGTGTCGTGTTTGTACTCACGAGAGAGCCTAAAAAGAAAAAATAGCCTATTTATAGGCTTAGCGACATAGCGGTATCCTTGAAACCCGAGTGGGGCACTTAAAAGTACTGCTTTGATTGCTACAACTAAAGCTTTTAAAAATTTGTGAGAAACTTAAAACCCAATAAAAATTCTTCTTGGCAGTTTACATGCAATATTTTGCTTGGTTACCGATAAAAGTTTTACTTGAGTTACCTGTATTTCAAATCTACCGTTCTGGTGCACTTTCGTAAAAACGTTCATTTGATAAAACATTTGAATCTGAGAATCTTTAATCAAAAAAGGTTGTGCCGAAAGTATTTTCTTTGATCCACTCTATTTAGTGTTTCAACAAAACCGAAAAAAATCCAAAAACAAGTGGAAGGAGGGAGCTCCGGAGTATTTTTGAACCCATACTTTTCATACAGTATTTCCATGATGACTTAAAAATATTTTTGATTATAACAAGCATACAGATACGCTTCGTCGAAATTTATGACGAAACGTGGAAATAAGGGAAAAAAGGCTTTTGCTTTGAATTGAGATTCATTATTTTATTCTTCGTTGATTTGTCGGTTACATTGTAAAAGATGATGCGGTAATATAAAATTTATACGAGACGATATCGCTGTAAAAAGTGATCCAAAAGCCCCATGAATGAAAACATTTCTGGCAACAGATTGAGGGGGTCGCGCTGATTTTCGGAAAAGTTTTTGGGAAAATATCGTTTTAAGAGAACGAACGGGCTTTCGCTTTATTGGAGGGTATAAAAGTTTCTAACTTTTCGAAAATGGCGGCAAGTGTACGCCATTCGACCCCATCACATTTTCTCAAGGAACGAAAGGAGATGGAAAGAGGGACTAAGGGAGGAATAAAGGGGGGGCAGGGGTTAGATCTGGTTTTTGTCACATATAAACCTAGCCTCTCACGACAGGACATTTTTCTGTACCTTTTTTTTGTTCCCTTCAAGTCGAAACCAGATCCTTTTTAGAAGAAATCCTTCACCTCTTTTTCTTTATCTACAGTTCTTATCGCTTTTCCTTCTTCCTTCTCTTCTTTTTCTCTTCTTTTCTCCTAAATGACTGACTTCTTTTTCGGTTTAATAAAATACGGGCGAAGGAATCATCGGATGCGCTTAAGATTCCCATCCGCATTGATGTCGAGCGGTTTTCTTCTGGAAAAAGGAGGAGACTTTGTCGAAAGTTTCTTATGCTTGCATCCTTTTGGGTCAGTTTCCATAAGCAAACCACAGCGGAACCCTTTTCCCTAAAATTTGTTAGCCAGTTACTTCGTTGCGTAAGTAGTGGATAAAACGAGTTAACGAAAACCTATTAGTCGATAAAAATCTATCCTTATTAAGGCGATAATGACAAAACAACATGAAAATAAGTCTATGTTTTTACTATTTTTTTTTTAAATAAAGAAAAAATGCCCAAATCTTTTAAGAAACCTTACCGTTTGCATGCCATGACCTTTTTATGGTATTATCATAATACTTCAATATATATAACATAAATATATTTAGAATTAATTGAGGTGTTTTCCTGACTGATAAACTAATAACGTCAGATAAGAACAACATTGAAACAGCGTAAATCTTTTTGTGAATGATCTCGTAGTGCAAATTAAGTGTAGTTACAGCACTGTTGCAGAACTTTTTCAGAAAACAGAGGCCGATTTCTTGTTGCTCCATTTGAAAATTTAAAGTAATTACTTTTTTACAGTGGAAAATCGAAAATTTTTGATTGCGATTATGCGAAAGCATAAAATTGGAGCATTTAGCACTCATTTTTCGGAAGAAAAAAAAACATTCTTATACAGTGAAACTTGTCTTTAACCGACACCGTCGGGGCAGAATAATAATTTGTCCCTTATGTAGAAATGTCCGTAATGGGGAAAATTGGTTTTTTCATTTTCGATTTTTTCGCTTTTGCTCACTTTTTTTGAACTCATGCGGTACCCGATTCGTTGCGATGACTGAATTAAAGCCCATTCATACACACAATGTTATACATATTGTATTAGAGAGCTTGAAATGACTTTCAGAAAAATAAAGTAGAAAGGATGAAGGTCTATGTCATTGAAACTGAAAAAAAAAATACTGCAAAATGTCCCTAATGAAAAATGTTTTTTTAACATGGGCTTATGGGAAATTTAGGGAATTTCGTGTCCGCATATAATATAGAGAGTATTCGTTATGGAGTGAAAAAATTACATTGAGTTATATGGGGAAAAATCGAGACCAAGATTTTTATCCGTTTGTGGAAAGGGGGAAGGGAAAGTGGAAGTGGAAGTGTCCTTTACGGAGGGGTGTCCGCTAATAGATGAGGTTTCACTGTATATCTAGTTTAAATTTTGTCGAGTTCGGTGGGGGGGAAGGGGGGGGGGGGGGGGGGCGCGCCCGTTTGCCCTTCCCCTGGATCCACCAGTGCTTTTTTAGCAATAGATTATTTGGAATACAAATTTTCAGATCCATAATTTGTATATTTGTTATTTTTAACATTTTTTTTGTTTTACAAAAATTAATTATTGGATTTGCCTTGCACTCGGCCCGTCACCAATTAATATTCCTGATATGATATTATTGTGACAAACCTTACCTTTTTTCGGGTGAAAGACCCTGTTTGACTTTTTTAAGTATTAAATTTGACTGTGAGGGCCCTTTTATTTTCTAATTTAAAAATTGGTTAACGAGTCCGAATCGCCTATCATCAGTGGCCTGATTCAGAAAAAACGAGTATGTCATACTTTTTTGGTCTGAAAAATAACCGCGAACCTAAACAGGCCAGTAGTTACCATTTGATAGCATTTGTTTTGCTTCTCAGTGGAGCGCTTTCATTATCGCGTTACTTCCAGTCACCCATTTCTGACATAACCTAATAGTGAATCACATCTTTTTTAATAAAAAAATTATATAGAACATTGTTTTATTTGTGAATGTAACTTTTACACTTTAGAAATTTTAATATCGAGGAAGAATTTTTAAAAGGAATAGATTTGTTTTGAGAGGTTATCATGGCTCGTGGAGAAGGTCGAAAGGTGAACCTCGCACCGCAAGAAAGAATCCTCGCTTAATCGAGATAGGTCGAAATTCTCTAAATTGTGACCTAATGCCCGAGTTAACCCCGAGTCGAAACATAAATCGGAGATCGATAAGAGAAAAGGCGATCACCTTTTTCAAGGATGCGGAACCTAAGCCTAAACCTGCAGAAAAAAAGAAATCCCTCTATCCATTAGAGTGATAGGAGGAAGAAAAGGGTTTTCGGAAGAGGATACTTTACAAATGTGTAACCATAGCAACGAAACCAAAGGAAACGGTTCCTTTTTCCTTTTACAAAAGGTTATATTGCTATGAGCCCAGAGGGTTTAGACTTGGGGATTAGTGAGACTGAACAAAGTTGGGAGCCGACCGAACGACCGCTAAGGCCTCAGCATCCAAGGGGACACCGTTCCTTTTCAAAAACGCAAACTTCCCATCTCGTTTCCAGGCTGTGAGAGCAGCGCCGGCATCGGCAACCCACATTTCCTTTCTTTTATTTCGACCCATTTTTATTTTTTTTTAAAATATTTATTTTTTCTTTTGGAAAATCATCCGGGAAGAAAGTCGCGTCGCGTTCGTGCTATGGCAACCGAGTCTTTCGTTTTGGTGCAAGTTAAAGCCAGGTTATATCAGGGTGTGTGCTCCTTGGGAAGAAACCCGAGGGACTCGCCCGGGGGGGAGTTTACATCCTTCAAAGGGAGTCGCAAAGTACCCGTGGCGGATTTAACCGATGGCCCTTTTCCCTTTCCTATTTCAAATATTTTCGACTTTTTTTCTCCGTTTCTTATGCGGATTTAAAGAATAAGACGAGAAGAAAAATATTTCAAAGGAAATTTCTCTAAATTAACATGACGTATTTTGTTATATGGACTTCGGTCGGATGCTCGATTTATTGACCCGAATATTACGTTTTTATATTTAGTCGTACTAAAGGTTTTTTTCGCGAGTCCTTTCAAGTTTTTTATAAAAATTAATGAGGCAGAATATAATTTAAGCAAAACTTTCATAGTTGAGCTTTTTTTCCATTCTAAAGAGTATAGTATAAGCTTTTGAAAAGTTAATTATAAACATACCTAATCATTACAATATTTACTTCGCCACGTCGTGTCGTGATTCAGCTTAAAAATTCTAAATTTTTACTGATGCCTTAAAAAAAGGACTGAAGGGTTTCCGTACATTTTTTGCTATATGAATTTTCTGAATGTACAGTTGCGCTCATATCTATAGAGAGTTTTTAAGATCACGGAGAAATCGTGTTGGTTTAAGATTGTAATAAATACGTGGATCAGAATTTCATTTTAAATGGCCAAAAAACAAAACTTTGTTTCCAAGTAATTTCTTTCCTCTACAATGTCTATTTTCCTTTCCCTTTGGACCAATTACGATGTATTCTTGGTGAAGTAAACATTTTATTTTAGCTTCGATTTTGATTTTATTGAAAAATCGAATAGCAACAAAGCATTTGATTAAATCAAAATTAAAAATGAGTTAAGCCGAAATTTGAATCGTTTGTAAGTTTTTTTAAAACCAGATTATAGAAAATGGTAAAATGTGTTCTAAGAAAAAGCAGAGTCCTAATTCGTGGAAAACGGGAACATGGAAAGGTTAATTTATATTTGTAGTGGGTGGGGATGAAAATAAAGGTAGATAGGTACGGAAAAGGGAGCACGTTAAATCCGCTGATTTGTTAGGACTGAAACGCGTAGTTGTACTGTCCCCCATCCCATGGCCCAGCTCCCTTCCTACTGTGAACACTATACTCAAGTGACTGCCCGTCTCATCTGCTCCTCCATGTTGTACGCTTTGCCAGTCGGCACTTTACTCCGATCGTGACTCCATCGTCCTCGTTACACGCGCTCGCTATATAGAAACGTACTTTTTTTCTAAACTTTACAACTTCTTGGATTTCAATTATTTTCCGAGTGAGTTTTTTTTGTTAACAGTGATCGGATTCGTTGTTTTTTTTTTTCGTTGTCGATTTATCGTGAGTGAGTATTGGTTTCTAAAATTAGTCGGCCGGAAGTTTGATAACAAAATAAAACTTCCGGTGAATCGAAGATTGAAGAGGCCACCCTGAAAGGTCATCGACATCACCCTAAAAATTTCATTTTTAAATTTCTATTATTAATCTAAGGTCATCGTAACGAGATATTCCGGTGCATATATGGATTAACGAGGGTTGGCATCGGTTGTCAACCCTCCCGAGTTTCGTTAATTACGCTTATCGGGTTCGATTTTGGTTGTGGAACTTAGCACGTAACGTGTTTTACTTGTCTATCTTATCTGCCGGCCCGACGGCAGCTCGATCTTTTTTACGAAATTAAAAAAATCGGTTTACGTCGTCGGGTTTAAGATGTTAAACCAGGAACTCCTATAAATATTGTTATCGCTTTGGCCTTATCTCCAAAGGTCAGTTTATTCTATTTTTTAACTTTTCGGATTCGGTTCTAATAATATGAAGAAAACAATACGGGGCCTAGTTATAAACTTTTTCTGAAAAACGAGTCCAGCGGTTTTCTTCCTTTTCTTCTTTGGTGCTTTTCGTAACTGTGACCGAGTTTAAAAAAATGACGGCGAAAGAAAGGAAACAAGCGAAAGAAAAAAGAAGAAAAGATAATAAAATAAAATCAAGCTCGATTGTAATAGTAGATTTGACCACGTGACAACCACGTGGATCATATGAAGCAATTTTATGCAGATTACTTTCTGCCCATCAATTTAAAAATTTAATTCCCTTCCTTTTTTTCCCCAAGTCATTTTAATTCTTTTTTCCCTATTTATTTATTTATTGTTTGTTTTAATCTTTTTTCCCGTCACTCGAAAAGGTTTGAAGATCCCGTTTTTTTTTATCGGTAATTCGACAATAATTTCAGTTTTCTAATAATTTTTCTATTTTTTTTGGCGCGACTTTAGAAGTCAATATTTTGAGTTATAAAAAATTACAAGACCATTTCGATTTTTTAAAGTTTTGTCTATTTAAATATAAAACCCGTAAACGTAAACCCGTTGAGAAGAGCAGTAGCAAGTCTTTCTCGTAGTAGTTAGTCTCTTTTGCTAGTAGCAACATGAAACAAAATGTTTTTGCTTGAGCCGATAAAAAAAATTGAGCGTTTTTCCTTATGAAAGATCTTAATGATTAGTTCTTCTGCTTAAATTTTTAACAACAGTTCCTCCAACTCAAGTTTTCCATAGGCAAAGGAACGAAGAATTCTTTAGCAAAATTTGATTTAATTTTGCCTAAATAACAAATTAAGTTATTTAGTCAAAAAAATTACTATGAAACTCTAAAATATTTTTTACAAAATAATTTCTTATGAAAGTTATTCGCAAATCGTATCTTGAATATCTACACTATTAGATATTTGTTTAACTTATTTTGGCCCCAAACATCTCCACATGCTTTCCCATCTCTAAAGTAGGTTCATATTTGAGCGATTTCCATCGTTTTCTAATTAAAGTTATTTAAATTCTGCGAAAACCAAACTATAACTATATTTGATCTCGTAATTGCAGGCTCCATGTAAAATTAGTTTGGTTTAATGAAAAGTGAGAATTTTTAAATGGGACCTCTAAATTTTAAAATGAGAATAATTTTTAATTTAAAATTAAATCCGTCATCTATATGAATAAGAACTTGGGTTTCCTCAAAGTTGTACCAAGAGTTAATATATTTTCTGAAGCCGATTGGAGCAACGTTTCGCTAAAAAACTTAAACTTAATTCAGGAAATGATGGAACATTCAGTTTAAAAAAAATATTTTTAATTTTATAAAGAATATAAATCTTTTTGTTTAAAAAAGAAACCCTCGGTAAACCTATCTATTTACAAATATACTAATTATCGTACATTTTAAATAGCCAGAAGTTGACATGAAAATTTTAACTAGAACCTGAATCATTTATTTCAACACAGTAGGTTTACATAAGGTCACCTCTCAGGATCAAACCCTAGCCAAGCGGCATCATCCTAAACATGTAGTTTCCTGCCTCTAAATCTTTTCCTTTAAAGACGAGCTCACTATTTATGAGAATCCCTTTATTCCATGAATCGAAACATATGGCATCGAATGGTCATATGTTTCGCCTTTTCAATTTCCCGCCAATTTTCTGTCAGTCAGAAAGGAATCGATAAGCGATATTTTTTTAATTTTTGAATTAATGGGCATTACGGTTTAAATCGAGTTAAACTTTCGCATACTCTTGTGTATTAAAATAAAAGAGCGTATGTTTGTAATGTCTCTGTTGCCCTGGTCGATTGTACGGTAAAGTAGATAATCATGTCATCAATATTAATGCTCGATAGTCGGACACGATAGACTTTTCTTGTTCTCGTTATTTATTTTTTTCTCTCTTTCTCTCGATCGTCCTCGCGCCGTTTTCCCTTCCCACAACGTTATTCAGGTTCGGCCCTTCATCTGTACGATCGTTATTTTCAGTGTAGGAGGAAAGAAGATAAACCGTCAAAAACTTTTGTAAAGTGCTAAAAACTCTAAAAATTTGAAAAAGGAAAAAAAGTGAGAATTTGTGAGAAGTGAAAAAAAAAACTGAAATCTAAAAAATGAAGATGTAAATAAACTAAAGGGTGATCGAAACGTGAAATGTCGTCAAAAAGAAAGCCAAGTATCACCCACAAGGTAGGAATGGTTAGTTGATTTTCTTATTTCTAAAATTAATTTAATGTTCGGGATTTTTTTAAGGGGGAAATAGAGAAAAAAAGGCATTCGATTGAAGGAGGACGATGTACCAGGGTGCTTGAGTCCCTAGGACCCCTCAGGAAAGGTTGTTAAAGAGCCCTCACTGTGCCGGAGCCGGGGAACCCGGGGAGCGGAAGAGATGAGAGGGGTTGTTGGGTCACACTCAGGGTAGGATAGTCTGAAGGGAGCAGTGAATGTTACCACGGGGGTTTGGGAAGGGGGATGGGCCGGGGTCGGGAAACGCGAGGGGAGAAGTACACACAACTTTGGAAATTCTAGACTTGTGGGGATCATTTTACAGGGTTTGAAAACATTTTTCTTTAATCTCTCTTTTATCTCAGGGCTATCCATTTATTTTTTTACCTCATTTTTTCGGCTCGTATATTTGAAATAAACAACAAAAGCGAGGATAAAGTATAAGGGCAGATAAAAAAGCATAGCATGCGCAAAATCGAATTTATCGGTTCGAAATAATTGTATAAATGACAAATAAACAAAATTGTAAAAGCTTCCAAGCAGAAACGCGATTACTCGAATAGACAGAAACGAGGGAGACGATATTGAAATGTAGTGTACCGGGAAAGGATATAAACGCACCCCTCGCAGAGAGAGAAGTGTGAGGGACAAGTCACCCCCTTAGACATGAGGATACTACTCACTAAATGTAGATCCTGTACACACGATGTGGGTCGCTTTCTGTATATTCTGTCCTGCCACACCCAATCGGGGAAGAAAAAACTTTTTCCCTCTTTTTTTCTGTTATCCTTCGACGTTTTAAGACACGACAAAAAAAAAGACGGATTCGAAGGCGGGTTACCCCTCATCTTTGACTCGGCGACCGAAACCGTGAAAAAAAATCTATGTTACGATTCGGTTTTCATGCATTTTTGAACTAGTCCACATTTTTATTTTCGTAATTAAAAAAAAATCGTCGCTTCCGACATAGCTAAATTTTGTATAAAAATCAAAAAATGTTTTCTGAATTAATTTAATCGTTTAACATTGTGTAAGAAAAGCAAATAAAACGTGAGAATAAAGATGGTAATTAGGTGTCGGATTAATTCCTCGGTCATTTAATTTGCTTCGGTTTATTTAACCGCCTCTACTTGATTTTATTAATTCATAAAGTATCAAAAATCACTTTTTATTATTTATGTGAGGGGTGTACTGTATAATTTATCGACGAATAACGCTTAATTTTTTTTAATTGATTTTACTATTCACAAATTATTTAATGAACACTAAATCAACCCTACTTTTAAATTTCGCAGTTTTTTTTAATCGTATATGTTTGTTACGGAAGCGAAGTTTTATTTCAGAAAAGAATGACGAGCTTATTTAACAATTTGGATGCTACTAGGTCCGCAGATTTATAAAATTGTCGCAATACGGTAATCATTTCCACCTTGATTCCATTATAATGAAAATGATTTTCAAGAAAATTGTTTCATGTTTACAGAATAATGAAAAAATAATTTTATGGAAGATTCTTTAGCCTAGCCGTAATCACGAGAGAGTCGAGAAGATATCCCATCATGCTCCCTTATTTATCTCTCTTCCAATATGTTAAATGGATATTTAAAGCGTGTTAATATGAAAAACTAAATGATTCCAACATTTCTTTTTCCATACTTATTTACATCTCTTTCATTTGCCGGCTTTCATTTTTATGAATTCCAATCTTTCCCGATTTCCCCAAGTAGGTATTGTAAAATACTCGATACATACTTGTGTCGGTCGGCGACAAAATTTTTTATCTTATCGTATTTTTCTAGACCCCCCCCCCTTCAATTTTTTTTTTTCGAAGATTGCATATAATGCCATGTACTGAACCTGATTATCTATATAGTATAAAGCGTATGTATTTTGAACTTCTGTATTGAAATTGAACATGACCAAAATTTACTCAAAAATTTTCTCCTTTTGCTTGGTCTCAATCAGACATCCCATTTTCAGTTCGATGTTAAATCGTCTCAAGTCCATTCTACACCCCTTAAGGTTAAAGGGTTAACCGTTTATTTACACCTTAATTTTTTTCCCTATATATTTTTTTATTTACCTAAAGGATAATAAGGAAGGAATTTTTTTAAAATTGCACGCGTCGATAACACATTTAAAAATTGTATTAATTAATTAATCGCTGAATAAATGGAATAACGGTGAATGAATATCTCTCGAGTTGACTTGTTCATTATAAGGGTTTAAGGAGGTAGAGAGAAAGAGAGAAGACTATCCCTATCTGATGTAGGCTTCTTTAACTTTGTAAAAGTCGAAGGTAAAAAGTGAGTTTCGGGATGAAATAGAAGGCGAATGGAATGTACAAAGCGTATAGTAGACCTAGCTTCTACTTGGGTGACAAAGTATTGAATTACAATAGGCCTATATTGTGTTATACATTCACTACTCAGAACCGTACTTAGCATTTTTATTCCTTACGTAATCATTTATTTCGATATCTTCATCCTAAAAACCCTGGTAACGAGGTTAAAACGGGAATCGAAACGGAAAGGATTCTTTAGAAAAGATGTAACCTGGGAGAATCGATATCCGGAACGGGAAGGTTTTTTATTCGTCGAGACCTGAATCCGGCTCTGTTGCAAGAGTTTCGTATTCACTGTTTTCAGGAAAAAGGAGTCCGAACACAAAGAAAGGGTGTTGTACCACCCCTACCATTCCTGATCGGGGGTCTACTTAGAAACCCTCCTCTTGTCTCGTCACTCTTTTGTCTAAAAGGGTTCTTCCACAAATAACACAACTATTTTTCTCCTTTTTTCCCTTCTTTCTTTCTTTTCTCCCTTTTTTTTTCTTCTCTTCTTCCTCCAAAAAGGATTTTGATGGATGTCTATAGTCATCGTCCTATTCTGTTACTCCGTTCATTGTTTCCAAACTTCCGTTCCTTATTTTGCCATGTAGTTAGGCGGGGGCAGTAATACTCTTGAAACGAGCGGGGGCGCCCATCGTTACTTGACATGCGTCCAGAGCGATCAGTATTCCTGCGTGTTGATTTTGGTTTGAAAACGGTCGATATTATTCTTGCGGAATCAATCTCAACATTTTAGGTAAAGAAATAGGATTTCTGTGACGTTTTTATGATACAAAAGATATTGCTGAGTCTTAATGTAAGTAACATTACTTGTCCGATTTAAAGATGTAAGCAAATTATTAGTGAAGTTGGAATGGGGTTTTCACTTCGATCGTGACTCTAATCGACTTTCATATTCTAATCGCGGATTCAAATTCATCTTGTCCGGAGAAATCATATCTAATGATGTCCTGACTCAGAAGAAAAATCGATCCGGAAAATATTATTCTAAAGCACACAATTAATTTCGGGATTGCTTTTTCAAAAAAGCATCGATTCTTCTCTATTGCAAATTTCATCTAAGACGCGTATAAAATGTTTAGCAAAAGTTTTGCCTTTATCAAAAAATTCGTTTTCAGAATTTTTTCTAGCTAAACGCTTTAATAAAAGGCAAAGAAAGCTTGGATAGTGACGATAGCGAGTGGGATGTCTTGGCGTTTAGTAGCAGACAAGCGAATAGTTTTTAATCGGAAAAGGAAAGGCTCAGATAGTATGGGTAGCTATGAGATAAAGTATAATAGAACCTTGCTTTTGAATCCAATTACTTGGGAAAAATTAAAAACGGAAGGTTAAGAGTAAAAACCTCTCTGTGGCGACAGGGCTTGTTTTTATACGTCTCCAGGCCCTAACCCCATAACGACAGTGATAGTACATTTTTTTAAAAATTATTTTTTGTGAATCGTGATGGTTTGTCTTTGAATATTAGCCGTCAAAGTATTCTATATCCTCTTTTACGGCTTAAAATGGCTTTTTAGCATTTCAATAACATTTTCCTCAATCTTGCTCGTTTTGTCTTTTTTTTTCCTAGTCTTAGGTCAAAGATTTATCACCTCCGTAGAAGCGAAATAGAGGCGAGGGCTTTCTACTACTTATTAAAATTTGACCCAAATATTTTAAGTTTTGAGAAATTATTTACAAAATCGGTAAGCTTAAAAATAAATTCAGGAGGACGGCTGAATTTCGTTTCGTTTTTTCTCTAAAAAGGAAAGCCGGGCCATTTCTCTTCCCTTGTCTTTCTACAGCGTATCTTCTTACCCTCTTTTCCTCCTTATATCCACCCAATCTTGAAAAGGTCAGAAAAGTAATTGAAATCCATATAAAAGTAAAAAACGATTCCGCATTTTGCACCCCCTTAGATATTTCTACACCCTATTATTGTTTTTTTCTTCTTTAAATAGATAAATTTATCATCCCGGTTAGATAATGCTCTTTTAAACTTAATTTTTAATTTCACGAAGCAAAAGTTTACGACACGATAAAAAAGTTTCATCCCACAATCAAGCCATTTAATTAACAATTCATCGAATTTTGGACTATTAGTTAGGTCTTAATAAAACTCATCCCTTTGACTAATTAATCGCATTATTCGATCGATTACCGGATCAATTTATAAGAAAAGTAAAATGACTTATGTTCGGGGCGCGTGGCTAACACTATCATAATTACGGTTCTTGCCGCTTCCTTAAATTAATTTATTCTATTTTTATCACGTGTTGTTTTTATTATCCAGCAGAATTAAAAAAACCGCAAAGCATAGATACGGTTTCCGATTTTTCGGTTTTGGAGCGAGCAGGAATGAAAAGGAAAAAAAGTAAAAAGTGTTATTGTTATAGAGTTGTTATTGATTATACACCCTGCTTATCGCCTAGACGTGGGTATAGTTCGTCCTAGAGTAGGGTATCTCCAAAGGGTGCTTTACCTCCCTTTCCATTTGGAGTCGAAGAGGGGTCGAAGGGGGGCGGGGGGTGGCGGAGATGGGTTGTGTGAGGGACCTTTTTCTCTCTCTCTCTCTCACTTTGCCCCTCTCCCCGTCTCTCTTTCTCTGGACACGGCATCCGGGAAACGGTGCGAGAGAGGGAAGGAAGGGGGAGAATTCGGGTCGGGGTGCGGCGAAAGGAAGGGGATACGCCCTCGAGTCTTTACAGACGCAACCCGCATAAAGCCTGTCCCTTTGCACCTGTATGCCGTATCCAAGCAACATCTTTTCGTACTCTTTTCTTGTTTTATTCTCCCCGAATATTTATTCCCACATATCCGTCCTACAAACGACCCCGACTCGTCAAAAATTTGTTCTCTAATCCCGGAGGACTCGTCGAAATATGATGCGGTCAGGAAGCGGTCTTCGTCATTATTTTTTTTTCGTCATAAATACGCCCTCACCTAAAGCTCGGATCCACGTACGGGAAAGTAATAAATCTTCACCTAGTTAAACGTGGTAGCCGCTTTTTTTATTTTATTCTTTTAACATCTGCTTTGATCCGAACCCGCATAGATCGCAGGTTAACAAAAAAAAAAAGAAAAATATAATAATAATGGAAGCCCGCCTTCCGCAAGGTGCATTTCGGGGTTCCCTTCTTACTAAAAAGAAAAGGGTATACCGTCATTACCATAATTTTGTTTACGACATCCCTTTATACAGGATGCTTCTGGAAAAAAAGAAATAAAACTTTCACGTATGCAGAATTTAATTTTAAAGAAAAAAGAAAAAGAAGAGAAAAAAATAAAACGGGAAAATCAGGGGGTTGAAAAAAGGGGCGGGAAAATGAGGGGGGATGGTGAGGATGAAAGACTGAAAACAACCTGTTGCTCACATTAAAATATTGCTTATAATATAGTTGTATTTAAATGACTCGATCATTGTATCATGTTTGAGATTTAATCTGATTGTTTTGTTCACTTTTTAATTCCGCGTCCGTCTGTCTAAGCTTTTTCCGCCTTTAATCTCTTTTTTTTTAAAAAAATATTTTTCTTCGGAACTTTTTATTCACTTTGTCCGCCTATCTTCGTTTGCTTTTTTCCCTATGATCTTTGAATTGCATTCTTTGTTTTGTAGATTTCGATTTAATATAAGGGTGGATTGGAAAAATCCGGAAAAATAGAAAATTAAGTAAAACTTTAAGTTTTCTTAAGGTTTTCTTAAAAGATCGGTGAATTTCAGCAAAACTAAAAGGTTAATGATGGGAATCTATTTTTTTAAAAACTTTTAAAGCCTTGAGGCTTGTTAAAATATCTTTTTCAAATATGAAATAAAAACAAGTCTTATTGGTTAGTCATGATTATGTAATGGGGTCATTTCATATTGAAGAAGCTGATTCCAGCTAGTGGTCTACCTTTGACCAGGACTTATGAAAAGCTGCGCTATAGCACTTCGCTTTTAAATAATATTGAAACTAAAATCACGTTTCAAAAAAATTTAGAGGTGACACTTTTTTTTCTTAATCACAAAGCAGGTTCGATCGAGTTTATTCGTTTTCTTAGCTTTATAAAAACCCAAAGATATTTTTAAAAAATTTAGCGATTCACACGTTTCGATGCTACTTATTTTTTGCTATCTAGAAAGCACTTTTTCCAAGTGATTTAAGTTGTAAAAATCGTTTTTGTTTTGCATTAGATTGCATGAAAATACTGTCGTAAGAATAGTGACAGGGTTTGATGTATATCTTTCCAGTCTAGGTAATCTAAAAGGACGTTATCATTTTTTTAAAGCGATGGTTAGGTTAGCAACATTCGCGCACACTTTATCTCATTTTTTGTCGAAACTAGTCGCCGATATTTTTTAAAGTCTATGCGAAAAGTTTTAATTTGATAAATTTTGCTATCTCAAGTTTTCCTGTGGACTGAAAAAATTTTTAATTGGTGCCAAGTCGACCTCATCGAAAATTTCGATTGTAATTATTTTGCTTCTTTCTCGAGCTGTTCTTTTTCAAAGTCGGCTTCGTTCCTTGACAAAAAAGACCGGACTCGAAGTCGAGGGGAATAACCAGCAGAGAAAGTCAAATTTAGTTTGTTTATCGATCAACCTCCGTAGATTAAAAAAGTCAAGTGATCGTCTTTAAGCCTACGTAAAGGAAACTCGGTAGGATGTATAACATATCAGATGATGTGGGTGTGTTATGGTTAAGCCTGAGCGCCCGCGTGTCATGGGTGTACCGCGAGGGGCCACGCGAGGATCCTCGACGCATATTCTTCATATATAGACCGTACCTCACCCATAATCAGAGACGAGCGTACGCCCGCATATTACTCTACCTCCATTTTTGTGTCCTACTTTTTTTTCCTTTCCGAATGTTTGCATTCGTGTATTAGAATTGCATATGGATGGATAGCTTATCCGGTTTGACGGGTTCGTTACGTTTACCGCGTTTTCCAGTTTTTTTTTATTCCTTGATAAACGCCTTCCGATTCTCGACTATGTTTTCGTGCGCCCTAGGAATTTTATATGATAGCCCGCATGGTCGAAAGCAAAAATTTTTTTTTGTTGAGAAAATGAAAAGACGTGCGACAAAATTTGCAACTTTTCCCGTATCCTGGAAAATGGAATCGCAGAATATTTTCTTGTAGGGAATACAAAGAAATAAAACAAAAGGGATTTCAGGTTAAAAATAAAAGAGACGAGGACTGCGAAAGAAAAAGAAGGATCTATGCCCGGAAAGGAGAGGGTCGGTAGCTATTGATTTTCAGTCGAAATAGACATGGTTTGTGTGTGTCGGTGTGTGTGTGTGTATGTGAAGGAGGGTAAGGGTACATGCAGCCCCCTTAGTGGTCACCTAGCCATCTCACCCTTCTCTACAGAATGATTCGAAGATAATTTCCTTTTTTCCTTGCCCGCCGGGGGAAAAAATGCAAGTAAATTACCGATTTTATGCATTTGAAATTCTCCTACAACCGGACGGGTTCGTCCCACACTCGGGTACCTCTCTTCTCGACTCGTTTGCTTAATATTCCATCATCTCAAGTTTTTTTTTTTAAAGAAAAAAGGCGTGCCTGATAAATAATGAGTCGAGATTAAGAATAATTTCGAGATAAGTTGCTCTTAGATTAGCGCTCGCTTCCCGAGGGCTTTTCTTTAACTCGGCTTCCTAATCCACAAGTAAAAGAAAACAATAACAAAATAAAAAAGGTTATTAACATAATAACGAAACGTTAATTTTATGTTTTCCTTACGAGATGAAAAACCGGTAGCCTTGGCCTAGAACGCTCCGTATAAATACGTATTCTAAATATTGATTCTTCGCAATTGTTTCAAATTCTTTTTTTTTTTTTTTTTAAGAAAGCTTTTCAAAGTGCGTAAGCAGTGACGAATCCACAGGTGGTCGTCACGTCTATGTTTATCGGTCTTAAAATTTTTAAATTGCGAATGCGCATGCTTTTGGATTCTTTCTTTTAAAATCTATTTTTGTTTGCAGGAGGAAGTTAGCTCTGTTGCAGAACCTGAACCTGCTGAAGAAGAAACTCCTTACAGCGGGACCAAAGAAGCTGAAAAACTTAAAATGATGCTGCTGGCTTGGAATGCATCCGGTAAATATTTCTCGACCTCTTAGATCAGAAAATAAGGAATCGCGGATAAAAATTTATTTTTTATTTTGTAGGTGGTAGAAATGGTGAAAGACTGGCAGAAGATGTGCCGGATGAAGCCAGTCAAATATGGGCCGGATACCATAATGCTCTTTCACTTTCGAAACAGACTCCACCAATCCGGTCGGTAAGTTTTAAAAGATGTATTCGATCACGATATCGACACCGTTCCCAATTGCCCTGTTTTAGATCATTATGCCAAGATTTATTATTTTTCACTTTTTTTAAAAAAATTAATTACCGCGACTTTTTATTAGCTAGTATGACACTCTTTCAAAGTTATTATTCCAGATGAGAAGTAGAAGTTGAACCATGATGATGATGATGATGATAATAATAATTTAAATGTACAAATACTAATCAGATGTGGGATACATTCTAAATATCTACATTGTAAAATGAATTTAAAAATTCGACTGAGTTTTTAACAACTTATTCTGGACAAGGCATGACTTAGATAGCCGATTTCACCTTTAAAAAGATTAAAGTTACACAATTTTTTTAAAGTGGATAAATGCCGTTACTTTACCTGTGAACGAAAACTTATCATTTGAAATCAGAGGTGGCCATTAGGGTGTCCCTTATTTTAACAATTTTCGAATTTTGATGTTCTCACCCCCTAAACTGGTGCTCTATAGTGCAAGAATGAACCCTAATTTTTTTTAGAATTTTTACTCGCCGGGAAAGCGTGCCGACTAGAGCTTAAAGTGTCGGAAAATCCCATAAGAGCCGAAAAATTCATAATTTTTTTTTCTTGAAAAAACAGTCGTTTCCTATCGGAAATTTTGCGTAGATTACGAATCTGAAGTCCGTTTTTCAATATCGCTTACGGTTTTCGAGCTACAGGCGGTGAAAGGTGAAATTTAGGTGGTTTTTGGACAAAACGCCGTATCTGACACAATCTTCAACCGTTTTTGCTTATAACTGAAAAACCGTAAGCGATATCGAAAAACGGACTTCAGATTCGTAATCTACGCAAAATTTCCGATAGGAAACGACTGTTTTTTCAAGAAAAAAAAATTATGAATTTTTCGGCTCTTATGGGATTTTCCGACACTTTAAGCTCTAGTCGGCACGCTTTCCCGGCGAGTAAAAATTCTAAAAAAAATTAGGGTTCATTCTTGCACTATAGAGCACCAGTTTAGGGGGTGAGAACATCAAAATTCGAAAATTGTTAAAATAAGGGACACCCTAGTGGCCATCCTTGCTCGATTCTGGTTATCGTTACAATAATGAATTTTAATTGCATTGCAGAGTCCGACACAGGAAACCGGATCGGTCCACGACGAGACTTCGTCATCAGGAAACAAAGATGATGACGATGACGAAGAGGAGGAGTCTGAAGAAAAGATCGACCCCATGAAATACGATCCAGAGAGGTTGAAAGCATTTAATGTAAATATCAAAGCGTCGCGACGTCTTGATATTTAGTTTTGCGCGTAAAATTTTAAAATTTAAATTTTATTTCAGATGTTCGTTAGATTATTCGTAGATGAGAATTTAGATAGGATTGTACCGATCTCAAAGCAACCAAAAGAAAAGATTCAAGCTATCATAGATAGTTGCACGAGGCAATTTCCCGAATTCAGCGAAAGAGCTCGAAAGCGGATTCGAACGTACTTAAAATCCTGCCGGCGAAATAAAAGGACAAGGGAAGGAAATACCGCTTGGGAGCCGGTAAGGGTGTGTACATTTTATAACCCGTTACGGGAGAAATTTTTATTTTTTAATAGTTTGGAAAAAATATTAAAATTTGTCGTTTCTTTATTGCAGCAAAGTCGACCCACCCCGGCTCATTTGACGTCGGTTCAAGCCGAACAAATTCTTGCGCAGGCTTGCGAAAACGAATCGCATAATGCCAAAAGAATGAGGTTAGGACTTGAACCAGTGACTCAACCGATGCCAGGTATAACGACGGATACGAGTACGACTGTCAGAAGTCAAACGAACAACGAAACGACGAGGGAAAGGGACCATTATACCTCGCCAGTCAGTAGTACTAATGCTGTAGAAAAACATTCCGCCAAACACGAACCGAACAGTGGATCGGTGTCACCTACTGTACAGAACAAATCCTGCTCTCTTGAAGCCCTCGCAATGGCTAGTGCTAATAGTTTAAGGTACGTTAACATCCTCACTGCGGAAAAAATAAATTAGTACAAAGGCGATAGAAAAATATTGAATTTATTTCAGTCCAAGTTTATTAAACGGCTCTGCGCCTCCGTCGTCAGTGGCGGCTGCAGTGGCGGCCGCAGCGGCAGCACCAACCGCCATGTATCGACCTAATTTTACCCAAGCTTTTCAACGAGCCGCGGCCGGTACTTATACCACACCCGGATTGTTTTCACTACCTTGTTCTCTTACAAACGGTACTAGTAAGTTCCACTTATCCTTTCACCGAATGTCAAATTTTTCAGGAGCACAAGGTAAATAAATCGTTTGAACAAAATCAAAATCATATTATTCTTTTTAGGACCAACAGACTTAAGCATGAAAAATAAACCCTTGCTGACACATAAATTGAATCCGGCAGAAATGACAGCTGTGCGACAGCTAATCACAGGGTATAGAGAAAGTGCTGCCTTTTTACTGCGGTCAGCAGACGAGCTGGAACAACTACTGAGGAATCAATAGAAACTTGTAAGGCTTTTTTACTAGCATGTATGCAGTAGAATTATGTCATTTATGTATGAAGCAAGCTACTTTTAAACATCGTACAAACTATTAACTTTAATTGATAATTTTTTTTAATTCCAGAAACCTAACAGAATTTCATTAAAATTATAAAAAACATGGAAACTCCACAACTGCGAGATAGGCCGAAAACTAACGGCGACCTTGGCAGAATGAGAATAGGATTTTAAAAAAAATTTCATCTTGTTGTAGGTAATGCGTCAGTTCAAATTTTACCAAAGCCGATTTTTATACAACTTCTTGATTTTTTTCTCTTTTTTTGGCGGTCGGCTCACTGCATTATTTTCTTTTGTAGATGCATTATCTAGTTTTAAAAATTTAACGGGGGAAAAAATGAATTTTTTTTCGTTAAACAGCGTTAGATGTTTTGAGGGATTACGATTACATTTCAATCTCATTTTTTAATTTTAAACGATTTTACATTGACCGCTGGTTGTTTTTTATTTCTTTCCTTAAAATTTGTTGAAAATGATGCGAACGAGGATTTTAGAAGAAAGAAGCTTATAATATAAAACTGTTTTCAACTTTCATTCCTAAAATTAAAATTTTAATTTTAATACTTAAAATTAATAATATATGAATGTTTCCGGATCGGAAAAGTAAAATTGTAGCAATTCTATACAATTTTTAACTTGAACATCCATCAAAAATTATTTGATTTAATTTTCCTTGTTATAAAAAAAAAATTGAAAATTTTTCGCAGAATACTTAACCAAGCGAAAAAACGGATTAATTTTAGATTTTTGATGTGTTTAACTGTATTTATTTTGGCTTTTCTAATGCTTGCCAAAAATTTTCTTCATCTGAAAATGAAATTTCAAAATTACTTAAACCAAAGATTTTAATTTTTTGTTAATGTTTGGAAACTTTGTAATCATTTTGGGAAAAACTCTTTGAGATGTCCAGAATTATTTTTAAGATAAACAGGGTTATACATGATTTTTTCGAGATTTTTTTTCTGTTTAAAAATGAAAAAAAAAGTTAAACTTTATTTTAAAAATTTTTTCATGAGGAAGATAATGAAAAATGTATGGAGGAAAATTCTTCATATTTATCTGGGCATTTTTATCTCGTTTAAACAAATATGTGAATTTTGACCAATTTGTTAGACATAATATTAAAGAAAAAAAAAAATTAAAGTGTATTTTTTTCTTTTTTGAAATCTGTAACTTCTATTAATAAATATCTATTAAATGTAAAGAATTTTTTTCAGCTGCTTCCTGCTTTTTTACATTGCTGTTCCTATTCAAAATTACCAAAAAAATCTGGCTTACACACAATAGCAATTATTATATTGTAGGCAAAAACATTTCATTTACATCCAAATTAGTTAATAATATTTACAATCTAAAAAATATCTGACTAAAAAAAATTCAATCACTAAATTTAATGATTGGCAACTTCTTCGTGCTGCTCGTGGTGTCCATGAGGTTTTTCAGTCATTTTAGTAATGATAGTTGAGATAATAGCCAATGGCAAACCATATTTAAAACCTCTGAACAATAATGGAAAGATTATTCTCTGATCGTATACTCGTGGGCCGTACAAATGGTATTTCCAGACTTCATTCCTATTAAAATATTTTTAATTACTGAAAAGGCACATTTAATTGCATGATAATTTAGTTTTTACTAGTACCTTAGCCAGGGATCTTTAAGTCCATGGTTTGCTAAAGCTTTTCTCGTCCACATCAACTCTGGTACATCCTCGACTTTGTAGGATTTCCAATCGGGTATAATATACTTTATTTTGCCCCCACCACCCATCCTGTGAAATATAGGTTTACGTTTAGTAAGACATAACACTAACAACTAATTTTTATCGAAATCTGCAAAAACCAACCTGAAAATGGAATATTTTGATCCGATTAATAGCAGAACGCCTTGATTTATCAAAATAAAGTGTCTCTACTAAATGTGCGCTGTTGCCTGTTGTCGTTTTCAAAAAAGTCACCGCCGCGTGTGCGGTGCAAGAATTTTTGCTTGTGCCTTGTGCCACGAGCTTTGAAATTTTTAACGGAAACAAAAAAAAGGGATGATCAACCTCAGAATTTTTATTTTTAAAAGTATTTTATGATGTTCTTAGAGAAGTACTTGGAAAGATGAAAGAAAATGTGCTTATTAAATGACGGAACGTGATTCTAGTCTGATTTAAATTATTATTGTAAACCCCATTAATTTGTATAATTGTACTGTACGTGAATGTAGTTGGGAGGTTCTTCGGCACCATGCAGATTTGTTGTAGTATTTGTAAGGATCTGTTCATTCATCATTCTGAAGTAGTTGTTACCGAATGTGGTCATTTATATCATAACCCATGTGTATCTGAGTGGTTTAAGAATCATAATACATGTCCTCAATGCAGAGCTACAGTGAAAAAAAATAAGGTTCACAGGGTGTATTTTGATATTGAAAATGACACAGATGTAGATCCCAGCAGTTTGCAATACAAAATAGATAAATTATCATATAATTTACAAGTCAGGGAAGGTGATATTAAAAAATTAAATGAGAAAGTAGGTGAATTAGAGAAATATAATTCATCATTAAGGGACAGAGTTCGTGAAGGTGAAGAAGAAGTGCAAACCTACAAGGAAACCATATATGCATTAAAAAACCAAGTGCGAAGCTACATTAAAGATGCTGAAGTTTTTAATCAAATGAAGAAAGATTATGAAATTATGAAGAGTAAGGTTGCCACTTTGGAAAAGTAAGTAAATTTTTTTTTTTTTCTCTCTCAAAAACACACATCTTAATCAGTTTTTTTAAAAGGGTGGATCGTCTAATAAAAGGAACTGTTGAAGAGGTGACAGCCATGGTTTGTAAAACAGAAGTAACACCATTAGCCATTAGACATTTATGTACATTTGTAGAAGCTTTGAAGCAAGAGAGTAAGAAAATTGAAACAAAGAAAGAAAGAATAGCAGCAGAATTAAATAATCTTACAAAGGAATTGCGGCAAGTAAGGAGAGAAAAATCTTTAGCTGAGGAACAAATAGAGATGTTGAAGCAAGCCAATAGTAAGCTAGAGGAGGATTTAAAGTATTATAAGAAATTGATGGAAGACCAATCTAAGGTACTTTTTTTTTTCCTCTTACACAAAAGGTACATTTTCCAAATTAATTAATATAATTTTTTTTAGGTTGACAATACAGTTGATATTACATCTCCTATTCCGAAGAGAGCAAAAATTCTTAGCTCCAGAATGCTAGCCAGACCTAATGAAAACAAAGAAAAAACATCTGTGATTGATTTAACTAGTCCATTGCAAAAAGTATAGTAACAGAAGATTTTGGAGAACTGTTTTTTTGAATATTTAGATTATAATTTAAAATTTTGTTTTTCAGTGTGCAGCAAAGAAATCTCATTTTTCGTTAGACAAAAAAATTATAAATAATTTAGATATGAAGAAAAATAAAACAGGAAATGATTTAGACTTTGATTTGGAAATTGTTCCCGGACCAAGCATGAAAAAAACAAAGCCTCTTAGCATTTCAAATGATCTCAGTATTTTTAAAAGCAAAGCACCGATCAGTAAAACGGCTGAAACCGATTTATTTGGAAGGTAAGTTCTTGACATTTTTAAGAAAAAAAATTTTTTAACATGAAAAAAAAAATTATTTCTGACAGTCTTATGCAGTTGGAGTGATAGATTCAGTTTCTTCTTTTTCATGAATAACTGTACTAGAAAAATTCTTTTGTGTGTTCCACAGTTCTAACTCAAATTTCGTTTTCGATGGAATGGGAGGATCGAAGAAAATTAGTTTAGCCCAACGTACTCCGTCAGAAGAACTCCAATTAGCTATTTTAAATAGAGATGCTTTGAAGAAAAAGATTCGTAAGGTAAGTAATCCAGCACCCTCAGTACCACCAAAAGGAGTAATGAAATTAGATGATTTTTTTTCGTGACCTTTATTATTATTAGTTTGAATTTATATCGGTAGCCTAACTTCGACATTTTTGTATTGCGAGTAAGAATCAAATGACAGTGTCATGTTTGCTGTTCAGATTTTTAAATATTGTATTACTATTGAGACATGAATTTTGGGCACAAAAGCATTTGGGTTTTGCAATAAAACTGCTCCGTGGAGAAGAAAATTTAATCTTTTTTGAGCTAAAAATAATATTAACTTATAATAGATTCAAAATCAAACTATTTAGCTGGGAAAACTACTATCAGGGTCATTTAATAACGGTATTAACTTTTAAAAGCGGTTAATTTTAAGAATTTAGACTATATATTGCTCCTATTAATTAAATGTCTTTATTATTTTTTGAAAAGTGTAATTATTATGCTTTTGTCTAAATAATTTTAGTCGGAATAATCGTGTTTGGTTTGCAAATCGATATTAGGATAACGAAAGTATGAAAAGTACAAAAATTTACAATAAAAAACCTTGCTTTAAAATTATTTTATGATTTAGAAACAGAAATAATGATTTGAAGGATTTTAAACGAAATTTAACCTGATCATCTTAAATGTGTCAAATGGGTGAAACTCAGAAATAATATTAAAAAATGTAATCGTCTTTTTTTTTATGACACTTGGTATATTTTGAAAAACGAGTAAAATATGCTGTAACAAATAAAGAATTTAAAGTAAAAAAACTCCCTAAAATTCGAAATAAACTCTAACAGTTTTAAAAGCATATGCTAACTGAGTGTGACTATCAAAACGACAACTTGATTATGGTGGTATCTTTTCTTTAATATTTGTTTAGGAAGTTGAATCACGAGTCGGCTCCAAACCCCTTATTAATTCTTCTTTTTCTTTTACCACTATTTTCAATCTTTTGATTTCCATTAAAAGGTTGGAATTCTCTGTCTCTAATGTCCTTATTTTATCTTCAATAGAATTTAGTCCTTCGTGGGCTCCTTTTTCTACGTCCTAAAGCGTAAAAATATAAAGAATTAAAAATGGAATTGCCTATAGCCTAATAATTTTAGAAAATTTTACCTTCAACTGCGTTTTAAGACTACCAAATTGTGTTGCCATCAAATTATTTTCTTTCTGTTTCGCATGAAGTTGTATTAAAAGACCTTCCTGCTCTCTGACAATATCTTCGGCAAAAGACATGGCTTTATGCAGTTGTTTTCTAGTTGTTGTTAACTTGCTGCTTAATTCTTCTACTTTTCGATTCGATTCTCTAAAAAAAAATTAATTGATTAATTAGACAGATCGAAGTTCATTAATAATTATTTCGTATCATTCCGCTACCTTAATAGCCTTCTTGTTTCTGCAATCTCGCTTTTGTCCTTGTCCGCTTCGAAAACTTTTTCCTCGCCAGTCAGCCTGTTCTCCAGTTCTGCGATTCTTCTTTTTAAAGCTTCATTTTCAAAAGTTTGATCAAAATTAGACTTTTCCAATTCGTTTCTTTCATTCGACCATTCACTCGTTTGCTTTCTCAATTTGGCAATTATATCTTCTAGTTCTTTTATCTTTGCGATCAAATGCTGCTTTTCAGATTCATATTCGTTTTTTAAATCTTGAAAAAGTCGTTTGCATTCACCTATCGAAGCTGAATGAACTGCTAACGGTACACGGCTGTCGATTTCAATTTTTAATCGTTCGAATTCTTGTTTCAAAACAGAATATTTTCCCCTCATCATGTATAAATCAGCCTTTTGCTCTTGTAAATTGTCGTTTACCGCTTCTTTCTGTTTCCACACATCTGCAACTAAATTTTAAAATATTTTAAAATCATGTTTGAAAAAAATATTATGCATCAAAAGTTTTTATAATTTTACCTTTTATTCGATAAACCGAATGAACTTCCAATAATTTTTCTTTCCCTAATTCGATTTGTGCCAAAAGCAATTGGTTTTCTTGTTTTGCCATTTCCAAATCTTTTTTCAGAACTTTAACCTCATCCAAAGCGTCGCAATCACTTTTATTTAATTTTCTTTCTAATTCTCTGTACAATTTTTCATTTTCTTTTAATACGTCATTAAATGCAATATTAAATCTTTTAAATTCGTTCTCGAAGTCCTCAATCAGTTCATTCTTTTCAATTATAGCTTCACTGTAAGCTTTTAGCAAAGGTAAAATCGGTTTTAAAAAATTCTTATTATAATTAAGCGGTAATAATGCCGTTTTTCTATCACTACTTTTATTTTCCGCTTCGATTGTTTGGTATTTTTCTAATTCTACATTTAATTTATAAACTAAATTTTTTAGCAACAGAATGTCATCGTTTAAACTCTTATTTTCATCGTGCAACTTTTCAATATAGGAAGTCATATCATTGTAATCAGCTTTTAATAATTCCAGCTCACTTGATAATTTACTGTTTTCATTTTTCACGTGTTGGTAAGCACTGTTAACATTAACTTCAAACGGGGGTAACATCTCGTTTTGCGATAAACCTGAGTCAATGCTGGTCATGCTTACATTTAATTTTTTATTAAGCAAATAATTTTCGTATTTGAGCTCGTTTATTGTCTCTATTAAATTTTGATTGGTAACTTGCAAATTAATATTTTCTGAGGATTTGTGCTTAGACTTATGACATCTGTGACGATCATGTCTTGACTGACTTTTCGATTTCCCGCTAGATTGATGAACCTTTACTGGGGTGCTGTGAATTTCAACAGTCGTCGTGTTTTCATCCATTCGTTTCGTTTTTTTCTAAATAATAAAAAAACATTACGGATGGTTATTTTTATTGTGTAAAAACTCACTTAACTTAATGAACCCCTTTTACCTTTTTGCTTCTTCTTGGAATTCTTACTTCGCTGTAGAGACTCCGTGGTGAACTTTTTTCTCTTTCAGAAACAATTTCAAAAGCAGGTAGAGAGATTGTGTTGACAACTTTGCCTTCCGTTTCTTCATTTTCCTATAAAATTCGTGCATTAAGTTCAAAAGTATGTAATTAAAAATAACGATTTTACTTTAAATTTAATGTACTATCATGTGACAAACTCGCAAATCATTTAAATACATCCCCGTCTCCAACTGGTATTGGGTCATGAGGTCACTACGCTAAGGCGACCCTTTGTTTACTGTTTCATCTTTCAAAAAAATATGAGAGAAAATTGTAACGATCGGTCTTGAAACCTTTTGTAGAGCTAATTGAATTAAACTAAGTTGCCAATTAATATAAAATCAAAAATCTTATGTATCAAATTCATTCAAAACCAACTTACATCAGCATCATGTGTTGGCTTCTTCTTTGCAGACATTTGTAAACTTGAATCGGTTGCCATGACTACGGTGTACAAACATTCCCGGTGTGTTTCCTCGTTCTTTTAACAATATTTTTTCTTTCTAAGTTATAAACTGTCAACATTTGACATGACGTATTTTATTTTTTTCTTTAAATATTGACCTTTATTCTGTTTGAACCATCTAACGAAATAACTTTTGTTAGTAACTACACCAAACGCATTATTTTACACGCCAAAACCGTATAATTTGTTTTCTTTTTGAATGGATAGGTAAGATTTGATAGAGGAAGTTAAAAAAATGAAAATAGAAACAACAGCATTAAATTTCACTATAATTTTGAACAATAAAGCCTACACCATAACCTTTTAAATAATTTGTTCTATGTTTATCTGTTGGGTTTCTGACTTTCGAATAATTTTTTTTTTGTCATGTATACTATATACCTTTGGCAAGTATGCATTTCTTCCTTATCTAATTTAAACAGTGTAGATTGACTCCTATTTTCTATGAATAATTAACATCACCGGATATTTTAAGTACTTTGCTCTTTGTAACAATTTAAATGACTTTGTTATTATCACAGACCTTTTTTTTTCTTTTAAATTTTCTGCCTCTTTCAAGCTGTAATTTATACATCTTGTTTTATAATATTTGAAAAGTTCGATTCCTAATAGTAAATTACAGCAACAAACTTACAAATAACGCTAAGCAATGGGCCGAAAAACCCTTTGTGCGATACCATTCACTTTTTTATATTAAAGCCATTCCATAGTCTTTTCACGGACAAATACAGTATAAAATATGATTTTTGAGCTTTTAGTGCAAGAAAATAAATCAAATTTATATAAACAACTTTTTGAGTACATTTTTTTTGAACTCACAAACCTTAAATATATCTCACAGATCAATTCAAAACCATAAACATTCTGTACTTTTTTTTTTTAAATGTAAGAAAAATTTTTAAAAAGCGGGTAGTGGTTATGGGAGCATAACCGTTGGGATTTCTACGGAGAACTCCGCCTTTTTTTTATTTTGAATTTACGTTGTGAAAAAAACGGTTGCCCACGGGTTTTTTTTTTTGGATTTTCGGGACAAAACTTATAAAAATCAAAAAATGAGTTTTTTAAGCAGTTCCGGTTGTAATTTCGAGATTTTGACTGCAGCATTCGACAGAAGAAATTAAAATTTATTAAATAAGACCTACAGACTCCCGAAATTCCTGCGAAAACTGCTTGAAATGCTAATTTTTCATGCTATTTTTAAAAAAAAAAAATGAATGCGATGATTTTTTTTGCCGCAAAATTTCGAATTTCCATTCCAAAGTTTTACAGATTGGAAAGTCGATTTTCAATTTGGGCTATTTCTCGGCTTTTCTGTCTTTCCAAAAAAAATGAGCTTTGTCAACCTTTTAGATAACACTTAACACGTCTGTCCTTGTGTCCGAGACTCACGGACAGACAGAAATCTGGGCGACCCCCCCCCCCCCCCCCCCCCCCCCCCCCGTAACCGAAAAGAAAGACGGAGTTCTCAGTCAAAAAAAAAACCAAAGTGAAAATGGATTTTTTTATGTTTGCCCGCTTTAAAGGAATGACTTTTAAAATGAGAAACTTACGCCAAACAGTTACCCAGCGGACAACTACAACAACGCTACTCAAATAAAACGAATCACAGTATAAGGTAAAAGTTACAGGGTTATAAGGAAACGGGATAAGGCTTAATGTATCGTTTTTTTACTTCTACAAACTCTTTCGATTTAAAAATCATAAGTACTTAATAGTATATTACAACGTTGGATTCGTAAGAAAGTTATACGGACCCTCGAGGTTTTAAATCCAGCTCGAGGGCCGTTAGGCCCGAGAGCTGGATTTAAACCTCGAGGGGACGTATAACTTTCTTCGAATCCAACGTTGTAACATACTTTACATCACGAATCAAACCGATTTTTCATGAAAAGCCGAAAAAATCGGCAAAAATTAAGGAAAAAAAAGCTGTTGTTGATTCTACGTGACTTTAACTGATAACTTTTGTTTACTTTTTCTATGATTTTTATTATGGGTTTCGTTCTTGTAAGATGATTTGTTCTTCATAAGTTAAGCAGAGTGTGGTACATCATTTTGCGTTGAATTTGATGGGGCGGAGCATAAAGCAGTGGTACCAAACTAATAAGATGTTTTTTAAATATCGGGATATATATCCGTCATTCAATGATATTTATCCGTTTTTTTTTATATTTATCTGAAAAGATACACTCATTACACACTTCGTGATGTAATGAAAATTCATTACATCACCATAGAGTGTTCAAACTATATTTCATGAAATAAAAATCGGTTGGTAATGATTCGTTTACGATGCAAAACGATATGCATAGTAAACGACTGATTACTCAATGAGTGATGTAAAAATACTAACCCAACAAGAAAGTGAAAGAATTAAAATAACAAAAAAGGTGTCAAAAAAATATCTATGAAACGAAAGGAAAAGCATAATAAAATATTTTATACTATCATTGATTGCATTCGTCATTATTTTGATTTGAGTAGTTAAATAAGACTTAGGATCTAAGTTAATTGGAAATAGAGCATTGGAATGTCAAATTTGTACAAGGCATTAAAGCTGAATGGCTTGCGCTTGCATTAATATATCGCAAATCGTGTTTCTGGATCGGCATTTCGGATGGGCTTCTTCTTACTAGCCTCATGCAAAATAAATACTGTACAACTAAATACTGCCCATTCGAGATCAATCACAACATTATTTTCCCATCCAAACGGACCCATAAAGGCAAGGTTAAATGGAGAAAATTATTTCAAATAATGTTTAAAAAAAATTGGTAACGAATTTAAAAAAGGTTAAGTAACAAATTATCAGATTCAAACGGTGCAAACGTAAAGATTTCTTCGATATAGTAAACATATGCAAAAGGTGAGCTTCACGTTTTATTTTCAAAAAAGTGCCAACACGAATTTGTTTGAAAACTGATAATTCTGATTATATAACTTAATTAGTTTGTTAATAATGTCCAAATGGAGATGTCATCTTTTAATATTTGATAAAACCGAAATTCATTAATTATTTACACAAAAATTTGGATTTTACTGAAGGGTCGGTAAAAATATCGTTTAACATGATTTTTCATAAAGTCTTTCTTTTCGTTGTACGACATATTTCTACATTTTTCATTATCAATCAGTGAAGTGTATATGAAATTTTTGATTTTCAAAGTTTCAACATCGATGAAATCAAAATTAGTTGACAGCAATATCTGATAACTAAACATAAAAATAATTTATTTTTTAATAAATTCTTTTATAACTCTCCTTGGTGGCCTAACATAAAAAAGCTAAAATCTATTTAACAATATATTGTTATAGATATATATTTGAATTGAAGCGAAAACTACTTTTTCAAATTTCTTTTAATTTTTGGGTGGTTCTTACTAAGGACGAGCTGAATCTTTTCTGCGGCTCCTGACTAATCACAAAAAATTGAAGTTTAAAAGCTTGCCTAATTTTTAACTTTGCAAGACAAAGTTAATTTGTTTCAGCGCTGGAGTTACTTCATTTTTAACACGAAAAGCTAATTTTCAGTGCATGTCCTGAATTTTTAGTTTAAAATATTTTAAGGGACCATAATGAAAAAATTCAGTTTACCACCCACCATATCTATTATCGTTATCGAATCTTTCCAGAAACCCTGAATAATAAATTATTTCTTCGAATTTTCAAAATCCAGATTGACTTGAAGTTTAAAACAGGCACTTTACTATGTAAACAAGAGGTACTAAAAGGAAAAACAAGTAAAACTGAAAATTACAAGCTAGAGGCAATGAGCGAATATTCGATTCGTATTTTTTTTATAACACTCGAATGCGAAAAACACAAAAACGAGCAAACTGGAACACGATTATTTATCATGGACTTGTTATTTCGTACAATTAATATTATTGTCCAACAAAATTGACTGACATATCAAAAATGCCCTTGATAGTTTACACAATTTAAACGTGTCCTGGCAACGAAAGAAATAGGTATTGCACGAGTCTTTTAATAATTTTTGTAAATGCATATATGTACAACTTATTTCTACGAAATCAATAGAACGACTCGAAAGTAACCCTTGATAAGAAATAAAGAAACACCTCTTTTTTTTTAGCGAAACAAAAGAAATATGTTGCAAAACTTTTGAAATTAAAAAAGGAACCTCCATGTGAACATTATGATTCATAAATCACCATAATGGTTCAAACTGCATGTTTACGAAACCCGGATTTTTTCTCATTTCCCAGTACTTATTATTGTAAGACCAAGTTTCTTCTCCGGTCGGTGTTATATGCCTCGAAAACCACCTACCTTCGTAATCCGGTTCGTTTGCTTCTTCTTTTTGTTTCCGCCTTTCCCGTTGTGATTGTTCCAAAACTAATTTCAAATTTTCAGCACCTTGAACGTCCCCTTCCTCTAGTAACCTAAAATTTTAAGAAAGCATTTAAAATGCTGCGAAAAGAAGAATATAAATTTTAAAAAATACCTTTGATCCGGTCGGAATCGCGTATCCGTCGGAGGCAAATATTTAGCCATTTCAGGATCTAATTCGTTTAGCTCCATAGCGAACCTTGTAAAACCGTAATATAATTCGTAGTCTTCCGGCATCGTGCCTGGCCTCCATATGCATTTGGCCGAAGGAGCTACTCCGCAATAAAGAGCTTCGCTCCATTTACCAAATAAATTCCTAATGACTTTACCATCTGGACTAGTAACACAACCGTGAACTTCGTGTCGTTTGGCTGACCAACGATTAAGCTTGAAAAAATAAAGAGATAATTACGGTCAATGTTTCTAATTTTGATTAAAACTAACAAATTTTAATATTACCTTCACGAACGTTAGTTTGCAAGTAATCCCTGAGCTAGACGTAATTTTTAATTCTCCGTAGTTGTCTACCCAACGTTGGCCACCAAACAAATTATGCACACATGTAGTTATTTTGTTCCACTGATATTTTTCATTTGTGGTTGGTAATAATAAATTTGTAGTTCCTGCCGGTTGAAATTCCATCGACTTTCCCCAAAATTTTGTTTTTATTCTGACGTCTTGCCAAAATACAAAATTCCTACTTTCTGCATAGCATACCGAAATTGGCGGGTGATGTGAAACCTATAAAAGATAATGAGTTTAATTAAAATTGGAATTGCGTAACTGCAGTTTCCGAATTCTTGTTTCAGTCATTTTTAAAGCCTTGTGATGGCTAGAAGTAGCATTGCAGATTACAGTGCATCTATTGCATAGATATCAACAAAAATATCATTTTTTAGCCTAACCTGTTCAGCAACATATTTAAATCCTTTATCCTCTCTAATGCATTCGTAAGTTTCACCCAATAATGGATTAAATGGTTTAGATGCGGCTCTGTAATATCCGCTGCCGTAGCTGGAGACCGTAAATGCAGCTACATAAACCATTCTTTCGTAAGGATCCTCTAGCTCAGCTGCCTTATCTAAAAGATCCGAATATTCCAATTCTTCACACATCCTCTGAAAATAAAAGAAAAATTGGAATATCAAACGAATTAAAAGTTAGTTTTTGTTTTAATTAGGGTAAGAACCTGCAGCATATTTAAAGGTTCGTTGAGTGTAACCGGCATCGAAACTTGGGATAAATCTTTGCCGATATTTTTACACAGTATGTTCCATAATGAAAGCCCTTCCGTATTAGGCCTTGGAGCCGGAAGCTTTGTTCTTCTTCCAGTAACAGATCCCATCTGTCCGGAAACTAAAAAAAATTATTTTTACAAAAAAAGTTAAGTCATTCAAACGATTGAATTGATAAAAAATTGATTACCTTTCGTCAATGAATATTCAGTACCGACTTCGGAATTCTCACTTGACATGCTATTCTCTTCTCCTTCTTCACTCGATAATGAATTATTTTCGCTTGAAGATTCTGTATTGTCACCGGTGTTATCTTTCTTTTCGACGTCCTCACATTTTGACTGGTTATCTTCAGCATCAAAAAACTCACTAGCACTGAGACAAGACGAACTGTACGATAAACTCCCGGCTAAAGGTTTCTGCAGCTAAAATTTTCGAAAAATAATTACTTTTAACTTATTTTGGTTAATCAAAAAAAAAAAAAAAAAAAAAAAAAAAAACAAGTTTGCTTACTCCATCTGAAGCAGGGCCCACAGAACTCAAATCTGCTAGATCTGCTATTTCGTGAACTCGATTTAATCGGTTTTTTAAATCGTTGTTTTGAACTAAAGCTTGATTTAACGAATGCCTCAAGGAAACTAAAACGTTTGGATTTATATTTAATATTTGACTGCTTTCTGATTCGCATGCTGTTTTAAGTCTATCACATTCACTTGTTAATCTGTACAAGGTAGTTTTTAAACTAGTATGAACTGAAAAAATATATACAAGACATAAAAATTTTGATTTCACATTCAAAAAATGTCGATTGGATACTTACTGTCTTTAGCAAGGACAACAAAATCTTCCCTGATCTGAAATTCCGGCGTGTAAGCATTTTTTATCTCTAAAGAATTTCCGAACTGTTGCAAGTGCTCAGACCCCGGTAAGCTTTGTGGTCTGTTGATACCGGTAGATGCTAAAGCATTAGAAGTTAAACAGGTCTGACTACTAGAAAGTAAAGCTGATTGAGGAGAAGTAGATAAAGTAAACGAAGTATTCTGCAACAAAAAATTTACAGGTTTATTATATTTGAACATTGTCGATTGAAAAATTAATTCTTTTCAAACATTATTTACCATGGAAGGTGACGGATTGTCATTCGGCGAGGAAGAAGCGAGATCTACGGAGCTTCCTTTATTACTTTTCTTTTTTCGTAAACCAAATTTCTTTCTATCTTTTTTAACGTTGGGAGAAAAGCCATCACTAGCGTTCTGCAAAAAGAATTGGACTACGGTCATTTATTTTCTAAAGTAAAAGTTAACTTTCTAAAAAGAAATTATAAACTACCAGACGGTCTTGAAATCGAAAAATGAAACAAGTTGTATAATTAAATGTTTCAGAGATTTTCTGGAATGTTTCCAAAATATTTTCCTTGAAAAGTTCACAAAAAAAAAAAAAACTACAACATCCATTGAAACCGCTTGAGATTAAACATCAGCATTCTGTTTAATAGTTTCAAAATTTTTCTCAATAATTCAAAGACGTAAAAAAATACCTCGGAATCCACAGTGACAGAAAGAGAAGACATCTGATCCAATATTTTGGCTAGTTGAGTAATGTTTTGACTGATTTGCTTAAGGTCTTTTTGTAAGGACTCTAACATTGGTGATGAATCGATGAGCCAGACTGCTAATCGTCCTCCGACAGGGGTATTGTTTCCCAGCATGCCGCGTGGTAGCGAATTATCTCGGCTAGGGCTTACATTAGGTGGTGTCAAAGGAATAGCTAAAATCAGTTTTCTCAATTTTGAATCTTAATTTTTTTTAGTTAATTTAGCATTTTCATACTTACAAGCAGGCTGGTAATTGGTGTTATCACAGTCATTGCAAGTGGTATCTCGCGTTCCAAATGTAAGCAAATGTTGCCTGTATAATCTGTGCTTTTTCAACTGCTCCAGCCATTTTATAAAATTGTCTAGACGCTTTGCCTAAATAATAACAGAAAAACATTATTTTCAATTTAATTAAATAAGGTAATGTCTTACATAAATGCAAAATTTTTAAAAACCTTTAAGTGATAGATGAATTCTTCAGCATCTATGTCAATCCTTTTACTCTTGCTTTTTGTAGATATTACACTGAGCCCTATATCGACAGAACCGTGAATTTTTCCACGCGTTATATCGCTAGGACCTCGAGCATATACTAAGATTCCTTTGTCAATGACAAAATACCTCTGCAAGTAAATTAAAATTAATTTCATGAAATATTTGAATGGACAGAATCAATAGCTTCTGTTACAATTACCTTGTGCCAGCCTTTAAGTGGCCACTTTCTTTTCTTGTGCAAGTATCCAGTGAAAACTTGCGGTTTGGTGTCATATCGCTGGCCTTCTCTTAACCCTTCCAGTATTTCCCATTCTGAACCTCTTCTCCTTTTAACCGGTTCTAGTAAAGTTTACATTCAAAATTTTTATTACTCATCTAAATACCTAATTTTAATGAATACTGCTATGTATACTCACTGTTATCTTTTACCGTTTTTACATTTCCACTTTCAACTGACAATGAATTGCTTTCGACACTTCCTTCAGAATCAGAATGAGCTTTAGTTTTCAACCTTGATTTTAACTGAGGGCTTAGTTTTGTTTGTGTGCTTGATCGTGTCACTAACCGATGAGAAAATTCATTGGCAGTTGACATTTTCATCGATTAATTATCTGTGAGTCTGAAATAAAAAATATTATAAAGTAGACAGGTATTTTTTTTAAAAAGTCAACTCTTACATTTTTTATTCTTTTGCTTAGATGAAATGGAAAAATGACAAATCTTATAACCGATCAATCATTAAAATGCAATCAGAGGGCTATGTTTCTGATAACTACTGTCAATTGGGAAAAACGAAATCCAAGGTTTAAAGAATTACATGAATCAATACACAAGGCAAACAAGTACAAAATAATCGTCATGTAATTAGCTATTAATCCTGAATAGAACTTATGATATCGTTTTTTCTATCTCTTAATTAAAATAAAATATTTTTATTGAATGACGAAACCAGCATAAGCCTTTAAAACAGTTTTCATTTAATAGGAAAACTTGATTTTTCATCGAAATTTACCTGTCATTATACTGCAGAGTGGGAGCACCAAATTTTTTTTTTTACTTCGTGAATAAGGTATTATTTGCAACTTTGAAAGCTTTTATCCGGATAAGTCATAACTTACCTTTTTTAAAGTGGTGTCCATCGCAAAAATTATTTGTTTATCATATTCTGTATAAAATTAAAGTAAAAGAATTAACACAACTACCGAATTACTGATACGGAAACTGCCATTTTGAAAGACTGCATTAACGGCAAAACGACGGTCAATATTCCAATGCCAACTTGAATACTACTTTGTTTTTATTCGTTCTCCTGCCACGTCGTTTACCTTCTCGATCCAGTTTACCTCGTGTGCCGGCGTAATCAAATAATTCCGTGTTTATTTTTTTTTTGTAAATGTAGTATTTGTGTTCTTTTGCCTGTGATTTTAGGTATTATAAAAACACTCGTGCTGTTAAGAGGAATAATCGTCAAAGCAACGGGTAAGTGCTGAAATTTTTACTTAAATTATTTATTCACTTTAACCCAAGCATTTGAGTGTTTATGATAATGTGACAATGGGTAATGCCCCTGTAATCAATCTCGAATGGATTTACGAACCAGGTATTGATTTCGACTTAAAATTTTTAATTATCAATTAGATTTTGAAATTTTTATAATCGATAAAATTAAACTTAACTCAGTTAAAAAAAATTTAACCGACTAATTGCGAATAATCTTGTAGAGCGTGTGTTTTATGTGAAAATTTTGACTTTAACTATTCAACATAATGGGAAAATATGAATGCATTCTTAGCCTAACCTAAATTGGTTCATGCAAAAATTTGGTCCTTTTTTTCATATCGTCATCTTGAGCAATTATCCTCTTCCATCGCCCATCTGTAAAATAAGTAAATGAATTAATTTAGTACTTATTCTTTCTTCTGTGTTGAAGTGAAACTTCTTATGGCTCGCCTGGGGGGTAAAGTCTTGCTGAGGCTGTGAGATAAGTAACTCTTAAAATTGATGAAAGTACGAAAGATGAAATATTGTACCTTTTTTTGCTCATAAGTTATGGGTAGAAAATCAACTAGTTAAAAGTCATAGGGGGTAAATTCCTGCGATTTAGTCCTGTTTCTTTTTTAATCTTGCTTTTTTAAATGACCTTTCATCATAAGATAAGTTACTGGAAACATCCAATTTACGAACTTTATCACACGTATGAGAGGTTATGAAGGAACACAAAGAGAAAGAGGCATTGGAAGAGAAAAAAAGAGAAAGAAGAGAGGGAAGATGCTATAGGAAAAGATTAAAGGCCTACGAAAATGAAAAAGTAAGAGCTGCTGACAAATAACAATAGGGCAAGAGCTAATAAAAGAAACCAATGGAAAACTAACGAAAGCCCTTTGTGCTAAAGACAAAAATACGAAAAAAAAATCAAAACAAAGAATTAACAGCAGCTCAATCTTTGCTGAAATGTCCTATTTTTTAAGAAGGAGTTTCGTTAGGTAATTTGAAATATTCGTTGAGATATTCAGACTTGAAAGTAACCTAACGTAACCCATGTTTTTAGCATGATAACCGATTTCTTGAAAAATTATGGTGTTACCTTAAAATTTCGAAAATCGGTTCCATCAACTAGAGAGTCTGGAATTCCAGGCTATAATATAATGGGACAATAGTATTGGAAATATTAAACAAATGCTTCTTAATAATTAAATAAATATATTTTTTTAAATAAATTCTTGCTAAAAAACAAGTTAGGGACTACAGTAATAATTAAATTAAGCTTTTAGCTCTCTTTTTTGGTTTCAAAGTCAAAATCTATTTTTATAAAATTTTTAACTTGACTTAGGCTCTAAATAGTCAACATACTAAAAGTCAAAAGTCTTATGTTTAAGAACAACTATTAATTTAATCAAAATTTAAATATCTCTTATTTAAAAACTAAGTCTATTTCTTGTGGAACAAACAAAAGATGACTTAAAAAATTTAGAAGCAAGTTTTTAGCTTGTAAACTTTTCCATTAAAATAAATAAGTTTTTAAATTATGCTTGTTATGTACAGAAACGCATATAACCCTGATTTTTTTCATCCCTCAAAGCAATATAATTGAATCTCGGATCGATTTTTCCATGAGTTCTATTTTGCAATACAAATACAGTATATTGATCTTTACGGCGCTGTAGGTAGTGCTATATGCAAAACAAACTTAAATTTAAAAGTTACATTATTTGCTATTTAGCTTTGCTAAAATTTATAAATACTACTAGTCTAATGAAACACATAAGAAATACATTTATTATGGGTAAATGTGTACGATTGTCAAGTGCTGACTTAGAAAAAATTCAGTTGCAGTCCAATTTTCAGAATCTTTGCCTCCACCAGATTTATTTAGAATAATTTAATAACTTCAACTTATTTCAACATTTCAAAAAATTAAGGGTTCGTTGGTGGGTTACTTTTCTGTTCTTCTTTGTTTTTGTTAATGAATAGAGGTGGGTACGAGGGACTCTATAAAAAACTATAAACTTAAGTCTTGAATAAATTAACGATATAAATAATTTTTGGTTTCTAATACGGGATCACCACATTTTCCGTGATATTGTTTGGTTACTAGAGATCTCGATCTGCAGTTTTCTATTTCTAAAAAGCAGTCGTTGGAGTATGTTTTGTCATCGGTCCCGCAAATCGGGTCATATGTAGACGGGCAAATTTTTTGACAGCCTCGAAATTGAAATCCAGTTAGACAGCGGCCGATCGGTACTACGAACATGTGCTTTCTGAAAACGATTCGAAAAATAGGCAATAAAGAATAGTTTCACTTTGATTTCCATTTTTAAGAAAAAAACATTACCCGCAATTTTGCTTTCTCATTTCGCATTCGCTCCTGTAAAATTTATTGTCAGAACCACAAACAAAATTCCGTTCGTCTCCGCAATCTTCGTTGCAAGATGCTGTCGTGCGACAGTGATGAGGAGCCACGGCAACCACGTATTGGCCACAAGTTTGTTTTCTGAGTTCGCACGACGACCTATAAACGTTTCCGTCGCTGCCGCAGACAGGATTATCGTAGTCTTGACGACACTCGGACGGGCATTTGTCTTTTATTAGTTGAGTACAGTTCCCGACGTGAGCCATTTGCACTCCTCGCCTATTAAAATGTTTGCAAGTGAGATTTTTCGGACTTTTTTAGCGGGACTAAAAATTTATGACAAAACTTACAAGCACGTGGCAATGTTGAGATGACAGGGACTGGGATACGTTACGGCGTCGGTACCACAAACCGGGTCGAATTCTCCTTCGCATTGAGAAACGAGCTGAGAGCATTTCTGAAGTTTCGGTCTACATTTTTCGAAATCGACCTTGAAAACTCGCCTCTTTGTAGACGATCTGACAATGATGATAATAATAAATTATACATTCTGAATAATTGGAATAAACGATTTGAGTCTAAATCAGATACCCACCCGCAGTTAAGTAATTTCAACTGACACTCGCTCGTGTAAATATTTCCATCTGATCCGCATGTTAATTTATCACGGGCGTTATAACAATTGGGCGGGCATTCCGCCATATCCTTTCGGTCTTGAGCGGATGCGGTACGTTCTTGTGAAGCGCAAAAAGCCATCGGCACTTCAAACACGTGCTTTCTGGAAAGGGAAGAAAAAATAATGGTTATACAGTATAATTGCTTCCTAAAAATTTTTAACAAAATTCAATTATTAAGACGTTAAAAAATGTTTTTCCTAAATGTTGCGTGCTTCTCCATCAAACCGCGTACTATTTTACGTCCTAAATTTAAACAGCAAAATCTCTTTCTTTTTTTCCCCTCTTTAATAGATTTCGTAATGCATGTCTAGATTTAGTCGCTTCTTAACTTGTCAAGGGATAAGGAAACTAATAATTAACAGAAGAAATTCGATTATTTTTCGTGAATGGTAGTTTGTTTGAATTTTGTAATATGTCCAAAAAATCCGTAATTTTTCTTACCCACAATTCTTAGCTTTCATTTTACAGAAGTTGGAATAAATTTTCCCATCCGATCCACAAGTAGGTTTTGAAACTCTCCAACATGATTCCCTGCAGTGCCTAGTTGTTTGGCAATATTTTTTACTTGTTCTAACTACGCCTTGTCTGGGGGGAAAAAAATACATATAGACGATATTTTTTGAAAAAAATTGAATTTTGAACGTTCGTTTTTTATGATTTTCCACATTAGCTGCGGAGAGTAAAGTAAAACTGTCAAAAAATGTAAAAATTTACTTGTCCTGTGCTTTTTGATACTTACCCACAAGTCAATATTTTCATGTGACAAGTATTTTTGTAGACGTTCCCGTCTGATCCGCAGACAGGTCCATCATTTGGAGCTTGATCGCACGAAACCGGGCAATTCTCTCGATGGGCCGAAATGTTGTTACAGGGTCCGAGATGAGATAGTTGAATGCCGACCCTGAAAAAAATGTTATAAATAAATAATAAGGCGGCGAAAAGCTGAAAATTTTGAAGCATAAAAAGTAAAATTAATTGATATAATTTCGCATTTACGATGTCCAGACTGAATACGATAATAACGGCCTTCGAGCATTCAATGAGAACACTAGAGCTTCTTAAAAATTGCCCAATTATTTTCATGTATTTATTATAAAGACATTACGTAACCGAATTACTACGGTAGGTCTTTTTAAATTTAATTTTAGGTTTTAAGTTGGCACATGTGCCTACATTTGATGATTGCACCATTGTGAGGCATTGAAGAGAAAATAACGCATAATCACGAATAGGACGGCGTTTTTTTTAGGCCGAAAAAAAAAGGTAGTGAAAACAGAGCGAATCCGTGACCGCCCAAAGGGTCTACGAGCATTCGAGCGTTTCACTAAGTTTTTTTAATTCGGAGACAGTAGAGAGAATAATTACAAATTTTTACTATTATGTTATTTAATTATTCATTATTTTTCCTTTGATTTTTTTAACACACTTGGCCGTCAAAAATCTTTTTAAATAATGCAACTTATTCTCACCTGCAGATTTCTACTCTTAACATGCATCTATTTAAATATGTACGTCCATCAGTACCGCAAACGGGATCTTTATCCCCGTTGCATCTGTGCTCGCAGGAGCTTCCTGCAGATCTAAGACATGCTGTCGGACTAGTATCTTCTTCGACTCCTGTCGACAAAAAAAACGATTTTATTAAAACAAAAAAAAAGAATGAATTTGACGAATTCACCTTGCTTTTATAATCCGAATGATGAACATGATCACAAACGACCTGATATGAATTCTATAGAAGATCGAGTTAAAGAGTCGAGTATTTTTTTAAGTTTAAGTATATTCAAATTTTTTTTAAAATTATTATTTACCAACAGATGCTAAATGATATATTTAGCGGTAAAAAGAAGGTGCGCTAGTTTTCCCCGATGTTTAAACAGTATTCTTTTTTCTTTTCAGGCAAAAATCTAAAAAGAAAATCACGATCTCGAACTTATTTTTAGACTTCCCCTTTCCCGCTCTGAGTTGATTGCTATTATTAAAAAAAATGTGCGCAGTACGGTAATTTAAATTAAAGATAAAATACTCTACTTAATAAGTGCAATTAAGTAATATAAGTGAATCAGAACACGAGTCAGTATTCATGGAGCAGACAATAAATTTTTTTATGACATGATTTGTCAAAATTTGTTCTACCATTGCAGACTAATGGAAAACCCACTAAAACTATCAATCTGTTCATTCTTCATCTTTTTTTTCGAAATAATAAAATTTCTTCAGGTCGTTTATTGATGCAGGCTTAAATTAGACTTTTTTTAAAAATAATAAATTTTGCTGTGTTTTACACCTTTCAAACTTACTTAGGTAAGATTTTTCTGAGCCATTATTGTAACAAGATAAAATGCAAATATTGATTATTTTTTAAAATATTTTAGTTACTTAGAACCGCGTATATCTTCCAAAACCCTAAAAATCTCTAAAAGAAATAATAAGTATTACTCTGACAACTATAAATCATTGGCATAGGTTATATGCTGAACGAATAAGTTTTGAGTTAGAGGCTTGCCATTCGCAACTAATAATAATTCCAGCATTTTGCCGCATCCATTGTTCTGTTTTTTAAATTAACTGAAATGTTTTATAATCAATTAATTTTAGTGTCAATTCTATTTAAGACACATGTAAAATTTTTTCTATTCACGAAAAAGAACATATTGTAAAAATTTTTCAGCCATAATTTGCCTTTAAAACTTTGATCTGTTGCATTGTTTTACTCATCACTCGAAAAAATGAATAATACTAACAAACGACGAAAAGAATTTAAATTGACAATAAATGCAATAAAATTTCGGACGGGCAGAAAGCTCGATTAAATTATTTTTGGAATCCCAGAGGATGAAAAAGTGAGAGCAATAAAAAATCGTAAAGCTCAAGGCGATTTGCAGCCGTGCTTATGCTCTGTTGTTAGTCTCCTTTGTTTTTTAATTGGTTCTGTACCACTGGACACATTCAAAAGCTCTAAAATAGTTTCCTTTTGCGTTTGTTGCTTGCTGTAGTATTTTACTTATGCTTTAAAGATTTCTTTTGTAAATCTTCTAACGTTACCGTAATTCCCGCAGACAATACAAAAGAGTGAAGCTATAGTCGGCTTTATTTTTTTAAAATTAAGGGCGACGCTCTGTGTAGCCCTAAATAAACCAAAATCGGCTTCACCCGAGTTTCATTCCTGTTTTTTACTTGGTACCAAATCATTTTACGCTCGAAACTTTTTTTGGACCCAACCCTTTTAGTGTTGTGGGACCTTAGTGAAAAACTATTTAAATGCTCCATTCACGTGATCGATACGGCTTTACCAATTTCGTTACCAGATCGTTTACATTCAGGTGACTTGACAGCACTTCAAACTGCTCGAAAAACAGTATCGAACCTATCTAGGTGACGTTTTCGTCACGTGATCTGGAATGCAGCGCATGATGTATTTTTTGACTAAACATGAAACCACCTAACCGGACTGATGGCTTAGAGCCGCTTAAGAAACCATGTTTAGGCTTAGCTGTACAACTTTTACTTCAGAACAAAAGGTTCATAACTTTCAAATTTAATCGAGATCGATTGAGAGCGCTCCGTACGAAAAATAACTTTTAAAGATCTTTTCGGACACCCAAAACTTTTAAATAGGGCACTGTTTCGATTTCGATCGTTGCGAGATGGATTTTAAAAATGTTGGCGGTAGTTTCCGAGACCTGTTTCTAATATAAAAATTATGCGCTATTGGCCCAGATTCGAGCATTTTATTCGGCTAGACGCACTCCTTACCTTTGCCACACGTCTTCTTTTTCATCTCGCAAAGACTATTATAAATGATGTCGTCGGTGCCGCAAATCGGTTCTTGCGGTACGCCAGGACATATTCTAGGGCATGACGTATCTCTAGCTGATGAAACATCTGAAACCCGAATAGAAAAACAAATTAAAAGACCCATCAAAGTGAACGAACTATATTCGAATTAATATTCAAATAAAGAAAACCGATCCGATTTACTAGTTCGAAGTTAATAATAAGATTTGTTGAACTCTTATAAAAAATAATATCTCTTTTGTAGGATCTGTTTAAAAAAAAAAAAAAACGTGTAGATGGTAGACGAGTTGACACAGTGGGTGATAATGTCATTCGTGTTGAATTATAAAGAGGTATCCAAGCGAAAAATAATAATAATAATAATAAAGTGATAAGTCCATTGGCCGACATCAAGGATGTCAGGTTTATGCACACACACGAGTCTCAGCGGTTTTTTTTCTTTTCTAATGAATCAATTTTACTTTTATTAACGCTACCGGAACCGAAGCGTTTTATTAATTATTAATTAGCCATTTTGAGGTTTTCGCGTAAAGCAAGTGAGGCAGGTTTTCTGCTACTTAATCAAACCGCCAAACCACGTTTATGGATGGTGCATTATCGCAAAATTTCCTTCGGGCAGATGTCAGTCCACGGACGTTAATAATAGGACGTACGAGACAAGGCATCAACACCTTATCCTTCTTTTCCTCTTAATATAACCTTTAATCTTTAAATAATATATCATTATTCAGTCGTTTAAAACATTTTTGCACCTTCCCTGTCATGTTTGAATTTGCATTTAAGTAATGAGGCATGTTTTTAATTAACTTGTCCTAACTCTTTTTAAATAATTAATTAATTCCGATCGATTGTTTTTCTAAATCGGGATGAGCGCGGATAAAATTATAAAGTTTCAGCAATAAAAGTAAGACTCTTATTACATCCTCGTTGTTCTAAAATTACCAGGTTGGATCATTAAAATTAATTATAATTTTTTTTTTATTCTTTTGGATGATGCACACGATTTGTCACGCTTGGTAAAAATCCTTAAAAAATATTTTTTCCGGCTTGTTTCTTTTAACGAAACGGTGGGATTAAAAATGTTAACTTTGCTCGCACGAAATCGAGATATCTTTGACATAAGAAAGAGAGTAACAAATGAGAAATAGAAGCCGTTATTCATTTCTTCAAATCTTTCATGTTTTAGTCGAGTCCGATTAAAAATTTTACAACATTTACATGCTGCAAAAAAAAGATTGCATTAAAGGCTCATTAATTTTTCTATCCATTTTTCATTTGCAAATGTTTTGTCCGTTTTTTTAAAAATATCATTCCAATTGCAACTTTTAAGTCGTGTTCACTGTTTTTTTCAGGGTTCCAGAAACCGTTAAAATGTACACCTTGTAAACATTAATTTCAGGAATTCAATTAACAAAAGATTTTTTAGCTCGAAAGAATTTCTTGCATAAAAACAAAGATGACGATATTTTTGTGCTGGTTTCCACAGATGGAAACTTTTTTTTTGCAGATTGTCTGTAGACCACTAATCTTCAAGTCGTTAATCCCGACAATTTAGTTGTTTGTATGATGCGCCGTTTTATTTCTTTCAGCAAAGATAAATACTTTCGGGCCAATTTCAGTCAAACATTCTCTTATAACTTCTCTGTAACATAATTTAAGTATATGAGTCGAAGCGTTAGCGGAAATTAGAAGGTATTTAATTCAAATTTGTCTCATCCTAACAAGGATTCACATCATTTTACTTAATTTAAGATTATTGTTTTACTTTTAGTTAAAAATCAAAGAGAAATCTCCTTTGACTTAAATGAGAAGCCTCTGGCAATAAATGTAAAATATAATAACTTTGCTGCAAGAGGTCGAATTTCCCGGAGAGGAAATGAAATCATTTATTTTACTCTCGTTAGTCTATTTTCATTTAGCAATTATAGCTTCAATTGATTGGGATGTTTCGATTATAACCTCGCAAAAAATTTAAAAAGTAAATTTAAATAGCTGATGACAAGAAAATTAAATTATCCATTAAATTTTCAGTCAATTATAAAACTGTTGCTTCGTCGCGTTTTCAATCATCGAGCGCAAATTTGAAATCAAATATTTGAAAATCATGACCAAATTCTACATTTGTTGTTTGATAAAAGATTTTATAGTTTTTAAAATGGAAGCGTCGTAAATCGGCAATTCACAAGTTCGTTCAAACGATTTCAAAATGAATTTCGTTGATCAAAGCATCTATTTTTTTTTGTAAGGCAGCTTTCGGTTTTTTAAAATCAAACTGTATATTTATCTTTAAAAAAAGGAAGTTTCCACTTAGATGATTCATCATATTTTGATGAACAAATTTTTTTTTGTACTGCTTACAGTTTCATTAAATCTTTACAAATTTTTATAAAACTTTTCTGTACGATTTAAATTTAGATTTGCGATTTTAGCGATTGCTCTAAAACAAGTAATAAACGGTATTTGATAAAAGTCCTGAATCTTGAGCTTTTAAAACTAACATCAAGAAGATTCTGTGCTGACTGCCGAATCGGTAATTCATTCATTTGAAATTTTTTCTCTTTTGATCAGAACTATTGTCGGGCTGAAATCTTTACTGGAAAAATTCCGGTATCGTGCGATAGATATTTTCTTGGTTGCACGTGATTTCTATTACACTTTTTATTTCTTTTAACCCTTACCGTGAAAGATTGACGACAAAATGACCAGAAGTATACTCGATTTTATCAACATGGCACAGGTTTTATAATGTTTCTGTCTGGAGTATTAAAATTTCACATAGAAACTTCACAGCACCAACACTATACACTAGTCCCTAGACACATTTCTAAAAAAAGAAAATGAAAATTTAAGATTAATTCGTCAACCTATAAAAGAAAAGATCAAACGAAATTCTTATAGTTTAACAACACGATGGGGCCTAATGTCAGATGCACGTGGCTCTCTGACTCATATATTTTATTATGGACAGCTTCGCGGTAAAAACTTTTATCTTTTATGACTATTCTCTTAAAAGTCCACTTTCCACTAAATCGATTATTTCACTTTTTTTTTTTTAGATACAACACTAGAATAATTTTTTTAAATAAAGCTTTTAATGTTTACTTTGTAACGGAAACTTTAAAACTTTTACGATAGAGAAAACATTGCTTTTTGAAGTGCGGGGATAGATAGACCCATATTAAAATGCACAAAAGAAAAATAATTTAAAAAATAAATTTTTTAATCAATTTAATTTTAATTATTAAAACTCGAAAAAAAATAAATAAAAGATCCACCGTTAAGCCAACCGATGCAGCTAACCGCCTGAATGTAGAAATAAGACTAAGATGCATCGTTCGTGTTGCAGATGTCGTGAAATGTGAAAACTAGAGGTGGTACAACTAGCATCAGAGGCGTACTTTCGGCCCTTCGATATGCATTCATCATAAGATAGTCCTTAATCAGCAAACTTTTTTTTCTTTTAGGAAAAAATATCGGAGTTCACTTTCGTTATAAAGATCTTCCAATGTTCTTTTTTTTTCGTTTTCCAGCCTTTTTTAGTTTATTTGCTATGAAGAGTTTTAGAGAAATTTTATATCGAGATGGTAAATTATACTTTATGAGTAGGTAAAGAAATCTTTTTGTCTGCTTTTGCACTTGTTTTCGGGAAGGGAATTTTAATGGAGTATTTGAAACTTATTTGGTGTGCCCATACTCAATTTATAATCATTTTCCATCAAATCGATCATCTTAAAAAAGCATTTAATGAAGTGTGAAAGATATTTTTGCAGAAAAAATGAACTATTATAATCGTCATGTTTGGATGATTTCGGTGAATAAGAAGAACAAAATTAACAGTTTGAGAGCACCTCTCAGGTCAATGTAAGATTTTTAAGATAGTCAAGAAAAACTGACTCATAGTAATCAAAAGCGACTATATTTTCCCATCTCTAATTCGCTTTGTTAACTTTTGGTCTCTTAATTTAGTGCTTAGGAAGGCTTCTGATTCTTTCCATTTTCCGCCATTTCGGAAGTGGGTAATGTTTTAAGGATTTCCGTGTGTTACAGAAATTTTCGTACCAAGCCTCGTGCGCACAACTTTTTTCGTGCAAAGTCCGAATAACCTGGGCTTTATGCAAGCGAACGAGGAATCTACAATCCTTATCGAAACGGGCCTCCGAGCAGTACGAAGATTTTGTATACAGTGTAAAGTAAAACCACTTAAAAGAGTTTATACAGAATAAAAAATTTTACTTATTATGGAATGGATTGGGGAAAGGAGGCTTTCTGCGGGAAATCCTTTTAAAAATTATTTGGGCACCATGCTATTGTACATATCCAAAAAAACAAAATTATTGGCAGGAGGGATTGTTCTTTGGGGACACATACCTTTTCCTTTCCTCTTTACCCGACGTCCTAAAAAACATATAGATCAAGTCCTATGTGTTTTTAGCTTTTTTAAATTTGTAAAAATTTTTCGTTGTTTGATATTAAAATTTCGACTGCGTATTTTGCAGTTACAAAAAACAAATAGCCTTGTCATGTTTCGAACCGCTTGAGGGTGTTATGCGCATCGTTATCAATTAAAAAAGAGATTGACTTTGATACTGAACTTGAAAGCAATTTCACTCTTTCACTCCTCGCTACTTCATCTGTTTTTTTTTATACCCAACACTGTTTTTCCTTTTTAAAGTTTTTAAGCCACTCGCTTATTTGTATATAGACTTTTGATTTTTTCTGAATACTCCCAAAATTAAAATACAAATGAATTGTTTCAAGCGTATATCAAATGACTATATAATTTACCATGTATTTTATTTCCTCTTATTTGCGCTAAGCGCGAATTGATGATAGCCGTTTACATTAACCAGGACCATTAGCAACTGGATCCATTTCTAAAGTAATAAGTCCGGTTTTTATTATAGTCTTAATTTCTAAAATTAATTTTTATGTAATATAAAATAACCCTTAGTCGGAGTCATGCTTCTTTATTTTCAAACTTATATGCTGATGACCCTTTCAAATTTTTTTTACTTGAAAAGCGAAAAAGTTTAAAATTTTTACCGGTAAAAATGGCAATTTTTACCGTAATTAATTATATAATATACTGTATTTTCATTAGGGTATATTTTTGCAAATTGAAATAAACTTGATTTGCATTTTAAAAAATTTTCCAAGTTCATTAGCCTGCCTGAATATTATAAATTTTGTTTTGATTTGCTGAACTTGAGATTTACATTTATTATTTTGCGGATCGGAACGAGAACACAAATATGACTTATTAATCAGGCAATATTTTTGTCTTCGCAAAAATTTAGGTCAAAATACTGCCATTTTTTATTAAGGATTATCATATACTTAAAATCGTTTTGCATCGCGGATAGTCTGTGCGTATGAAACAATTATTATATTTTGTAAATAATTAAACGGTTAAAAGTTGGTCGCTTCAAGGTACTTTCGTAATTAGGCAAGAGTTTAAATCTTATTCTGATTTCAATTTCTTGTGCTGACATATTTTAATTTTTTTAACATGATTTAAAATAAATATTTATAAATCTTACTATTCGAATGTACAGTACACTGCCCTTTGATTTTTTAATAGCAATGTCGTCACAGATTGAAGTCGAAATTTGAGCAAAGATAATCATTTATTTAAAGTAGAATAATTTCAGTTTTTTTGAAAAGTAAAAACATAAAATTTTCACGGCTTGATACACGAGATGCGTTATCAATGCAGGAATCGGTTCTTGTAAAATGTAGAAATTCGGTCTCGACTGATCCGCCTACTAAAGTAATTTAATTTCCCATTTTATTTTTAGTTGTATACGATAAGACTTTGATGGTATTTTTATATTTTAGGTTATTTGCAAAAAAGTTGATTTAAAATATTGACATAGACGTCTACCTCCTTTCAATTTCAGGAAAAGTAAAACTCGTTGATTCACGGTCTTCTTTTTCGTTTTTTACATTCTATATTTCAAATAAATAGCATTCCACTTTATAATCACTCGAACTTTTTACCACGTTTTAATTTTATGATGTCAGAAAATGAATTAACAACATAAATTTTATGCTTAATTATTGGGTCCATAAAATATTATAACGCGATAAAACTTAAAACTAATACATTTAGGCCGTATATTTTTTTTTTTTACGGAAAAATTTCTCCATGTAGAATTAGCCTACTGCCTTTTTTTTCTGACCTAAAAAAAACGTGTAGAAAAATTCATTCGGCCTATTTTTTTAAAATGACCATTTTAAGGTAAAAGTGGCGAGATTTTGGAATTGGGATGATCGTTCGGGTTTGATATCTTTTATTTACATTCTGAGCCACTTTGATAGATTCACGAGCAATAAAACACGAAAAAATTTATTTTTACGAAGCGGCGAGTCATAAAAAAATGACAGAGGGGAGACTTGTTGAAAGGACTTGGCGACGGAAATCACAATGTAATGTCAGGGAAGGTTAACCGTAAAGGCAGAGCCAAGTGTGTCATACAGGCCCATTTCACCTAGATTCAACCATTATTTTATTATGGTATAACCTAATCTGCGGTAAACCTGTCATAAATTTGTGTTTTTATTGTTGTAAACGAGAATCGTTTCCATGTAAATTACCGGTTGAGTACCTGAATTCGATCATTTAAAAAAATCACAGGATGGTTCATGAAAAAGAAGGAAAATTATAGATAATCGTGTGAAAGATTAATTTTTAGTATTTTGATTAGGAGTTTGAAAAAGAAATCATTGTTTGAAGCTTAATTGAAGTGAAAAGGTTTCTGTGCTAAATTTGCATACAGTGATTTATTGCTTTTTTCTCTATAAACGTTTCCAATGAAATAATGTAGCGCGTCAATAATTATTTCTTTATTGTGTTAAAACTGGTTAATTTTTAACAACCCCCGTGTTATGTGGTATGCCTATGTTTAACATTGTTAAACAAGACTTATATGTATGACTGGTCTATCAAGTTCCACTCTATTGTCAACTTGAACTCGTCATTTGGGTCAAAAATAATTTTTTATTATTGACATCGACACAGTGATGGATATCTTTCTTTTTTTAAATCCAAATTTAACGTTCAAATAAGGTCTAGCACAACCGGCTGTGTCTATTTATCGAGAGAAAGTGCTTGTTTGTTAATCCGGGAAGAGTTCCTTATAAAAGCTGCAATAAAAGGAATAGTAATTTCGACTTGTATTTTTATTTATCGTAAAAAATCGAGTCTTGATCGATTTTATGGCAGGATATGCAGAAGCAGGCATGAATATAATTATTTTTTTCTGGAATTATATTTAACATTCCACTTTTTTTTAAAATCGTTCATTTTTATTATTCCTGCTTTTTACAGTTTGGAGATTTTTTGTCATTTTTAGTTTCTCCATCTGGTATCATAATTTTTATGCAGTCATGTATTGGAATTCTTTTGAAAAAAGTCGATCCTTTCGACTTTCTTTTGCGAAAAAACTAAAGATAGCCAGCGTGGAATGTATCAGTCGCATTGCACATTTAGCTTTTAGCAATCGTCCATCAGAAACGCCGATATTTGGTTGTGAAATCGCATGGAACAGGGTGTCTTTGGGCGTTAAGCTACCAAGGGAACGAGGAGGATTTACTTACTTGCCAGTAAAATAAGGATTATATACGTAGAATCAGATCATTCTAAAGGTCACGAAGGGAGCACCAAGATAAGTAAATAATAAGAGTTCCATGATCGATTACCGAAGATTTTAGGACCAAAAAATGTTTTCGTAATTGAAGCTGTCCAAAGGATTTCTAAATAAATTTTCTTCAAAATGGGGCCAAAGCAAGGCACACACACACGGCAAAAAAGGGTAATGTAAACGCAGAGGCGACAACAAAAGTCGACATTAGCGTCATTTCAACTTATCCTTGGCTTGGGCAAATCTCCCTAAAACTTTGGTTAGCCGATCCCTATGTTTACCTTATGGGGACCAAAATCTTTGTGCATGTCTACTGCATATCTGCCATTCCTTAAATGACCTGCTGGAGCTTTGACTGATTCCGATCGTCTGAAATGGAAAAAAAATGTGATTCAACGATCGGAAGACGGATTGCAGTTTGAAAAGAGACACGTTACTATAATGATAGGGAAAAGTTTAAGAATCCTGAAAGGTTAAGAAATAACGGACGTAAAAATTTTGAAACAATAACGGTTTTAAGATAAGCCAGCAGATTGCACAATTTCGGGCACGAGGATATAAATGGCTTTAATGTTTAGAATTGTCACCTCGTGTTACCATTGTCTCGCCGATATCTGGCAAGTCAAGTTCGAAACGTCTAGACTCTTGCTGACTTGATTTCCTAGACCTCTTTTCGCGTAAACTCGACGCGGTGAATTTTAAAACTGATTCATCATCCGCAGACGTGGATTTTGCATCGTCAGAATGATTTCAATTTCTACATTTCAAGAGATTTTCCCGTTATTTTTCAAAAGACGTCAGCTGCCGAAAAGAGAAAGGCACTTTAACAAGGGAAAAAAATTAACAAGTGAGAGTCGACGTCTACATCAATGAAACAAAAAAAACTTTTGATTTTCACGCGGTGACCCGAAAACATCCTTTAAAATCTTGGAAGTATCGGAGAAATTGTCGTCGGACAATAGATGACAGGATTCCGCATGTCGCTCATCATCAACAAAGCGACTTTGATGACGAAAGAATACAAACAGTACTTGCATCCGCGAAAATTATATTTAAAATTGTGCTTTGCCATTTGGACCACGATTACGATTCCCGCGAAGTAACGGCGAGAGTCGGAGTGCACGGTTTTAATTTTTCAAGAAATTACTCAAGAAGTCCGGTAGCTAGTAAAAATTTTCGTGACAAAGAAAATTAGAAAACTGTATTTGTCCATATCGAGCGGATCGAAGATTAAATAAATGCGAGGAACGAATCTCTTCCTTCATCACAAATCATCACTGAAAACTTATGATTAGGACAGCCTGAAATTTCCCGCACAATATTAATGACTCAATGCCTGATACATTGTTAAATTCGACACGAGTGAAACCTCAACATAGAGTGAAAGGACCCGTGTCATAGTCATAATTAACTGATTGAAAAGTTGCACAAGTGAAACGAAAAGACGGTGTATCAATTAAGAAAGAGAAGACCACTACAAAAAAATATTCAGATGAATATATTATATTAGATCGTAAATGGATGAAAGACATAACAAGTTTTAAATACCGACGCTCGACCTTAATGACGATGGTAATCAATTGAAAGAGAAGCCATGAATAATAAACCAATTGAAATTAACTCACTTTCGGACTTCGGAACTGGCAACAACGTTTATCGGTTAATCATGTTAAAAAATTTAGATTAATAATGTTTTTGCAGAAGAAACTATCATTTGTCAAGATTGGTTTGTTATTTGTTAGTCGAGTAAAAATTGCCTTGTCAATAATATTGCAAGTTTCCTGGAATTGTTCTTGTAATGCACAACTGCATACATTGTTTTTTCAGCAAATATTTATTTATCGCCTCCGAAGTAAATATTTATAGGCACTGCAAATAAGATTACCTATAATCATTTGAGGAATTCGAGAAATATGAGTGCTTCAAGCACTTGAAATAAATGACAAAAATTTAAATGGAAACTACCTCTGTTTGTTTCTTCAAAGCCAGTTTTCGAACTTGCATCCAAATGTTTTTTTTTTTTCGAGATGACGTTTTAAATTTTTCGAAGTGGCTGAAAGAACGCTTGTTCACATAATGAAGGGCAAGGCTTGACTAAAAATAAGAAACTAGTAAAGTTTTTATGCAAAAAGCTCAAGAGGGGAACTAAAAGCATCGAAAGAAGGGATCAAGATAATGGTTGCGTTTTCGCAACCATTTTTCTGACTGAAGTTAATTTAATGGCATGCTTAAATAAAATAAAGATAACACTGTTATCCGGATAGCTTCAATTCTGAAAAATTCGTTCGTAGAAAAATTGCCCAAATTTCAACAATTATTTTAGGAAATCGGAAAAAATGTTTCAGTTTTATCTAATCAGAATATTCCGGGCGTAGATTTTTTTCGCATGCATATTCCTTTCAGTCTTAAATTTCAGTTGGTAATAAAATATGACAAAAATTAAATCGAAATAAAGAGTCGTCGCGAATGAATCATGCGATGATTTCCATAATTCATTCACCAGACTGAATGAAAACTTCTTTATAATAAGCATTTCGCCGCCTGTTAATCATGAAATGTACTTACGCGGAAAATGATTCTCCTTTTTTTTTTTTTTTTTTTTTCATATCATCTGATAAAGCAGATCTCGTAATGACTTTATTTTTAAGCTTTCTTATAGCTTTTCTTTTGAATTTGAAAAAAATAACAAAGCGGGCATAAAACATTTTTTTCTGTTATTGAAAGAATAATATAAACAAAGTTTGGCGTGATGTTATTTCGTTTTAACTCGGAACGAGCACCGATATAATATACATACATTCGAGTTACCGTGAATCCCTCGAGGCTATGTTCTAGTTCCCTTATTCACACAGTAATGCTAAATGTGTTTATTTTTGTGCCATCACCATTCACCGCCCTTCCCGCATATTTACTCGTACGGCTACCTCAACTCCGGAGACTACCCGCCGAGAGACGAATAGATCATGACCCTGACATCAAGAATTTACAGACAGACGGATTTACATTTTCATAAATTTATTAAGTAAAATGTCGCGTTTGATTAATTCTTGAACAAATCGAACCCGAAATGCAAGCCTACCTCGAAGCATTTTCTCCCACGAACACGAAAGTAGCGCCCAATTCAAACAAAAGAAGTAACTCTTCCGTTCCGATTTACATGCCAGTCTTCTAAAAGGAAACAATAGCAAATCCTTCTTGGAAAATGTTCTCGACGACTTCAACATTGACTCGTATGGATAAATCGTTTTTAATTTCTGAAAATAGGAATCTAACGTTATTTATGTTGTCCACCTTTCATGAAACATTTACACTTTACGATAAGTTCATTTCAAATGTCCTTGAGGACCTTATGACCTTGCTTTTAATCAAAGGTGGAAAGGCAAAGTTTTTAAATATGATCTGTAAAAGAAGAAATAGTTTCTTACTTTTAATTGTCATCGCAATATAATTATTATATAATTTTCATATGTATATTTCTTGTCTAAATGTTTCAAGAACGACTAACGAGTGACTGCAGTCTAGAAGATTAAATTAAACGCCGTTGCATCGATTCGGTATCCATTTAAAATCTTAATAGTAGACGAATGATCGCCTGAAGGAGTCGACTACTGAACTATTAAACATACTTTCAGCATTTGTTAAAGAGTGATTCAAAAATAAGAAAGTTAATATTATTTTTTAACACTAAACCTTTAATTTTAACAAGAAAAAGTTTTTCATTTACTTTTAGTGAAAAGCCCATATCCCACAATTTATGAAGAAAAATTCTTAGTTGAAGGACTAAAAAACAAATACTGTACAAAGTTCGAAAATAGGTATTACTCGAACACGAAATTTTCCCGCTGCATACATGCAAGAAGAGTCAAAGACCTACTAATTCCGTTTTTAGTTGTGTACTTGACGACAATTAAGGATCATCACATCAGTCACTTATGGTAAAAATTATTAATGACAAAATGAAACTCTTGCACGCTAACCATACAGTATTAGTTTGGTAAAATATTTTTCAATCGAATTCTAAATATAACTTCCTATGTAAAAATAAAGACGAATAAAATGGTAAAATATATAGCTAAGCCCCGTTGATAAAGATAATTTTTGCGATACGAGTCCAAATCCAAATAAATTTTTACCAGTCATCGTTATGTCGGATACGTCTAAGTCCAGACGATTCTTATTTATATTCATTCTATTGTTAACACAAATAGAATTACCATGTATCCGACTTGTTATCAATAATATCTTTGATTAAGTTATCTATGCAAACGCTCTGTAACACTATAACATATTGTAACATTCTTTACTTTTTAAAATCAAGAAGGGTAATTTTACTGCACTGCCTACTTTTCAATTATCAAAAATTGGCCACAATTTTTTTACATTTTAAAAGACCAAGGATTGCTTATGCCCTATTCCCCTATTTCGTGACAGTGACGTCATTAGAGTTTCCGTATTCTTATCATTCTTATTAGCTCATTTTGTTCTGACACCTTCATTTGTCCACATTTGAGCTACTGTTTAATTCGAATTTCTATGACGTCACGTCCGTTTTACCTAAGGGAAAGGTCTTGGGTAATCCTTTTTGCGTAATTCTTGTTAAAACAGTGAGATTTAAGTTTTTCACAAGCGCTCATTAATTTTTGACATGTATTAAAGGTTTACACCGGGTTCTTATTACTCATTTTTTGCTGAAAAAACTTGGAATGCAATAAAATTTTAAAATGTTTTTCTTTCAGTGGAAGTACAGTGAAACTTCGTTAAAACGCTTTTCAAGGGACTGGTCGAAATCAGCATATTAAGCGGGATAGCGTACCGAGTGCCTCTATAATACGCTTTAACAGCTTTTTAAAGGGGTGTAAATAAAAATATCTTACCTAAAAGCGAACGTGTTGAGGCAAGTTACTTAAGGACATCAAAAATTTTTGCTTTGTAACACAATTATACAAATCTTTTTTCAGGAGCGTATCAAAGAGTAAAATTATACAGGAATTTTTATTTAAGGAACCAAAGAAGAAGCGCTTATTAAGCTGGCGCGTCTTATCGTGACTTCACTGTATAAGTTTCATTTTAGTGGACTAGATAATAATTAAGGGGCTTTTTGATACAACCACCAAAATTCTCTTTTTTTTCTTTGACTTTATTATGAATAAAGATAAAGATTTTGTGGCAACTGAGTGAGTAAATTTATCAGTCATATATTAAAAAATGAGCGTCCGAATCTTGAGCATGATTTTACTCTCTTGACCCAGTAAAACGATAAAAGTAAAAATTCGTTTAAGTAGTGCATATTTTTCTTGAACATTAATTTCATTTTTTCCCTTCATTTTAAAATTAATTAATTCTTAAACAATGAATTCGTAAAGAAATGCGGAAATCGTGAATTTTCGATGCACTTCCTTTTTTTATTTTAAAAAAAAAATGGGTTTCTTAGTAATGATCTTCCTACCTAAAGATGTGCGAAACAAAACGGGTTATAACTTAATATACATATCAACTATAAACTTCAATTATAAATCTTCCTAAAGTGAGGGTTCTCGGATTGGGAAAATTCTTAGATGGATGCTTTGGTACTTTATTAAATACATGATGTTGCACTTTCTCTCAAATTCATTTTTTTTCTACCTGCATATGTTACGCCCCGATTGTGAAATTGCCCCGTTCATGAACGGGGCAGAAAAATCGGCCGGTTCATGAACGGGTCAGGCTCCTTGCCCCGTTCATGAACGGGGCAGACAAATTGACCAGTTCATGAACTGGGCAGCCATTTTTTGCCCAGTTCATGAACTGGGCACCTAAAAAATACTTAATTACACGAACGGGGCAATGCCTTCCTGTGTGGAAGAGTGACTATTTTTTAGAATTACGATTGAATTAATATATTAAGGTGCATACTGAATAAAATAAATTTGCATTCGAATTGAAAAAAATTAAATATACAATTAAATAATTAAGAAATAAAAATTGAAAAATACTGTATATTTTTATTGTTCAAAAAATACCGTATGGCATGCTGATAGGCAAAAAAGATTTCAAAGTTAACAAAAATTTGAGCTGCTGACGTCTGTAGAGCTTTTGAACAGACAGCCGCATAAATTGCCAGTTGCCACCAGACCCTAAATTTTTGTTTGGCCAAGTTCAGAAGCATCACCCAGTTCCTGGTAGAGTCGTAGCTAGGTTAACAAAAATCAACTCTTTTAGAATTTAACGGACATTTAGTTATTTTTCGCTCACAACAAAATTAATTTTTAACCTTGCTTTGGGTCTGGCTCAAAATACCTTGCTCAATGAACTACTACATGATCTATGTAAAATCTATGTAAGATTCAACAAAATTTTGATTCAATTTTCAAAATTTATCATTTTTATAATTCTTGAAACAAACTGTAAATTGTATTTCGAATGCTTCAAAATATTATTTTTGATTTAATATTCTACTTTAACACTTTAAAAAAAGTCATTCCTTTATTTCAAAACCCTTTGGCCCGATCGTGTAATTCAGTACATTTTAAGTGCCCAGTTCATGAACTGGGCAAAACTGGCCCATTTTTCTGCCCAGTTCATGAACGGTGCAAGGAGCCTGACCCGTTCATGAACCGGCCGATTTTTCTGCCCCGTTCATGAACGGGGCAATTACACAATCGGGGCGTAACACATATAAGTAAACACGATTCGCAGGTAAATCGTAATGCATAACTTTTTATTAACAACCAATCGGACTTACTACCGAGTGAAATGCAACCCATCATTGACCTTGTACCTCATGTCAATTTTCTGATATGACACGCAAAGTACAGATTGAGGTCTAAGTTACCTGTTACCTAGACTAGAGAAAGTTTTTTCTTTTTTTTTCTTAATTATTTTATGCAAAATCATCCACTTCAATGACTCTTTTTTTCTTAATTATTTAATGCATTGTCATTTAACGGTGATGGTGTTCTGCGACGAGACATATGCAACAAAAGCCCTTATTGTTAGTGGAAAAAAAAACAACATAAATGGAACCTCAGGTTTGTGCTTTAGTGGCTAGCGTTTAACGCATACCTTGTCTCCATACTCTATTTAAATAAATAGCATCGAGGATTATTCCAACCGCTAATTGAATGACCGACCGGAAGTACTTGCTTGCGATTTCGTTCGAAAATTTTGAAAGTTAGAGCTTTGTTTTGAAAACGAAAAAGATGGCGACGAAAATAAACATTTTAAAAATCAAGAAATCAGGATATTAATGAAGCTTTCAGCCTTCTGTAAGTCTCAAATGTTTCTTTTATTCAATTTTATAGCTTTTGGATACCATATTAGAATTTAGAACTCTAAAGCCGATTTATCTTTTTTAAAAACTGAACAGAACGGGATCATGGAGTCAAGTACTTCCGGCGAGTCATTTAATTAAGGGTTGCGATTAATCCTCTGTGCTATTTAAATAGAGTATGGAGACAAGGTAGCAGTTTTATGATTCAGAAAGGCGCATAATTAGATACTTACTATGGATGTTTGGCTGAAGGTGGCCAAAATTCTTTTTCGAAGAAAGGAGCATACTGTATACAGTATATCTAATTATATTTACCCAAATAACGCGAGTAACGAATTTCAGCGAAATCTATTAAGCAGTTTTTGAAATGGCTGCTTAGGCTAAATAAGTTAATTCTTGATTTTTTGAGAAAAAAATGGTATAAGCGTCATCGAATTCACCTAAATAATGCGGTTATCAAATTTCAGCAAAACCCATCAAGCCGTTTTTAAAAAGGCGTTTTGGCCAAAAAGGCCCGATTTGGGCCGATTTCGCTATTAAAGCAACTAGGGACCGGAACCAAACAATAATATAATCCTGAATACCGAATTTCACTCTTGTATTCAGAATAGTTTACTCAGTACCGGTCTATTTTGCTTTTTTGTTCACTTTTGCCGCTATGGCTTCTGAACGGCTGGGCCGGTTTAGATCAAATCGTGTAGGGAGCTAGATCTCATCAAGTTGACTGTACATGCAAACTTTCGCTTTTCTATCATAAACAGTTCCAAAACCGAGAGCCTATACATTGAAGACAATTTAGGAACGAGATCATCGAACAAAATTGGAAAAACTTCAAAATTCGGAAAAACAAAAAAAAATTGAATTTCGGCACCATTACCAAGCTTTAGTGTTCCTTTAGGTCGCGCTGAAGCGAAAAGTTGAATTTTGTTGGTGATGCAAAGCTTTAGCGTTATTTAATGAGTACGCTAAAGCAAAACGTGAATAAACCAGCTAGTCGCTGTCGAAAACATAATGCCTCTTTTTGGAAGGCGTAACAATAAGATTTTTAATGATTTCTGCTCCTCAAAAGTTAGTTAAGTAAAAGCAAAAAAAAAAAAAAAACATACTGTTAGGCTTGTTTAGTAATTACGCTATGGTCTTTTGCACTAAGCTTACGGCCTTTTTTTTTAAAAAATTATATACTCAATATACTTTATTCACTTCCGACTCGAAATCACTCAGAAAAACAGATGTTATCCATTTGAAGGAAACCCTCTGTTTGATAGGAGCAGGACTCGAACCAGGGACCTACGGAATGTTAGTCAACGACTCTCACTCTAGGCACCACGCAACCGCCTCCCTTGGCCTGAACAATCCTTCCAAAATTTATTTTATTATTCGATAATTTTATAAACTAAACCATATTTAATAAAACAATTGATACGTTTTTAAGTCAGTTAAGAGTTCGCTCATGTGTAGTTTTTAATAAAGTAAATGAAACAATTTTAATTTAAACAAGTTAACCATAACCGAAATTTGCCCGACCAGCTTTCCTTTTCGTTTCATATGAATCGTTAGAAAAAAATTCAAGTAGTTCTACAATTAATGAGAAGTAGCGACCACCCAGGATATCGAAATTAAACAAATGCAAGCATGAGCAGAGCTTTGCCATAAATGTTTAATTTAACTTTCACTTAGACCCTGATCATTTTCGAATCAAGTTTAGAAATGCCGGAGGGTAAAAAAATTCTCCCTGGGAAGAGGATATTTAAAAACAGTAGACGTAAAAAAGAAGAAATCGGCCCAAATAGAAGATTGTTGTTGTTACAGCTAATGTGATAAATGATGAGAGCAAAAAGATATGAAATATTTTAATTGTAATTACATACAGATTGATGGTTGAGCCTACACGTGGACGCTAAATTAGATGAAGTGAAGTTTCGAAACTGTGCAAGTCCACGATATTTTTTTTCATCATATAGGAACAATTTGCGTTACATTTTATTATACATCCTTTACGGCGATGTCTTATAGTAGTTATGACTTCAAAGCTGTATGTATTCAGTTGGCATTCAGTAGTTTGCATTATCAAATGACCATGGTCCTAGGCTTCTCATGATGCAATAAAAAAAAATTTCTTATTCCAACTGATTAAAAAGTTCACTTTTCAATTAGAAAACATTTAATTTTATTGCATGCAGATGCAAATCCCAACATCGCTGAGCTCTTGAACATCGCCTACACTGACGTCTGATCTTAAGGGCTTATAGAGCCGATCCCACCACCAGAAAATAAAGATAAAAACAAGTTAGAAAAAATATCTTTGCCCAAATTTGACCAGGTGGACGAGACGACGAGAAAACGAGTATTTTCTTTTCGCCATTACATCCTTAAACTTCAGTGCTAAGATGGCCCCAGTGGCTCATAAACGTTACGAGACACCCGCCGCTAATTCTTTACAGCATTTTATCTAGTGCGAAATCACTTTCCTCCTCTTGAAACACCGGAAGCCCCTTTAAACGCAAAAAATTGCTCCGCCACAGAGCTATACATTTCATCCAATACTTTGACAGAAAACCAACAGTGACTACAAGAATTTAATAAAATGTTAGAGTTCTCTCGATATCTGCCCATTTAAGTTCTTTCAAAGAAAAAATTAAGTAGTTGTAAATAGTCATCTATCCATGATAAAATCCCGTTAAATGATTTATTTTTTTTAAAAAAATATTACAGAGCCACACTCACGTATGCATTTCAATCCAGAGAACCGATTTAGAATAAGTAGAGAACTCAAATTTTCCTTTTCAAAAAGTTATGGCAGAAAAATCGATTTTAAAACGGGACAAAATATTGTTAAATTATACACTGGGAGATGTATTTTATTCCAAGGAATCGATTCAAACTAAGTAGAAATCTCAATTTTGCGTTTTAATAAAGTTATAAACGAAAAATCGATTTCAGGAAATCGGTTAGATCGAAACTGTATTTTTAAAGAAAAATTATTTTTCCTACGCTCTAGAGGTGCAAACTACATCTCAACAGTTGTATTTTGTTGCATGGAATCCGTTGGAATTTACAGAATTTAAAAACTCGGCCGCGTTCTCAAGATATTTGCATTTTTCAGTTTCCGTTAAACGAAAAAAATGGGCGTTTTTTCGATGTTTTCAAATCGATATTTCAATTTCGATATATGATTTTTTTAGCTTGAAACAGGCCAAAATATCGATGAATTATATACTGGGAGATGTATTTTAATCTGAGGAATCGATTAAGACTAGGTAGAACACTCAGTTTTTCGTTTTCGAAAAGATATTTAGGAAAAACGGATTTTTAATATCAAATCGATATCGAAATCGATTTTTGCTCAAATGTTTTTTTCCCCACGCTCCACAGCTTCAAACTGTATACTACCAGACGTATTTCGATGCAAGGAATCTCGCGGAATTTACAGAATTAAAAAATTCGGTCGCGTTCTTGAGATATTTGCATTTTTAGGTTTCGCTCTAACGAAAAAAATGGGCGTTTTTTCGATGTTTTCAAATCGATATTTCAATTTCGATATATGATTTTTTTAGCTTGAAACGGGCCAAAATATCGATGAATTATATACTGGGAGATGTATTTTAATCTGAGGAATCGATTAGGACTAGGCAGAACACTCACTTTTTCGTTTTTAAAAAGATATTTAGGAAAAACGGATTTTTAGAATCCAACTTTGTCGAAAATCTATTTTTACACAGAAAATATTTTTCCTCCGCTCTAGACCCGGAAACTACATCGTATCAGATGTATTTTGATGTAAGGAATCCGTTGGAATTTACAGAATTTAAAAATTCGGCCGCGTTCTCAAGATATTTGCATTTTTCAGTTTCCGTTAAACGAAAAAAATGGGCATTTTTTCGATGTTTTCAAATCGATATTTCAATTTCGATATATGATTTTTTTAGCTTGAAACAGGCCAAAATATCGATGAATTATATACTGGGAGATGTATTTTAATCTGAGGAATCGATTAAGACTAGGTAGAACACTCAGTTTTTCGTTTTCGAAAAGATATTTAGGAAAAACGGATTTTTAATATCAAATCGATATCGAAATCGATTTTTGCTCAAATGTTTTTTTCCCCACGCTCCACAGCTTCAAACTGTATACTACCAGACGTATTTCGATGCAAGGAATCTCGCGGAATTTACAGAATTAAAAAATTGGGTCGCGTTCTCGAGATATTTGCATTTTTAGGTTTCGCTCTAACGAAAAAAATGGGCGTTTTTTCGATGTTTTCAAATCGATATTTCAATTTCGATATATGATTTTTTTAGCTTGAAACGGGCCAAAATATCGATGAATTATATACTGGGAGATGTATTTTAATCTGAGGAATCGATTGAAACTAGGTAGAACACTCAGTTTTTCGTTTTCGAAAAGATATTTAAGAAAAACGGATTCTTAATATCGAACTTCATCGAAAATCGATTTTTACTCAAACATTTTTTTCCCCACGCTCCAGAGTATTAAACTGTATCTCACCAGACGTATTTCGATGCAAGGAATCTCGCGGAATTTACAGAATTAAAAAATTCGGTCGCGTTCTCGAGATATTTGCATTTTTAGGTTTCGCTCTAACGAAAAAAATGGGCGTTTTTTCGATGTTTTCAAATCGATATTTCAATTTCGATATATGATTTTTTTAGCTTGAAACGGGCCAAAATATCGATGAATTATATACTGGGAGATGTATTTTAATCTGAGGAATCGATTAGGACTAGGCAGAACACTCACTTTTTCGTTTTTAAAAAGATATTTAGGAAAAACGGATTTTTAGAATCCAACTTTGTCGAAAATCTATTTTTACACAGAAAATATTTTTCCTCCGCTCTAGACCCGGAAACTACATCGTATCAGATGTATTTTGATGTAAGGAATCCGTTGGAATTTACAGAATTTAAAAATTCGGCCGCGTTCTCAAGATATTTGCATTTTTCAGTTTCCGTTAAACGAAAAAAAATAGCCATTTTTTCGAAGTTTTCAAATCGATATTCAATTTTAAAAAAACAATTTTTCCAACTAAAAGCGGGCTAAAATTTTAACAAAATATATACTGGGAGATGTATTTTGATCTGAGGAATCGATTGAGACTTGTTAGAACACTCAATTTTGCTCATTTAAAAAGTTATGGCAAAAAAATCGATTTTAAGAAACCGATTAGGTTGAAAATCTATTTTTACAGAATAATTATTTTAACTATGCTTATGAGCCTCAAACTACATCTCAACGGATGTGTTTTGATGCAAGAAATCCGTTGGAATTAACGAAATTCTTTTTCGGTTTCACAAAAAAAATTGACAAAATTCGACTTTCTATTTTGGAAATATGAATTTTTCGGCTAAAAACGGGCCAAAAGTTTGTTGAATAATTATGTATACTGGGAGATGCATTTTAATCTGATCGTTTTTTATAAACTTATGAGCAAAAAATGAATTATCATTTGAAATTTCGTTTATATATACGAGCAATGATTGAGATGGAAAATTGCTTAGGTTCATCACGGTGTGTTTGCCGCCAAAAATCGTAATGAAGCAGAAGACATTTGCCAGTAAACGTGTCAACAAAGACAACAACGAGCTACGAGCATGAAAACGATCGTCCACGTCCATTAATGTTTACGTATCTAGGAAACCATTGAATATATAAGGATCAACAAATTTGTTTTATCAATAATAGATCTAGGAATGTGCTGAATTTTACTAACACCTGTAAGAAAATTAGTCTTTGAAAGCAATGGCAAGTATTTTGTATGTTTTTTTGTTAATACTTTACCGTTTTGAAAAAAAGGATTAAAGAATTTGGATCATTATTTTAGGCTAGCGAAGTTGAAGAAACACTTAAACGAATACAATCTCACAAAGGTGTGGCTGGAGTTGTAGTTGTAAATGCAGAAGGAATACCTATTAAGACCACAATGGATAATACAACCACTGTTCAATATGCTGGTCTTATAAGTCAGTTATCAGATAAGGTTAGTTTTTTGTGTATTATTTTTATAAGTGTGCTTTTATATTTTTGTTTGATGTTACGCAAAGGTAAAGCCTGAATTAGTCTCACATAATGCAACACAACAGAAGTGATGTTTAGCTTGTGGTCCATAAGCAGACGTGATACATTAGCTAAGCATTGCTTGCTGTGTTGTATTGTGTGAGACTACTTCTGGCTTAAATGTTTTTTTTTCATTTTGCAGGCTAGGAGTGTTGTAAGAGATTTAGACCCAAGCAATGATCTGACATTTCTTCGAGTACGATCTAAAAAGCATGAAATACTAGTGGCACCTGATAAGGAATTTCTATTGATAGTTATTCAGAATCCTGTGGATTGAACTTCTGGGGAACATAAAAATATAATAAAATTTTTTCTTTCCAAAGGAAAGCTGAATTATAAAATTTGTATTGTGATTGCAAAGATAAAAATTTAAATTTATTTTTGTTTAAAAAAAAAGATTTAAAATCTTTTTATATTGTGGTTTGCTTTATTTACATGCTGTAAGAGCATTTTGTTACTGTATTCTTCTTTTTTTTTTTTTTTTTTTTTTAAAGAAAAAATTGCATACTTTTTTAAACAATGTTCTTTTATAGTTACAGTTGTTGTTAAATCAAGGGTGCATTTCTGAAAGGATAAAAAATGATTTTAACATTTCTGTTGTACCCTCAAGTAATATTCCACTGTGTAAGATTGTGAAGGAAACTAGAATATTTTAACTGTTTTCCCCTGAAAACAATTAATACAATCTGCTTTCAAGCAACATGTCACATGATTAAAATGTTGGATGAAACAACTTGATATGACACACCAGCTATTGTATCTAAATTCCCTATCTTCCTCTGTTACCGGCCATCCCCGGAAAAGTTTATTTTTAATATTATGGACTTTACAATCCTTTGACGTATTTATGTTACGTAAACTTACAGATAATCAGTTGCTGCATGTTGATTTTTGGAACAATTGAAAAAAAATTTGGTGTTTGGTTTTGGTGTTTTGCTCCCATTACTCTTAGGTCATTGAAATTTAATAATTTAATGGTTAACTTGTATAGGAACATATTTTTTTTCTTAGAGCAGTCTAGCTGTAGAATAATATTGTCTGATTGTCGCTCCATTTAATATAAAAGTAGTCGCCCTTATTTAATCTTCTTTTTAAATTCAGCAATAGCCAGATAACATCAACCCCACTGTAAAAATTTTCATTGGCTTGTTATCTTTGTAAATATTTAAATAAAATATCTAGTTTATGATATTGCCAAGAAATAGAAATTTACTGTTTCGACGTATTGCATTCATTAGAGCAGGTAACTTTGTTTTGAAGCTGAATCAAGAATTGTTAAAAATATTTATAAATGATTTTAAAAGTAGTACCGAACCCGAATCACAGAAAAATAATGCTTTTTTTATAAAATAAATTTTCCTCATTTAATTTGGGGTTTTTTTTAGCAAAGCCAAAACTTTTTGATGTCCATCTTCCTTAATTAAATGCGTAACAATGCTTTGGCAGACAATTAGAGGTCACCGTGATTCACTTATTAGAAGTCGTGTGTTAAAAGTATTAAAAAGATAAACGTGTCGGAAATTCGACTTTCGATTGAACTAGTTACCACAATAGATAGTTTACATACATTAAATATTAGGCAGTTTCCAAATTTAAGTCTTCCAATTTTTCTGACCCTGACTCACATTAATTCTAAATCCGGTCCTGTTCGGGCTCGTTATATTTTATTTTAACCGTCAATACCTGATTGAAGACTGAAGAGGAAATGGGGAGGGGAGTATTATAGCTAAAAATTTAACTTGTGGAAATAAAGCCTACAATTCCTAACAAAGAAACAGTACCTATCATGTTATGATACTTTAAGTAAAGGAATGCAAAACGCATCAGACAACAGGTAAACTATCGTGCTAATAGCGGCCCTGACGCCTGGTGACAAAGTTTACAGCCTATTACTCCTTATATTGTTTTAAAGACAAACACAGTCTTTAATTAGCGATTCGTGGATTAACATCGGCTGAAGTTAACAGGTAAAACTTTCGTGTTATTTTAGTTTTTAAAAAAATTTTTTTCTTGAGAGCTTGTAAATACAAATGGAAAAAAAAATCGATATTTTGAAGGTTGATAATGGTTCTGCATCTTAAAAAATTGAAAAAATTTCACGTTTTGCAGAAAAATGAATCACATAATCAAAGTCTTCATATGGATGTTCTTATCCATCATTCTCTTCAACTCAGTATTCTCAGAAGAATCAAAATTACCAGAAGTATGCAATCCGAAAAACAAAGAACAATTTAAACCAGATGATTGTAAAAGTCTGTGTGAGGAAAAAAAGCTTGGAAATGAAGACTACTGTAAAAATCTCACGGACTTAAAAGGACCCCTCACAATAGAAAAATCTGTAGTTTTAGAAAATAATTCATTACAAACTGAAGTTACAAGTGAAAGAAGTAACAATCAAAATTCAACAGCTCCTGCTTTGAAGGCTTCTGCATTCTTAATTTCTCTTTATGGATTTTTGTATATTTGTTATTGATTGTGATATCATTAAATTTGTCAAAATTTGAATTATTTTACTTTGGTTTTTTTTTTGATGTTATTATAAATAAACATTTATTTTCAGTAAAAAAATTTATTCTCAAATCATTTAAGCATCTGCAATAGTAACCTCAACTTCTACACCTGGTTCTATACTTATAGATGTGATCTGCTTGACAATTTCTGAAGGCGAGTGTAAGTCTATTACACGCTTATGAATCCTCATCTGAAATCTGTCCCATGTTTTCGAACCTTCTCCACAAGGAGTTTTCCTAGTTGTTATTCTTAATACCTGCAAGAAATTAATTACTACAGTATTATCATTATAAAAAGCAAAGTAATCTTGCAAGATAATGTTCTTAATTAATTACATCTGAATTTTGTTTGCTTTTCCATATTTACACTTGTAATGTCAACATTTCAATTCTCACTATCTAATGAGGTAAGTTACAATCTTGTAGTTGGAAAAATGATTCTAATAATAGAAACTTTCAGACTAAACTAATCTTTGTTACATTGCTGAAGTACTAACCTTAGTAGGCATCCGTACAGGGCCCTTAACCTTAAGATTTTGTTTCTTGGCTCCATTAATCAAATCAGTACACACTTTTTCTAAACTGCGCACGTTTCTAGAAGTTAAAGTGATTCTTATTCTATGAATAACTGCGGTCTCTGTACCGGGTTTTTCAGGATCCTTGAACGTGGACTGAAAACAGTAAAAGAGAATTACTATCAGTCGTGGCTTATTAAACATCATTGTTAAAGCATTCAAACAATTCAATATTTATGACTATAACACGAAATTATTTACCATTTTCTGTACTCTAAAATATCTGGTCGAGATAATCAACCTTTTACTTTGATCAGCGCTGAACCAGATATCGACTTTCACAAGCTTCACGTTTTCATCCGGAAGAAGAAAAATATGACTGCGTTTTGTCGTGTAATTAGTGATACGTTTTCAATTTCCGGTTGTGTAGTAGTTAAATTCTTTGCAGCTTGGAGCGCTCCAAGGAAACAACGGAATTCCACCTTTTTTCCCGTCAGTAGACCGTCAGTCATGTAGTTCCCGGAATTCAATTATTTTATTTTATAAAAATAATTTAAATTTAAATTTCCCGAATACTCCTATTGCCAATAGCATTATTAGAAAAATCTCTACGGGAGTTCCGCCAGGTTTCGCTCTGGAACAATTAGTCGCCTATTTCCGAATGTTTTAGATTGAAAACCGATTGATAGATAAAAAAAAATTCCACAACAATTTATGTAATTATAAAAGAAACATCTATATTTATAAATTAAGATAATAGTTTGCTTTCACTAAAAAATATTAACTTTCTGCTTCGTGAAGTTTATGTCTACATTCTTTAAAAAAAAAAGGTGATCATAAAAAATTAAATACAGTTAGGGCGCTAGGGGAAAACTATCCTGTAAAAATGCCATCGTTCAAAATAAATGTCAGCAAAGCATTCCCCGACATTGGTAACGTAAGATACATTTTATTTTTTTAAAAAAACCGAACCTCAATTACCTAATAATTTATAATATTTCATCTAAAAATGAAATGATTTAGGAATTTGTTGGAGAAAACTCAAACTCTTAACACTTGTACTGAAATGTTATAATAAAAAAAGGGTTTCATTTGTTGAAGTCTTTCAACTTAAGAGAGTAATTATTAAAATTGTATTAAGATATATTTCATATTAATGCTTCAATCGCATTCAAATTTTTAACGAACAATTGCCATGTTTATCGAAAAGCTTGGTTAGTCATAGTTTCAATTTTTTTTTTTTTATATTTGAAATGTTTTATTTTTTACTTTAAAGTTCGAAGTACCCCTAGAAAGTCGCCAAAAAATGAAGTTTTTTCTGCTAAAAAATAGGGTCATACTCTTATCCTTGGATGATTTTTCTTATAATAAAAATAAAATGCAATATCCAATTAAAATTCGTAAGATACCGGTAAGAGGAATGGTAAAAGAAACTTTATGATATTTTTGAAATGCATTTTTTTTACTTAATTAATTACTTCGACATTAATTTCATAGAAGTTATACTCACTTTTTAAATTTAAGAAAATGTTTTTAAATTAAGTAATAAAATCATTCCTAATAATAAAAATATCGCCTATCGAATTTCACACCAACGAAAAACATTGTAGGACACGAACGCTGGTTTAGCATGTAATAAACAGAGTGAAACCAAGACCAGTTTTCTAGTAATTTGCATTTTACCATAAACCATTTCAATATCAAAATTTGAATCTTTGCTAGAAAAACGATCCTGAATGCACTAAGATAAATTTATACAAGAGAAATACTTTATTTTTAATATTAAAAAAAAAAAGAAATTAAACAAAAAGTGTAAACATTTAAGCTGCTTATAACGTCAACTTTTTTTTTAAAAAAAAGCACTACCAGGATCTAAACGAACAGTAGGCAAAATAAATGATCTACATCAATCAAACTGCACTGTCAGACGGGAATGACGACTTTATTTCATCTTTCCTTCAAAAATATTCTCTTTCAAAAGCTCACAGGTGAGTTTGAAAGGGAATTAAGGAAAAACACCTCGTCTACCAAGATTTTAGATCTAAATCTATATGTTAAAATATAAAAGACATGATCGATAAATTCCGAAAACATTTCCAAACTCTGTGTTTTTTACTTCAAAAATCGATTTACTTTCAATCGTTATAATTTAAATGAATACTAAAAAAGTATTCAAAACAAAAAAATAAATACTTTTATTTGTCAAAACATATAAATATAGCTAAAAACAATAGTTTCAAATAATAGGGAATTAGGCTTTCGCGAACTGGTTCATAAGACAAAAGAGCTCAGGATCTCTGTCATGACTTCAGAAAAGCAATTATAGTTAAGTGCAATTTGATTTAAATATTTGATATTTTATAATATTACATTTAAAAAAAAAAGTGTTCTGAGATGATTGCACCTTACAAAGAAAATCTGCGGATAAGAAAAACAATAAAGATAACAGACAGCAGACGATCAGTAGAAAAGAAGAGCCTGGATGGTATGGCCAACACACTCACGCATCATGAACATTAACCAAACATTTCTGTACAAACCTAGAACAGAAAATATCACGTAAACAATACACTCGTTTGCTGCCTTAAAACAAAAATAAACTGTACCTTTGTTTTTAACATTGGCCATTGAGACAAAAAAATTCTTAAATGTATCTAATTTATATTTTTTTTTTTAAATTTTATTTTTTGTAGAAAGTAGTTTATTTTGGGTGTCTATTTGTAGTTCACGTCGCAATTAACTGAAAACAAAAAAAACTGATTAATAGCTCAATAAAATTTATCAATAGGGCGAAACAGAAAAACGCATCAAAGTAAGGGTGTTTCAAGTTCAACAACCTGCGTTCAGTTCAAAAAAAGAGCTTGCTACAAGATTTTTTTTAAATAATTACTATTTGAGACTTAAATTAAAGGTTATTTTTAATTTTATTTTACTTCTCCACATTTTTCTTTGTATTTAAATTAAACCTCACAAATAGATAGGTCACTAAACCTCTGCTCAGAAATTAAAATTAATACTCACGGATCTAACAGTAGTCTTGATGAGTTCCTTTTTAGTTGTTAAGTCGTGTTCGGGGTAACGACCGTAGACTTGTTTGCAGACTGTTTTCATAGTAATTTCTTCGAGATTGGCTCCGTCGAGAATTTGTTTAACATACTTTCTAATCTCATCATCCTAAAATTTAGAATTTCTTTTTAAATTACTAAGTCCATCCTTACACTAATAATCAAATTATCGTTGAGTCATCCTACCGATGGATATTTTTTTGACTTTTTCTGCAAAGGTTCGTCTTCTGATTCGGATGGTCCTTCAGATTCGGAAGCAGCTTTCTTTTTGCCTTTTTTGGCAGGAGTCTTTTTAACACTCTTGGCGGCAGTTGCTGGTTTTCGTTTAGATGGAGTTTTTCCTTTCGTTTTAGCAGTCCCTTTCTTCTTCTTCCCAGACTGAACATATGAATATTAATTAGTTAAAAAACAAGAAAAAATTAATTAGAATAACAAAGAATTGTACTTACGTCTGAATCAGATTCACTAGGAGTCAACTCTGGTTCTGATTCAGGTTCGTCGTCGCTTTCGGCATATTTCTTCCCTGCGCCTCTTCTGCCACGTTTGTCTTCTTCGGAACTGCTTTCGTCTTTATAGCTCGGCCTTGATTTATTACGTCTTCCGGTAGGTCTTCCTCTGCGGCCACCTCCACCTTCTTCATCATCGGAATCGTCAGCATCCAAACTACAGAAACCAAATTAATCAGAAAGTCGCTCAAATATTTTACTAAATTAGTGAATGAATTTTGGTACCCAGCATATCCTCTGTTATTTGCTTTTACTGCACTTGTACGTTTAGGTCTTGGCGTGGGTTGAGGCGGCAACGGTTTTCCTGAATCCTTCGGTTCCATTAAAAAGTCCATAATTCTGTTTACAATTTCTTCTTTCCGTCCTTTCTTCTCCACATCTAATAGGTCGCAAATGTCTTTTAAGTGCTTAACATCCAACCTGACATTCAAAAATAGTTATGTATAAATGTGAAACAATTACAGTTGAAAATAAAGGATGTTGCAACCTACAAAATATCCTTACTTTGCAATAAACTGTTTCTTTTTTATATAAGCATCACTTTCTGGTTCGTAGTCAAAACCTTTAAACAGCAAAAGATTCGGCTTTATTTTATCAGGTTTCCCGACTTTTCCATATAAAACTTGATGCAGCTTTTTTAACTGATCAGTATCCTTTTGTTTAATAAAAAATTCAATTCTAGGGCAGTCTACAAACTGAGTCCCTTTGCCATTTGGAACATCAACTTCCTAAAAAAATTTAAATTGAATTATTATCACTGATACTAAGCATCATATCATTAACAAACTCTAAAATTAATGACCTCTTTTTTAGTTTCCCGATCTTCTTTCTTCTTTCCCTCTTTTTCGTCGACTCCATTCTTTTTCTCGTCTTCTTTCTCTTCTCCTTCCTCGTCGTCTTCCTCATCATCTTCTTCGGTTTCACCTTTTTCTTCTTTGCTTTCATCTTCATCAGCTTTAACAGGCCGTTTCTTTGCTGGCTTTTTCACTTCAGCTTTTTCTTCTTCCTCTGTGTCCCCATCACCTGCAGAAGGTTTAACTAGATACAAACACCCAAAAATAGATTAGATTCTACATCATTACACACAAAAACATACTTGAAAATGTGGTTTTAAGTGCCTTATTGGCCACAAATTCATTAACTACATAGTGAAACCCAAGAACAGAACTTATTTAAAATTGGCTTCATGCAATTACAAAAATGTTCAACAATAATTGAGAGATGTAAACTTAGGCAAAACATAAGTCTGAAAAATCCTAACTTTAAAAAATAGCTGCAAAAAAAAATTCTGCCTAATTTTGTAACATAATGATAACTTTCTAAACCTTTTATGAAGAGAAAATTAGCTACTTTACTCTCCATATTTTATATTCATGCAGTTGTTAAAGAAAAACAGACTAGCAAAATTTTTTTTCTTCAGATGTACCATTAAGACAGTAAAAAACAAAATAATATGCCAACTTTCAAGAATTTGTATCTCAAATTTATTAAACCATTTCAGATTTTACACTAACAGGCCAAGCTTTCAGGACTGAATAACTATCTAGATCTATTTGTTTAAATGCACTCTTTCATATCTATTATCTATGCACATACAAACTTAATTTTTAAATTTTTATCATTTAAAATTTTAAGCAAAACTTACCATCTGTACCATCATCATTAGTTGTAGCATCATCACTTTTCACATCATTGATGGCATTTTTAGCTTCTTCTTTTTTGTCGTTTGTTTTTACTTTATCATCATTAGCCTTTTCCACTTCTCCTTCATCCTGAGAAGACTTGTCTTCTTCAGTCTAAAAGTAAACATTATGGCACATGAGTAATACTAATATAATATAGAACTTTCAACTTCTACTAGATTCAGATAATCAAACTAAAACTTGGTGGAAGAGAAAAATGTTCAATAAGGTAATTTAAATAAACATGTAGGGGGTACCAGAAACTAGTATTTTACCTTTAGCAAAAAAGCGATATTTTTGTTTTGTGCTTTTCCAATGGGGGTTGGTGATAGAATTAACAAGGAAGGTGAAAAACATCAAAACAAAGCAAAAATATCGGTAAAAAAGTGGTAAAAACAGTAAAATAAAAAAAAAAAATTTCCGCTATTCCCGCGTCCTACCATAACAACAATCCCATCTCAGATTAGGCAGCCATCTTGCGTCTTTAGGTGCTCAAACAACGTCATATTTTGATATCTAATATTTCGTATAATTCAGTGCTGATACCGAAAATTTTTTGATAAAAGCAGTCCAAAACCTTAATTTTACAAACAAGTATTAAAATTATGACATCTACTCACCTCTGGATCTTCAATTTTTTTATTTGTATCCTCGTTAGACATGTTTAATCAATGTTTTTATGAGCGGCGGCAACTACTCTGCCGAATCAGCGCCGACTCTGATGAGTTCGATCGAAACGTCTAAGGCCACGATTTTTGTCAAAACGGCAACCTCGAAAATTTGATTTTTTCGGCAAATGGCGCTTCCTTCGTGATAAAAAGGTAAATATTTATTTTACAATCAAGGATTTTTAAATGAAAATGTTTTACAGTTTTTTAAAGGAGTAAAACACCGATTTAATAGTTTTAGAAGGACATATATAGAATCAAAGTTCGTATAACAAATTTTGTGATCGATTATCGTAGAAATGGATGGAAAAATAATTGATTTTATGACCTTTGATAATAAAACGAGAGATCTTGATGATGACCACAATCCCGAAAACACATGACCTTAAAAATTTGATATCCAGATTCAATTTTTCTTAAAATTTCTTTTAGAATTGTCAAAATGGAAGGAAGTGCCATTTTTCAATGGTGTTTATGGTGGAATTGATTTACAATGGATGAAGTACTTTTTCATTTATCTCAGCACTGGGAGACTTTACAGGTTTGTGTGTGATAATGTCTGAAAAATCAAGACAAATAATCTGTCTAGCCTGAGTGAAAAAATAATACAACTCTTTGTAAGTGGTATAATTATGTTTTAAATGTACAGTGTGGAAGAACCAAGTTTAGCAATAGAAATATTTTTATGTAAATTTGTGATATTATTGATAAAATTTTAAACACAGAATGTTTTCAGATTCACTTGACCTCAGGATGGCATCATAGCAGACAATTGGCCATAGCCTTAAGTGACCAAGTGTCAGATCAAGTACAAAGAATTTGGAGTTTAGGATGGAGTGAACAAATAAGCTCAGCAAGGGAAAGGTCATTAGAAGTAGTCAGACATGTGTTCAGAAGATGCTGTGTTGCCCTTGCACAGCCAAGTGAAATGTACTTGCAGTTTACAGAACTTGTTAGAACTGAGAGTATGTGTTATTATTTTGATTAATGGCTAATTATTCATTTTTAAAATTTCTTGCTTTATTCAAATTCCAAAAACTTCCTAAATTATCTGCACATCTATTTCTATAAACAGTCAGGAAAGATTTATCAATTTTATAGGGATTCCAACAGAAGCAGTTGTTAATTGTCATTGAATTTAAAGCAGAAAGGTCAAGCTAAAGTTTAAAAAAAAAGAGATTACTACTCTTTGTTGCTGTAAGCAGTTTTCTAGGTGACTACAAAAAATATTCCTTGTTTGCCCATATAATAAAATGTAACTATTTTGTATTTTATTCAAAAATTCAGTTAGTCATCAAGTCTAATCATTTTAGATTGCATTAAAATTCAAATTTTTAATTTTCAGTGCCTATTCTTTATCCTGGAAGTGCAGGTTTTGTCACTGGTGCTGTGATTGGATTAGTTATTGGGCTTTCTTGGCAAAGAAATGTTTTTCCAGTTCAAAAAATGAGAGCTGTAGTTTGTATGGCATATGATGGATTAGATGTAAGCTCTCATAATTAATTGTTTCACAAGTTACCCTTCTAATTTTTATTATTTATTGTAGGCTTTATCTTGTGTTGATGATGCTATTATTCCTTCAATTACAAAACCGCAACAAGTTGTAATTCAAGTCAAATCTGCTTCTGTGGATATTGTAGATATTAAAATATGCTATGGATATGGGAGAACCCTTAGAAGGTTGCTTAATAACTATAACTTGGTAAATATTTATCTTTAAAAAATAAATCATGTTGAAAAAGTTTATAATGCCCAAGTTTTTTTCATATGATGCAGTATACAAAAAGTGAGTTCCCCATCACCTTGGGGCGAGATTGTTCAGGGATCGTAGTCGAAATAGGCCCCAGCGTCAACAGATTCGAAATAGGTGATGAAGTGTGGCTTGTGTCTCCTTTTTGGAGTTCTGGAACGATCGCAGAATATGTACTGACTACGGAGGATATGATCGCTAAAAAACCTAAGGGAATGGGATTTGAAGCTGCTTCTTCCGTGCCGTATTCCGGTTGTCTGGCCTACGGTGCTTGCCTGAAAGGAGGTATAATAGGAAACAAGCAAAACGGAAAGCGGTGAGGCTAGTTACTAATAAATAATTTTAAGTTTAAGATAATCTTTGAAAAATTATTTTTTTGCTGTAGTGTACTAATTCATTCTGGTGTAAGTCCTGTTGGTTGCATAGCTTGTCAGTTAGCTAGGTTGCACGAATGTGAAGTTACCGTTACGTGTTCGGCTCGAGCGGCGCCCGTAGCTCGCGCTTTAGGAGCTAATGAAGTCGTAGTGTACGGTCAGATAGAAATGGAAAATCATTTATTACAAGACAGGTACATTATTTTGCTTATGAAGTTTTTGCAACTTTTTTTTTTAAAAAAAGCATCTACTTGCATTCCAGATTTGATGTCGTATTAAACACTGTAGGTGGTGTCAGTTACGAGTCTTGCCTACAGCTTTGTAAACCTGATGGAGTAGTCGTTTCCACTGTACCGGAACAAATAGCTTATGACGATTATATGTTCCCCATGTCTTTGTTACAATCAGCTTACCTTAAAACAAAATATTTAGCCAAGGTAATAATGATTTTATAAAATTTTATTCAACTAATTATTTTAATGTAATTTATCTTTTATTTTCAAGAAAATTGGAGGAAATATTAATCAGTGGAGCGATGTAGAATTTTCGAGTGAAGTTCTTGAAATACTAAAACAACTTGTTGACGATGGTCATTTGCAGCCAGTTGTGGATAAAATTTTTGCACCACAAGATGCAATCCTGGCATTGCAACATTGCGATTCAGTCGATGCTATTGGCAAAACTGTTATAAGATTCAGGTAAATATATGTCATGATAGCTTTAAATAGATTTTTTCAATACCATTTTAAATAAAGACTGAAAATTACAAAGCTACTGTAATCTTTAAATGAAGAGCTCTTTATGTGAAATATAAGCATATTTTAATTATTTATGCTTAAAATATTTTGAAAAAACATTTATTTTTTATGAAATATCTTGCGATTCTTACAAATTCAAGTAATTGTCTCCGTGTAATCTATGACGACTATCTGTCGACTACTTTTTATTAAATTTTATTTTTAATAAAATTGTTTTGTCCTTGAAATTAAAATTTAAAGAGTCACACTCTCTTATTTGGTATAAATGTGTTTTGGCACAAATAAAAAAAAAATTATTTTACCGCTCTCATCACATTAAAGAAACTCTAGCTAACAGTCTATCCTATCAACAAAGTTTAAGGAGAATATAGTCAAAAGAAAAATTTCTAAAGGTAAAGTCAGCTCCAAGTCTAATTTTTTTTAACAAAGTCTAACTAGTCCGTAGAATCTGAAAGTAAACTTTTCTAAAAAATATTTTCGTATTAAGTCAGCCTGTAGCTATAACTGTGTGTTTGATTTCTAACTAGCATGGATTGTTTTTTTGTGATTTAGCAATAGATCTGACTACGACAGATGACAAAATAGCACCTCCTTGATATGAAGAGAATTATAAAAGAAAAAAATCTTCAGTATTTAATTATCAAAAAACCTTCAGTTTAGCTCAGGTAAATAATGTTATTTTAAATACTACCTATTGAAAAATTCGTGCAATAACTAATCGAACATTTTAGGTAAATCCTAATTCTAAAAGGAGAGAAAATAAATTTTGGATAGCTTGAAAATTACATTATATTTAAAATCATTCATCTTGTTCTTCATCACTTCCTTCTTCTTTATGACCATTTTCTCCTTCCGAATATACCTGCCCTTCTTCATCTGCGTCATCATCCCCAGCGACTTCTTCATTCTCTGCAGCAGCCCGCTCCATCTGCCTTACTAGCTCGGCTTCGTCCAAGGCGGTTACCACCTTGGGCTGAAATTGAACCAATAAATGAAGAAGATTTAATGCAAATGATTCACAAATTAAAAAATTCTAAAAGCTAACCGGCATTTGAATCTGAAATACTCCTCCTAATGAAGTGATCGTTTCTTTTATTTTTACTATTGCATCATTAAGGGCTTTCAAACCATCTTGTTTTTCAGGCGTGGAAGTTGTCATTACTAGAATCAAACAAAAAGCAATAAAATAACTAGAATCATTAGGGAATAAGAGATTTTTAATGTATCTTACCATACAATGGAGGAGCTATTAAATTAATTTTAATAGGAAGTTCTTCTGTCGAAACGGCAAGTCCAGCTCTTAATGCCGTTTTCACGGCGTCAATCCCCTCATAACCATAGCAAGCAACTTCAATATCAGCTCTTATTTTCACTGCTTGTGACGTTAACTTTCTCTGAATGTTTGTCAGTAGGACTTCTTTTGTTTTCTCGTCAAGCCCGCATTCGTTTAAAATTGATGGATCCCTACATAGCCAAATTTAAATTTATTTTTAAACCAAAAACACTTTTGTTGCAGGACAAAAACATCTTTGGATAGCACCACTAGAAAGGTTCCAGGCATGTATGTCACTAGTTTATAGAACTATCGGTAAAAAGTACAGCACATGGCTAATAAAAAATTTATGTTGTTTTGTTGTAAAATATTATTTTTTGCAGTATATTGCAAATGTAGTTGTACTCTTGATAGAAATTTTTTTGTTAAATTATAACCATCAATATAATAATTTTTTTTTCTTACAATATTTTACAAGTTTTAACTGACTCAAATATTCTTGAATAAAGGCAATAATACTTACACAACAGCCTGTTTGAAAAAGTCATAACTAGATGCCTTCTTTTTAAGCTTTTCTTCAAAGTGCCAAGCTGTTTTTTGATAAAGTTCTTCTAATTGTTCATCTGTTTCATAATGAAGAAGTTCAGCCACATGTCTCAATATAGAGTTAACTGCTTTTGCTTTAGCAAAACGCTCTGTACATTTCTCGACATCTTCTGGTGATACTCTTCTCTTACTCAGATCTATGTACCCTGTCAATTTAAATTGTAGAATTTATATATTAGACATTAATTAATAATATGAAACAAAATAGTTGCCTACCTTTTTCTTTATCGACCCTAATGACAACAACTGGTTCCGTTTTTCCTACGCGAATGAGCTTATTTATTGAACGGATTCGCCTTCTTGACAATTCTGACAGTAAAATCATACCTTCTATGTTATTGTACTCAAGAAGGTGTACATAAGCACCCATTTCAGCAATACTTCGCACGTTAACCATTACGACATCGTCGATTTCTGGGTACTTTTCGTTATAAAACCGACAACTGAGCGGCATTTTTATCTATAATTTTACTGCAATAAATAAAAATAATGTTTTATTTTTCCTAACCTAACCAGGAAACTCTAACAACATGCTGTAACATATTAATTGAGTCTCTGAAAGTTTTAAAAATTTTTTCAAATATTGCCAGGTTTCCCGATATTTATTCATTTGTGGTTCAATTAAATGATTCCAACACCAGATTTTATAATTTAACAAATAAATGATTTGTTTACCTTTATCAATGATGATGATGTAGATGGAGATAAAAGGTGGAATGTGGAATTTTGATTTATTTATATTATATACGAATACGAGGATGGAAACCAGCATTGCCAACTAGAAGAAATCCAAATGCCTATAAATCTAAATCTCAAAAGCGGCTTGCTTGTATTCGGGTTTAATTTTTTTTTTATATTAGTGAGAAAATGATGTCTTTTGAATATTTGATGTTTTTTTTAAAGAGAAAAAAAATTAATTAAACAAATAAATGTTTTCCCCATTTTTATTTTTGACTCAAAATCAAATCTATCCTTTTTTGGGTTGGTACTTCACATTCTAACCGCATTCATAGTGTAAGAATGTTACATGCCGCATTCGCATGTAACAGACAACAATAAAATCAGACAAATTTTCACCCACGAAACACGTGTGTGCTTTGTGGACATATTTTGTCTTGTTAGGTACAATACAACAATCATTATCAATTTTATAAAATGACTAAATGGAAACCTGTTAGTTTAGTCGGTGGTGGTGATTTCGAGGGCTTGGTCGCTATTGAAGAACTGAATTGTTATAATGATTCAAAAGTTATTACTGGTGGTTCTGTAATAAAGGTACTTATCCACATGCTTTTTAAGCTTACTCTATTAATGCATTATTTTATTAATTTGTGCTGGATTTTAGAAAAAAAGGAAACGAAAAAATATTGAGAATAAAAAGGGAGTCAATGCAAAGAAAGTAAAAACAACCTATGGAGAGATCCAAGAATTTATGAATGCAGATGAAAAAGAATTTATTCATTCTGAAGAAATGAAGTCATGGAATTGTTTTGGAATTAGAAGTGAAATATTAGACGCTCTTTATGATAAACAATTTTTAGATCCTACTGAAATTCAAAGGCTATGTTTGGGCCCTGCTATTAATGGGAAACGGGATATTCTTGGTGCTGCAGAAACAGGTAGTGGAAAAACGCTAGCTTTCGGAATACCTATTGTAAATGGAATTTTAAATAATAAAGAAGAAGAGATTTTGGAGGATGAAGATATTGTTGTAGATGAAGCGTAAGTTCATTTTTATTATCTTTCACATCATTTTTTTTTTGTAAAATGAATGGTATATTTTGTTTTCTTAGGGATTGGGAAGATAGAGAAAGAAATATTGGCTGTGTCAAAGTTAAAAATTTGATAGGGAATAAAGGGAAAAACAAATTACTTGCTTTAATTTTAGCACCAACAAGAGAGTTGGCAGTACAAGTAAAAGATCACCTAAACGATATTTGTAAATACACCAGCATAAAAATTGTACTGCTTGTTGGAGGTCTAGCCCATGAAAAACAAGAACGACTATTGAAAAGGAGACCTCAGATAGTTGTTGCTACTCCTGGAAGATTATGGGAGCTAATTATGAATAAAAATGTTCACTTGAATTGTATTTCTAAAGTGAGGTATGCAAGCAAAGCAGAGATTTAAATTTGTAAAATGTGGAAAAAAAACATTAAGTACATTTTGTATTTTAGGTATTTAGCTATTGATGAAACAGACCGAATGCTAGAGAAAGGCCATTTTGAAGAACTTAATGAATTGTTTGAAATATTGAATTCTAATGTAAATGATAAGAATAAAAGACAGAATTTTGTTTTTTCTGCTACTCTAACTGTAGTTCATGATCCCCCCTCGTATTTAAAAGGTTAGCACTTTTTAACATTTTTTAAATTTATCTGTACTAGACTTATATCACTAATCTATTTCCACTTTCAGGCAAAAAGAAAAAAAGAATAACACCTGGCCAAAAACTACAGGAATTAATAAAAAAAATTGGAATAACAAATCCAAAAGTAATTGATATTACAAACTCTCAAGTTACTGCAGAAAATTTGACAGAGCGTAAAATTATTTGTAAATTTGAAGAAAAAGATTATTACTTATTTAATTTTTTATCAAATCACCATGGAAGGACTATTATTTTTTGTAATAGCATTGGATGTGTCAAACGGCTCGCCAATTTACTGTCCATTCTAAATTTTCGGTAAGAAGTATGTAAGTTGAGACTTTTTTTCTATGTGCTATACAATAAAACATTCTTTTTTCTACTAGGCCTCTGCCTTTGCATGCCCAAATGGAGCAAAAGCAAAGACTAAAAAATTTAGAAAAATTTAAATCTAACAACGAGGGTTTGCTGTTAGCCACCGATGTAGCAGCGAGAGGACTGGACGTACCAAATATTAATCATGTTGTTCATTATCAAGTACCAAAAATTGCAGAAACTTACGTCCATAGAAGTGGCCGAACTGCTAGAGGCCAAAATAATGGAGATGCATTGCTGTTAATAGAACCTCAAGAGCATAAAACATATATCAAACTAATACATACTTTAGGAAGAGGTTTTTATTTTATTAAAATTAATTTAAATTTTTAATAAACTTGGTATTTATTTATTCTTTCTTACACTTATTATTCTAGATAAGGATATTGAAGATATGATTCTTCAGACAGATACAATGAATCTCGTTATTAAAATTGTCAAGTTGGCGAGGGAGATTGATGCGTTAAGCTTGGCTGTAAGAAAAGATAATGCTAACCAAAATTGGTATCAAAGAGCGATGAAAGATGCGGAAATCTTTCTTGACGAAGATGAAATGTATCCTTTTTAAAATCGATTCTATTTAAATATACATTAGACTTGACTCATAATATACACCTTAACTCAATGAACAGCCCAAAAAAGGTTAGCAATGAAGCCAGTAGGAAGATGAAAAGAGATTTGAAGATAAAGCAGCAAGCCTTGGAAACTCTTTTAAAAACGCCAGTTTTGCCTAAAAAATTTTCTGGAAAATTTCCGGATATGAATTTATCAAAGGTTGCGCAAATTAATAATTCTATGTCTTACAAGATTAACAGCCCCGGGGCATATGTTTTGAAAAAAAGACCTGGTTCAGCTTGATGCAAAAAGATTTTTTTTTATTAAATAGACAGTGAAAAATTTAAGTTGGTTATTTTTTACAGTGATACTTGAATCTATACGCTTCCTTTTCCCATGCATTCAATTTCAATGTAACCAGAAACGAGTGATGCATTTCTTAACTAATACAAAATCGACCTGCTGGCTGCAGTAGGTCTTTAGGGGAAAGGACCATTTCATCCAATAATTTCCTTAAGTACACAGCTCTAGCAATATGTTGTAGTTCTTTTTAAAATCCTTTTTAAAGTAACATTTTTAAGTTTTTTCGTCTTCAGCGCAAAAACATAGCCTGATTATTTATGGCAAGATACCAGCTTGTGTGCTAGCTATTCTAGAAAGAAGCTTAATTTTTAGCCGTTTTTGATTGCCAATTTCAAATGATGAGAAGGAATTGTGGTTATTTGATAGCCTCTCACAGCGTTTCCTGACGATTCCAAAACTTGTGAGATTAAGTATTAGGATAAAGGCGGCCAAATATACCAGAGCTCCAGCACTGACACGCTCAACATAATTCCCTTTTTGGAGAAGTTGATGAATTCTTGGAACTGGAAACTGAGGATCGGCTCTACTGCATCGAGATTTTGCCTTTCCCCTTTATTTTTCCGTGACGTTTTCAATTTAAATATGTATATTAATTCTTGATTTGAAACAGAAAACAAGGAAATGGAAATACGGATAGGGATAGGGAAATAGAATAACTAGTTAACTAAACAAAGCCTCTAGCTTGTCGGATTTATTTACAGTAAGTGAGCAACGTAACTTATGTTGTCTAGAAGATGTGAATTTCGCATTTTCGATTTTTATGCTTGCAAGGGTAGTTATTTTGAGTGCATTCGTTTTGACGGCCCGGCCGCGGATCTGATATAATACATAAGCTAAGCAGACGCTCCGCAACGGCCCGCGGCCCGGCTTTCAAAACAGTACGAATGCCAATGCACCTTTTGACGTGGAAATAGAATAGATATCTCGATGTTACAGTGTTGCTTCTTGGTTGTGTTCATTCAAATTTGTTGTGAATAACACAGGTAGTACTTAGCTTATGGACTGGCTGCAAAAGGTTGTCTCGTTAAACGCAAAGACGGAACAAACTCCGTTTTCAAATCTACCGCAAGCCAGCTTATATAGCATTTTTTCTGTATTTATAAAAATTATTTCATGGTAATCCGCAGAGGGTTAGTTAATCAAGTTGATCGGTGAATTTGTTTTTCAATTATTGTTCCAAAGTCTTTTAGTTACAAAGCCGAAGTAAGTAATGCTATTGAATAAATTCAATCATTTTAAAATTGAAAAATTTGAAGTGATGCTTCGAAGTGATCATGTAAAGTCTATTTAATTAATTAATGTATAAAAAAAAAGACATACTCGCAATTTTCGGATTTTTGTTGCATGAATAATCGAGATCCCTACCAGAACTATGAAATTACTGACTTTTACTTGTTACATGTTACTGCCAAAGCAAAAATAGACTAAAATAGACTAGATCCGTGCCCATGCTTCATACCTGAAATGCTGCAATTTTGTATATGATTCACTATTTTTTTTTTCAAAATGGTGGATAACATTTTTTTTTTTTAAATTTCAAGTTCTGAAGATTTTCTCTTAAATCAAGAAAATTAGATTTACAGATAACTCATCTCATTGTTTTATGGTGTTTTTGTTTCAGATGACAGATTGGGAGGAGAGTTGGGATGACAGTCCTCAATTACCACAAGCTCCTGCAAGCTTTAACAATTATGATTGCAGTAATGCAAAGCAGGATCCAGTGTATGAGTCTAGAACTTTTCATCCAAGAAACAATCAAAATTATGATAATAGGAATAATCAAAATTCTAACTACAGTCGTAGAAATGACCAGAATCAGAATAAATTCGGGCGTGGAAGGGGATGGATGCCTCTTCAAGAAGGTAATTTTTATTTTTGGTTTTAGAAAGAAATAAATGGGGAAAATTAGGTGACCTGTATTTAAGAAAAATAAACTCTGTAATGTGTTAAATTTTTTTTTAATTTTATGTCAGAAGGGTTTAACAAACCTAGGCCTAATGCAAATGATTTTCGTCAGGGACTAGAAATGATTGTGGACACTCAAAAGATAGGTAAAATTATTGGGAAAGGAGGCTGCAAAATAAAAGAACTGCAAGATCAGTCTGGAGCTAGAATTCAAGTAAGTTTATTCTCAGTAGTATATTTCAGTTTTACTGTTATCAATTTTATGGAGATCATGACAGAACTGATGCTTTTAGATTGGTAAAGCCCGTGATGAAGATTTTGGGCAGACAACACAGATAAATCTAACTGGGAATCCTGAAGCCCAAGAAAAATGTAAACAAATGATAGAAGAGTTAATTAGTGAACCTAGAGTTTCCTTTGAGCGTGAGTCTGAACAAATTCCACGTAGTGCACCTCCTCCTATTGACTGGGATAAACTTAAAGAAGAAGCTGTAGGTTTAATCGCTTATAAATATTTTATTATATTGTGTTTAAAAACTGAAGAATTTCAATTATTGTTTTAGGCCAGATATGAGGAAGAAAAAATTGCAAAGCTTCCTCCGCTGAAAAAAAATTTTTATATTGAAGATCCAGCAGTTGCTAATATGAGTCCAGAACATGTTAGAAAATTGAGGTATGTATTCAACTTTACAAATATCATTGTTTTTATTAAATCAGCGCAATATTAATTTGATGTATTTGTAGGAGTTTGAAAAACAATATTGTAGTTTCAAATGTTTTTTCTGAAGAAGGGGTTATACCCAACCCAGTAGAAACATTTGAGCAAGCTTTTACACATTATCCTGAGATTTTAAGAGAGATTAAGAAACAAGGCTTTACAGAACCATCACCAATACAGTGCCAAGCTTGGCCAATTTTATTGTCTGGGCGTGACATGATTGGCATTGCGCAGACAGGAACTGGTGAGAAATAATTCTCATTTCCAACTATTTTAAATTGTGCCCAAAATGATGTTTGTTATGCATATAAATTTATATTTTTTAGGCAAAACATTAGCCTTTTTACTGCCAGCTTTGATACACATTGAAGGTCAGCCTATTCCTAGATCTGAACGAAAAGGGGCAAATGTTTTGGTCATTGCTCCAACCAGAGAGTTGGCTTTACAGATTGATACTGAAGTAAAAAAATATTCTTACAGAGAAATAAAATGGTATCTGTATTTTTTTTTGGATTAAATGAAAATGGTAATGTGTTAAAAAATATTAAACCTTTTCATTTCCTTTGTTTTAGTGTATGTGTTTATGGAGGTGGAAGTCGCAGAAATCAAAAAGATATTTTGACTAAGGGTGTAGAAATAATAATTGCAACTCCTGGAAGGTTTAATGATTTAGTTGCTGATGGTAAATAATTTTTAAATATTAACTTGAATTTTAAAATTTATTTTTTACATTATTATAAGTAGGTTAATAGGTATACCTACAAGTAACCTTTATGTTTATTTAAGCATTTTTAGGATTCGTAGCTTTTGTGCCCTTAAAATAAAGACTATTTTTAATTTTTAGGAACTATAGACATAACCTCAGTTACATATTTAGTGCTGGACGAAGCAGATCGAATGTTAGATATGGGATTCGAACCGCAGATCCGTAAAACTATGTTGGATGTTCGGCCAGATAGACAAACAGTTATGACGAGGTGAGTAAAAATACTTGATGATTTTTATTCTATTATATATCTTTCATCTAGATCATTTTACCTTTATTAACAACGGCTGCCTTGTTTTAGTGCTACTTGGCCAGAAAATGTAAGAGCATTAGCCAAAAGGTATATGAAGGATCCAATTCAAGTTTACGTAGGCTCTTTAGACTTAGCAGCTGTACATTCAGTTACACAAACCATTGTCATGATTGATGAAGAAGCCAAATATCAATATGTAAGATTAATTTTTTAATTTTATTAAAAGTATTTTATCTTTTGAAAAGTTAGAAAATGGTATTCTCTTTAGGTAATTGATTTTCTAAAAAGCCTTTGTGTGGATGATAAAGTCATTGTGTTTGTTGGTAAAAAGGCTAGAGCTGATGCTCTGTCAGCAGACTTGGCATTAGCAGGAATTGATTGTCAGTGTATTCACGGTGACCGAGAACAGAGTGATAGAGAGCAAGCAATCGATGATCTCAAAACCGGCGAGGTTAGGATCTTAGTGGCAACAGATGTTGCTAGCAGAGGCATCGATATTACCGATGTTACGTAAGTTATTTTATACATTTTTTTCCTATGAAAATCGGCGTAACTTTATTACTGAATTTATAAATCTCAATTTTGTTTATTATAGCAAGGTATTTAATTATGATTTTCCAAGGAACATTGAAGAATATGTTCACAGGGTTGGTAGAACTGGTAGAGCAGGTAAAACTGGAGAAGCTATTACCTTGTTTACTCGTAGCGATTGGGGCATGGCTGCGGAATTGATTGATATTATGGAAGAAGCCAACCAGGTTGTTTTTGCATCATGTTTTAAATAAATATAAAATCATGACTACTCACTCTTTTAATCGTTTTATTTCAGACTGTTCCAGATGAACTTGTCGACATGAAAAAGAGGTTTCAGGATATGAAAAGACGCCGCCAAGAAGAAAGGGAAAGTGGAGGCGGACATGATGGTGGAAGAAATTTTAGAGGTGATCGTGGGGGAGGAAACCGTTTTGGTGGAGGAGGAGGGAGTGGCGGGAATCGTTTCGGAGGAGGAGGAAATCGTTTCGGTGGAGGTGGAGGAGGGGGAAACCGTTTCGGAGGAAACGGAGGGAATCGCTCTGGAGGTCGGTGGTGAATATAAATTCCGTCCTTTTTCTTAAAATTTCAGATGATCTTTTGTTATTACAAAATAATAAAAACTTTAATTTTGTTCCTTATTCAATAAAATTTCTTTTCCTAAATTGTAAAACACCTTTACTACTTGATTTCCTAAGTAATAAAGCATACACAAATTAATTCTATTTTTCAAGCTGAAAATATTGCTTTGCAAGAAAACGTGTATCTGATGTAAAAAATTTTATTTATTTATTTATTTTATTTATATATATATACTTTCACATCATTTCGCCGCAAGCGGCCGAACGATCGTCGAATACATCGCGAATACATATTTATGAATTTTACTTCTTTTTAAAAATTTTAGTGACAAAGTTTACACTTTAAATTTTTAAAGCAACCTATCTTTTATAAGTTCGATAAAGAAGGTGAATAAATGATACTATCCTTTAATGGTACTATAAATTAAGCCATTATGAAAACACGGTCGATTGAGGTTTCAAACAAAATCTTCTAAAAAACAAGATGTTTTAAAATTTAATCCTATTAGTTTGGGTCTAAAATAGGTGCATTATTTAAGACACCGTAGTGAAACGCGTGCGTGAAACCAAAACTGTTTTAAAACACCTACCCTGTGACAATTTTTTGCTTTAACCTTTTGAAATAAATGCAAAGGAATTTTAGTTTTAAGGAGGCGTTATAAAGCGAATTAAGAAAATAAAAAGATCAAATTAGCGCGATTTTATTTTTTCAACAAAATTAAAGAGCAAAAGTGCCACTAACAGCTCCGCTACTCCATCCAGACCATTGTCAAGAGACACGTCGATCTCGATTAATGAAAGATTTTGATCAATTTTAGTACACTGAAAAAATGATAGTGCCCTTTCAATATTGTTACAATGGAGGTATTATGTAAAAACATGGCATTAATCAATTTTTCCCTATTGATGCACTTAATGAAAGAAAAGATTGAAAGTCAATAAATCTCTTTTTGGAGAAAACAGAAACGAGTCGTGGCATTAGTTTTTACGAGACAAATATGTCTGCCTGTTTCCCGCATGAAACTCGTGAAATGAGCGTCCTTTAGGTAATTTGTTATTTACTAAAATCGGATTGTGTTATCTTAAACTCTTGTGTATTCATTCTTTTTTGAAAAAATGTGGCACAATTACATGCAGTATGGTAACTAAAGTGGCGGGACTATCACTACTATGGATTGATCAGTGATTGAAAATATTTTATATGTACAACGTTAATAATAGTGGTATGCGAATGTCATTTCTACACCTTCAATATACATTTACCGTCATTCGTCAGCTCTTTTTTTCATATTTCAAATGGAATAAATGAAAGACTTTGTAAACTGAATACCTTTTAAGGTTTTTTTTGATATTATATTGCAGTAAATTTACTTGATTGAAAAAAAAAAGAAAATCATGGCACTAACCTATTACCTTTTCTAAGTTTAGATAACAGGTTAACTGATAATTTTGATGCTTCAAATGCAATGTTTTTTGACCTAACCTAACAAAAATAATTTTGGTTCTAGAAATTAAATATCAAGTGCAAGGAATAAATCAACAAATGGAAATTTAAACAATCTAATGTATGTGTTAGGTTCGATGTTATTGATAAAAATTACTCAAATGAATTTTCTTCCCAAAATAAAAACCAGACCATCTAGTTATTTTACTATCATAAACACCTTGTAATATTTTTTGAGCTTTTTCTGCAGGGTTCAAGTTATTTTTTTTTTTAACAAGTATTCCTCATATTCACTTTTGATGAAAGCATTTGTTTATGTTCTAGTTTTAAAATTCAGTGAAAATGCCCACTGACGACATTGTTTACCCTCAAGGCTGTCGGCCAATATCTGAGGATTTAGGCCCAGATGAACTTATTAGAAGGCTGAAGGTAATTTTCATATTTTTTCAAATGATGTTATTTTTGTTACTGCAATGGAAAATTCATTTATTTTTCAAATTGTTAGACATTGGCGCACACTCTTCAAGCAATGGCTCAAGATGAAGAGGGCCAACTCCAACAATATGTTCCATTGTCATTACACCTAGCAGAAGAGTCATTTTTAAATCATCAGTCCAGGGATGTACAGCTTTTAATTGCATGTTGTATTGCTGATGTTCTTCGAGTTTATGCACCTGAAGCTCCCTACAAAGATCCAGAACAAGTTAAGGTAATTAAGATAATTTGAAAAAGCATTGACATAAATGAAGTAATCCTTTCATTGCAAAAAAATCACCATAATGCTTTTTTTTTTCAGACCATTTTTCTGTTTTTGATAAATCAACTTTCTGGTTTGCATGATCCAAAGGACCCAGCATTTAAAAGATACTTTTATTTGTTGGAAAATCTTGCTTATGTTAAGAGCTTTAACATGTGTTTTGAATTGGAAGATTGCCAAGAAATATTTTGTCGTTTATTTCATTTAATGTTTGATATTGTCAAGTAAGTAGTTAAAGAGACATGTAGGCTTTTTAGCTGTAAGTGAGAATTTAAAAAAAATTTTTGTTTTTATAGTGATGAACATTCTGAAAAAGTAAAATCTTTCATGTTGGATGTCTTGAGTCCCTTGATTACTGAAAGTGATGTAGTCTCAAATGAACTTTTAAATATTATTCTTATAAACATAGTGGAACCCAACAAATCAAATAGAAAAAATGCTTATTGGTTAGCAAAGGAATTGTTGATGAAATGCAGTAATACTCTTGAACCATACATTCAAATTGTGAGTTTTAATAAGTTTTAATTTTTTTAAGTAAGATGAACGTAAAAGTGAAATGTGCTTATTCAGAAAACTTTTCATTTCAGTTTTTCAATAATGTATTAATCATGGGAAAACAAGAAAATGATTTAGAAATTTGCAACAAAGTCTACGATCTCATTTATGAGTTGTACCATATTTGTCCATCTGTACTTCTTGCTGTCTTGCCTCAGTTGGAGTGCAAATTAAAAAGTACTCTTGAATCAGAAAGGTTAAATGCTGTGGCTTTGCTTGCTAGGATGTTTTCAGAAAAAGACAGCACTTTAGCAAGGCACCACACACCTTTATGGAGAGCATTTCTTGGCAGGTATGTAAAAACTGCCATTAAAATTTTTAATATTTTTGCAAGTAAAAGCTCAACTTTTTTGCAGATTCAACGATATATCTGTCAGCATCAGAATAAAATGCGTCCAATATTCGATGCATTTTCTTTTAAATCACCCTGAATTACGAAAAGATATGATAGATACACTTAAAAATAGACTTCACGATGCAGATGAAAACGTTCGTTATGAAGTTGTCATGGCTATTGTAACAACTGCGAAGAAAAATGTCGAAATCGTTAGTTCGAGTGAAGATTTATTAGAATTTGTAAAAGAGCGAACTCTTGACAAAAAGGTATTAAAATGAAATTTGTTTTAAAAAAAATTTTTTCCTTAAAATTATTGTAAGTAAAAACTCTGACAATTTTTTTTAGTTTAAAATCCGTCGCGAAGCAATGACTGGTCTTGCACTCATATATAAAAATCATCTCAACAGTCCAGATGTTCCTCAAGCTACCAAAAAGGCTGTGACATGGATTAAAGACAAAATTTTGCACGGCTATTATTTACAACAGAACGAAGATAGGTATTGTAATTTTTTATTTGATTTAATACTTCTTAAGTTTAGTTTCAACTGATTATTAAAATTTTATTTTAGACTACTTGTGGAAAGGTTGTTGAATTTATATTTAGTTCATTATCAGCTACCGCCTGATGAGAGAATGAAGAGACTTTATCACTTGATCGGAACTGTTGATGATAATGCTCTGAAAGCATTTTTTGAACTAAAGAAAAGTCAATTAGCGTGAGTGTTATGAATTTAATTGTAATTGATGACTTTGACTGGAAGGCTGCAATCTTAGCATATGCATTATGCCAATCATTTCAGAGCTAGGCGGGTGTTCTCAGAATTTTTGGACTTGCATTATAAACCGGAAAGCAAAGAAAGAGATGAAGAAATCGGTCTTAAAGTGGCTCAAGTTTCGAAGTTTCTTCCTGATCCAGTGAAAGCGCAAGAGTTTATAGCGAAGTTGTCGAATAACCTCCTAAATCAACCTGATTTGTTGCAACAACTTTCTAAATTGGTTAGGCCTGATGTCAGTTGCGAGGAGTCTCTGAATATATCTGTAGGTATCATCTAGCTGAAAAATAAAATTCATCGCTAGTAATCATTAATATTTTAGTAAAATACCATCGTCTTTACAATAATGTACATGGGTGTTTTCAGGGCTTGATAATGAAATCGCTGGGAAATCCAATAATGACTAACTTATATTTCAACACGGTAAAATTATTATTGGAAAGAATATCGTCCGTAATGATCGACAGTATTGCTTTGGAACATTTTATCGGTTACGTGGATGATTGTTTAAAAGGAGGAAATAGTATCGAAGAAATAGGATTGAACCCTTCCACGGCAGGAGAAAGAGGCGTTAGACTGATTCAGGTTTGTAAAAAAGTATGACTGGATTTTTCTAACAAAACCTTTGGAACCTGCGTTTTCTACAAAATTTTGCGCAATTTTTTTTTACAGATGTTGGCATATATATATCCCGCTCATTTCCTTGTTAAAAACGTTTTGAACGCGTTAAAGCAACTTTTAGAGGTTGATGACGAAACCGTCGCTCCGTGGATTTTGTCAGCCTTGACTTACGTCGGAAGATACAGACCATTAGGTTGAATATAATAAACTCTGTAAATTGAAAAATTATCAAAGTTGAATCATTTTCTTAAAATTTTTATTATTGCAGGCGAGGTGTTCCCCGAAATAATGGAAGAATTAGTTCCGATTTTCCGAAAATTTATTCAGGAAGGAACTCCCAAACAATCAAAACATGCAGTTCGGTGTCTCCATAGAAATTTACTTCCTGAAAAGTATGAAACTATATTTGAGGATATTTTTAAGGTTGGAATTACTTATCTTGTCTCCTTTACTTTGTTGTATCTACGTAGCTTAATACTAATTCTTTTATTCTAGACTGTTAAAGAAAATTTAACACCATCAAGCGAGCATTATTTAACTTCGATCAGTGCTCTTGGTCATATTGCTTTTAATTTGCCTACTCTGTTTGCTTGTAATATTAAAAATGCAATCTCACGTAAAATTGTTAAGGAACTGTTAGTAGTTGACGGACCTGATTCTGGATACGATCCTAGCGACGAACCTTGGTGCAGCGAATCCGAACTGGAATTGAGTACAAGGTGTAAGGTAAGTTACCAAGGATATGTCGAAAGAGAAAAATACTTATCCAACAATTACATTCTTTAAATTTATCTTTTTTTTTAGTTGGAAGGATTAAAAACAATGGCAAGATGGCTCTTGGGACTTAAGGAAGATGTGATTTCGGCTCAAAAAACATTTAGAATGTTAAATGCTTTTATCACCAATTGCGGTGATCTAACCGGCAATGATAAACTTAGCAAAGCAGAAATGTCATGGCTTAGGCTTAGGGCTGGTTGCGTTATGCTGAGAATAATAGAACAAAAAGGAGTCGGAGATCAGTATAACGCTGAGCAGTTCTACGATCTTTCTCATCTCATGGTGGTAAGTGTAAAATTTTAATATATATAAAAGCTCGTTTCGTCATATTAACCATTTTTCCTGTCTTCAGGATGATGTTCCACAAGTTCGTGAAATATTTGCGACAAAACTTCACAAGGGATTAAATCAACCTTTAACCGGGACGTGTCTCCCACTCGATTTCATGGGAATATATGTTTTGGCTGGTTTGGAAAAAGAAAAAAAATTAAAAGCTATGTTTAAGCAAATGATGGTATCTGATATCACAAAAAGAAGAGAATATACAAAAACTTTGACTTTTTCTGCTACAGGCAGTAAGTAAATTTTTTGGATTTTTAAATTACTGCTTCGTTTGTTTATACATTTACGTTTTTCTAAATAGGTAAAGCTGAAAAAGCCATGGCTCAGCTTCCTGCCATTTTACCAGATTATATGCTGACTTTTGCGATACCGGTTTTAGCTCATTACAACAACTTTACCGATCCTACTGATGTTGAGCAGCTGAAAGAAATGAGAAATTGCCTATGGTAGGTTGAATTTTTCGATTAAGAAATGCTTGAATGAATTATTGAAATAAATTGACTTTTTCGTTGCAGGTTTGTTTTAGAGCCACTAATCATGAAAAACGACTTATACAGCTTTAGTTTTTATAAAAATATGATTGAGAGAATGAAAAATCATAAGGATGCGTTAAAGCCAGATGATGAGCTTGCTAACCATGTAAGATTTTATTTAAAAATAGTTGCCGTAGTTTCGATACCAAACTTTTAATTTTACTTTTCAGAAACTTTGGGCCCTCTGTGATTTAGCCATGACTTTAATACTTTCCAAAACCACGAATTTTGATATGAAAGAACTTTCTAGCGAAGTCCGAATACCTACGATGTATTTCAAAGCGCATGAGGTAAATTTTACTTTAACATTTTTTAGTCTGATTTTTCCTGATAATGAAAACTTATAAATTTTATTTGTTTCTAGGATCCTTTATTTAATAATACTACTGTTTACATCCCACCAGAGCTTCAGTTTCAGACAAATAAAAGCAGGACAATGCTCACCTCCGCAGCTCCTAAAAGAACTTTGAAATCGAATAAAAAAATGACCAATTCATCAGGAGAAAGTCTGGGAATCGATAATAAGACAGATGTAATGGTAAGTGCAGTAAAAATTTATTGTATATAGTTAAAGTCGCTCACATATTGAATTCTAACTAAGGAAATGAAATGTAGTTTGGCCTTCCTAGCTTAATTTCTAAATCTGGATAAAAGTTTGTCTCTGAGTGTTCTATTTCAAAGAAACGATTGTTGAAACAAGTTTAACTCTGGGCTTTGATTTCGTTTTTGACAAAGGTAACCGTTATTAAATTTCTCTTTTTGTGTAATTTCAAGCCGATCCAATCAATAAGGATTGATGCTGAGGTACGATTTTAAATTTCATGTAAAAAGATAAAAACTGTAGATCAGGCTTATGCGAGAAAGAAAGCTCGGCCATATTTAAGGTTTTATTTTTAAATGCTTTACTTTTTGTAGCCATCTGAGGCATCCGATACGAAGATAAAACTTTACGGTATGGGAAACGAACCTCCATCACCGGGAGAAGCTAACTCAGCCGAAGAAGAGGATGAACACGAAAAACCAAAACGTAAAAAAAATGGACATTAAATACCCACTTGTATAGCTCAATTGAAACACTTCTTTTTTTTCTAAGTTTTAGTATTTTCTGCAAACGTGTTGCGGACTTTGGTTTTTAAAATTTTCTCTTGTTTAGAGCGGTAGGCGGTCATTACAGAAATAATCGTAAATTGTATCCCCTGGAGCTAAGTTGGTTAGCCTGAAGCTTTATAGGTGGTTAGTATTTAAGTAAATGATACTTGTCGCGACCAAATTCTGTTAAGTACAAACCGTTGATTGTAGTTAGTTTTTAAGGCATTTGTTTTAACACTTAGAAACTCGCTTTTGTGAAATGTATTCGGGAAGGTTTTTTTTCGAAAGCAACGTGTATAAATTCAGTAAGCTAAGCTTTTAGTGTAAGTTTGAATTGTGATCTCTTCTTGTTTCCCGAATGCTTTTGGCCTACAGGAGGAAACAGTTCGCATTGCAATTTTATTCATGGAGAAAATACCGCCGTTCATATGAGAAACTTTCAATTATGTAAGAATCCGATTTTTGAAAATTGGAACTAATAATTGTGTGCAGATTCCTTTTTAATTTCATATTTTGAGGTTCTTAGAATGACTTGTATAACAGAATCTACGTTCATTAAAAAATTTACTTTTATAAATTTTAAAATTTACTTTTAAATTTACTTTTATAAATTTTAAAATAACAGTTCATAATTAGAGAAGGTTGATAAACTTTCAAACATTAGAAAAATACTTCTGTTCGCATTGGTTTTTTACGTTATTTTATTAGTATTGGTAGGATGCATATATTTTCATTATAATTTAAGTATTTTATTATATTATTTATTGATTCCTTTTCGGAAGGGGCAACAGAAAGTGAAAGTAGGCTTAATGAAATGCCACCTGCCTATTTTTAAAAAGTAACGAAATAAAAAAATTCGGACAATTGTATTATAAATTTGATTAAATTTCATCCTTACAATTGTACGTAAAATATCCTTTAACAGCTCCTTATGTGCTAATGTTATAGTACAGTTCTTGTTGTAAATGTACAGGATATGTTTCAATTTAAAATGTTAAGCTCAATTAAAATTTTTCCTGGCTAAAATTGATTCTACGATTATTGACTCATCTATTTCATAATCTAAAGTAGAATCATCACAAATATGGCAGTTAAAAGAGCTGCAACCATGAGAATTAAACCCTCTTATACTTTTAGTATTGTTTAAATTATCAAACCTTGAAAGGTTTTCATCAGTCAGGTCACAAAGATCTAAAGTCTGTGTAGTGTCACTGTATCCTTGTGCGACTTCGCCAGATTCATTAATAATCGAAGAGCTAAAACTTTCAGATGTTTGAGCATTTTCTGGTAAATTAACTAAATCAATTTTAGATTCTTTTAAAGTGTCTTTGTCGATTGATAATGCAGTCATTTCCTTTAAAATAAATTCGAATTTTAGAGTATTATCATCAGTGCCAAAATCATTATTTTTCTTTTTCTTAGATTCTTTTGGTTTATCTCTTTTAATTTTCCCTTTTTTCTTTTCTTCTTTTTTCATAATTTTTTCTTTTTCTAATTCGCAGTTATAATCATCATACAATGTTCCTGCATTTTTCATAATTACCATTTGTGGTTCGACAGTAATAATTTTCGTTGTAGAATTTTCATCCCAATCGGTTTTGGAACATTCAATGAAAGCATTTAAATTTTCATTATTGATGGACCACAAAATTTCAAAAGACGGAACCCCCTTGACTGTTCTTTTTTTTAAAATTTTATCTGGTACGAAATCCGAAAAAATATTATTTAACAACTGCCAGCGGGTAGAAAGGGGTAAAATTTTCTGGAAGGCGTATTCCAACTCCCATTCTAATAAATCACTTGTAAATTGAACAAAGTTAGTTACTCGAGGTTGACGCCAAGCAGCTTTGAATTTAGGCAAAGGCTGTTTATATTCTAAAAACTCGTTTATAATGCCTTCTTCTGGAAAAGATAGATTTTCAAGTGCTTTCTTTCGCAGGTACAACTCCAGGTTGATCATATCTTTTTGGTTCTCATCCAGATTTCTATATGAAAGTAGGGATTTATCTTCTTTGCAATTGTGATCTGTTCCACAATGATTGCATCCTTGTTTTTTGTGTTCTTTTAATTTTCCAGGATGACTGCAAATAGTACAATTTACTTTTTGTGATTCATACATATCTAATACCTGGAAAAAAAAAGGGATAACAAAAAATCCTCATGATGAAGCATATTAACAATATTTCAAACCTTATCTGTTTTCCACTGACGTAATCTGTCAAGGATTTTGTCATCTTTAAATGATGATAAATATTTCAAAGCTCTTTCTTTGCCAACTCCTATAATTCCATGATCATCATAATCGCACCCACATAACAAACTAATTGCTACCAGTTTTTCTAAGGACAAATTTAATTTTTCCTGAATATCTTCCATTTTAAAAATTTCTATGGAACCATTATTGCCTTGAAGAGTAAAATTCCTATAAACTACTTTTGCTCCATATAAAAAAACATCACTGTCTTGAGTTATAACACCGTCTACAATCTGAAATAGAATTGAGATTAAAAGTCTACTTTTTAAGCACGAGTTTTTTCTGCTTTAAAAATTACAAAATATTCATATGACTAAAAAGAATTCTCACCCCATTTTTGTTTAGTTGTGCACATAATGCTTCACCTTCACCTTCACTTTCAAGACATGTCAAACCCATCATTTCTAACATACTTTTACATTGTTTTAAAAGAAATTTTAATCTGCTTCTATTACTAGTTTTATTGCTTTTAGCATCTTTAGGCAATGATACTTTTTGTTGTTTGTATCTAATCTGCTTTCTTTTTGCAAGAGTATCTTTCTTTAAATCAGGTGGTTTTCCATCTAGCACAAAAATAGGTGTAACATTTATCATGAGCAGCATCGATGTTCTAAAAAATATATTTCTGAAATAAGGTCAAATGAAAATAAACACTTGTACTGAGCTTACTGATTTCATAGCACCATTCAAAAAAAGTAAATTTAGCATCTCTTCTTACCGTAAGTGCATTCCTGTTTGCATGGGGACATATTTTTCTCCTACTATTTTATTTTCACACACCCAGCAACTCAAGTCGATGGCTACGGTTTTATCGCTTAGCTCAAACAACGACGATTTTTTCCCGACCGGCCCAAGAACTTTCCATAAACCTTTAACTCCCATTTCACTGAAAAAACCGCAAAAGAAATAAAGTGCAAGTGACGTGTCACTAGATTAAAATGTAAACACTAATGGAACTATAGTGGCAGTTATTAGTTAAGCAGTCGCGCTTACGTTTAGCTTTCAAAAGCTTTTAAACAAATACTATCAAAAAGGCGTAGATTAGATTCTTAAAGTTTTCTGCTTGCATATACTTTTATTAAAAATAACAATGTGACGCTAAATAATTGGTACATCCAACACCTTTTTCACCGAAGGTAATTAATTATTTCGAATTAAACAATTAACAATTTTTTATTTATTTAAGGGTGGTGAAATTGGGGTTAAAATTTTGCAATTCGATGCACCGGTTTCCATATACTAATAAGCTTACTTTCAAAGTCATTTTCTATTTTTTTTTCTTCTAATTGATTTTTGTGATATCACTTCTTGTCAATCATACTGATATATTTCAAGATTACTCACACTATTTGAAATGTTAATAATGCTAAGTAGCACTTAAAGATTAATAAATCCTTCAGATGATAAAAAATTCTGCAGGTATTTGATATCTGTAAATGATTTTTATTATCAAACGAGTTTGTCTCCAAAAGCTTCGAGTTCCACTGCAACCTACTAGGCTGGCCTAGGTTAATGGTTGTTGTTTTTGCCCTTGACCTAAATCTAGGTACACTTTAATTTTTAGTTGTATGGTTAATTTTAGTGCCATCATGCTCTTCAACTCAATAATTCGTCAATCTTTAAGAAGATTGAAAACAGAAGTTAGGATATGTGTGAGGTACCACCAGCACACAGCTGCTGCTAAAACAGATTCTAATATAAGTGCTAACTTAAATGAGGTGGGTATAAAAAATTTTTTTTGGTTTGTGAGCAAATACCTGATAATATGAAATTATATTTATTAATATAATTAATATTACATTAATATGAAATTATAGGTGCAGCCAGTATTTAGATACGTTAAAAATTATCCTGACAAATATATTCTCCAAGATGAACATGGGGAATATGTATTTAAATCCCTCTTTTGCAGTAGTGTAAAACTTTCAAAAAAAATTAATGAAATAATTGGGCATCAGCCAAATGAAAGAGTGGTATACTTATGTCCAAATGATTCCAGTAGTGTCATCACACAATGGGCAATATGGATGGCAGGGCAAATTGGTAAGTACTTAATTTTAAAAAAAGTAAATTGATTAAATTGTTGCCAAAGCAAATTTAAAAATTTAACTTGCATTTTAGCTGTGCCTTTATCAAAACACCATCCTCCAAACATGCTAGAATATTTTGTTAAGGATAGTGATGCTAGTTTAATAATAACTACATTGAATCATGAGGAAATTATTGCAGATCTTAGTCGCAAAGTTGAAGTTCCAATGTTGGTTTTTGACAAGAAGTTTACAGAAGAGGCTCTAGAAGTAAAAAAGGTATTTTAAATGTTGTTAAATAATAAATAATAAGGCAAACCATGAAAAGTTTGACTGTTTCTAGGATGTGCCAGATTCTTTATTAGATGCTGGCTTAGATCCAAAACATTATGAATCAGGAGACGCTTTGATTATTTATACTTCTGGAACTACTGGGCCCCCAAAAGGTGACAATAGAGAAAAGTAATGTGAATTTCAATATATATTTGTTTACATTGCAATTTTGTAATTGCAGGTGTTGTTCTTACCTATAGAAACATTCATACTCAGGTTAGGTCAATGGTAGAGTGCTGGAACTGGACAAAAAACGATGCTATTTTACATACTTTGCCTCTACATCATGTTCATGGAGTAATTAATGCATTAATAACACCCATGTCAGTTGGTGCTAAGTAAGTTGCTTGAACTAAATGAAAATTTTTAATTTAACAACTAAAAAATGATTAATTCAGAATGATTGTTTCCTTGTAATAGGCGATACGAGACGTAATTTAAATGATTTTTGATCAGAACTAATTTTTCCTTTGCAATTTTCAGAGTTTATATGCTACCTGATTTTAAAGCCAACGAAGTTTGGTCTTATCTATTAGGTATTAAAAAAATTCCAAAAAGAATAAATGTTTTTATGGGGGTTCCTACAATGTATTCTAAACTTATTCAAGAATATGATGAACTATTTAAGAGCAATAAACGTCAAGCTGAATTTATTAAGAATACCTTGTCACAGAAAATGAGGTAAGAGTTTTGACAAGAAAAGTTGATTGATTATATTGATTAGTTTCATTTGATAAGTATGTAAATTGTTTATTTGAAACAGGCTAATGGTGTCAGGATCGGCTCCCCTTCAAATTCCAGTGCTAAAAAAGTGGGAAGAAATATCCGGGCACGTCTTATTGGAGAGGTACGGAATGTCAGAGACTGGGATGGTACTTAGTAATCCTTTAGTAGGAGAGAGAAAGGCTGGATTTGTAGGACAACCAATGCCCTTTGTCAATGTTCGCATTACTGCAAAGGAAAAATTCGATAAAGTAAATTCAAGCATCGTTCTTGAAAAAAAATGTTATTTTTCAATCTAATGATTATTGCCGGGTTGTCTAGGTACTCGTTGAAGGCGACTCTAACGGAAGTAGAATCCTAACAGGAAAAAACGAAAATTCCATTTCGGGTGACTTACTTGTTAAAGGACCTAATGTTTTCCGAGCTTATTTTAATAAACCAAAAGCAACTGCCAAGACTTTTGCTCCTGATGATTGGTTTATCACAGGTTAGATGTGATACATTTAATCTTATGTAAGGGTCATGTTAAGCTAAAACATAATTTATTTAATCCAGGAGACGTCGCCGAGTACATTGATGGGTACTACAAAATCCTTGGCAGGTCGTCAGCTGACATAATTAAAAGTGGGGGATATAAAATAAGTGCTCTACAAATCGAATCCGTTCTTTTAAATCACGACAGTATAAAAGATGTTGCAGTTGTCGGATTACCCGACGTCACTTGGGGAGAAAAGGTAAAATTCACATTATCACTTTTTTTTTTTTTTTTTGAAAAATTATGAGAAGGTTTAAGCAATTTATTCCCTTTTTTTAATCAACGTGAGATGTATCTGCTTTATGAGATTTAAACATGTTGGTGGAAAAAAGGGCACACTCAACTGGTACCTTTTCTTTTAAAAACCTGTCAATAAATTTTTCCATTTTTAAATGTCGTTGTAGGTTACAGCAATCGTGGTTTTAAAGGAAGAAAAAGCTTTAACTTTAGCAGAACTTAGGGAATGGTGCAAGTCACATTTACCCTCATATTCCATTCCCACGGACTTGAGAACTGTTAAGGCGATTGAAAGAAATGCGATGGGAAAAATTAATAAAAAGGAACTGAAAGCAACGCTATTGCAAGAAGAAAAGAAATCGCGTTAAAAAATGTTATAAATAAATAATTTCTTATATATTTTTTGATTAAATTACAATGAATTTTTGATTCTTACTGTGGCTACAGAAAAACAAAAAACAGCTTAAAAAATTTTTTTCAGGTAGTTGTCATCTCAGCTTACTTAAATTCTAATTTGTATGCCGTTTAGTTTTTCTATCGCTACAAGACTATTCACTATAAATAACATGAGCAAAGGGATATCAAAACAAAAACTGCTTCGTCGGTTCCCTGTAAATAGAGTTTTACGAGGAAAAAAACAAGTCTGCGGGCAACGATAAAAATTAATTTCATTTAAATTAGTCATTTAAAAAATTTAAAACTAAGAAAATAAATGTAACAACCCCGTGAGCGATAATAGTGTTGCACAAAATAACGGATCAAAGTTCGATAAAACTAAAGAATAAGCACGAGGTGCATTTAAAAACCCTGTAAAAGGATAATTAAGACAAATAAATTCGAAAAAACAATGACAAGATATCGGTTAACAGATGACAATAAAAAACCTCGAATAGTAAGACAAAAGCAATTCATTTTAAAGGCATCAGGAAAAGAAATCGTTGATACTTACCTTGATATAACCATCCGTCATTCGCTAACCGACATTCTTCTAGTCTTCTGATTTCTTATTTTTCATATCTTATCCCTTCTTAATTTTAAGTGGGTGCCACATATCAACTAGACATCAAAACGAGATTTTAAACAAAAGCCATCGTGACAACTTGGTAAAAATTAAACAGCAAAAAATAAAAAAAATAACGAGCATCGGGAACGGTGCAAAATAAAATAAAAGAGAAGGCGTCTTTCAGCAGCATCCGGTCGGCTTACGTTCTGTGGGACCTACTGAAAAAACTCATTAGAAAAAACAGTAGTTTAGACGACAACACTATCGCATATAAAATAAAATGAGACGAGGGAAAATAAATCGGCATTAAAAACCTCTCGGAAATAAAAATGAAGCAGCCAACGATAAACATTTCAGATCGTAAATTAATTTTTATCGCACAAGTACATAAGTAAAAATTTTACAAGTTTACATTCAATAATTAGGTTAACTAATAGAAAATGTTTTATGAAATCATGATCATATCAAATAGGATTTTCATTGAAATATACCTTTTCTTTCCTTTTCGATACGGTCAGGATTCGCTAAAACTGTAGATAGATCTTTAAATTTCCAGCGAGACGAAGGTAGGCCGATAACTCCTTTATTCCTTTACAGAAAAACGTCCTAAATGAAACATGATGAATTGGGAAAAAAGAGAGAAACAAATAAACTCTTAATAAGATCGGAAAAAAGTACATAATTGCAACATCAATAAAAAAATAACCAAAGAAATTTTGCAACTAAAGCGATTAATTTACCTTGTCAAAACTGTCGAAGTGGAGGTGGAGTCCGATTCGATCGTAAAAAGGCTTGGACTGCGTGAGACATTCTGGTATAGCTGAGTACATCTATTTGGTCCATTTTTCGATTCGGGTATAGTTCAAATGCAATTCCAAAGTTAAAGTTATACCTGAAATTTCGCCTAAATACGGCAGCTGAACAAATTTTCTTTTACAAATGTGAAGTAAAAAACAAAAGGTGCTAAATCGAAATTTTTGTGACAAACCAGGTTTACCAACAATGAATCCATGAATAGTAAAGCCTAAAAATTAAAAGCTTCACCTCGAATATAAATTTAAGAATTTTATAAAAGCTTATCATTCCGCTGATTAAATTGTTTGGCAGGTCTCTAATGAAACAAGAATTCTGATCTTTCTTACGCCTGTAGGAAAATAATATTGTTTCCCGCTACATTATTAAGAAACTGCTTCATTGTAGTCTTCCACATTTTAAATATATCTCTAAAATACCGAATCAATCTTACTGAGATATCATAAAAACAATCAACTTTATTTAAAGTTTTGAGACAAAATTTTTTTTTAAAGCTGATAAAATCGAATGAGTAGCTTCGATGACCGAACAGTAAATTTATTTGTCAAGCGAATTGTGATCGATGCTACTCGTTCCACAAACACGAAGGATGTGATTAAATGACTCGTGATGTAAAGACATTACTAAATGATTATTTTAATTTACAATTCAAATTTAGTTTTACAACCGAAGTTTAATTTAAAAAAAATTCATTCGATTAACTAGTGTTGATGGAAGGAGTCGGCGTTTGGGACCGGGGACAAAGCAATTTTTTAGTCGAATAAAATGACAAATCGCTTAGCCAGTTGATCGTAATCAAAACTTTCATCAACACCATTGATAAATCATGTCAGTTTTTAATTTTCAAAGCTGTAGCCCAAATTTAAAAAAACTGGTAAAACATTTCCAAAATTTTTGCCTACAAGCTGTTCTATTTTTTAAAATGCAAGGGAAGTATTCGAAAAGGAACAAAATTTAATACTTTTATTAGTACTTATCATACTTTTTTTGACTTTCATTGAGTATTACAAAATGGCGAACGCAACTTAAAACATAAATTTAACATTTTCTGACGAATTAAATGCTTTGTTCACCAACTTCGCTAATCATTTTCGATATAAAACCTAAGGTTTTTAAAAATAATAATTTAAATAAACAAAATTAACATTTTAGAATAATTTTGTCTTTTGCCACGACAGTTAATTAATTCAACATTCATAACTAAAAATTAATATTTCTTATTAGCCTCGATGCCAGCTTCCTTTTATTAATAAAGAAACAAACTTAGAGAGCTTCCAGCTCGTGACAGTTATAATTCCAGTTCAATCTACTCCTCAAAGAATTTTTTTATCGAATAATAAAAAAAAGCAATGACGAATAAAAAATTCCAAAAATAATTGTAGAAATTAAACTAAAAAGAACAAGATGTTTGAACAAGATAAACAGATAAAATGAATGAAAACACGAAGCATTCAGCTTTGGTTTAAAAACCCTGGCAGAAAGTAAATAAATCATGCAATAATTTCGTTGTACTTGTCTGGGACAGCAGAGGCTGAAATGATAACAATTTTAAAAATAAAATGTTTTACCAATAAACAATTTTCAAAAATTTAGTGTGCAACCTCCTACGAAAATGTCGTTTACGATAAAAAGCGAGATTTCCATCAAGTTAAATACCGAATCATGTACTCAGTCGTAAATAAAACTCATCGCAAAGGAAAAAACTATTTACGTATCATGAAAATTTAATAATAAAAAAAAAAATAATACGACAGTAACTACGATAGAGGGATTAAGAGCAAAAATGCAGAATTTTTCTAAATAAGAGAAACATCGTTGAAATTTGAAGCTTCAATAGAAACCAAGTAGGAAATCTGGAAAATAACGGTTTAGTATTGATAGAACACGAAATCACAATTAAAATCAACTTGAGATCAATCAAAACAAAAAAAAAAGACAATCAACTGACAAGTACATGGTACCTTGAGTTTATTTATCCGCCATATTTACCAACACTCACATTTTTAATTATAGAATTCTACTAGTATCATCGATTCTTCATTTGTACTTTGTAAAAAGATTTAAAGCTCCTTGATAGTGCGCAAAGCAGATACTTGATACGTTCGATGACTTTCTGCAACTGCAATTTTTTAACTGAACAATAATGGTATTTCAGACTTAAAAACTTTTTTTCGCTGCAAAGCTTTGTCTTCTTGCGATTAAAAATATAATGCCAAAACATCAACAAGGAGTCATATCTTTTTTCTTTGAACTAAATATTGAGAAAAGCCCCATAAAAATGAGAAGCGGCGTGAGAAATATACCGAAATATACTTTGTTTCATGTTTTAAATCTAAATGCCGTCGAAGATACGAAATACGATAATGATGTCCGAATTAACTGAACGAGAGCGCCACAGTTACGGTTACCAAAAATAACAAGATGGAAGATTTTTGCAAAATTATTACTTTTAAATAATTTCTTGGAAGCTGAATGTCAGTCATCTGAAAATAGATACAAAAAAAGACAAGAACAAAATGACCACAACCAACTTTTTTTCTTTAAAAAGCTGAAAAAAATACGACATGGTTAAACATTTCAATTTAATAGCGAAAAAATATTCCTCACTCTCATATTATTTTGAATGATTGATTTTTATGGCAGATGCAAAAGGAAATGTTTACTTTCATCGACCGTTTCAGCTTACGAGGGTTCTGTACAGTACAATTGTAAATCTGTTAACTACTTACGAAATGAGCCCATTCAGTTTTCGGAACCTCCTTGATTGTAACCTCCGCCATATCCAGGGTAATTCCCGTATGGAGCAGCCTGGCCAGGCCCACCGTAATAAGGACCGGGATTTCCTTGTTGCTAGAAATTGAGATGAAAAATATATTCTAATGTTCTTTGTTTCTAAAAAAAAATTATCTTTTTTATGATTTACCGAATAGTTTCCAAATTGATTAAATTGGGATTGTTGTTGAGGGGCACCCGCCATTAACTGAGTTGGTTGCGGTTGGGGACCTGGATTACCTGTTGGTGCCGCCACCGGAGCTCCACCACCAGATGCCTTTTAGACAAAAAGAAAAAACTATAGCCTGCTCAGTCGTTTATTTAAATAGATTTAAATTTTTAATTTATAGAGTACCTTTGCTTTTATTTGAGCCTCGATTGCTTCTGCTTCTTTTATTTTTCCCATTGACCTATAATACTCTGCCCACTGTGCACTATAATCGGGTTGCGCCCCGTTCGTCTGGGCTCCAGCAGGACCTGTTTGAGCGGGGTTAGAAGTTCCCATACCTTGTGCATTAGGAGCTCCTTGTTGAGGTTGACCGGCACTTGCCATAACCTAAAAAATGAAAGTTTATCAAAACAATCAATATACTTATTTTCAATTAGCAAAGTTTGCATCTTCTTTACCTTGTTGGCTTTAGCCTGCTGCTCAATCATTTCGGCTTCTCTCATCATACCCATACTTCTATAATACTCTGCCCATTGAAGCGTGTAATCTGGTTGGCCGTTCGCTGGATTGATGGGAACTTGCGACTGATTGGAATCCGCCCCTGAAGACTGTACAACACCTCCCCATTGATAACTGTTTGAATTAGGGCCACCCCAACCTTGCGGCTGAAAACCACCTTGATTGGGGTAAGCTGTAGACGTAATAGGAAGTTGATGCGAATTACTACTTCCACCTCCACTTCCACCGCTTCCTCCTCCGCCGCCGCCACCGCCTCCGCCTCCGCCACCACCCCCTCCTCCTCCTCCACTACTGTTGCTTCCTCCACCTACTCCATAATAATCTTCCTGAAAATTTTAATCAATTCTCAACAGAAATCCACATTCAAACGTTAAAAGAATTTTGGTCGAGCATATACTTACAATGCCGCTGTATTCAATAATAAGCCTTTTTGCTTCTTCTATTTGATCAGGAGTACCGCGAATTACAAAAACTTTTTCTGCAGGATTTACGCTAGATAATTTTCTATCTATTTCGCAATATGCTCCACACTGAGCATTGATTTGTTTAATCCTTTCTCCACCTTTTCCGATTACGAATCCTGCTCTGTTTGCTGGCACGGCAAAGGTTATTTCACTTCTTTCAGATCTATCCCTACCTCCTCCTCCCCAACGATCATTTCGACCTCCTTGCCTATCAAAATCACCTCCCGGACCTCCGCGCCTGTCGCGATCACCCCGATCTCCTCTACCACCGCCCCCTCCGCCTCCGCTTCCTCCTCGCCCGGGCTCTCTTCTATCGTCTCTTCTCTGCAAAAAATTTTCGTATAATTTTTGGTTTTTCGACTAAAAGTTTTTATTTCTTTTTTACGCACCTGTACGCTGTCTATCAATTCCATAACCCTTTCCCTAGCTTCTTCACATTGTTCTGGCTTTCCAGTTAAAATACATTTTCTATCACCAGGACCATCGTCTCTTCCTTGTTCGAATTGAAGTTTTGCACCTGTCGTGCTTTGAATTTTTTTAATCATTTCACCTCCTTTTCCGATGACTACACCTACTGCTGCTCTAGGTACGAGTATCTAAACGAACAAAGTTTTTTGTAAAAATGATCGAATAAAGTAAACATGAAACTCAAATTTAAGTTTTCAATTACTTCAATGACTCCTCCCCCTTGCTGTCCATTATTGTCAAAATCATTGTTATAATTATTTTGCATTCCAGGAGGACCACCTCCGAAGTGGCCTCTATCACCTCCACGGCCCCTTCGTTCATTACCTCCTCCTCCCATGTCTTTATCAGCAATCATTTGAAACACCAATTCTCTTGCATGCTAAAAATAAAAAAAAATGAATTCTTAAGCTTTATCCAGAATTTTTTTTCCCTTCTAAACTCAAAAATGCTTACATCTACTTGCTGTTGTGTTCCTGTTATCCTCAAGGGTTTCTCATAATCTTGTGAATTAGAATCCTGCACTACTACCATTTTTGCGCCTGTCGTATCTTGAAGGTGTTTAATGGTTTCTCCTCCTTTACCAATGATAAGACCAACTTTAGGGCCTGGTACCATGATTTCAGCCTAACAACAAGGAAATAAAAATTGAATAATTTTAATTTCTTTCTTTAAAGCTTTTTCAATCATACAATTATACTGCTTACAAAAGCCTGTCCTGGAGGTCCTGAATTTTGATTTGGTTGAAAAGGGGGGTGGGAATCTGAATCATTTCCACTATTACTTCCCCCACTACTATTAAATCCATCATTTCTACTCAAGGTTGAAACAATGTTCATAACCATTTCTTTTGCTCGACTGAAAAATATTAACATTTTAATTGTTTAAGCAAAAAATGATGAGAGGTTCATTAAATAAATTTTCGACGATTTACCTAATGGCTTCCCTTGAACCAGTCAATGTGCATTGTCTTTCTGCTGTTCCTCTAGATCTTTCCATTTGAATTTTACATCCAGACTCTGATTGAAGTCTAGTAATTTGTTCACCACCACGACCAATTACTATCAAGAAAATGAATGATTATTGCAAGTTTTTGAATTAAATAAAACACTAGCAAGCAAAAATTGAAATTTTTAACTTACTAAGCCCAACTATCTTATCTGGGACCATGATTTCTTCACTAAAAGCTCCATCTCCTGCAAAACCCATTACACTAGGTAGTTGACGCTGTAATTGTTGATTTCCTTGTATTGAAGAGGGTTGAAAATCGGTACCAGATCCTGCTAATTTTTTTGCTTCAGGTTCTAAAGCAACAGAGTAAGAAAACTTTACCTCTCAAAAGACTTAACTATTCTAGACTATAAGAAGTACCTCCTTTAAAATAACAAGTAAAAAATGATACTTACGATACCCATCCTCTAATTCCCTCTTCGCCCCTCCTTCAGGTGGTGACCCTACTGGATTAATTTTGGCTGCAATCTACAAAGTGACAAAATTAAAACATAAAACGTAAATCGTAAATCGTTTCTTTTCCAAAACACTACTACTACACAGAAAACCAAACATGGCTGAAGTGGTCCACCTCAAATTTATTTAATTGAATGCAAGTAACTGAGCAAAAATTGTCTCATGTTCACTGCATATAAGAATGGATCAAGTGTAGCCGTAAAAAATCAGTATTGAATAAATAAAATAATTAAATCTTAAGCATGGTAACAATTTACAGCCTTGTTTGGGTTAACAAATTGATGGCATTCGAAAAATCTGCTTGTAAGTCATTTATTATAAAGGTAAAGTGAAATCATGTTTCAGCGTGTTATAACAAAAAAAAATTTTTCTTAACGAGGTTGCTTATAAAGCAAGGTATTTATAACGTACAAGCAATGAGAAAAAAAATTATTTTTTCCATTAAAATATGATAGAAAATCTGACAACAAAATGGCGGAAAGAACGCTTGGGTCCTAGGTAAACTTTGGAAACGGAATGATCTATGAAAATCCCAGGATGGAGAAAACAATACTTTTACCTCTCTCGCTCTCTGTACAGCTGCTGCATATGCAGTACTTTGAGTGAAGTTTGATTGTCCTCCGACAGAACCAAACTCACTCATGTTGGTACATAAATAAGTTGTGAAGAAATAATGTCCACCAGAACACTTGTTGCCAAATTTGCAGATTCGTGACCGGGACCGTACAAAAAATTCTAATGACACGTTTTTTGGTTTTTTCTTAATCATTAAATAATGCTTTATTATTTGTTACTAACATTTTCACGAAATTATCAATTCTCGAAAATTATATTGATCAATTTAGTAGGACAGACAAAGTGCCAGAATAACAGATGAGTATAATGATGCAATGTAGTCATTAGTCATTCAGTTGATAGTGAAAATTGCACTAGACCTGCAAAAAAGCCTCAAATCGCTCTTGGGGAAGGGAATCCAGAGAATTCGAAGAAAGGCAATAATTGTAGTTATGACAATATAATTCGGGGTGAGGCATTTCAGCTTTTAATCAACCATATTTGCAAAAAATGCAAAGGAGAAGAGGAGAAAAAAGAATTAAAAGATTTCTTTTCTGGTAAAAATGCAAGCAGCATCCACCAATTGGTAAATCAAATTTAAGTTTAAGGCCATTAAATCGATTTCATATAAAAAAATATTTCAAATTTTTTCTAGTAAAGAGTTAAATTCAGGTCTGTAAGAGTTAAAAATCAGGGACTGATCTTTGTTTTGATTTATTGTGAAAAAAGTGCATTGAAAAAATTTTTCGAAGGGATTTTGAAAATGATTTTTTAAACCTTTTTTGTAATAAATAACCAAAATTCGTTTTTATAGATAAAAACAAATTATTGGTATAACAATTAATTTCTTTTGTACTTTTGAAATTTGCACCAATTCCTATAATCGTCTCACGAATTAAATTTCAAATTTTTAACAAAACAATTAAGGTGTATAGGTTCAATACTAGCACAAGAAATACAAGCAGTGTTTAAAAAAAGTTAGCAGTGCCAGGAAAATATAAGCACTGGCAAGAAAATATAGGCAGTGCTAGGAAAAAGTTGACACTGCCAAGAAAATATAGGTAGTGCTAGGAAAAAGTTGACACTGCCAAGAAAAACTTGGCACTGTGATTTTCTTACAAGTAAAGTCTCCTCGCCTGTAAATTCTGATTTTGTTGAAACTTGTTTTATCAGATAGAACATAAAAAAATAAAGGACACGTGATTTTTTTAAACGGCGGTAACTCAAGGGGTACCCTAAACCAAGCCGTTCAAAATCAGCATTTTTGATGTAAAATTAAGCAATTTTAGCGTTAAAAATTTTTTTAATAGGAATAATTGATATAATCCATCGGTTTTGAGAAAAAAAAACATTCAACTGTTTGTTCCCTCTCAAAAGTTTTTTAACGCTAAAATGGCTTGATTTTACATCAAAAATTCTGATTTTGAACGGCTTGGTTTAGAATACCCCTTGAGTTACCGCCGTTTAAAAAAAATCACATGTCCTTTATTTTTTTATGTTCTATCCGATAAAACAAGTTGTAACAAAATCAGAATTTACGGGCGAGGAGACTACTTGTTAGATTTTTTACGTCATTTTCGCAAACTTGAAGAAGAAAAAAAAGGTTTTTTATCAGTGTGTAAAATTTTTATACATGAAAACTATCCCCAGTTCTCAAAATTCTTTTGTCAAGAAACAAGATAAAGGCTTAATTGACTAAAAAGTTTTTAGCCTCAAACCTCAGTATATAAAGTAGAAAATCAAGATAAGTTCCAATAAATTTCAATAATTATATATATTTATTTTTTTGTACATTTACAAAAAGAAAATTCTGACTATAAACTATTATGAATCATAATATCAATAAATTTTCCTCTCTTTTGTTGGTCTTCTTTTGGTGATTAAAACACAAACATGAACAGAAACTTTATCTCCACATGCAATTCATTGTTTAAAAAAGTAAAATGAATCCACACAATTTAAATTTTCCGAATACAAAGACAAAATTATAAATCACCGCTGAAACGAATAAAAACAAAATTCAGTTAATATGATTTTACGCTCGATGATAAATGAACAGTAGTTATGCAATCATAGTTCTCAGTGTATTTTAAAAAATCAATTGATCCATGTAAACTTTAATCATGACGATATAGAACAGATATTTTTCTCAAGACTGTACAAGGAAATTTCAACACTTTTTTCTTTCTTTTTTTGCGATAGAAATAAATCGAACATTATAACGATGGTCCCAAACCCCATGGCAATTCTAATCTTTAAATGGTTGAAAAATCATATTTTATTATTCCTTGATGTAGGCTGTTTTAGTTTTCTATAAAGCAATGATGATCTTTTCTAAAATAAATTTGATTAAAAAATAATAAACCAAAAATCTTGGATTATTCTTTCAACAGAGATTTGATGCCATGTGAAATCTTACTGAATTTGACATGTTCATCTTACTTTCACGGCAAAAGTTGCTGTGAACTATACTGTATTAGTTTTACAATTTTTAGCACGAGACAATTATCTCTCCAAAAAAATTAACTGCAAGTCATTTTTGAATAGTATAGCCTATCGGAAAAATCTAATCCCTTGCGATAAAACTTAACGGGATAATACTAGTCTGTTTTACAGTCAGATTACATTACAAGACCCTCATAGGATGGCCCTTCGCTTTCCGAATTTTCCATTCGGTCTCGTAATCTTGTTAAAGTATTGCTAAAATGTTGACTGATCTGTTCGGTTTCTTCAGAAGTTTCGAGGTTGGGAAGCTCTTCTCGAATTTTCCCGATCATCTGGTTTAACATGGCTATAGTTATCTAGAGAAATAATTTAATCGTGTTAATAAAATCTACGATTAGCCATGCATTAATTACCGACAAAGTGTCCTCACCTGATCATTCCCTTTTTCGTAAAAATATAAGTAATGGTTTAGCAACTCGACGAAAAGCTGCACCTGAACCGAAACGTCCATGCATTGACTTGCAATCCGAACTCCTTTTTTCAAACACTCGACAACCCTCTTTCCATCACGCATCTGGATCAACATTAAAAACAATTTTAAATTTACAATTTGAAAAAAATAATTTTTTTGTAAAAAAAAAAAAATAAAAAAAAAAAAAAAAAAAAATAAATAAATAAAAATGATTACCTCCTCTCCGCCAAGTTTTTTCCCGCTCCAAAATAAATGCGCACAAGTAGCGACACCGCGACACTGATCTGGCTTCTTTAATAATTTGCTTGCAGCTAAAGCACATTGAGTCCGAACTGGCTCTGCGTTGTCTTCACTCCAACATGATAGTTGTTCAAACGTACCTACCATAAGGGTCATTGCAGCAAGCTGAGCCTTCGAATCGGAGATTTCGTCTTCATAAATTGAAAATGCCTGAAAGACGTAAAATTATTGTAACAACTCTGTTCATATATGAAAGCAGAACTAAATTTTTACCTGAGAAATAAACTCGTAAGCGACAGTTTCGTGATTATGAAACGGTATGCGGCCAGCTGTCAGGGCACCTTGCAAAAATAATCTCAAAGGCAGTTCTGCTAATTCGGCTTTTAACAAAGCAGAAACAGTCTGATGACAAAATTGGAATATTTTTCCGCATTTCTTCTCCCAAACTTCGTCTTCATCCTTGAGGGAATAATATGTAAATGCCAGTCGATATGCTTGAAATACAATCGGTGGTAAAGTATATCTAACTCTTTTATTGCCACCGGCTCCAAAATGCTTCCTCGCCGTGTTAAGTATTAGGTACTGTTTGTCTGGAATATCTGACTTTAAGCGATGAATAAGCCTAAATAAATTAAAAAATTAATTTTTCCGAATCCTGTTTAAAATTTTCATGTTGCATGAAGTCAATACCTTCCCAAAAGTCCTTGTTCTTCATCAAAATCTTCAGGATCATCTTCCATATTTGGCTGGTCGCTTTGATCTTGTATCAAAGGAGCCATCATTGACAAGACCATGTCTACAGTTTCAGGTGTCGATATTAATGTATCATTATCTAATATATTGGTAACTATATAGACCGCTAGCGATTTTCTCCCTAGGAAAATATTGTTTTATTATTGCTTGTCGCAGAGAGAAATGTGTTGTGAAATGTGTTTTACCTAAATAGTCAAAGTGCTCGAGCAAAGGCCGATAATGGTCCAATTTCAATACGGTAAGAATATTATTATAAAATTCAATTGGAATTTTCATCAGGCGAGTTAATTCGCGGGACAACGGTGAATTATAATCCACCTTCCCTATATTCAACTTATTAAATATATCGTTAGTATTACTCAAAACTGTATCTACATAATCAATTCGGTCGGGATAACATTTGTTAACAAGATTAATTAGAGAGATTTCTAATGATATAATATCCTCGCTAGACATCTCGCTGCGGAACTAGAAAAAAGTGAATTATTCAAAAATAAAATTCATTTTTATTAAAATAAAAATAATGTAAAAACATACCTGAATTATACTTGAGACTTGTTCGCTAAACACTTCAAAAAGTTCAACATGCGGCACAACTGTAGCAGGGTCTGCACGTTGAGTAAATGCGGCCAATCTATCGATTAGTGATATAATAATATTTTTAACATTTACACCTGCCTGTAATTCAGCACATGATTTCAAAAATGGCTGTAATGATTGTAAATGAAATTCATCAGGGAAAACCTAAAACATGAAAAACATGATGAAACAAAAAGGACAAACAATGTGGTATCACAAAACTGACTTACCTGTATAATGCATTCCATCAAATATTCTTGCGCAACTGCATCTCTGCAGCTTACAACTTGCTCCAATATTCCAGGCAAAACCATTTTCTGGTACTCCTCAAAATTTATACTCTCCAATTGGCTCAGCCTGACTAAATTAGTACCAACTAATATTCTTAATTCCTCACGTTCTCGTTCTCTTCTTTCGCGATCCCTTGAATGGCCTTGATGTTGCATTCGCACCCAGAGTTTATTCATTTCAGCAAAGTTCATTAAAACAAAATCAATAGAATCTCGAACCTTGAAGAAAATGTACTGATTAATTTTTTCTACTGGCTAACATGTTATGACTTTCAATAAAACATGGCTAAATCAATACTTACAGTTCCTTCAGCTTCATCAGCAGCTTCCATAACATCAGGCAAAACATTTCTTGTGCATTGCAACAAGTAGTTGCGAAGAAAGAGTCCTCGTAACGGATGTTGAACACCTCTGCACATTTCCACAAGGTCTTTAAGAATATCTCTTTTCAAGCAAGAATTTGTCTTGATATATACCAGCCCAACAGTAATTAACAGGTACCTAAAAATATATACCACAAAATTATATATAACTCATTCAGCTTTATAAATAAATTTTTTTTCATTGTTTTCCATATTATTCTTTACAACAAAAAAATAATTACTTACAGTCTTGGGACTATATTACCAGCATACTGCACAAGCTCATACAAATCTGCAACTTTCCTCCCTTTCTGGAATTCTTCTAAAAGGTAAGATTCTAGATGTCTTAATTCATCTGTTATTGCCATATCTGAAGATCCAAGTGTTAAGAAAATTATTATGAAAGTAAATATGTTATGCTAAGCTTGCAAGATGCAAGAAAAAAGGTTTAGCATTTAAAATCAAAGGATACACAATTCATAATAACTTTTGGGTGTTAATAATGAAGTCCTTAATTCCCCAAGCATGGTAGATGCATATTTCAATCCATCCATCAATTTATTTTTATCTAGACATCTTTTCATTTGAAATGCTTGCATTTTAACAATGGAAAGAGCTTCTTCAAGAAGCTTCTCTTGTTCCTCGATTGTAGTAACTTGAGGAGTCATTGTCTGAAATGAAAAAAATCGGAGTTGATATCACGTTACTCCGATATCATAAAAATACAACGCCAATTTAAAGTCATGACAATATTCAAGAATCCATCAAAACATTATGTAGGATGAATTTTGATCAATTCATCTCTTTCAAATTTACTTTTACTATTTCACTTTATGAGCTTTGTTGATGGAATTCATCACTTTTATTAAATTTTGCCGTATTAGAAAAGCATGCGTTCAAAATTAAAAAGCGATAAGTAAATAAATGAAATAACCAAAGCAGGAATTTGTCAGAACGTAAAAACAAGATAAAAAAATATGTAAATATTTGAAATATAAATAAAGATTTTGACGGATGCTTTTCAAATCATGAAATATTATGTTTTAATGCTCACCATCAGCTTGTTTAAATCATAAATATATGAAATGAATGAAAATCATTTAATAAACACCGACCGAAGTGTATAGATAAATTTTATTTTCAAATGACCCCACAGCCTTTTCTTAAACATAAAACCAAACGTTTGATTGAGGAAAGAAAGAGGATCAAGAAGATAATACTGGGCGGTGTATCAGTATCACATCACATCAGGGTTTTCGGTCGTATGACCCGCCGATGTTTAATTTATGTGCAAGGCAATCGGTTGTTTTTGTTTGAATACAATATAAAAAGCATACAGCGTGCTTTCAATTAATTTTTTTAATAGTTAATACAAACTATACAAACCAACAACTTGATTTTATTTAACGATTGACCGGATTAACCAAGGCTCCCAGATTACCTGAATGATTTATAAAAGTTTATTTTTCAAAATATCCTTTTACTCCTCAGAATCTTTCAGAACAGAAAAAAAAGTCGAACTAATTGAAAATCAGGCAACTTGTGTGCAATTAACATGCTTTTTCTAAAACAGTAAATGTTGTAAAATAGTGAATGCATCCATCTATCTATTAATTAATTTTTTTTTTTAAATCAACAAGTAACATTTTTAGTAAAGGAAGGATCAAAGCAAAACTATATCGCATTTTCTATGATTATATTAGCAAAAAATTGAAGCTACTCTCAAATAAACACATAAATTTATTCTTAATTTAATCAGTATTATCATAACTACTATTTACAAATTAAAGTATTCTTAAATTATGCTTAAAAATCATCCCAGCAGATTTATTTTAATGGCCGACATTAGTTGCTGCTTTTGTACCACTGGCAAAACATACTCTGTAGATTTAAGAAGTGTATAAAACCATGAGAATATCCAGATTTAAGATTTATAATTAGAAAGTATACTTTTTTCCTTTTTTACTGAACAATATGATTACACTAAAATTAAGCACCATATAATCATCCCATATATTAACCCATTTTTGAAATAAAATATTGAAAACCCCACAAATTTGATTCACCATTATTATTCCTGCACAATAAATATATTGTCCATGCATAAATGATTCACTGGAATCTGTAGTTTTTATTTTTTATCTGCAAAAATAGAATTGCATCTTCATTATAAAAGAAACATGTATGTACTGTTTGTTCACTGGCAGTTTAAGGCTGAACTTGAAAATTTCAACTGTAAGAAAAACAATCATCAAGATTTACTTAGTCAAGAAATTAAAAATTTGTAATTTTCCTCAAAGGGAGAAACTTTTTTTTGGTTGGTATCCCCATATGGTTGATGTCTTGCCCTGCTAATAATTAGTTTTCACAAAGAGATTCTTACACCTATTTTCTTTTAAATTTTATAAAAAATCGGTCTCACATTTTTAATTAAAATTAGACTTGACCGAAAGCTTCAAACTCGTCTTTGAACTTGAACTCATCTTTAAACTTTGATTCTTGGATTTCTTCTGTTTCTTCCTTCTTTTTCTTTTTCTTCTTATCCGGACTTGCGTTACCCCCGTGAATTTTTTTAATGTGAACTTTCAACGTGTAAATAGCATCGAAAGCTTTGTTGCACTTGATGCACACGCACATATGTTTATACTTTTTTGTTTTCTTGAGAGGTCTATGTTTATTTTCGTGATTTCTTAATGCTTTTGGTGTGCTGAAAGGCATATCGCAGAATATACAATTGAATTTGTTATTAGTATAATTAACGTCGCATGATAATTCATGCTCTTCTTTTTCCTTATCTTTTTCAAAAGCTTTTTCGCAGCCAATACACGAGAACCTTTTGTTCTTCGGATTGTGGTGGTAAGAATGGAAACGCAAGCTGGCAGAAGAATTAAATTCTGCCGAACAAATGTTGCAGAAAAACGGGCCAGTTTCAGGTTCTTTTGCTTTTTTCGGTTTTTTCTCAGGAGGCTTTTTAACTTTCTCCTTCTTCGAATCTTGAATATGAGTATGAATAGGTTGCTGATGCTGCTGCGGTTGCTGCTGCTGCATTGCTGATTCTGGAGGCTGTTGCTGAATATACATGGTGTGTGTGGTGTGAGACTGCGCTGGCTTGGCTTCAACGATATATGCCGGGGCTTCTATTATATAACTCGGATTAACAACGCCCTCTATTGTATATTGACCTGTGCTTCCTGCAACTAAATAAGAAAGTACAGTTTTACAACTAGAAAAGTACCTGCAGAATAGCATCAGCAAGATGTAAGATAGAGGTAGCCTAATTATTTAAACGATTATGTTTACCTGAAATATTATAGAGAGACGAATCGACTACTGGCACGAAACTGTGGTTTCCGATACGAACGCTGTCAATGGAATTGGACGAATTGTTGTCAATGATGTAAGTAGTATTACCGACACCTTCATTAAACTGGGAAGTATCCAACTGCTTAGCAGTAAATTGAGTTTCAGTCTCCATTGCTTTGTCATAATCCCCATCACCATTATCTAATTTGTAAGTGGCCGCAGAAGCTTCCATTAATTTACTCGGACCAGGGTGAATAATAAATGTTGACTGAGGATCATTTGTGACTCCATTGTTCCCTGCTACGTTATTTGAAATAGCGGTAAGAGTTTTGTTTTGCTCAGAAGTCTGAAAAAAAATTCATTATTACTTTTTCAGTAACAAACGAACACACCTAATTGAGGAAAAAAAATGGTACCTGATCTGCATTTTGACCGCCATCATTGCTGTGCACAATGTAGCGGTCCATTGTTTGTCATAATGACGTAGCCTCCTGTTTCAAATGAGCTTTGAATTCATGTTTAATTTTAGATCTTTCATACCTGAACCCTAATCCACATTCACTGCATGCAAAAGGCTTGTCGTCCAAAGGCTTGACATGAAGTTTTTTATGATGCTTCTGAATGTGAACCTAAAATTAAAATTTTGAAAAAAAAGTTACAAGCTTCTTTGATCATCCATCCATCCTCTTCTTCACCATAATCAAATACCTTTAAAGAGTAAATAGCATCAAAAGCTTTGTTGCATTCTATACAAACACAAGTATTTCTATATCTTTTAGTTTTCCTAATCGGTCTATGTTTATTTTCATGTTTCCTCAACTGTTTGGGAGTGTCACAAGGCAGATCGCAAAAACAACATTCAAGTGGCACCATTTTATAATTTCTTTCACACTGTAATTCATGTTCTTGTTTCAATTTTTCCTTTTCGAATCCCTCGTTACATCTGAAATATTCAACAAAAATGAGCCATCAATTTTCCATTAAATTTTTCCAAGCCATTTATAAAATTACAAATTTCACATTACCCGATGCATTGAAATTTATTTTTTGCTTTAGGGTTGTGATGAAACATATGAAATCTTAAACTTCCTTTTGTTTTGAATTCTTCTCCACAAATCTGACAACCGTAGACAGTGCTTTCATCTTCTTTCTTCTTTTTCTTTGACTTCTTTTTCCCTTTCTCGTCCATTTCTTCTTCTTCATCATCATCATCATCTTCATCTCCTTCCATTTGAGTGTTAGAGTGTTGATTTTCAATTACTAAAAAGGAAAAAAAAATGGTATGTTATGTTTGTCAATGAGGAAAAAGAGGAGACAGAAGGAATTCACACTTAAAAGAATAAAAATTACCTGTCACAGGAACAGACTCTGTGTTGGTGTACTGATTTTGTTTTTCAATGATTGTGTAGCTGTTGATGATATGCTTTTTTGGAATATTTTTTGCTGGAGTCAGCACAGTGCATGTACCTGTTGTCAAAACATTAGCATCCACTGTGGTTTGCTTAGCTGTTAAATGTTGCCCATCAATTGTTGTTCCTGCATTTTCAATTATGGGATACATAATTTGATAAATCATTTGTTCGTCACTTTTAACCTGCAAGTCAAGATTTAATATGAAAGTAAGGTTTATAAACACAAAAACGTTATTGCAAGAATATTACTTGCCTGTTGCATGTTAGCATTCCAATTTCCAGTTGACAAGCTAACATAATTTGTAGGTGCATTTGGTACACATTGATTGTTTATGAAAGTATTATTTTGATTAATCACACAAGGCTGATTAATCAGAGATATTGGTTGATTTAAATTAATCGTATTAACTGTACTATGTTGAAATGGAATGTTTTCCAGTTTATAATAATTCTTATCCCCATTATTTTGAGGATTTGTATACTGAATAAAAACATTCTGTCCTATGTTTGTGATGTTTTGCGGTTGCCTTTGCTCCATGCTGGCTTTTGACTGAAACTCTGTAAAAATGGTTAATTTAAAAAATTTCATTGTCATTTATGAATAAAACTGTCAAATTAACATTACAGCAAAAATTTTAAAAAAAGTTGTAGAATTGGTTTTGCTTTAAAACAGATTTTTTTCAAGCTCAATATTTTAAGTTGCTTCAAACAAAATGCATTGCAATCAACATATTTAAGGATACTATCATAATTAATTGTAAATGTTATTTTTAAAATTTTATGGAAAAAATGTAACAGACAAAACCAAAACAAAGTCTCGTCAAATATATGAAAACATTGCTCTACAGCAATAGATTTTAAAAAAGTTGCAATCAGGTTTATCCCTAATGGGCCATGCAAATTGTTTTTTTTTTTTTTTTCAAGCCATTAGACATAAATTTTACAACCTTCTATATCACCTTTTTAAAATTGGTACATCATTTACAAGGTTTAAAATTATAACATTATTGCTTTCAAAGAAAAATGCTAAATTAGTTATTTTTATGAAAAACAGCAAATATTCAGTTGTATGGAAATGTAAAATGAAAGGTAAAAAGACATTGACCCTGCAAGGATTTTAAATAAATATTTGTATTCATAGCTGCTTTCAGTATATTCAGAACTAACCATCAACCTTTTGGAGAATCAGCACAAAGGTTTTTTAGGGAAAAAAGCAAGAAGGCAAATATTTTTAAAAAAGTAAATAAAGAATTAGCATTTTTTTAAATAAGGCGTTTTGTGTTGTATAAAATGATCCAACACCAAGCCAAGCTACGTTAAGCCATTTTAATGAATTCATTACTTTTTTAAAAATAAAATTTCCTTATCTTTACTGATTATAAAGACGTTTTTTAAGAAATCAAAGAAAATTTTAAATAAATTAGAAAGAAATATCAATTCTGTAATGAATCCTTATGATTATTCTTACACACAGTACCTTTTTAAATTTCTCTTTCTAATAAATATAAAAAGACGGATTTTGTCACTGTATTTCAGATTCTAGCGAAAACCCCGACACAGATTTTCATGAAATTGGTTTGGCTCAGAAACAAAACATGACAGACTACTTGCTCCCTATATAAAAACCGCATGTTTAGCTTTTACTTTCAGACTCAAACAACAAAGAGTTAAACTGTTTTGGAACGGAAAATACACAGTTCTGTACCAACCACAAGAACAATGTCCCCGCTATGCCAAGCTTTGTTTCCCTTAGGGTTTTTAATTATCGTCAATTGGCAGCCATGAAGGTAAATTTGAAGTAATCAATTGCATGCAAGTTCAAAAAAGACATATCAACAAAGGAAATCCGTTATGAGATAAGGCTTTTTAAATTTAAATTAAGGAAAGATTTACAGTAAACGTTTTGCATGCTAGGAGTCTTACGGTAGTTTTTGTGGCATATCGAGATGAAAGCTGAATGTAGTCAAGATATTTGATTTGCATCATGGATTTGTTGTATACGGTATCGAGGAAACTTAACAGTAACGTAATTAATAACCAATTAAAACAGTTTGAAAGGTAAAATATTCTATTACCTAATTTTAAATAACGTGATTTCAACCCAAAGAAGCTAATTGCCAGTGCTAAGATGTCAAAATAACATTTTTTTCCCCAGTTTGACAAGCGGAGATTCATTATGTTCAATATCCAACCAAAATATAGTTGCTTTTACTACAATTACTACAGTCAAAGATGTCACTGCAAATTCGTGGGGATCTCACGTTTATGTAGCAGATTTGAATACACCATGGCTTGCTCATAAGTCTGTATTTATGCATTATCTACTGATAAAGTGATTCAAATTTATTTCATGTAGAAATTATTTTTCAGGGTGACTTCAAATAGATATACCATTACAGTTTTAGAATGGGATCTGAGCGGAGAAAATTTGGTTCTAGCAGATACAAGTGGAACAGTTCAAATATGGGGAATGAAAGATCACATACTAAACGATTGGGTATGTTTAGGTTCCGCTACTTTTCAAGGGGAACAAGTGTTGTCAGCTGTTTTTTTTCACAATGGCAAAAAGGTAAATAAAAATGCAATGTAAAATATTTAAATTTGTGAAACATTTTCTTATTATTAAAATCAATTTATATTTTTACAGACAAGTCTTGTAGTTGAAAAAAAGGATAGCTATCAATACAATGAGAAATTTAGTCACTTGAGAGTTGCTCCTTCAGTGAGAGGGTTTGGAGGTCGACCTTTAGAAGGATGTTTAGTTGTATCAGCAACTGGTATGGTTGGAGTTATTGTGCTAGCTAGAGATTCAACTCAAATGGCGCTGCAATCTGTGTCAGAGAGCTTAGGAACCATGAGGAATCGAATCACTACAGCTGATATATGTTATGGCAAAAGTAAAAAAGAAAGAAAAATTTTTTATTAATAATTAAGAATAAACTTTTTACCTAATTAATTTGCCTTTTTTTAGATGGACATTTTTTAGTAGCTGTCAGTAGCGGAAACGTAAAACTGCCTATTCAGTGCTACAGGGTGTCTGTTAAAAAAGTAGATGACAAATGTGTAATTACATCTCAAGCACTTCCTAGTTTTTTCCTCCAAAACATTCCAGTGAAAGAAACAGCATGTAAATATAACATTTGTTTGGATTTGTTTTAAACATACACTTTTTAAATGTGTGAAATTCTCTTAAAATCGGATTTAAAAAAATATAATGTTTTATTATGTGTTCACACAGGCAGAAGAGTGATGGCACTAAAATTTGTAGTAAGAGAAGACACAGATTCACTTGTGGTAGCTGCAAATGGAGAATCAGGAAGTCTTGTAGAAATATGGGAGCTTAGAGAAAAATCCTTACCTATACATAAATTATTTCAATCAAAACTTCCAAATCAGCCTGAACCCTTAAAAACAGTATTATGGCAGCATCAATCTCACTTCAGAGCCACAAGTCAAATTATTTGCATAACAACAAGCAAATTAAGCATAACATCAACAGTTCCACCTCCTTCATACATAATAGTAGCATTGACTGATGGCACTATAAACTGCTTATTTAGGGAATCTCTAAAACTGGTATGAAATTTGATATTAAATTTCATTAGGTACACTTGGATTTTTTTAAATAGTGATGATCAACTTTTCAAATTCAGGTGTCAACGGCTAACATTAATAATGCTTTTCGAAACGACGATTTAACGATTGGAAAACTTCCTAGGTTAAATGTAAGGCTTTCTAGAATGGATATATCTTGGTTGGGCAACGTATTGTTGTGCACCGACACTCAAGGACAGTTGTACTTGTATAGGCTAATGCCGATTTCGGAACATGGTGAGTTATTGTTTTACTTTATTATAAATTGAAATAAAAAATATATGAATATTGCTGTTTCAATTACAGGAGGTCCAATGACTGTACCGTATGCATGTACTCTGTTAGAATACTGCTTAGTCACCGGTTTGGATTGGTGGGATCTGTTAGTATCTCTTAGAGCGAACATGTTGGAAGCAGTTTGTGAAAAATTTACGGAAAGTTTTAATCGTCAAAATCAGGCTTCAAAGCAATTTTACTACGTACAATTTCTCTGTATTAAAACATCTTTATATAGGTGAGACCTGTAAGGAAATCGCTTAATTTTTTTATGAAATACTGAATAATTAACCATTTAAAACAGCTTTGAGGAGTCGGTAAAAAAATTTTTATCTTATTTACAGAATGTCTGCCAATGGTCAGTCAAAGGCAGCCGATTTAACGTCCCTTCTTATGTTATATTCGATTGCTACTGCGTTTAAAACTCTACTAAGACCTTCGGATATGGCAAATCATGACAAAGGGCCCGCTGAAAGTTTAGCTGGTGAGAAATCGTTTTTTCAGCTTGACCGACATAACTGTATGTAAGGATACTATAAAATTTATTATTTTTAGCCGTTTTAAGCGATCCCGTTACCGACGTGGATAAAGTGCTGCTGCATTTGGAAGCTAAAGAATTTACTGTGGAACCTAGCACTTTGCAATCTTTACAACAATTAATACAGTGGGTAGCAGACTTGACGCTAAATTTATTGGCCAGATTGCCAGAGCAAAGAGCAAGCACTAGCAAAAGTTCAGGAGTAAGTTTTTTTTTCAAAAAATTTATTTTTTAAATATAGAAAAATAAAATGATTCTGTTTGTTTTAAGTATCAACTGACGAGAGATTATCAAGCGCTAAGTACCTTAAGAGAATTATTAGTCATAATTAGGATTTGGGGGCTTTTGCGACAAAGTTGTCTTCCGGTGTTCGTTGGGAGCGTTGAAAACTTTGATGTTTTACCGTTGTTGTTCCGACTTTTGTCGAGATTAATACAAACTTCCGAATCGGATGAAACTTTACTTGGTGAGTTATCTGATTTTATACAATCAATTTATCATGACCGATCAAACTTTTTAAAAAAAAAAAAAATGATAAAATAAATAAACAGTTAAATATTTGTTTTTTTTTTTTTAGACGAATGCTGTTTGCTGCCAAATCAAGTGGCCATACCACAGATGAACAGTTGTAACCCTATGATTCAAGTTGCTAGTCCAGCTCTTTTTCATCAAGGAAATTTGCTACCTATTCAAGTAAATTAAAGTTTAAATTGAGCCCAAAAATATATTTTTTTAAATTTATCCACATTTTTAAAAAATTTATTTTTTAATAGTTGTATTTTGATGTGGAACCCGAAGTGCTGGAATTCACACCGGACATTCCTCAGTCAGAAAATGGAAGCCAGGCCGATTTTATGATTGATAGTTTTAGACATGTGTACTTAGGAAAGCAGCCCCTTGCGGTTAAAGAATGTTCTCGGTAAGTTGTTTAGTCATTTTCAGTATATGGATAGAAAAGAAATAAAAATTTTTATTTGATTTTTAGTTGCGGGAGCAAAGCTCAAGTTACAAGTTTGACTAGAAGAACCGCTGCAATATTGGCCTGGGACCAAAGATGGTTCCGATCGTGCAGATGTTCTGGCAAGTGGAGGATTCGTTACTTTAACAATAACAGTAACACGATCGTGAATAGTAATCAAAATTTATACATTTAGCGACTTACTGAGGTATTTTGAATATATATTTATTTTTACGATTTTTTAATCCGAATATTTACTAATTATCGTATTACCTAATATCCCGAATAAATATTTATGAGCGTTATTTCATCGGTAACATCATTGCAATGCAAAGCTGAGCCGTGTGAATATTAAATTAAGCTCAAAGGTGCAGACTTACTAACCCGGGAGGGGGAGGGGATAATAGGTTCGAGATGAAACTCTTTGATTTAAGCTGGGAAAGCAAGGGTGAAAATTTCAACTTATTGAATAAGCAACGAAAGGCATTATTTAAAATGATAATTTATTTAGTGAGGAGGATTTTTTTTATTTGAGCGACAACAGCTTTCGATAATATAACAATTATACTAAATATTGGTCTCACACGTGGTGTTATGGTTTCAAAAAACATTAAGAATTTTTAAAAATACAGATAACAACTTTTTGCTTTTTAAACCGACATAAAAAAAAGTTTTCCCTGTGTAAGAATAAACCTCAAAGATTATTATAAAAATTTCTTTTCCCTTTAAGTACGTCCTAAATCTCACTAAGAAAAACTTTCTTTTTTTGCCTTAAGGTAATCTTATCGAGCTGTTTTTTTTCTGTTTTCTATTCTATAAGTCTCGATATGATTTCTTAAAGATAAACCTTTTATTGATGACTAGTGGTGCATTTTCGACGATAGGGCAATAGGTTCTTCTACTCGATTTTAAAATGAATAAATTACATAAACATACTTAGATTATAAAAAAAAATTGATTCAAAAAGAAATATGAACACTAATGTAGATTAAAAATAGGGAAAAAAATATTAAAAGGCCGAAAAGAAGGGCCTTAAAAAAGTATCGCCTGTCTAAGATTCAAGATTCAGTGCGATATGGTAAGAAATTAATAAGTTATACCATCAAGTTATGAAAATTGAAAACAGACTCTTCTTTAAAAATAACAACCAAAAAAACAAACCAACCAAAGAGATTTTAATTTTTTTGACTATGCTCTCCATGCTAATTCAAACAGAAAAGTTTACCTTTTATAATTTACAAATTTTAAACTTTGTTTGAGAAAATAAGGCAATTGATTTTTAATATTGATACCATTGTGAACCGGACTCCTACAAAAAAATTCCAAATCCGTGACGGGTATCAGATTTTCATTCTTAAAATAACTTGTGGTTAACTTTTTCAAATATAAAAAAAATTGAAATAAATAACATTCAAACATTTAAATTAACACGTAAGACACATCGAGACGTTTGAGATCTTTCGAATAAATGCACAAAAAAAATGACCTGGTAAATCGTCAAGTCAACACTTTCGGTTCTAAATTGGCAACAAAAGTAATCGAGACCCAAATGGCACTTTAAAAAAGTTTTCCTTGTGGCAGCGAAAAATTTAACTAATCGGCAGTATCGTCGAAAAAATTAAGACATTTATTCGCGATCTCATTTCTTCGGTATTTTTTTTAAAATTATTTGATATTTTAACAATGAATTATGGATTAGACAAAATTCGACATTAAATAAATTCGAATTCACCAATAAGAATTTGCCATCTGTTTTTTCCTCGATTCTTCACCTTAATTCTAAATTCATTCTAATACTAAATAATTGAGGAAGTCGATGAAGGCTTAATTTTGCAATAATTGTAACTATTCCCAAGTAGCGCAAGTATATCCATGGGATGGCCTTAGGATATCAATTTTTGGCTTTGCGATATCCCATGGATATCCGATTTAAAGCCGGTTACTAACGGAAGGCTGGCCAAAGGCTAGAAGTTTTGCAACAATTTCAAGGCGGAAGCGGATATACTTTTTCGGTTGGTTTTAGGCCATAGGTCTGGTTGATCTGTAAAGCCGGTTATCGATATCCTTGGGATATACTTTTAAGACTTTAAAGAAAAAAAATTCAATGGACAAAATAGGATGTACAATGACTATCGATATTAGAGAATTAAAACGCCACTGAAATCTTTTAATTTTTTTTGGTTTTTCTAAACCTTTATTTTTTTTTTCTGCCTGTACTGAAACACCCTTAAAAACAAAAATTTACACGGGCACAAATAGGTACCAATATTTTTTTAATGAAGAGTACTTAATATTATGTTAATAATATACTTACTTAATCTCATTTTATTTCAATATTAATTTTTTCTAATTACGACCAATGACACTACTTATACAAAACAAAACAATTAAACTATTGCCACCTTTTGGCAGTGGTGTCAAGTAGTTTTGCTGCGCGCCCTAAGTTAAAGGCAGAAAAGTATATACCATGGAAAACCATTTCTGTCTATATGGTTGCCGGTACATATTTCCAAATGTGGATATCGCTTGGATATTTTTCTGAGGCTCTGGAAATGCTTTGCAACCGAAAGGATGCAAAAGGATAACCTTTGGATATCCTCACTTTTCTTTGCTTTATGTCCTCAAAAGTATATCCTTATGGGATACTATGGCTTTCCCTTTTCTGATATACATTTCCGGCTATCGAACGGCGATAACGTCTATCGCCATCGGATATACTGCGCTACTTGGGTTGCAAATGTTATAGGCTTTCGTAAAACTGAAAATTTAAATTTTGGATGCTGCTACAAGAATTAGGTTTTTTTTTCCTTGTAAAAACAGTAAAGAATTAAAAATTAAATACAAGAAATAACAATTTTTGTTGACCAGAAATAATTATTTGCACTTTGCATACTTTTAATTCTTAGAAAGAGAAACTCTCTTTTAATTTCGATCTCTTCGATAATTTTTTTAAACAATCGAATTATTCATTTTATTACGATTATTGCAAAAGTTCGGCCCCCACAGTCGAATTCCTGCGGCACTCAGTCAATCTAATTACTATGTATTTTAACAGCTACATCTCCGCGTTTTTGTATAATTAATTACACATCTTTAATTCAAAATGTAAAGGCATACCAATTTTTCACTTCGATTAAAAAACATTTTTACTTCCGACATTGGTTCTACCTTCATGTAATTAATTAATAACACTTTTTTTTATTAAGAATACTGTGCTTTTTCTATACAGGTTATTTCAAGAAATTGTTTTTAGTTTTTATTAGGTTTTCAAAAATCAAAATGGACGTTATTTTTTACCATTAGTTTTCGACTGCGGCCAAAATTCGGCGGAGGATATAAGATTATCAAGAAATGCATAAGGTTCTTCAAACATCCTGTATCGACCGCATGTAATTACATGAAATAAATTTAAAAAATAAAAAAAACAGGTTTAAATGGATGTCGCAAAGATTTTTTCTTTGGTAAACGATACGATAATATTGCTTTTTATAGTATAATTGCTTTATATTTAAGATATTACTTTTTCAAATTTATTCGGACTGATAATCACGCCCGCTTCTATCTAAATCATTTTAAAAATGAACAATAAGACGTTTTTTATATTTCGCAACAAAAATTCGACGATGAGCAAATCCCAAGAGGAATTACATTTGCGACATCCGCCGTATTACTATATAATAATTGATGTGAAAAACAACTACTTTTAATTAGAATTTATTACAAAAAAAAGATGTGGACCCAATACGATTGATGTTATGGTTTTTTTAAAATCATTTTTTTCTCTTTTATTGTTAAAATAGGTACAAATAGTCTTCGAGGAATTTTCCTTCCGACTTCTAAAAATCAGTCTAAATGCTAAAAAGACACGGGGTGTAACCAAACCTAAGTAACAAATCCCATCGATTCGATTAATTGGCTTACGGAATTTAAAAATTAAAAATTGATACTAATTTTGGAACCATTCCTTGCGGTAGCTTTTGAGCTGGTCGAGCTCTTCCGTGGTCAACAATTCGCCTGGAAAAAAATTGAAATAAGATAAAGTGTTTTAACAAAATACTTAGGTATTGTTAGTGTGACGAAGAGGAAAGGGGTCTTGCCATGCAGCTAACCAGAATTATCGAGGTAATATTTTACGTTTCGTTAAAAAAGTCAAGCTATAAAATACAAAGTAGGAAAATTGTTTTTACTTCATCAACTCGAAAAGGATTCGACCGAGGCGGGATTAGGGCCCGGTGATGCTTCGATGTAAAAATTCCGCCACATTAACGTTGATGTATTTTCCAGAACGAAAGAATTTCATCTAAATTGAGATATTCACATAGGCCAAAAAAATTTGCCTCAGCGTCAGCAAGAGGAAAACGAATTTTTTTTCCTCAGAGTGAAAATGCTCGACAATTAATTCAAAATCCATATCGTTCTCTTTTTTCTGTATTCGTAAACGTACATGATTTATAATACATGAAGATTCTCACAGCTTTTGCTCTTGCTGTCGCGAGCCCAGACTCTCCCGAGCAAGCCTTTGACTTTGAGACTCGCCGACAGTCGACTGTTCCTCCACTTTTTGGGCGAGTCGTTATCCTTCCCGATACAACTGCCCAAAGGGGATTTGTTTCTTTTCGGTTTCATCGCCTGTTGAATCTTCAATCTGATTTGAGTCAATATTCCGACCAAAAGCTCGTCTACATTATGATTTATCCCGACGGATGTTTCTATAAATTTGCAATCGTAAGATCTGGCCATGTTTTTTCCCTCTGAAATTAAAAATCAAGAATTCAAGATCGGATGGCTCAAAGCCGACTTTGCTTTCTCACGACGAACATTTAATTATTTCAGTTTTAATACTTCAGTAAAAAAAGAATTTTTCTGGAATTACGTTATTACGACGAGAGAAAAAGGCAAAAAGGGTTTTTTTGATCTTAACGAGGGAAAAAAAAGCAAACGGTAATCCGAGAGATGTTACGCTATACAAAGCAGCTATTTTAATTATCGAGAAAGCGCAGGATTCGGATTTAGGCGATCAAGAAAAAGGAAAAAATAAAAATAAAAATGTTTTTGAGAAATAACTGATCGACACGGTACTGATCCTAAATCGAAATTCAACCGTTCAGTAGGTTACAGCTTAAGCATATACTCGAAACGACGGCAAAAGCAAAGGAGTTTCTTTTATCTTTTGCTTCCGTAAGAAATGGAATATTAAATAAAAGTCAGACATTTTTCTTCGCATTGTTATTTTTCAAAAGGTCCTCTAAATTCCTATTTTCTTTAATCCCCCCTTTTTTTCGGGATTCCCCCAAGAGCTTAATCGACTCCGGTAATCTATCACGGCGTAACGATCGCTCGCAACAAAGACAAACATTAATTGTTAATAAGGATTCGTACTGTCGTGGTTTCCCGCGTAGCCAAAGAAAATAATGAAATCAAAAATGCAGTTAAAGCAAAAAAAAAGAAAGGGGTTTTTACGTGCTATCATTTACTTTTCCTCGTGAAGCAGGAGTAGATCCTTTGCCAAAGGAAAATAAACTTCTGCCGTTATCGTTACATAATTATAAAAAACCGGTCAAGAAAAATTCTTTTTTTTCCCTCCTCCGGCAAGTTTATTTTCACTTTTTGCGATCAAAGAGAAAATGTATAGGCCGTTTTTACCTTATTACGAACGAAATCAAACACAGACATACATAGAAAACGCGATCGGTTCCAAAGATAAAATGTCAAAAATATCATACCGGTAAATCGAGACCTAAACTTTAGAAAATGTCGGTTGTAATGCAGCGAATTTTTTCGGTATTCAGTTTTGTTGGATTCTTTCGAAGAGGGAAACTCACCTTCTGTCGTGACCGTCCGACTTCTGACCAAATCGGTTTTATTTCCTACTAAAATAACGGCTTTAGAAGCTATCGAATCCGTTTTCCAAAGCGACTGTAACGTTTCTTCCGCAATCTGAAGAGTGGAACGATCCACGACCGAATAAACTATGATGTAGGCTTGAGGTTCGTAGGTCGTGATGCAATTTTCGGGCTGTAACAAAAAACAGTCTTTATTTAATAAAGAAAGAGACTCTCGACTCGATCGCGATGTAGTCGACGAACGTGGGAAACGTTTGAGAAAGAGGGAAATCCGGCACTCCTGCGGAACACCTTGCGAACCCAATTTCAATTTAAACAGAGTAATTTGCATCTTTGACAAAGTTTCGCTGCGAATGTTGTTGCCCGGGACCGCTCGGAATCCGAAAGGAAAAGTAAAAGCAGAAATCCGTTTTCTGTCGAGTCGATTGTTTTGATGCTCCGACGACGTTTTGACGTTTGTATCTAAAAGGAATTCCTTTTAACCTCCCACTTGTTATTCAAAAAAGTTACGAGTCCTAATCGAAGGCTGAACGCCAATATTTCGTTATCGATACGCGGGAAAAGTAAAAAAGCCTCGGAGCAACAGGAGAAAAGAAGGCGATCCAAAAGTATCGGGTGTTCCTCATCGGAAAAGTCGAATTATTTTTTTTGCTTTTTCTCGGTAAAGATTTAATACGACCGGTATCCAATTTCCTTTCCTTAATTTATCTCCCTTATCTTGAAGAAGATCGGATAGCAAAGACCGAAGATTCGAAACCCGGTTCAAAACATGTCTTGGCGTGACCGTTATTTAAAACATACGCAAGAGTAAATAGTACTTTCGTCAGATGAGCCTCATTTTTTTATAATTGAGTTACTTACCGACATTTCCGCAGAAGGATGGTCGACAAAAATCAATTCGGATTCTTCGCCGTCCAATAAGACCGACACGGACTTCTCTCCATACTCCTCGTCTGAAAGAAACAAAATTTAGTAGAAACTTGTTTTAAATAGCTTAAAGGAACCGGCCCATTATAATTTTAATATGAAAAAAAACTCAAGATTCGGAGAATTCGTCTACGTGTCGAGCGACTTTAGAAAGTCAGCGTCAGGAAATTCCCTTAATAATTTAATCGAATCGCTCGCATTAACAAAAAAGGATTTGCGAAAAATCGATCCTCGAGAGCGAAACCGAATAAAATCTCAAAAGAAACAATTACATTTTTGAAAAAGCACTTTCAAATATTAATGCCCGTCAAAGGTCCCGGATTTTCGAATTTCCCAAACCTTATTTCTCGTTTGATTTTATTCATTTCGGGTATGTCGGGTGTTTTATCGACTAAAAACCGGGCCCTCTCTTATGCAAATCGCTTTCTTTCTTCGATATTTTTTCTTCCTGTCTACGTCACGATTCCAAGTAAAATTGCGAAGATAAATATTTTATCCTCAGAGAAGGAAACATTTTTTATTCGCATAAACGGCCGACTTTCGCGACGAGAAAACAATTTTTCTACGTGTTTTCCACAAAAAAAGAAAAATTATTTTTGATTTCTTGACTTTTTCGATTCCTGACGTGTGGCCGTTTTACAATTTTTTCTATGTATCCCTTACCGATCAATAATTTTTTAAATAGAAAAAATACAAGATCCCCATTTCAAGAGGAAACGCCTAATTTTATCACCCACAAGAGGGAGGGACTCTTTTCATGATCGCCTATGTTTCCCTCCATGATTCCCGATTTCCGAAAGGCAACGCTCCGTTTTTTGATTTAAAACCGCGATCCGGTAACCTAAACAGAAATCCAAATAAAGTATAAAGTTATTCTGCCTGGGGAAAAAGTGCTGCCGTATTTCGGAAATTAATTCTATACGTTAGGTTGGAAACTACACAAAAAAAATTTTTAAAAAAATGAAAAGATTATTATCCCAGTTCAACAAGGATCGAGTTTAGGTCTAGGCTTAAGTTTAGGCCAAACGAAGCCGAGTCACGGGCTGAACAAAGAAAAAATCCTGGGGAGCTACGGTCACTTAAAAAATATTTGGAGTAGCTAAAAATTGATTTTTCCAGGATCGATTCAAGGGATTAAACAAAATCAATTCTGGAGGGCCAAGCGAAGGCTCGAAAAGGCAATTCAAGAAAAGGTCCAGGCTCGGGCGAGCAGCAGGCGTTCGTTTTTAATTGCTGCCCCTCGAAACGGACTTTTAAATAATTAAGATGATCGATAAGCGAACGAATTCAGGATGACCGCAATTAAATTCCCCCGACCGGAAAACAAACGAAAAATGTAGCGAAAGGGTTAAAAATCGCTTCATTAAAAATTCAACATCGGCGAACCTAATAAAACTTAATTGGAAAAGTTTTGAGAATTAAGCAAAATAATTTTAAAATTATTTAACACGCTCGTTTACCGGTTAAATTCGAAACAGAATAAGTTACATAAGCCGTGACGGCGTGGGTCGGTTATTTATGACACGTCTTGGGAAATTATACGCGGTGCCAACTTATGGCACATCTTAATGCCGGCCGGATCTTTCATTCGGGACGACGCTTTATGCGGTTTAACGAGTTTTCTTTATCTTTCTCTTCGACCTCCTTTCTCCTTATTACATCTCTTTTAATACCCCGTAATAAATTCCTAGTTTACTTAAAGCCTTTCGTTAGTTGTTGCAAACTTATTCGATTAAACGTTTTCTAAACGAAAGAAAACCCCTCACCGATTACCTAACTTTGCTTTACGAGTGATTTCGAAAGGATTTCAAAAGAAGGAAACTGGGGATCGTTTGCCGGAAAGTCTGGCTATATTAAGGCCAGACTAAAAATAATTCGCGAGATAACTATACGTGGCTTAGTTATTAAAATTTTCCGTCCAGAGTGAAATCGAAAACCGATGCTGCGGACGGGAGAATTCACACTTTTAGACACTTTAGTAAATGTTGACAGTGAGGCCGAGATAACATTGTCAACCTCTTCTGTTCGCGAACTAGAAAAGATCCGTTAATTTAGACCGAAAAAGTTCCTCGATGTCGACGAACGAACCCGACAAAAAAAAATAAATACATTTTGTAAAGACGATGAACCTATTTCCGTTTCTGCGACAATTTCCTTTACGCTAACCAAGTTTTAAAACGAACGACTAGCTTTTTTCATTTTTCTTTTTTAAAAACGTCTGAACCTTAAAAGTTTCTCGGTTTGTTTGTTAAGTGCTACAATGGAAAACGAAAATGATCAAAAATTTTAATAAGTTTAATAAACGTCGGGAAAGTTTCAAATTAATTTTGAGATAATAAAAGAAAACAATCCCGAAAATTCGATAATATTCCTTGTTGATAAATTACAGCCTTTAAAATTCTTTTAATAATAATAAAATCCTCTTGTGATAATCCGTTACATGCTCGCTTTTCATGTCTCACAGGATATATTCGTTACATCAAATCTAATAAAAAAAAAGTAAAAAATTTTAATCACCTTGTTGACTCGGTTTTTAGTCATTATTTTCCTTTGGAAAAGTCTTTAAATTGTTGTCAAAGAGAAGGTAACTCTTTTGTTTTTTCCCTCCGACAAATCAAAAGAATAACAAAATTGTAACCTCTTCTTGTTTTTCGATTTCTTTTGTGATTCCCTAAAGCAGCTTATTACGACTTTCGAGTATTTCCATACAAGAAAGCTAATTACAGGCAACAATTTTTTTTTATGCATTCGTGTCAGCTTGATTTTTCTTTTAAAAAAAATATGTTTTTCTTATTTCGCTTAATTTGTTCCTATTATAATCAAATTTCTTTTAATTTGTTGTAAGAAAATTCGAAAGGATTTCTAAATTTCCTTTGAGAAAACTTTTGAAATATTTTCAGTTAGGAGGTAAGAAGAAAAAGTGATTTCACTTTAGCTAAAAGAAGGAAGGGAAAAAATGTTTTCAGGAATGATTAAAACCGGCAAGTATCTCTCTAGGATAAACAGGGGCCCCTTCCCCGAGGCCCGTTAAAAATCTTAACTGACGTTAACTTCTTCCTCTTTTTCAATATTCCGAGAAAAGCATCCTTTAATTTCATCTCGATAAAAAACGAGGGAAAAAAATCTTTGATTGTAATACGAAATAATTTTAATTAGTTAAATCTGAATTGACGCTTCTCTTTTCATTAAGGCCTTATTCATTCACGCTTTTTCAATTAAAAAACGCTTTTCAACACCTTTTTGTATTCAATAGATAAATGGTTATGAAAAAAAAAAACGTTTTAAAAGCAAATAAAAATAAAGTCAAACAAGACAGAATGTAAAGGAGAAAAAATCCTTGCCTTTTTTTTATCAATCATATTTTTACACAAAAAGTATCCCGTGTGCGCATCCAACTAAATTAAAATAATAAAACCTCAAATGAGTCCGAGACATTGTTGTGAAAATGATCAACGCACGCGATGACATTAAAAAAATTGGGTAATTTTTCCCCATTTAGTAGTGGGAAAATTTCTTCTTTTCTTGTCTACGAAGCAAGGAAAAAAGGATCCCGATTCGTTAAAACACACCGAGACAGTCTTTAATAAGTTCAACGTACGTGGAGGATTTAATTTTCAACTCGACATCTCCTCGAGGAGTAAATTTTTAAAACGACTGGGGGACCACCAGTTCCTGACTTTCAAAATTGTCAAGTCAATGTTAGCAGAGTTTCCAAATTCTTCGATTAGTCCTGGTTATCTTTTTACGATATACGGCAAAAAATAAAAGCAAAGTTATGTTCTAGGAAATGCAATCTGTTCAAAAAATGATTTTCAGTTTTACTTTTTACTCAAAGTTACAGACGCAAATCTCGCCTAGTTTCCACGAATTTAAATTTTAAAAATAAAATAAAAATATCCACGAATTGTTCTTTAAACCCCTTCCCTATAATTTTACCTCGGAAGATGTTTTTTGACCTGCGGAATACGATGGAATTTCAAGAATTAAAAGATTTTGTCCCGTCCGTTGAAAATAATGAATAAACGGTCGCTTCCCAAGCTTGAAAAATGGATCGACATTTTTCAACTTTATAAAGCTCTTTAAAAATCGAAGAAAACCGGAGGTCAATTTACATGTTGGTTGGATTATGTGTTTTTAGGTGAGAAATCGATCGGAACCGTTCCCATTCGGTCCGCTAAAAAATCGTTTCTGACCAGAAATTAAAATCTGATTTAGCAAGCAATCGCTGGTTATCGAATGAAACATCGTGTTAAAAACATGTTTTTCGTATATTGATAAACACATTAACGAGACAAAAGGAATAAACAAATATATTTTCGCGCCTACAAAGAAAAAGTCGAGTTTCTTCTTCTTCGCTGACGTCGCAACGAATTCGACACGGGTCCCGGAGTAATACTTGAGGGAAATTGCGGTCATCGAAAAAAAAAAAAGACACGTATAAAGGCCGGCTCCAACACGAAAAAAAATACACTCGTAAAATCCTTTTCCGGCTCGCGATAAAAATTCAAAACTGAAAACGGAAATGTGATATTATTTTACTTCCTCCGCTCTCGTCATCAGTCGAGTGGGAAACGACGCCATTTCGTCTAAAAATACCTTTAAGAAAAAAGAGCCTCCCGACTTTCGGATTAAAAGGCTTCGCGATAAAATGTTTTCGTTTCAAGCTTTCTTTGGTTTTTTACAGTCAAAGAATCTCTCGCACTCACATAGACCTCGAAAGACAATAAGGACTAAATGGTTCAATACAATTACATATATTTGAAAAAGCCTCGGGATATACCGCATAATAGGTTACTAAATTCCGATGACTCTAAAGGGTGTTTTGTTATTAAAGAGCTACGTTTCAGGCAAAACATTCGCAAGATGAAATGCTGATAAATAGTTCGAACAAGAAGCAAATTGAAGATATAAATTTATAATTTATCATTAATTTTTAGGTCTTGATTAAAGGCCTTGGTGTTAAAACCGTCAAATCGACATTGAATTTTAAAAAAACAATTTTTCCGGCTAAAAACGGGCCAAAATATCGTCAAAATATATACTGGGAGATGTATTTTAATCTGAGGAATCGATTGAGACTATATAGAACACTCAATTTTTCGTTTTTGAAAAGTTATGGCCGAAAAACGGATTTTGAGAAACCGAGTAGGTCGAAAATCTAATTTTACCGAAAAATAACTTTTCCTACGCTCCTAAACTTCAAACTACATCCTATCAGATGTATTTTGATGCAAGGAATCCGTTGGAATTTACAGAATTTCAAAATTCGGCCGCGTTCTCAAGATATCAGCAAATTTAAGTTTCGCTGTAACGAGAAAAATGGCCGTTTTTTCGATGTTTGAAAATCGATATTCAATTTTAAAAAAACAATTTTTCCGGCTAAAAACGGGCCAAAATATTAACAAAATATATACTAGGAGATGTATTTCAATCTGAGGAATCGATTGAGACTATATAGAACACTCAATTTTTCGTTTTTAAAAAGTTATTCACGAAAAACGGATTTTCAGAAACCGAGTTGGTCGAAAATCTAATTTTACCGAAAAATAACTTTTCCTACGCTCCTGAGCTTCAAACTACATCCTATCAGATGTATTTTGATGCAAGGAATCCGTTGGAATTTACAGAATTTGAAAATTCGGCCGCGTTCTCAAGATATCAGCAAATTTAAGTTTGGCTGTAACGAGAAAAATGGCCGTTTTTTCGATGTTTGAAAATCGATATTCAATTTTAAAAAAACAATTTTTCCGGCTAAAAACGGGTCAAAATATCGTCAAAATATATACTGGGAGATGTATTTTAATCTGAGGAATCGATTGAGACTACGTAGAAATCTCAATTTTTCGTTTTTAAAAAGTTATTCACGAAAAACGGATTTTCAGAAACCGAGTAGGTCGAAAATCTAATTTTACCGAAAAATAACTTTTCCTACGCTCCTGAGCTTCAAACTACATCCTATCAGATGTATTTTGATGCAAGGAATCCGTTGGAATTTACAGAATTTAAAAATTCGGCCGCGTTCTCAAGATATCAGCAAATTTAAGTTTCGCTGTAACGAGAAAAATGGCCGTTTTTTCGATGTTTGAAAATCGATATTCAATTTTAAAAAAACAATTTTTCCGGCTAAAAACGGGCCAAAATATCGTCAAAATATATACTGGGAGATGTATTTTAATCTGAGGAATCGATTGAGACTAAGTAGAACACTCAATTTTTCGTTTTTGAAAAGTTATGGCCGAAAAACGGATTTTGAGAAACCGAGTAGGTCGAAAATCTAATTTTACCGAAAAATAACTTTTCCTACGCTCCTAAACTTCAAACTACATCCTATCAGATGTATTTTGATGCAAGGAATCCGTTGGAATTTACAGAATTTGAAAATTCGGCCGCGTTCTCAAGATATCAGCAAATTTAAGTTTCGCTGTAACGAGAAAAATGGCCGTTTTTTCGATGTTTGAAAATCGATATTCAATTTTAAAAAAACAATTTTTCCGGCTAAAAACGGGCCAAAATATCGTCAAAATATATACTGGGAGATGTATTTTAATCTGAGGAATCGATTGAGACTATATAGAACACTCAATTTTTCGTTTTTGAAAAGTTATGGCCGAAAAACGGATTTTGAGAAACCGAGTAGGTCGAAAATCTAATTTTACCGAAAAATAACTTTTCCTACGCTCCTAAACTTCAAACTACATCCTATCAGATGTATTTTGATGCAAGGAATCCGTTGGAATTTACAGAATTTCAAAATTCGGCCGCGTTCTCAAGATATCAGCAAATTTAAGTTTCGCTGTAACGAGAAAAATGGCCGTTTTTTCGATGTTTGAAAATCGATATTCAATTTTAAAAAAACAATTTTTCCGGCTAAAAACGGGCCAAAATATTAACAAAATATATACTAGGAGATGTATTTTAATCTGAGGAATCGATTGAGACTATATAGAACACTCAATTTTTCGTTTTTAAAAAGTTATTCACGAAAAACGGATTTTCAGAAACCGAGTTGGTCGAAAATCTAATTTTACCGAAAAATAACTTTTCCTACGCTCCTGAGCTTCAAACTAGATCCTATCAGATGTATTTTGATGCAAGGAATCCGTTGGAATTTACAGAATTACAAAATTCGGCCGCGTTCTCAAGATATCAGCAAATTTAAGTTTCGCTGTAACGAGAAAAATGGCCGTTTCTTCGATGTTTGAAAATCGATATTCAATTTTAAAAAAACAATTTTTCCGGCTAAAAACGGGTCAAAATATCGTCAAAATATATACTGGGAGATGTATTTTAATCTGAGGAATCGATTGAGACTACGTAGAAATCTCAATTTCTCGTTTTTAAAAAGTTATTCACGAAAAACGGATTTTCAGAAACCGAGTAGGTCGAAAATCTAATTTTACCGAAAAATAACTTTTCCTACGCTCCTGAGCTTCAAACTACATCCTATCAGATGTATTTTGATGCAAGGAATCCGTTGGAATTTACAGAATTTCAAAATTCGGCCGCGTTCTCAAGATATCAGCAAATTTAAGTTTCGCTGTAACGAGAAAAATGGCCGTTTTTTCGATGTTTGAAAATCGATATTCAATTTTAAAAAAACAATTTTTCCGGCTAAAAACGGGCCAAAATATCGTCAAAATATATACTGGGAGATGTATTTTAATCTGAGGAATCGATTGAGACTATATAGAACACTCAATTTTTCGTTTTTGAAAAGTTATGGCCGAAAAACGGATTTTGAGAAACCGAGTAGGTCGAAAATCTAATTTTACCGAAAAATAACTTTTCCTACGCTCCAGAGCTTCAAACTACATCCTATCAGATGTATTTTGATGCAAGGAATCCGTTGGAATTTACAGAATTTAAAAATTCGGCCGCGTTCTCAAGATATCAGCAAATTTAAGTTTCGCTGTAACGAGAAAAATGGCCGTTTTTCCGATGTTTGAAAATCGATATTCAATTTTAAAAAAACAATTTTTCCGGTTAAAAACGGGCCAAAATATTAACAAAATATATACTGGGAGATGTATTTTAATCTGAGGAATCGATTGAGACTACGTAGAAATCTCAATTTTTCGTTTTTAAAAAGTTATTCACGAAAAACGGATTTTCAGAAACCGAGTAGGTCGAAAATCTAATTTTACCAAAAAATAACTTTTCCTACGCTCCAGAGCTTCAAACTACATCCTATCAGATGTATTTTGATGCAAGGAATCCGTTGGAATTTACAGAATTTAAAAATTCGGCCGCGTTCTCAAGATATCAGCAAATTTAAGTTTCGCTGTAACGAGAAAAATGGCCGTTTTTTCGATGTTTGAAAATCGATATTCAATTTTAAAAAAACAATTTTTCCGGCTAAAAACGGGCCAAAATATTAACAAAATATATACTGGGAGATGTATTTCAATCTGAGGAATCGATTGAGACTATATAGAACACTCAATTTTTCGTTTTTAAAAAGTTATTCACGAAAAACGGATTTTCAGAAACCGAGTTGGTCGAAAATCTAATTTTACCGAAAAATAACTTTTCCTACGCTCCTGAGCTTCAAACTACATCCTATCAGATGTATTTTGATGCAAGGAATCCGTTGGAATTTACAGAATTTCAAAATTCGGCCGCGTTCTCAAGATATCAGCAAATTTAAGTTTGGCTGTAACGAGAAAAATGGCCGTTTTTTCGATGTTTGAAAATCGATATTCAATTTTAAAAAAACAATTTTTCCGGCTAAAAACGGGTCAAAATATCGTCAAAATATATACTGGGAGATGTATTTTAATCTGAGGAATCGATTGAGACTACGTAGAAATCTCAATTTTTCGTTTTTAAAAAGTTATTCACGAAAAACGGATTTTCAGAAACCGAGTAGGTCGAAAATCTAATTTTACCGAAAAATAACTTTTCCTACGCTCCTGAGCTTCAAACTACATCCTATCAGATGTATTTTGATGCAAGGAATCCGTTGGAATTTACAGAATTTAAAAATTCGGCCGCGTTCTCAAGATATCAGCAAATTTAAGTTTCGCTGTAACGAGAAAAATGGCCGTTTTTTCGATGTTTGAAAATCGATATTCAATTTTAAAAAAACAATTTTTCCGGCTAAAAACGGGCCAAAATATCGTCAAAATATATACTGGGAGATGTATTTTAATCTGAGGAATCGATTGAGACTAAGTAGAACACTCAATTTTTCGTTTTTGAAAAGTTATGGCCGAAAAACGGATTTTGAGAAACCGAGTAGGTCGAAAATCTAATTTTACCGAAAAATAACTTTTCCTACGCTCCTAAACTTCAAACTACATCCTATCAGATGTATTTTGATGCAAGGAATCCGTTGGAATTTACAGAATTTGAAAATTCGGCCGCGTTCTCAAGATATCAGCAAATTTAAGTTTCGCTGTAACGAGAAAAATGGCCGTTTTTTCGATGTTTGAAAATCGATATTCAATTTTAAAAAAACAATTTTTCCGGCTAAAAACGGGCCAAAATATCGTCAAAATATATACTGGGAGATGTATTTTAATCTGAGGAATCGATTGAGACTATATAGAACACTCAATTTTTCGTTTTTGAAAAGTTATGGCCGAAAAACGGATTTTGAGAAACCGAGTAGGTCGAAAATCTAATTTTACCGAAAAATAACTTTTCCTACGCTCCTAAACTTCAAACTACATCCTATCAGATGTATTTTGATGCAAGGAATCCGTTGGAATTTACAGAATTTCAAAATTCGGCCGCGTTCTCAAGATATCAGCAAATTTAAGTTTCGCTGTAACGAGAAAAATGGCCGTTTTTTCGATGTTTGAAAATCGATATTCAATTTTAAAAAAACAATTTTTCCGGCTAAAAACGGGCCAAAATATTAACAAAATATATACTAGGAGATGTATTTTAATCTGAGGAATCGATTGAGACTATATAGAACACTCAATTTTTCGTTTTTAAAAAGTTATTCACGAAAAACGGATTTTCAGAAACCGAGTTGGTCGAAAATCTAATTTTACCGAAAAATAACTTTTCCTACGCTCCTGAGCTTCAAACTAGATCCTATCAGATGTATTTTGATGCAAGGAATCCGTTGGAATTTACAGAATTACAAAATTCGGCCGCGTTCTCAAGATATCAGCAAATTTAAGTTTCGCTGTAACGAGAAAAATGGCCGTTTCTTCGATGTTTGAAAATCGATATTCAATTTTAAAAAAACAATTTTTCCGGCTAAAAACGGGTCAAAATATCGTCAAAATATATACTGGGAGATGTATTTTAATCTGAGGAATCGATTGAGACTACGTAGAAATCTCAATTTCTCGTTTTTAAAAAGTTATTCACGAAAAACGGATTTTCAGAAACCGAGTAGGTCGAAAATCTAATTTTACCGAAAAATAACTTTTCCTACGCTCCTGAGCTTCAAACTACATCCTATCAGATGTATTTTGATGCAAGGAATCCGTTGGAATTTACAGAATTTCAAAATTCGGCCGCGTTCTCAAGATATCAGCAAATTTAAGTTTCGCTGTAACGAGAAAAATGGCCGTTTTTTCGATGTTTGAAAATCGATATTCAATTTTAAAAAAACAATTTTTCCGGCTAAAAACGGGCCAAAATATCGTCAAAATATATACTGGGAGATGTATTTTAATCTGAGGAATCGATTGAGACTATATAGAACACTCAATTTTTCGTTTTTGAAAAGTTATGGCCGAAAAACGGATTTTGAGAAACCGAGTAGGTCGAAAATCTAATTTTACCGAAAAATAACTTTTCCTACGCTCCAGAGCTTCAAACTACATCCTATCAGATGTATTTTGATGCAAGGAATCCGTTGGAATTTACAGAATTTAAAAATTCGGCCGCGTTCTCAAGATATCAGCAAATTTAAGTTTCGCTGTAACGAGAAAAATGGCCGTTTTTCCGATGTTTGAAAATCGATATTCAATTTTAAAAAAACAATTTTTCCGGTTAAAAACGGGCCAAAATATTAACAAAATATATACTGGGAGATGTATTTTAATCTGAGGAATCGATTGAGACTACGTAGAAATCTCAATTTTTCGTTTTTAAAAAGTTATTCACGAAAAACGGATTTTCAGAAACCGAGTAGGTCGAAAATCTAATTTTACCAAAAAATAACTTTTCCTACGCTCCAGAGCTTCAAACTACATCCTATCAGATGTATTTTGATGCAAGGAATCCGTTGGAATTTACAGAATTTAAAAATTCGGCCGCGTTCTCAAGATATCAGCAAATTTAAGTTTCGCTGTAACGAGAAAAATGGCCGTTTTTCCGATGTTTGAAAATCGATATTCAATTTTAAAAAAACAATTTTTCCGGCTAAAAACGGGCCAAAATATTAACAAAATATATACTGAGAGATGTATTTTAATCTGAGGAATCGATTGAGACTAAGTAGAACACTCAATTTTTCGTTTTTGAAAAGTTATGGCCGAAAAACGGATTTTGAGAAACCGAGTAGGTCGAAAATCTAATTTTACCGAAAAATAACTTTTCCTACGCTCCAGAGCTTCAAACTACATCCTATCAGATGTATTTTGATGCAAGGAATCCGTTGGAATTTACAGAATTTAAAAATTCGGCCGCGTTCTCAAGATATCAGCAAATTTAAGTTTCGCTGTAACGAGAAAAATGGCCGTTTTTCCGATGTTTGAAAATCGATATTCAATTTTAAAAAAACAATTTTTCCGGTTAAAAACGGGCCAAAATATTAACAAAATATATACTGGGAGATGTATTTTAATCTGAGGAATCGATTGAGACTATATAGAACACTCAATTTTTCGTTTTTGAAAAGTTATGGCCGAAAAACGGATTTTGAGAAACCGAGTAGGTCGAAAATCTAATTTTACCGAAAAATAACTTTTCCTACGCTCCAGAGCTTCAAACTACATCCTATCAGATGTATTTTGATGCAAGGAATCCGTTGGAATTTACAGAATTTAAAAATTCGGCCGCGTTCTCAAGATATCAGCAAATTTAAGTTTCGCTGTAACGAGAAAAATGGCCGTTTTTCCGATGTTTGAAAATCGATATTCAATTTTAAAAAAACAATTTTTCCGGCTAAAAACGGGCCAAAATATTAACAAATTATATACTGAGAGATGTATTTTAATCTGAGGAATCGATTGAGACTAAGTAGAACACTCAATTTTTCGTTTTTGAAAAGTTATGGCCGAAAAACGGATTTTGAGAAACCGAGTAGGTCGAAAATCTAATTTTACCGAAAAATAACTTTTCCTACGCTCCTAAACTTCAAACTACATCCTATCAGATGTATTTTGATGCAAGGAATCCGTTGGAATTTACAGAATTTCAAAATTCGGCCGCGTTACAAGATATCAGCAAATTTAAGTTTCGCTGTAACGAGAAAAATGGCCGTTTTTTCGATGTTTGAAAATCGATATTCAATTTTAAAAAAACAATTTTTCCGGCTAAAAACGGGTCAAAATATCGTCAAAATATATACTGGGAGATGTATTTTAATCTGAGGAATCGATTGAGACTACGTAGAAATCTCAATTTTTCGTTTTTAAAAAGTTATTCACGAAAAACGGATTTTCAGAAACCGAGTAGGTCGAAAATCTAATTTTACCAAAAAATAACTTTTCCTACGCTCCTGAGCTTCAAACTACATCCTATCAGATGTATTTTGATGCAAGGAATCCGTTGGAATTTACAGAATTTCAAAATTCGGCCGCGTTCTCAAGATATCAGCAAATTTAAGTTTCGCTGTAACGAGAAAAATGGCCGTTTTTTCGATGTTTGAAAATCGATATTCAATTTTAAAAAAACAATTTTTCCGGCTAAAAACGGGCCAAAATATTAACAAAATATATACTAGGAGATGTATTTCAATCTGAGGAATCGATTGAGACTATATAGAACACTCAATTTTTCGTTTTTAAAAAGTTATTCACGAAAAACGGATTTTCAGAAACCGAGTTGGTCGAAAATCTAATTTTACCGAAAAATAACTTTTCCTACGCTCCTGAGCTTCAAACTACATCCTATCAGATGTATTTTGCTGCAATGAATCCGTTGGAATTTACAGAATTTCAAAATTCGGCCGCGTTCTCAAGATATCAGCAAATTTAAGTTTCGCTGTAACGAGAAAAATGGCCGTTTTTTCGATGTTTGAAAATCGATATTCAATTTTAAAAAAACAATTTTTCCGGCTAAAAACGGGCCAAAATATCGTCAAAATATATACTGGGAGATGTATTTTAATCTGAGGAATCGATTGAGACTACGTAGAAATCTCAATTTTTCGTTTTTAAAAAGTTATTCACGAAAAACGGATTTTGAGAAACCGAGTAGGTCGAAAATCTAATTTTACCGAAAAATAACTTTTCCTACGCTCCTAAACTTCAAACTACATCCTATCAGATGTATTTTGATGCAAGGAATCCGTTGGAATTTACAGAATTTCAAAATTCGGCCGCGTTCTCAAGATATCAGCAAATTTAAGTTTCGCTGTAACGAGAAAAATGGCCGTTTTTTCGATGTTTGAAAATCGATATTCAATTTTAAAAAAACAATTTTTCCGGCTAAAAACGGGCCAAAATATCGTGAAAATATATACTGGGAGATGTATTTTAAACTGAGGAATCGATTGAGACTACGTAGCAATCTCAATTTTTCGTTTTTAAAAAGTTATTCACGAAAAACGGATTTTCAGAAACCGAGTAGGTCGAAAATCTAATTTTACCAAAAAATAACTTTTCCTACGCTCCTGAGCTTCAAACTACATCCTATCAGATGTATTTTGATGCAAGGAATCCGTTGGAATTTACAGAATTTAAAAATTCGGCCGCGTTCTCAAGATATCAGCAAATTTAAGTTTCGCTGTAACGAGAAAAATGGCCGTTTTTCCGATGTTTGAAAATCGATATTCAATTTTAAAAAAACAATTTTTCCGGTTAAAAACGGGCCAAAATATTAACAAAATATATACTGGGAGATGTATTTTAATCTGAGGAATCGATTGAGACTATATAGAACACTCAATTTTTCGTTTTTGAAAAGTTATGGCCGAAAAACGGATTTTGAGAAACCGAGTAGGTCGAAAATCTAATTTTACCGAAAAATAACTTTTCCTACGCTCCTAAACTTCAAACTACATCCTATCAGATGTATTTTGATGCAAGGAATCCGTTGGAATTTACAGAATTTCAAAATTCGGCCGCGTTCTCAAGATATCAGCAAATTTAAGTTTCGCTGTAACGAGAAAAATGGCCGTTTTTTCGATGTTTGAAAATCGATATTCAATTTTAAAAAAACAATTTTTCCGGCTAAAAACGGGCCAAAATATTAACAAAATATATACTAGGAGATGTATTTCAATCTGAGGAATCGATTGAGACTATATAGAACACTCAATTTTTCGTTTTTAAAAAGTTATTCACGAAAAACGGATTTTCAGAAACCGAGTTGGTCGAAAATCTAATTTTACCGAAAAATAACTTTTCCTACGCTCCTGAGCTTCAAACTACATCCTATCAGATGTATTTTGATGCAAGGAATCCGTTGGAATTTACAGAATTTGAAAATTCGGCCGCGTTCTCAAGATATCAGCAAATTTAAGTTTGGCTGTAACGAGAAAAATGGCCGTTTTTTCGATGTTTGAAAATCGATATTCAATTTTAAAAAAACAATTTTTCCGGCTAAAAACGGGTCAAAATATCGTCAAAATATATACTGGGAGATGTATTTTAATCTGAGGAATCGATTGAGACTACGTAGAAATCTCAATTTTTCGTTTTTAAAAAGTTATTCACGAAAAACGGATTTTCAGAAACCGAGTAGGTCGAAAATCTAATTTTACCGAAAAATAACTTTTCCTACGCTCCTGAGCTTCAAACTACATCCTATCAGATGTATTTTGATGCAAGGAATCCGTTGGAATTTACAGAATTTAAAAATTCGGCCGCGTTCTCAAGATATCAGCAAATTTAAGTTTCGCTGTAACGAGAAAAATGGCCGTTTTTTCGATGTTTGAAAATCGATATTCAATTTTAAAAAAACAATTTTTCCGGCTAAAAACGGGCCAAAATATCGTCAAAATATATACTGGGAGATGTATTTTAATCTGAGGAATCGATTGAGACTACGTAGAAATCTCAATTTTTCGTTTTTAAAAAGTTATTCACGAAAAACGGATTTTGAGAAACCGAGTAGGTCGAAAATCTAATTTTACCGAAAAATAACTTTTCCTACGCTCCTAAACTTCAAACTACATCCTATCAGATGTATTTTGATGCAAGGAATCCGTTGGAATTTACAGAATTTCAAAATTCGGCCGCGTTCTCAAGATATCAGCAAATTTAAGTTTCGCTGTAACGAGAAAAATGGCCGTTTTTTCGATGTTTGAAAATCGATATTCAATTTTAAAAAAACAATTTTTCCGGCTAAAAACGGGCCAAAATATCGTCAAAATATATACTGGGAGATGTATTTTAATCTGAGGAATCGATTGAGACTATATAGAACACTCAATTTTTCGTTTTTGAAAAGTTATGGCCGAAAAACGGATTTTGAGAAACCGAGTAGGTCGAAAATCTAATTTTACCGAAAAATAACTTTTCCTACGCTCCTAAACTTCAAACTACATCCTATCAGATGTATTTTGATGCAAGGAATCCGTTGGAATTTACAGAATTTGAAAATTCGGCCGCGTTCTCAAGATATCAGCAAATTTAAGTTTCGCTGTAACGAGAAAAATGGCCGTTTTTTCGATGTTTGAAAATCGATATTCAATTTTAAAAAAACAATTTTTCCGGCTAAAAACGGGCCAAAATATTAACAAAATATATACTAGGAGATGTATTTTAATCTGAGGAATCGATTGAGACTATATAGAACACTCAATTTTTCGTTTTTAAAAAGTTATTCACGAAAAACGGATTTTCAGAAACCGAGTTGGTCGAAAATCTAATTTTACCGAAAAATAACTTTTCCTACGCTCCTGAGCTTCAAACTAGATCCTATCAGATGTATTTTGATGCAAGGAATCCGTTGGAATTTACAGAATTACAAAATTCGGCCGCGTTCTCAAGATATCAGCAAATTTAAGTTTCGCTGTAACGAGAAAAATGGCCGTTTCTTCGATGTTTGAAAATCGATATTCAATTTTAAAAAAACAATTTTTCCGGCTAAAAACGGGTCAAAATATCGTCAAAATATATACTGGGAGATGTATTTTAATCTGAGGAATCGATTGAGACTACGTAGAAATCTCAATTTTTCGTTTTTAAAAAGTTATTCACGAAAAACGGATTTTCAGAAACCGAGTAGGTCGAAAATCTAATTTTACCGAAAAATAACTTTTCCTACGCTCCTGAGCTTCAAACTACATCCTATCAGATGTATTTTGATGCAAGGAATCCGTTGGAATTTACAGAATTTCAAAATTCGGCCGCGTTCTCAAGATATCAGCAAATTTAAGTTTCGCTGTAACGAGAAAAATGGCCGTTTTTTCGATGTTTGAAAATCGATATTCAATTTTAAAAAAACAATTTTTCCGGCTAAAAACGGGCCAAAATATTAACAAAATATATACTGGGAGATGTATTTTAATCTGAGGAATCGATTGAGACTAAGTAGAACACTCAATTTTTCGTTTTTGAAAAGTTATGGCCGAAAAACGGATTTTGAGAAACCGAGTAGGTCGAAAATCTAATTTTACCGAAAAATAACTTTTCCTACGCTCCTAAACTTCAAACTACATCCTATCAGATGTATTTTGATGCAAGGAATCCGTTGGAATTTACAGAATTTGAAAATTCGGCCGCGTTCTCAAGATATCAGCAAATTTAAGTTTCGCTGTAACGAGAAAAATGGCCGTTTTTTCGATGTTTGAAAATCGATATTCAATTTTAAAAAAACAATTTTTCCGGCTAAAAACGGGCCAAAATATCGTCAAAATATATACTGGGAGATGTATTTTAATCTGAGGAATCGATTGAGACTATATAGAACACTCAATTTTTCGTTTTTGAAAAGTTATGGCCGAAAAACGGATTTTGAGAAACCGAGTAGGTCGAAAATCTAATTTTACCGAAAAATAACTTTTCCTACGCTCCTAAACTTCAAACTACATCCTATCAGATGTATTTTGATGCAAGGAATCCGTTGGAATTTACAGAATTTCAAAATTCGGCCGCGTTCTCAAGATATCAGCAAATTTAAGTTTCGCTGTAACGAGAAAAATGGCCGTTTTTTCGATGTTTGAAAATCGATATTCAATTTTAAAAAAACAATTTTTCCGGCTAAAAACGGGCCAAAATATTAACAAAATATATACTAGGAGATGTATTTTAATCTGAGGAATCGATTGAGACTATATAGAACACTCAATTTTTCGTTTTTAAAAAGTTATTCACGAAAAACGGATTTTCAGAAACCGAGTTGGTCGAAAATCTAATTTTACCGAAAAATAACTTTTCCTACGCTCCTGAGCTTCAAACTAGATCCTATCAGATGTATTTTGATGCAAGGAATCCGTTGGAATTTACAGAATTACAAAATTCGGCCGCGTTCTCAAGATATCAGCAAATTTAAGTTTCGCTGTAACGAGAAAAATGGCCGTTTCTTCGATGTTTGAAAATCGATATTCAATTTTAAAAAAACAATTTTTCCGGCTAAAAACGGGTCAAAATATCGTCAAAATATATACTGGGAGATGTATTTTAATCTGAGGAATCGATTGAGACTACGTAGAAATCTCAATTTCTCGTTTTTAAAAAGTTATTCACGAAAAACGGATTTTCAGAAACCGAGTAGGTCGAAAATCTAATTTTACCGAAAAATAACTTTTCCTACGCTCCTGAGCTTCAAACTACATCCTATCAGATGTATTTTGATGCAAGGAATCCGTTGGAATTTACAGAATTTCAAAATTCGGCCGCGTTCTCAAGATATCAGCAAATTTAAGTTTCGCTGTAACGAGAAAAATGGCCGTTTTTTCGATGTTTGAAAATCGATATTCAATTTTAAAAAAACAATTTTTCCGGCTAAAAACGGGCCAAAATATCGTCAAAATATATACTGGGAGATGTATTTTAATCTGAGGAATCGATTGAGACTATATAGAACACTCAATTTTTCGTTTTTGAAAAGTTATGGCCGAAAAACGGATTTTGAGAAACCGAGTAGGTCGAAAATCTAATTTTACCGAAAAATAACTTTTCCTACGCTCCAGAGCTTCAAACTACATCCTATCAGATGTATTTTGATGCAAGGAATCCGTTGGAATTTACAGAATTTAAAAATTCGGCCGCGTTCTCAAGATATCAGCAAATTTAAGTTTCGCTGTAACGAGAAAAATGGCCGTTTTTCCGATGTTTGAAAATCGATATTCAATTTTAAAAAAACAATTTTTCCGGTTAAAAACGGGCCAAAATATTAACAAAATATATACTGGGAGATGTATTTTAATCTGAGGAATCGATTGAGACTACGTAGAAATCTCAATTTTTCGTTTTTAAAAAGTTATTCACGAAAAACGGATTTTCAGAAACCGAGTAGGTCGAAAATCTAATTTTACCAAAAAATAACTTTTCCTACGCTCCAGAGCTTCAAACTACATCCTATCAGATGTATTTTGATGCAAGGAATCCGTTGGAATTTACAGAATTTAAAAATTCGGCCGCGTTCTCAAGATATCAGCAAATTTAAGTTTCGCTGTAACGAGAAAAATGGCCGTTTTTCCGATGTTTGAAAATCGATATTCAATTTTAAAAAAACAATTTTTCCGGCTAAAAACGGGCCAAAATATTAACAAAATATATACTGAGAGATGTATTTTAATCTGAGGAATCGATTGAGACTAAGTAGAACACTCAATTTTTCGTTTTTGAAAAGTTATGGCCGAAAAACGGATTTTGAGAAACCGAGTAGGTCGAAAATCTAATTTTACCGAAAAATAACTTTTCCTACGCTCCAGAGCTTCAAACTACATCCTATCAGATGTATTTTGATGCAAGGAATCCGTTGGAATTTACAGAATTTAAAAATTCGGCCGCGTTCTCAAGATATCAGCAAATTTAAGTTTCGCTGTAACGAGAAAAATGGCCGTTTTTCCGATGTTTGAAAATCGATATTCAATTTTAAAAAAACAATTTTTCCGGTTAAAAACGGGCCAAAATATTAACAAAATATATACTGGGAGATGTATTTTAATCTGAGGAATCGATTGAGACTATATAGAACACTCAATTTTTCGTTTTTGAAAAGTTATGGCCGAAAAACGGATTTTGAGAAACCGAGTAGGTCGAAAATCTAATTTTACCGAAAAATAACTTTTCCTACGCTCCAGAGCTTCAAACTACATCCTATCAGATGTATTTTGATGCAAGGAATCCGTTGGAATTTACAGAATTTAAAAATTCGGCCGCGTTCTCAAGATATCAGCAAATTTAAGTTTCGCTGTAACGAGAAAAATGGCCGTTTTTCCGATGTTTGAAAATCGATATTCAATTTTAAAAAAACAATTTTTCCGGCTAAAAACGGGCCAAAATATTAACAAATTATATACTGAGAGATGTATTTTAATCTGAGGAATCGATTGAGACTAAGTAGAACACTCAATTTTTCGTTTTTGAAAAGTTATGGCCGAAAAACGGATTTTGAGAAACCGAGTAGGTCGAAAATCTAATTTTACCGAAAAATAACTTTTCCTACGCTCCTAAACTTCAAACTACATCCTATCAGATGTATTTTGATGCAAGGAATCCGTTGGAATTTACAGAATTTCAAAATTCGGCCGCGTTACAAGATATCAGCAAATTTAAGTTTCGCTGTAACGAGAAAAATGGCCGTTTTTTCGATGTTTGAAAATCGATATTCAATTTTAAAAAAACAATTTTTCCGGCTAAAAACGGGTCAAAATATCGTCAAAATATATACTGGGAGATGTATTTTAATCTGAGGAATCGATTGAGACTACGTAGAAATCTCAATTTTTCGTTTTTAAAAAGTTATTCACGAAAAACGGATTTTCAGAAACCGAGTAGGTCGAAAATCTAATTTTACCAAAAAATAACTTTTCCTACGCTCCTGAGCTTCAAACTACATCCTATCAGATGTATTTTGATGCAAGGAATCCGTTGGAATTTACAGAATTTCAAAATTCGGCCGCGTTCTCAAGATATCAGCAAATTTAAGTTTCGCTGTAACGAGAAAAATGGCCGTTTTTTCGATGTTTGAAAATCGATATTCAATTTTAAAAAAACAATTTTTCCGGCTAAAAACGGGCCAAAATATTAACAAAATATATACTAGGAGATGTATTTCAATCTGAGGAATCGATTGAGACTATATAGAACACTCAATTTTTCGTTTTTAAAAAGTTATTCACGAAAAACGGATTTTCAGAAACCGAGTTGGTCGAAAATCTAATTTTACCGAAAAATAACTTTTCCTACGCTCCTGAGCTTCAAACTACATCCTATCAGATGTATTTTGCTGCAATGAATCCGTTGGAATTTACAGAATTTCAAAATTCGGCCGCGTTCTCAAGATATCAGCAAATTTAAGTTTCGCTGTAACGAGAAAAATGGCCGTTTTTTCGATGTTTGAAAATCGATATTCAATTTTAAAAAAACAATTTTTCCGGCTAAAAACGGGCCAAAATATCGTCAAAATATATACTGGGAGATGTATTTTAATCTGAGGAATCGATTGAGACTACGTAGAAATCTCAATTTTTCGTTTTTAAAAAGTTATTCACGAAAAACGGATTTTGAGAAACCGAGTAGGTCGAAAATCTAATTTTACCGAAAAATAACTTTTCCTACGCTCCTAAACTTCAAACTACATCCTATCAGATGTATTTTGATGCAAGGAATCCGTTGGAATTTACAGAATTTCAAAATTCGGCCGCGTTCTCAAGATATCAGCAAATTTAAGTTTCGCTGTAACGAGAAAAATGGCCGTTTTTTCGATGTTTGAAAATCGATATTCAATTTTAAAAAAACAATTTTTCCGGCTAAAAACGGGCCAAAATATCGTGAAAATATATACTGGGAGATGTATTTTAAACTGAGGAATCGATTGAGACTACGTAGCAATCTCAATTTTTCGTTTTTAAAAAGTTATTCACGAAAAACGGATTTTCAGAAACCGAGTAGGTCGAAAATCTAATTTTACCAAAAAATAACTTTTCCTACGCTCCTGAGCTTCAAACTACATCCTATCAGATGTATTTTGATGCAAGGAATCCGTTGGAATTTACAGAATTTAAAAATTCGGCCGCGTTCTCAAGATATCAGCAAATTTAAGTTTCGCTGTAACGAGAAAAATGGCCGTTTTTCCGATGTTTGAAAATCGATATTCAATTTTAAAAAAACAATTTTTCCGGTTAAAAACGGGCCAAAATATTAACAAAATATATACTGGGAGATGTATTTTAATCTGAGGAATCGATTGAGACTATATAGAACACTCAATTTTTCGTTTTTGAAAAGTTATGGCCGAAAAACGGATTTTGAGAAACCGAGTAGGTCGAAAATCTAATTTTACCGAAAAATAACTTTTCCTACGCTCCTAAACTTCAAACTACATCCTATCAGATGTATTTTGATGCAAGGAATCCGTTGGAATTTACAGAATTTCAAAATTCGGCCGCGTTCTCAAGATATCAGCAAATTTAAGTTTCGCTGTAACGAGAAAAATGGCCGTTTTTTCGATGTTTGAAAATCGATATTCAATTTTAAAAAAACAATTTTTCCGGCTAAAAACGGGCCAAAATATTAACAAAATATATACTAGGAGATGTATTTCAATCTGAGGAATCGATTGAGACTATATAGAACACTCAATTTTTCGTTTTTAAAAAGTTATTCACGAAAAACGGATTTTCAGAAACCGAGTTGGTCGAAAATCTAATTTTACCGAAAAATAACTTTTCCTACGCTCCTGAGCTTCAAACTACATCCTATCAGATGTATTTTGATGCAAGGAATCCGTTGGAATTTACAGAATTTGAAAATTCGGCCGCGTTCTCAAGATATCAGCAAATTTAAGTTTGGCTGTAACGAGAAAAATGGCCGTTTTTTCGATGTTTGAAAATCGATATTCAATTTTAAAAAAACAATTTTTCCGGCTAAAAACGGGTCAAAATATCGTCAAAATATATACTGGGAGATGTATTTTAATCTGAGGAATCGATTGAGACTACGTAGAAATCTCAATTTTTCGTTTTTAAAAAGTTATTCACGAAAAACGGATTTTCAGAAACCGAGTAGGTCGAAAATCTAATTTTACCGAAAAATAACTTTTCCTACGCTCCTGAGCTTCAAACTACATCCTATCAGATGTATTTTGATGCAAGGAATCCGTTGGAATTTACAGAATTTAAAAATTCGGCCGCGTTCTCAAGATATCAGCAAATTTAAGTTTCGCTGTAACGAGAAAAATGGCCGTTTTTTCGATGTTTGAAAATCGATATTCAATTTTAAAAAAACAATTTTTCCGGCTAAAAACGGGCCAAAATATCGTCAAAATATATACTGGGAGATGTATTTTAATCTGAGGAATCGATTGAGACTACGTAGAAATCTCAATTTTTCGTTTTTAAAAAGTTATTCACGAAAAACGGATTTTGAGAAACCGAGTAGGTCGAAAATCTAATTTTACCGAAAAATAACTTTTCCTACGCTCCTAAACTTCAAACTACATCCTATCAGATGTATTTTGATGCAAGGAATCCGTTGGAATTTACAGAATTTCAAAATTCGGCCGCGTTCTCAAGATATCAGCAAATTTAAGTTTCGCTGTAACGAGAAAAATGGCCGTTTTTTCGATGTTTGAAAATCGATATTCAATTTTAAAAAAACAATTTTTCCGGCTAAAAACGGGCCAAAATATCGTCAAAATATATACTGGGAGATGTATTTTAATCTGAGGAATCGATTGAGACTATATAGAACACTCAATTTTTCGTTTTTGAAAAGTTATGGCCGAAAAACGGATTTTGAGAAACCGAGTAGGTCGAAAATCTAATTTTACCGAAAAATAACTTTTCCTACGCTCCTAAACTTCAAACTACATCCTATCAGATGTATTTTGATGCAAGGAATCCGTTGGAATTTACAGAATTTGAAAATTCGGCCGCGTTCTCAAGATATCAGCAAATTTAAGTTTCGCTGTAACGAGAAAAATGGCCGTTTTTTCGATGTTTGAAAATCGATATTCAATTTTAAAAAAACAATTTTTCCGGCTAAAAACGGGCCAAAATATTAACAAAATATATACTAGGAGATGTATTTTAATCTGAGGAATCGATTGAGACTATATAGAACACTCAATTTTTCGTTTTTAAAAAGTTATTCACGAAAAACGGATTTTCAGAAACCGAGTTGGTCGAAAATCTAATTTTACCGAAAAATAACTTTTCCTACGCTCCTGAGCTTCAAACTAGATCCTATCAGATGTATTTTGATGCAAGGAATCCGTTGGAATTTACAGAATTACAAAATTCGGCCGCGTTCTCAAGATATCAGCAAATTTAAGTTTCGCTGTAACGAGAAAAATGGCCGTTTCTTCGATGTTTGAAAATCGATATTCAATTTTAAAAAAACAATTTTTCCGGCTAAAAACGGGTCAAAATATCGTCAAAATATATACTGGGAGATGTATTTTAATCTGAGGAATCGATTGAGACTACGTAGAAATCTCAATTTTTCGTTTTTAAAAAGTTATTCACGAAAAACGGATTTTCAGAAACCGAGTAGGTCGAAAATCTAATTTTACCGAAAAATAACTTTTCCTACGCTCCTGAGCTTCAAACTACATCCTATCAGATGTATTTTGATGCAAGGAATCCGTTGGAATTTACAGAATTTCAAAATTCGGCCGCGTTCTCAAGATATCAGCAAATTTAAGTTTCGCTGTAACGAGAAAAATGGCCGTTTTTTCGATGTTTGAAAATCGATATTCAATTTTAAAAAAACAATTTTTCCGGCTAAAAACGGGCCAAAATATTAACAAAATATATACTGGGAGATGTATTTTAATCTGAGGAATCGATTGAGACTAAGTAGAACACTCAATTTTTCGTTTTTGAAAAGTTATGGCCGAAAAACGGATTTTGAGAAACCGAGTAGGTCGAAAATCTAATTTTACCGAAAAATAACTTTTCCTACGCTCCTAAACTTCAAACTACATCCTATCAGATGTATTTTGATGCAAGGAATCCGTTGGAATTTACAGAATTTGAAAATTCGGCCGCGTTCTCAAGATATCAGCAAATTTAAGTTTCGCTGTAACGAGAAAAATGGCCGTTTTTTCGATGTTTGAAAATCGATATTCAATTTTAAAAAAACAATTTTTCCGGCTAAAAACGGGCCAAAATATCGTCAAAATATATACTGGGAGATGTATTTTAATCTGAGGAATCGATTGAGACTATATAGAACACTCAATTTTTCGTTTTTGAAAAGTTATGGCCGAAAAACGGATTTTGAGAAACCGAGTAGGTCGAAAATCTAATTTTACCGAAAAATAACTTTTCCTACGCTCCTAAACTTCAAACTACATCCTATCAGATGTATTTTGATGCAAGGAATCCGTTGGAATTTACAGAATTTCAAAATTCGGCCGCGTTCTCAAGATATCAGCAAATTTAAGTTTCGCTGTAACGAGAAAAATGGCCGTTTTTTCGATGTTTGAAAATCGATATTCAATTTTAAAAAAACAATTTTTCCGGCTAAAAACGGGCCAAAATATTAACAAAATATATACTAGGAGATGTATTTTAATCTGAGGAATCGATTGAGACTATATAGAACACTCAATTTTTCGTTTTTAAAAAGTTATTCACGAAAAACGGATTTTCAGAAACCGAGTTGGTCGAAAATCTAATTTTACCGAAAAATAACTTTTCCTACGCTCCTGAGCTTCAAACTAGATCCTATCAGATGTATTTTGATGCAAGGAATCCGTTGGAATTTACAGAATTTAAAAATTCGGCCGCGTTCTCAAGATATCAGCAAATTTAAGTTTCGCTGTAACGAGAAAAATGGCCGTTTTTCCGATGTTTGAAAATCGATATTCAATTTTAAAAAAACAATTTTTCCGGCTAAAAACGGGCCAAAATATTAACAAAATATATACTGAGAGATGTATTTTAATCTGAGGAATCGATTGAGACTAAGTAGAACACTCAATTTTTCGTTTTTGAAAAGTTATGGCCGAAAAACGGATTTTGAGAAACCGAGTAGGTCGAAAATCTAATTTTACCGAAAAATAACTTTTCCTACGCTCCAGAGCTTCAAACTACATCCTATCAGATGTATTTTGATGCAAGGAATCCGTTGGAATTTACAGAATTACAAAATTCGGCCGCGTTCTCAAGATATCAGCAAATTTAAGTTTCGCTGTAACGAGAAAAATGGCCGTTTCTTCGATGTTTGAAAATCGATATTCAATTTTAAAAAAACAATTTTTCCGGCTAAAAACGGGTCAAAATATCGTCAAAATATATACTGGGAGATGTATTTTAATCTGAGGAATCGATTGAGACTACGTAGAAATCTCAATTTTTCGTTTTTAAAAAGTTCTTCACGAAAAACGGATTTTCAGAAACCGAGTAGGTCGAAAATCTAATTTTACCGAAAAATAACTTTTCCTACGCTCCTGAGCTTCAAACTACATCCTATCAGATGTATTTTGATGCAAGGAATCCGTTGGAATTTACAGAATTTCAAAATTCGGCCGCGTTCTCAAGATATCAGCAAATTTAAGTTTCGCTGTAACGAGAAAAATGGCCGTTTTTTCGATGTTTGAAAATCGATATTCAATTTTAAAAAAACAATTTTTCCGGCTAAAAACGGGCCAAAATATTAACAAAATATATACTGGGAGATGTATTTTAATCTGAGGAATCGATTGAGACTAAGTAGAACACTCAATTTTTCGTTTTTGAAAAGTTATGGCCGAAAAACGGATTTTGAGAAACCGAGTAGGTCGAAAATCTAATTTTACCAAAAAATAACTTTTCCTACGCTCCTGAGCTTCAAACTACATCCTATCAGATGTATTTTGATGCAAGGAATCCGTTGGAATTTACAGAATTTGAAAATTCGGCCGCGTTCTCAAGATATCAGCAAATTTAAGTTTGGCTGTAACGAGAAAAATGGCCGTTTTTTCGATGTTTGAAAATCGATATTCAATTTTAAAAAAACAATTTTTCCGGCTAAAAACGGGTCAAAATATCGTCAAAATATATACTGGGAGATGTATTTTAATCTGAGGAATCGATTGAGACTACGTAGAAATCTCAATTTTTCGTTTTTAAAAAGTTATTCACGAAAAACGGATTTTCAGAAACCGAGTAGGTCGAAAATCTAATTTTACCGAAAAATAACTTTTCCTACGCTCCTGAGCTTCAAACTACATCCTATCAGATGTATTTTGATGCAAGGAATCCGTTGGAATTTACAGAATTTAAAAATTCGGCCGCGTTCTCAAGATATCAGCAAATTTAAGTTTCGCTGTAACGAGAAAAATGGCCGTTTTTTCGATGTTTGAAAATCGATATTCAATTTTAAAAAAACAATTTTTCCGGCTAAAAACGGGCCAAAATATTAACAAAATATATACTGGGAGATGTATTTTAATCTGAGGAATCGATTGAGACTAAGTAGAACACTCAATTTTTCGTTTTTGAAAAGTTATGGCCGAAAAACGGATTTTGAGAAACCGAGTAGGTCGAAAATCTAATTTTACCGAAAAATAACTTTTCCTACGCTCCTAAACTTCAAACTACATCCTATCAGATGTATTTTGATGCAAGGAATCCGTTGGAATTTACAGAATTTCAAAATTCGGCCGCGTTCTCAAGATATCAGCAAATTTAAGTTTCGCTGTAACGAGAAAAATGGCCGTTTTTTCGATGTTTGAAAATCGATATTCAATTTTAAAAAAACAATTTTTCCGGCTAAAAACGGGCCAAAATATTAACAAAATATATACTAGGAGATGTATTTTAATCTGAGGAATCGATTGAGACTATATAGAACACTCAATTTTTCGTTTTTAAAAAGTTATTCACGAAAAACGGATTTTCAGAAACCGAGTTGGTCGAAAATCTAATTTTACCGAAAAATAACTTTTCCTACGCTCCTGAGCTTCAAACTACATCCTATCAGATGTATTTTGATGCAAGGAATCCGTTGGAATTTACAGAATTTAAAAATTCGGCCGCGTTCTCAAGATATCAGCAAATTTAAGTTTCGCTGTAACGAGAAAAATGGCCGTTTTTCCGATGTTTGAAAATCGATATTCAATTTTAAAAAAACAATTTTTCCGGCTAAAAACGGGCCAAAATATTAACAAAATATATACTGAGAGATGTATTTTAATCTGAGGAATCGATTGAGACTAAGTAGAACACTCAATTTTTCGTTTTTGAAAAGTTATGGCCGAAAAACGGATTTTGAGAAACCGAGTAGGTCGAAAATCTAATTTTACCGAAAAATAACTTTTCCTACGCTCCAGAGCTTCAAACTACATCCTATCAGATGTATTTTGATGCAAGGAATCCGTTGGAATTTACAGAATTTAAAAATTCGGCCGCGTTCTCAAGATATCAGCAAATTTAAGTTTCGCTGTAACGAGAAAAATGGCCGTTTTTCCGATGTTTGAAAATCGATATTCAATTTTAAAAAAACAATTTTTCCGGCTAAAAACGGGCCAAAATATTAACAAATTATATACTGAGAGATGTATTTTAATCTGAGGAATCGATTGAGACTACGTAGAAATCTCAATTTTTCGTTTTTAAAAAGTTATTCACGAAAAACGGATTTTCAGAAACCGAGTAGGTCGAAAATCTAATTTTACCGAAAAATAACTTTTCCTACGCTCCTGAGCTTCAAACTACATCCTATCAGATGTATTTTGATGCAAGGAATCCGTTGGAATTTACAGAATTTAAAAATTCGGCCGCGTTCTCAAGATATCAGCAAATTTAAGTTTCGCTGTAACGAGAAAAATGGCCGTTTTTTCGATGTTTGAAAATCGATATTCAATTTTAAAAAAACAATTTTTCCGGCTAAAAACGGGCCAAAATATTAACAAAATATATACTGGGAGATGTATTTTAATCTGAGGAATCGATTGAGACTAAGTAGAACACTCAATTTTTCGTTTTTGAAAAGTTATGGCCGAAAAACGGATTTTGAGAAACCGAGTAGGTCGAAAATCTAATTTTACCGAAAAATAACTTTTCCTACGCTCCTAAACTTCAAACTACATCCTATCAGATGTATTTTGATGCAAGGAATCCGTTGGAATTTACAGAATTTCAAAATTCGGCCGCGTTCTCAAGATATCAGCAAATTTAAGTTTCGCTGTAACGAGAAAAATGGCCGTTTTTTCGATGTTTGAAAATCGATATTCAATTTTAAAAAAACAATTTTTCCGGCTAAAAACGGGCCAAAATATCGTCAAAATATATACTGGGAGATGTATTTTAATCTGAGGAATCGATTGAGACTATATAGAACACTCAATTTTTCGTTTTTGAAAAGTTATGGCCGAAAAACGGATTTTGAGAAACCGAGTAGGTCGAAAATCTAATTTTACCGAAAAATAACTTTTCCTACGCTCCTAAACTTCAAACTACATCCTATCAGATGTATTTTGATGCAAGGAATCCGTTGGAATTTACAGAATTTCAAAATTCGGCCGCGTTCTCAAGATATCAGCAAATTTAAGTTTCGCTGTAACGAGAAAAATGGCCGTTTTTTCGATGTTTGAAAATCGATATTCAATTTTAAAAAAACAATTTTTCCGGCTAAAAACGGGCCAAAATATTAACAAAATATATACTAGGAGATGTATTTTAATCTGAGGAATCGATTGAGACTATATAGAACACTCAATTTTTCGTTTTTAAAAAGTTATTCACGAAAAACGGATTTTCAGAAACCGAGTTGGTCGAAAATCTAATTTTACCGAAAAATAACTTTTCCTACGCTCCTGAGCTTCAAACTACATCCTATCAGATGTATTTTGATGCAAGGAATCCGTTGGAATTTACAGAATTTAAAAATTCGGCCGCGTTCTCAAGATATCAGCAAATTTAAGTTTCGTTGTAACGAGAAAAATGGCCGTTTTTCCGATGTTTGAAAATCGATATTCAATTTTAAAAAAACAATTTTTCCGGCTAAAAACGGGCCAAAATATTAACAAAATATATACTGAGAGATGTATTTTAATCTGAGGAATCGATTGAGACTAAGTAGAACACTCAATTTTTCGTTTTTGAAAAGTTATGGCCGAAAAACGGATTTTGAGAAACCGAGTAGGTCGAAAATCTAATTTTACCGAAAAATAACTTTTCCTACGCTCCAGAGCTTCAAACTACATCCTATCAGATGTATTTTGATGCAAGGAATCCGTTGGAATTTACAGAATTTAAAAATTCGGCCGCGTTCTCAAGATATCAGCAAATTTAAGTTTCGCTGTAACGAGAAAAATGGCCGTTTTTCCGATGTTTGAAAATCGATATTCAATTTTAAAAAAACAATTTTTCCGGTTAAAAACGGGCCAAAATATTAACAAAATATATACTGGGAGATGTATTTTAATCTGAGGAATCGATTGAGACTATATAGAACACTCAATTTTTCGTTTTTGAAAAGTTATGGCCGAAAAACGGATTTTGAGAAACCGAGTAGGTCGAAAATCTAATTTTACCGAAAAATAACTTTTCCTACGCTCCAGAGCTTCAAACTACATCCTATCAGATGTATTTTGATGCAAGGAATCCGTTGGAATTTACAGAATTTAAAAATTCGGCCGCGTTCTCAAGATATCAGCAAATTTAAGTTTCGCTGTAACGAGAAAAATGGCCGTTTTTCCGATGTTTGAAAATCGATATTCAATTTTAAAAAAACAATTTTTCCGGCTAAAAACGGGCCAAAATATTAACAAATTATATACTGAGAGATGTATTTTAATCTGAGGAATCGATTGAGACTAAGTAGAACACTCAATTTTTCGTTTTTGAAAAGTTATGGCCGAAAAACGGATTTTGAGAAACCGAGTAGGTCGAAAATCTAATTTTACCGAAAAATAACTTTTCCTACGCTCCTAAACTTCAAACTACATCCTATCAGATGTATTTTGATGCAAGGAATCCGTTGGAATTTACAGAATTTCAAAATTCGGCCGCGTTACAAGATATCAGCAAATTTAAGTTTCGCTGTAACGAGAAAAATGGCCGTTTTTTCGATGTTTGAAAATCGATATTCAATTTTAAAAAAACAATTTTTCCGGCTAAAAACGGGTCAAAATATCGTCAAAATATATACTGGGAGATGTATTTTAATCTGAGGAATCGATTGAGACTACGTAGAAATCTCAATTTTTCGTTTTTAAAAAGTTATTCACGAAAAACGGATTTTCAGAAACCGAGTAGGTCGAAAATCTAATTTTACCAAAAAATAACTTTTCCTACGCTCCTGAGCTTCAAACTACATCCTATCAGATGTATTTTGATGCAAGGAATCCGTTGGAATTTACAGAATTTCAAAATTCGGCCGCGTTCTCAAGATATCAGCAAATTTAAGTTTCGCTGTAACGAGAAAAATGGCCGTTTTTTCGATGTTTGAAAATCGATATTCAATTTTAAAAAAACAATTTTTCCGGCTAAAAACGGGCCAAAATATTAACAAAATATATACTAGGAGATGTATTTCAATCTGAGGAATCGATTGAGACTATATAGAACACTCAATTTTTCGTTTTTAAAAAGTTATTCACGAAAAACGGATTTTCAGAAACCGAGTTGGTCGAAAATCTAATTTTACCGAAAAATAACTTTTCCTACGCTCCTGAGCTTCAAACTACATCCTATCAGATGTATTTTGCTGCAATGAATCCGTTGGAATTTACAGAATTTCAAAATTCGGCCGCGTTCTCAAGATATCAGCAAATTTAAGTTTCGCTGTAACGAGAAAAATGGCCGTTTTTTCGATGTTTGAAAATCGATATTCAATTTTAAAAAAACAATTTTTCCGGCTAAAAACGGGCCAAAATATCGTCAAAATATATACTGGGAGATGTATTTTAATCTGAGGAATCGATTGAGACTATATAGAACACTCAATTTTTCGTTTTTGAAAAGTTATGGCCGAAAAACGGATTTTGAGAAACCGAGTAGGTCGAAAATCTAATTTTACCGAAAAATAACTTTTCCTACGCTCCTAAACTTCAAACTACATCCTATCAGATGTATTTTGATGCAAGGAATCCGTTGGAATTTACAGAATTTCAAAATTCGGCCGCGTTCTCAAGATATCAGCAAATTTAAGTTTCGCTGTAACGAGAAAAATGGCCGTTTTTTCGATGTTTGAAAATCGATATTCAATTTTAAAAAAACAATTTTTCCGGCTAAAAACGGGCCAAAATATCGTGAAAATATATACTGGGAGATGTATTTTAAACTGAGGAATCGATTGAGACTACGTAGCAATCTCAATTTTTCGTTTTTAAAAAGTTATTCACGAAAAACGGATTTTCAGAAACCGAGTAGGTCGAAAATCTAATTTTACCAAAAAATAACTTTTCCTACGCTCCTGAGCTTCAAACTACATCCTATCAGATGTATTTTGATGCAAGGAATCCGTTGGAATTTACAGAATTTCAAAATTCGGCCGCGTTCTCAAGATATCAGCAAATTTAAGTTTCGCTGTAACGAGAAAAATGGCCGTTTTTCCGATGTTTGAAAATCGATATTCAATTTTAAAAAAACAATTTTTCCGGTTAAAAACGGGCCAAAATATTAACAAAATATATACTGGGAGATGTATTTTAATCTGAGGAATCGATTGAGACTATATAGAACACTCAATTTTTCGTTTTTGAAAAGTTATGGCCGAAAAACGGATTTTGAGAAACCGAGTAGGTCGAAAATCTAATTTTACCGAAAAATAACTTTTCCTACGCTCCAGAGCTTCAAACTACATCCTATCAGATGTATTTTGATGCAAGGAATCCGTTGGAATTTACAGAATTTAAAAATTCGGCCGCGTTCTCAAGATATCAGCAAATTTAAGTTTCGCTGTAACGAGAAAAATGGCCGTTTTTCCGATGTTTGAAAATCGATATTCAATTTTAAAAAAACAATTTTTCCGGCTAAAAACGGGCCGAAATATTGTGAAAATATATACTGGGAGATGTATTTTAATCTGAGGAATCGATTGAGACTAAGTAGAACACTCAATTTTTCGTTTTTGAAAAGTTATGGCCGAAAAACGGATTTTGAGAAACCGAGTAGGTCGAAAATCTAATTTTACCGAAAAATAACTTTTCCTACGCTCCTAAACTTCCAACTACATCCTATCAGATGTATTTTGATGCAAGGAATCCGTTGGAATTTACAGAATTTGAAAATTCGGCCGCGTTCTCAAGATATCAGCAAATTTAAGTTTCGCTGTAACGAGAAAAATGGCCGTTTTTTCGATGTTTGAAAATCGATATTCAATTTTAAAAAAACAATTTTTCCGGCTAAAAACGGGCCAAAATATTGTGAAAATATATACTGGGAGATGTATTTTAATCTGAGGAATCGATTGAGACTAAGTAGAACACTCAATTTTTCGTTTTTGAAAAGTTATGGCCGAAAAACGGATTTTGAGAAACCGAGTAGGTCGAAAATCTAATTTTACCGAAAAATAACTTTTCCTACGCTCCTAAACTTCCAACTACATCCTATCAGATGTATTTTGATGCAAGGAATCCGTTGGAATTTACAGAATTTGAAAATTCGGCCGCGTTCTCAAGATATCAGCAAATTTAAGTTTCGCTGTAACGAGAAAAATGGCCGTTTTTTCGATGTTTGAAAATCGATATTCAATTTTAAAAAAACAATTTTTCCGGCTAAAAACGGGTCAAAATATCGTCAAAATATATACTGGGAGATGTATTTTAATCTGAGGAATCGATTGAGACTACGTAGAAATCTCAATTTTTCGTTTTTAAAAAGTTATTCACGAAAAACGGATTTTCAGAAACCGAGTAGGTCGAAAATCTAATTTTACCGAAAAATAACTTTTCCTACGCTCCTGAGCTTCAAACTACATCCTATCAGATGTATTTTGATGCAAGGAATCCGTTGGAATTTACAGAATTTCAAAATTCGGCCGCGTTCTCAAGATATCAGCAAATTTAAGTTTCGCTGTAACGAGAAAAATGGCCGTTTTTTCGATGTTTGAAAATCGATATTCAATTTTAAAAAAACAATTTTTCCGGCTAAAAACGGGCCAAAATATCGTGAAAATATATACTGGGAGATGTATTTTAATCTGAAGAATCGATTGAGACTACGTAGAAATCTCAATTTTTCGTTTTTAAAAAGTTATTCACGAAAAACGGATTTTCAGAAACCGAGTAGGTCGAAAATCTAATTTTACCGAAAAATAACTTTTCCTACGCTCCTGAGCTTCAAACTACATCCTATCAGATGTATTTTGATGCAAGGAATCCGTTGGAATTTACAGAATTTGAAAATTCGGCCGCGTTCTCAAGATATCAGCAAATTTAAGTTTCGCTGTAACGAGAAAAATGGCCGTTTTTTCGATGTTTGAAAATCGATATTCAATTTTAAAAAAACAATTTTTCCGGCTAAAAACGGGCCAAAATATCGTGAAAATATATACTGGGAGATGTATTTTAATCTGAAGAATCGATTGAGACTACGTAGAAATCTCAATTTTTCGTTTTTAAAAAGTTATTCACGAAAAACGGATTTTCAGAAACCGAGTAGGTCGAAAATCTAATTTTACCGAAAAATAACTTTTCCTACGCTCCTGAGCTTCAAACTACATCCTATCAGATGTATTTTGATGCAAGGAATCCGTTGGAATTTACAGAATTTGAAAATTCGGCCGCGTTCTCAAGATATCAGCAAATTTAAGTTTCGCTGTAACGAGAAAAATGGCCGTTTTTTCGATGTTTGAAAATCGATATTCAATTTTAAAAAAACAATTTTTCCGGCTAAAAACGGGTCAAAATATCGTCAAAATATATACTGGGAGATGTATTTTAATCTGAGGAATCGATTGAGACTACGTAGAAATCTCAATTTTTCGTTTTTAAAAAGTTATTCACGAAAAACGGATTTTCAGAAACCGAGTAGGTCGAAAATCTAATTTTACCGAAAAATAACTTTTCCTACGCTCCTGAGCTTCAAACTACATCCTATCAGATGTATTTTGATGCAAGGAATCCGTTGGAATTTACAGAATTTCAAAATTCGGCCGCGTTCTCAAGATATCAGCAAATTTAAGTTTCGCTGTAACGAGAAAAATGGCCGTTTTTTCGATGTTTGAAAATCGATATTCAATTTTAAAAAAACAATTTTTCCGGCTAAAAACGGGCCAAAATATCGTGAAAATATATACTGGGAGATGTATTTTAATCTGAAGAATCGATTGAGACTACGTAGAAATCTCAATTTTTCGTTTTTAAAAAGTTATTCACGAAAAACGGATTTTCAGAAACCGAGTAGGTCGAAAATCTAATTTTACCGAAAAATAACTTTTCCTACGCTCCTGAGCTTCAAACTACATCCTATCAGATGTATTTTGATGCAAGGAATCCGTTGGAATTTACAGAATTTGAAAATTCGGCCGCGTTCTCAAGATATCAGCAAATTTAAGTTTCGCTGTAACGAGAAAAATGGCCGTTTTTTCGATGTTTGAAAATCGATATTCAATTTTAAAAAAACAATTTTTCCGGCTAAAAACGGGCCAAAATATCGTGAAAATATATACTGGGAGATGTATTTTAATCTGAAGAATCGATTGAGACTACGTAGAAATCTCAATTTTTCGTTTTTAAAAAGTTATTCACGAAAAACGGATTTTCAGAAACCGAGTAGGTCGAAAATCTAATTTTACCGAAAAATAACTTTTCCTACGCTCCTGAGCTTCAAACTACATCCTATCAGATGTATTTTGATGCAAGGAATCCGTTGGAATTTACAGAATTTGAAAATTCGGCCGCGTTCTCAAGATATCAGCAAATTTAAGTTTCGCGGTAACGAGAAAAATGGCCGTTTTTTCGATGTTTGAAAATCGATATTCAATTTTAAAAAAACAATTTTTCCGGCTAAAAACGGGCCAAAATATCGTCAAAATATATACTGGGAGATGTATTTTAATCTGAGGAATCGATTGAGACTACGTAGAAATCTCAATTTTTCGTTTTTAAAAAGTTATTCACGAAAAACGGATTTTCAGAAACCGAGTAGGTCGAAAATCTAATTTTACCGAAAAATAACTTTTCCTACGCTCCTGAGCTTCAAACTACATCCTATCAGATGTATTTTGATGCAAGGAATCCGTTAGAATTTACAGAATTTCAAAATTCGGCCGCGTTCTCAAGATATCAGCAAATTTAAGTTTCGCTGTAACGAGAAAAATGGCCGTTTTTTCGATGTTTGAAAATCGATATTCAATTTTAAAAAAACAATTTTTCCGGCTAAAAACGGGCCAAAATATTAACAAAATATATACTAGGAGATGTATTTCAATCTGAGGAATCGATTGAGACTATATAGAACACTCAATTTTTCGTTTTTAAAAAGTTATTCACGAAAAACGGATTTTCAGAAACCGAGTTGGTCGAAAATCTAATTTTACCGAAAAATAACTTTTCCTACGCTCCTGAGCTTCAAACTACATCCTATCAGATGTATTTTGATGCAAGGAATCCGTTGGAATTTACAGAATTTCAAAATTCGGCCGCGTTCTCAAGATATCAGCAAATTTAAGTTTCGCTGTAACGAGAAAAATGGCCGTTTTTTCGATGTTTGAAAATCGATATTCAATTTTAAAAGAACAATTTTTCCGGCTAAAAACGGGCCAAAATATCGTGAAAATATATACTGGGAGATGTATTTTAATCTGAGGAATCGATTGAGACTATATAGAACACTCAATTTTTCGTTTTTGAAAAGTTATGGCCGAAAAACGGATTTTGAGAAACCGAGTAGGTCGAAAATCTAATTTTACTGAAAAATAACTTTTCCTACGCTCCTAAACTTCAAACTACATCCTATCAGATGTATTTTGATGCAAGGAATCCGTTGGAATTTACAGAATTTCAAAATTCGGCCGCGTTCTCAAGATATCAGCAAATTTAAGTTTCGCTGTAACGAGAAAAATGGCCGTTTTTTCGATGTTTGAAAATCGATATTCAATTTTAAAAAAACAATTTTTCCGGCTAAAAACGGGCCAAAATATCGTGAAAATATATACTGGGAGATGTATTTTAATCTGAAGAATCGATTGAGACTACGTAGAAATCTCAATTTTTCGTTTTTAAAAAGTTATTCACGAAAAACGGATTTTCAGAAACCGAGTAGGTCGAAAATCTAATTTTACCGAAAAATAACTTTTCCTACGCTCCTGAGCTTCAAACTACATCCTATCAGATGTATTTTGATGCAAGGAATCCGTTGGAATTTACAGAATTTGAAAATTCGGCCGCGTTCTCAAGATATCAGCAAATTTAAGTTTCGCGGTAACGAGAAAAATGGCCGTTTTTTCGATGTTTGAAAATCGATATTCAATTTTAAAAAAACAATTTTTCCGGCTAAAAACGGGCCAAAATATCGTCAAAATATATACTGGGAGATGTATTTTAATCTGAGGAATCGATTGAGACTACGTAGAAATCTCAATTTTTCGTTTTTAAAAAGTTATTCACGAAAAACGGATTTTCAGAAACCGAGTAGGTCGAAAATCTAATTTTACCGAAAAATAACTTTTCCTACGCTCCTGAGCTTCAAACTACATCCTATCAGATGTATTTTGATGCAAGGAATCCGTTGGAATTTACAGAATTACAAAATTCGGCCGCGTTCTCAAGATATCAGCAAATTTAAGTTTCGCTGTAACGAGAAAAATGGCCGTTTTTTCGATGTTTGAAAATCGATATTCAATTTTAAAAAAACAATTTTTCCGGCTAAAAACGGGCCAAAATATTAACAAAATATATACTAGGAGATGTATTTCAATCTGAGGAATCGATTGAGACTATATAGAACACTCAATTTTTCGTTTTTAAAAAGTTATTCACGAAAAACGGATTTTCAGAAACCGAGTTGGTCGAAAATCTAATTTTACCGAAAAATAACTTTTCCTACGCTCCTGAGCTTCAAACTACATCCTATCAGATGTATTTTGATGCAAGGAATCCGTTGGAATTTACAGAATTTCAAAATTCGGCCGCGTTCTCAAGATATCAGCAAATTTAAGTTTCGCTGTAACGAGAAAAATGGCCGTTTTTTCGATGTTTGAAAATCGATATTCAATTTTAAAAGAACAATTTTTCCGGCTAAAAACGGGCCAAAATATCGTGAAAATATATACTGGGAGATGTATTTTAATCTGAGGAATCGATTGAGACTATATAGAACACTCAATTTTTCGTTTTTGAAAAGTTATGGCCGAAAAACGGATTTTGAGAAACCGAGTAGGTCGAAAATCTAATTTTACCGAAAAATAACTTTTCCTACGCTCCTAAACTTCAAACTACATCCTATCAGATGTATTTTGATGCAAGGAATCCGTTGGAATTTACAGAATTTCAAAATTCGGCCGCGTTCTCAAGATATCAGCAAATTTAAGTTTCGCTGTAACGAGAAAAATGGCCGTTTTTTCGATGTTTGAAAATCGATATTCAATTTTAAAAAAACAATTTTTCCGGCTAAAAACGGGCCAAAATATCGTGAAAATATATACTGGGAGATGTATTTTAATCTGAAGAATCGATTGAGACTACGTAGAAATCTCAATTTTTCGTTTTTAAAAAGTTATTCACGAAAAACGGATTTTCAGAAACCGAGTAGGTCGAAAATCTAATTTTACCGAAAAATAACTTTTCCTACGCTCCTGAGCTTCAAACTACATCCTATCAGATGTATTTTGATGCAAGGAATCCGTTGGAATTTACAGAATTTCAAAATTCGGCCGCGTTCTCAAGATATCAGCAAATTTAAGTTTCGCTGTAACGAGAAAAATGGCCGTTTTTTCGATGTTTGAAAATCGATATTCAATTTTAAAAGAACAATTTTTCCGGCTAAAAACGGGCCAAAATATCGTCAAAATATATACTGGGAGATGTATTTTAATCTGAGGAATCGATTGAGACTATATAGAACACTCAATTTTTCGTTTTTGAAAAGTTATGGCCGAAAAACGGATTTTGAGAAACCGAGTAGGTCGAAAATCTAATTTTACCGAAAAATAACTTTTCCTACGCTCCTAAACTTCAAACTACATCCTATCAGATGTATTTTGATGCAAGGAATCCGTTGGAATTTACAGAATTTCAAAATTCGGCCGCGTTCTCAAGATATCAGCAAATTTAAGTTTCGCTGTAACGAGAAAAATGGCCGTTTTTTCGATGTTTGAAAATCGATATTCAATTTTAAAAAAACAATTTTTCCGGCTAAAAACGGGTCAAAATATCGTCAAAATATATACTGGGAGATGTATTTTAATCTGAGGAATCGATTGAGACTACGTAGAAATCTCAATTTTTCGTTTTTAAAAAGTTGTTCACGAAAAACGGATTTTCAGAAACCGAGTAGGTCGAAAATCTAATTTTACCGAAAAATAACTTTTCCTACGCTCCTGAGCTTCAAACTACATCCTATCAGATGTATTTTGATGCAAGGAATCCGTTGGAATTTACAGAATTTCAAAATTCGGCCGCGTTCTCAAGATATCAGCAAATTTAAGTTTCGCTGTAACGAGAAAAATGGCCGTTTTTTCGATGTTTGAAAATCGATATTCAATTTTAAAAAAACAATTTTTCCGGCTAAAAACGGGCCAAAATATCGTCAAAATATATACTGGGAGATGTATTTTAATCTGAGGAATCGATTGAGACTATATAGAACACTCAATTTTTCGTTTTTGAAAAGTTATGGCCGAAAAACGGATTTTGAGAAACCGAGTAGGTCGAAAATCTAATTTTACCGAAAAATAACTTTTCCTACGCTCCTAAACTTCAAACTACATCCTATCAGATGTATTTTGATGCAAGGAATCCGTTGGAATTTACAGAATTTCAAAATTCGGCCGCGTTCTCAAGATATCAGCAAATTTAAGTTTCGCTGTAACGAGAAAAATGGCCGTTTTTTCGATGTTTGAAAATCGATATTCAATTTTAAAAAAACAATTTTTCCGGCTAAAAACGGGTCAAAATATCGTCAAAATATATACTGGGAGATGTATTTTAATCTGAGGAATCGATTGAGACTACGTAGAAATCTCAATTTTTCGTTTTTAAAAAGTTATTCACGAAAAACGGATTTTCAGAAACCGAGTAGGTCGAAAATCTAATTTTACCGAAAAATAACTTTTCCTACGCTCCTGAGCTTCAAACTACATCCTATCAGATGTATTTTGATGCAAGGAATCCGTTGGAATTTACAGAATTTCTAAATTCGGCCGCGTTCTCAAGATATCAGCAAATTTAAGTTTCGCAGTAACGAGAAAAATGGCCGTTTTTTCGATGTTTGAAAATCGATATTCAATTTTAAAAAAACAATTTTTCCGGCTAAAAACGGGCCAAAATATTAACAAAATATATACTAGGAGATGTATTTTAATCTGAGGAATCGATTGAGACTATATAGAACACTCAATTTTTCGTTTTTAAAAAGTTATTCACGAAAAACGGATTTTCAGAAACCGAGTTGGTCGAAAATCTAATTTTACCGAAAAATAACTTTTCCTACGCTCCTGAGCTTCAAACTACATCCTATCAGATGTATTTTGATGCAAGGAATCCGTTGGAATTTACAGAATTTCAAAATTCGGCCGCGTTCTCAAGATATCAGCAAATTTAAGTTTCGCTGTAACGAGAAAAATGGCCGTTTTTTCGATGTTTGAAAATCGATATTCAATTTTAAAAAAACAGTTTTTCCGGCTAAAAACGGGCCAAAATATCGTGAAAATATATACTGGGAGATGTATTTTAATCTGAGGAATCGATTGAGACTACGTAGAAATCTCAATTTTTCGTTTTTAAAAAGTTGTTCACGAAAAACGGATTTTCAGAAACCGAGTAGGTCGAAAATCTAATTTTACCGAAAAATAACTTTTCCTACGCTCCTAAACTTCAAACTACATCCTATCAGATGTATTTTGATGCAAGGAATCCGTTGGAATTTACAGAATTTCAAAATTCGGCCGCGTTCTCAAGATATCAGCAAATTTAAGTTTCGCTGTAACGAGAAAAATGGCCGTTTTTTCGATGTTTGAAAATCGATATTCAATTTTAAAAAAACAATTTTTCCGGCTAAAAACGGGTCAAAATATCGTCAAAATATATACTGGGAGATGTATTTTAATCTGAGGAATCGATTGAGACTACGTAGAAATCTCAATTTTTCGTTTTTAAAAAGTTATTCACGAAAAACGGATTTTCAGAAACCGAGTAGGTCGAAAATCTAATTTTACCGAAAAATAACTTTTCCTACGCTCCTGAGCTTCAAACTACATCCTATCAGATGTATTTTGATGCAAGGAATCCGTTGGAATTTACAGAATTTCAAAATTCGGCCGCGTTCTCAAGATATCAGCAAATTTAAGTTTCGCTGTAACGAGAAAAATGGCCGTTTTTTCGATGTTTGAAAATCGATATTCAATTTTAAAAAAACAATTTTTCCGGCTAAAAACGGGTCAAAATATCGTCAAAATATATACTGGGAGATGTATTTTAATCTGAGGAATCGATTGAGACTACGTAGAAATCTCAATTTTTCGTTTTTAAAAAGTTGTTCACGAAAAACGGATTTTCAGAAACCGAGTAGGTCGAAAATCTAATTTTACCGAAAAATAACTTTTCCTACGCTCCTGAGCTTCAAACTACATCCTATCAGATGTATTTTGATGCAAGGAATCCGTTGGAATTTACAGAATTTCAAAATTCGGCCGCGTTCTCAAGATATCAGCAAATTTAAGTTTCGCTGTAACGAGAAAAATGGCCGTTTTTTCGATGTTTGAAAATCGATATTCAATTTTAAAAAAACAATTTTTCCGGCTAAAAACGGGCCAAAATATCGTCAAAATATATACTGGGAGATGTATTTTAATCTGAGGAATCGATTGAGACTATATAGAACACTCAATTTTTCGTTTTTGAAAAGTTATGGCCGAAAAACGGATTTTGAGAAACCGAGTAGGTCGAAAATCTAATTTTACCGAAAAATAACTTTTCCTACGCTCCTAAACTTCAAACTACATCCTATCAGATGTATTTTGATGCAAGGAATCCGTTGGAATTTACAGAATTTGAAAATTCGGCCGCGTTCTCAAGATATCAGCAAATTTAAGTTTCGCTGTAACGAGAAAAATGGCCGTTTTTTCGATGTTTGAAAATCGATATTCAATTTTAAAAAAACAATTTTTCCGGCTAAAAACGGGTCAAAATATCGTCAAAATATATACTGGGAGATGTATTTTAATCTGAGGAATCGATTGAGACTACGTAGAAATCTCAATTTTTCGTTTTTAAAAAGTTATTCACGAAAAACGGATTTTCAGAAACCGAGTAGGTCGAAAATCTAATTTTACCGAAAAATAACTTTTCCTACGCTCCTGAGCTTCAAACTACATCCTATCAGATGTATTTTGATGCAAGGAATCCGTTGGAATTTACAGAATTTCTAAATTCGGCCGCGTTCTCAAGATATCAGCAAATTTAAGTTTCGCAGTAACGAGAAAAATGGCCGTTTTTTCGATGTTTGAAAATCGATATTCAATTTTAAAAAAACAATTTTTCCGGCTAAAAACGGGCCAAAATATTAACAAAATATATACTAGGAGATGTATTTTAATCTGAGGAATCGATTGAGACTATATAGAACACTCAATTTTTCGTTTTTAAAAAGTTATTCACGAAAAACGGATTTTCAGAAACCGAGTTGGTCGAAAATCTAATTTTACCGAAAAATAACTTTTCCTACGCTCCTGAGCTTCAAACTACATCCTATCAGATGTATTTTGATGCAAGGAATCCGTTGGAATTTACAGAATTTCAAAATTCGGCCGCGTTCTCAAGATATCAGCAAATTTAAGTTTCGCTGTAACGAGAAAAATGGCCGTTTTTTCGATGTTTGAAAATCGATATTCAATTTTAAAAAAACAGTTTTTCCGGCTAAAAACGGGCCAAAATATCGTGAAAATATATACTGGGAGATGTATTTTAATCTGAGGAATCGATTGAGACTACGTAGAAATCTCAATTTTTCGTTTTTAAAAAGTTATTCACGAAAAACGGATTTTCAGAAACCGAGTAGGTCGAAAATCTAATTTTACCGAAAAATAACTTTTCCTACGCTCCTGAGCTTCAAACTACATCCTATCAGATGTATTTTGATGCAAGGAATCCGTTGGAATTTACAGAATTTCAAAATTCGGCCGCGTTCTCAAGATATCAGCAAATTTAAGTTTCGCTGTAACGAGAAAAATGGCCGTTTTTTCGATGTTTGAAAATCGATATTCAATTTTAAAAAAACAATTTTTCCGGCTAAAAACGGGCCAAAATATTAACAAAATATATACTAGGAGATGTATTTCAATCTGAGGAATCGATTGAGACTATATAGAACACTCAATTTTTCGTTTTTAAAAAGTTATTCACGAAAAACGGATTTTCAGAAACCGAGTTGGTCGAAAATCTAATTTTACCGAAAAATAACTTTTCCTACGCTCCTGAGCTTCAAACTACATCCTATCAGATGTATTTTGCTGCAATGAATCCGTTGGAATTTACAGAATTTCAAAATTCGGCCGCGTTCTCAAGATATCAGCAAATTTAAGTTTCGCTGTAACGAGAAAAATGGCCGTTTTTTCGATGTTTGAAAATCGATATTCAATTTTAAAAAAACAATTTTTCCGGCTAAAAACGGGCCAAAATATCGTGAAAATATATACTGGGAGATGTATTTTAATCTGAGGAATCGATTGAGACTACGTAGAAATCTCAATTTTTCGTTTTTAAAAAGTTATTCACGAAAAACGGATTTTGAGAAACCGAGTAGGTCGAAAATCTAATTTTACCGAAAAATAACTTTTCCTACGCTCCTGAGCTTCAAACTACATCCTATCAGATGTATTTTGATGCAAGGAATCCGTTGGAATTTACAGAATTTCAAAATTCGGCCGCGTTCTCAAGATATCAGCAAATTTAAGTTTCGCTGTAACGAGAAAAATGGCCGTTTCTTCGATGTTTGAAAATCGATATTCAATTTTAAAAAAACAATTTTTCCGGCTAAAAACGGGTCAAAATATCGTCAAAATATATACTGGGAGATGTATTTTAATCTGAGGAATCGATTGAGACTACGTAGAAATCTCAATTTTTCGTTTTTAAAAAGTTATTCACGAAAAACGGATTTTCAGAAACCGAGTAGGTCGAAAATCTAATTTTACCGAAAAATAACTTTTCCTACGCTCCTGAGCTTCAAACTACATCCTATCAGATGTATTTTGATGCAAGGAATCCGTTGGAATTTACAGAATTTGAAAATTCGGCCGCGTTCTCAAGATATCAGCAAATTTAAGTTTCGCTGTAACGAGAAAAATGGCCGTTTTTTCGATGTTTGAAAATCGATATTCAATTTTAAAAAAACAATTTTTCCGGCTAAAAACGGGCCAAAATATCGTGAAAATATATACTGGGAGATGTATTTTAATCTGAGGAATCGATTGAGACTACGTAGAAATCTCAATTTTTCGTTTTTAAAAAGTTATTCACGAAAAACGGATTTTCAGAAACCGAGTAGGTCGAAAATCTAATTTTACCGAAAAATAACTTTTCCTACGCTCCTGAGCTTCAAACTACATCCTATCAGATGTATTTTGATGCAAGGAATCCGTTGGAATTTACAGAATTTCAAAATTCGGCCGCGTTCTCAAGATATCAGCAAATTTAAGTTTCGCTGTAACGAGAAAAATGGCCGTTTTTTCGATGTTTGAAAATCGATATTCAATTTTAAAAAAACAATTTTTCCGGCTAAAAACGGGCCAAAATATTAACAAAATATATACTAGGAGATGTATTTCAATCTGAGGAATCGATTGAGACTATATAGAACACTCAATTTTTCGTTTTTAAAAAGTTATTCACGAAAAACGGATTTTCAGAAACCGAGTTGGTCGAAAATCTAATTTTACCGAAAAATAACTTTTCCTACGCTCCTGAGCTTCAAACTACATCCTATCAGATGTATTTTGCTGCAATGAATCCGTTGGAATTTACAGAATTTCAAAATTCGGCCGCGTTCTCAAGATATCAGCAAATTTAAGTTTCGCTGTAACGAGAAAAATGGCCGTTTTTTCGATGTTTGAAAATCGATATTCAATTTTAAAAAAACAATTTTTCCGGCTAAAAACGGGCCAAAATATCGTGAAAATATATACTGGGAGATGTATTTTAATCTGAGGAATCGATTGAGACTACGTAGAAATCTCAATTTTTCGTTTTTAAAAAGTTATTCACGAAAAACGGATTTTGAGAAACCGAGTAGGTCGAAAATCTAATTTTACCGAAAAATAACTTTTCCTACGCTCCTGAGCTTCAAACTACATCCTATCAGATGTATTTTGATGCAAGGAATCCGTTGGAATTTACAGAATTTCAAAATTCGGCCGCGTTCTCAAGATATCAGCAAATTTAAGTTTCGCTGTAACGAGAAAAATGGCCGTTTTTTCGATGTTTGAAAATCGATATTCAATTTTAAAAAAACAATTTTTCCGGCTAAAAACGGGCCAAAATATCGTCAAAATATATACTGGGAGATGTATTTTAATCTGAGGAATCGATTGAGACTATATAGAACACTCAATTTTTCGTTTTTGAAAAGTTATGGCCGAAAAACGGATTTTGAGAAACCGAGTAGGTCGAAAATCTAATTTTACCGAAAAATAACTTTTCCTACGCTCCTAAACTTCAAACTACATCCTATCAGATGTATTTTGATGCAAGGAATCCGTTGGAATTTACAGAATTTGAAAATTCGGCCGCGTTCTCAAGATATCAGCAAATTTAAGTTTCGCTGTAACGAGAAAAATGGCCGTTTTTTCGATGTTTGAAAATCGATATTCAATTTTAAAAAAACAATTTTTCCGGCTAAAAACGGGCCAAAATATCGTCAAAATATATACTGGGAGATGTATTTTAATCTGAGGAATCGATTGAGACTACGTAGAAATCTCAATTTTTCGTTTTTAAAAAGTTATTCACGAAAAACGGATTTTGAGAAACCGAGTAGGTCGAAAATCTAATTTTACCGAAAAATAACTTTTCCTACGCTCCTGAGCTTCAAACTACATCCTATCAGATGTATTTTGATGCAAGGAATCCGTTGGAATTTACAGAATTTCAAAATTCGGCCGCGTTCTCAAGATATCAGCAAATTTAAGTTTCGCTGTAACGAGAAAAATGGCCGTTTTTTCGATGTTTGAAAATCGATATTCAATTTTAAAAAAACAATTTTTCCGGCTAAAAACGGGCCAAAATATCGTCAAAATATATACTGGGAGATGTATTTTAATCTGAGGAATCGATTGAGACTACGTAGAAATCTCAATTTTTCGTTTTTAAAAAGTTATTCACGAAAAACGGATTTTCAGAAACCGAGTAGGTCGAAAATCTAATTTTACCGAAAAATAACTTTTCCTACGCTCCTAAACTTCAAACTACATCCTATCAGATGTATTTTGATGCAAGGAATCCGTTGGAATTTACAGAATTTGAAAATTCGGCCGCGTTCTCAAGATATCAGCAAATTTAAGTTTCGCTGTAACGAGAAAAATGGCCGTTTTTTCGATGTTTGAAAATCGATATTCAATTTTAAAAAAACAATTTTTCCGGCTAAAAACGGGCCAAAATATCGTCAAAATATATACTGGGAGATGTATTTTAATCTGAGGAATCGATTGAGACTACGTAGAAATCTCAATTTTTCGTTTTTAAAAAGTTATTCACGAAAAACGGATTTTGAGAAACCGAGTAGGTCGAAAATCTAATTTTACCGAAAAATAACTTTTCCTACGCTCCTGAGCTTCAAACTACATCCTATCAGATGTATTTTGATGCAAGGAATCCGTTGGAATTTACAGAATTTCAAAATTCGGCCGCGTTCTCAAGATATCAGCAAATTTAAGTTTCGCTGTAACGAGAAAAATGGCCGTTTTTTCGATGTTTGAAAATCGATATTCAATTTTAAAAAAACAATTTTTCCGGCTAAAAACGGGCCAAAATATCGTCAAAATATATACTGGGAGATGTATTTTAATCTGAGGAATCGATTGAGACTACGTAGAAATCTCAATTTTTCGTTTTTAAAAAGTTATTCACGAAAAACGGATTTTGAGAAACCGAGTAGGTCGAAAATCTAATTTTACCGAAAAATAACTTTTCCTACGCTCCTAAACTTCAAACTACATCCTATCAGATGTATTTTGATGCAAGGAATCCGTTGGAATTTACAGAATTTGAAAATTCGGCCGCGTTCTCAAGATATCAGCAAATTTAAGTTTCGCTGTAACGAGAAAAATGGCCGTTTTTTCGATGTTTGAAAATCGATATTCAATTTTAAAAAAACAATTTTTCCGGCTAAAAACGGGTCAAAATATCGTCAAAATATATACTGGGAGATGTATTTTAATCTGAGGAATCGATTGAGACTACGTAGAAATCTCAATTTTTCGTTTTTAAAAAGTTATTCACGAAAAACGGATTTTCAGAAACCGAGTAGGTCGAAAATCTAATTTTACCGAAAAATAACTTTTCCTACGCTCCTGAGCTTCAAACTACATCCTATCAGATGTATTTTGATGCAAGGAATCCGTTGGAATTTACAGAATTTCAAAATTCGGCCGCGTTCTCAAGATATCAGCAAATTTAAGTTTCGCTGTAACGAGAAAAATGGCCGTTTTTTCGATGTTTGAAAATCGATATTCAATTTTAAAAAAACAATTTTTCCGGCTAAAAACGGGCCAAAATATTAACAAAATATATACTAGGAGATGTATTTCAATCTGAGGAATCGATTGAGACTATATAGAACACTCAATTTTTCGTTTTTAAAAAGTTATTCACGAAAAACGGATTTTCAGAAACCGAGTTGGTCGAAAATCTAATTTTACCGAAAAATAACTTTTCCTACGCTCCTGAGCTTCAAACTACATCCTATCAGATGTATTTTGCTGCAATGAATCCGTTGGAATTTACAGAATTTCAAAATTCGGCCGCGTTCTCAAGATATCAGCAAATTTAAGTTTCGCTGTAACGAGAAAAATGGCCGTTTTTTCGATGTTTGAAAATCGATATTCAATTTTAAAAAAACAATTTTTCCGGCTAAAAACGGGCCAAAATATCGTGAAAATATATACTGGGAGATGTATTTTAATCTGAGGAATCGATTGAGACTACGTAGAAATCTCAATTTTTCGTTTTTAAAAAGTTATTCACGAAAAACGGATTTTGAGAAACCGAGTAGGTCGAAAATCTAATTTTACCGAAAAATAACTTTTCCTACGCTCCTGAGCTTCAAACTACATCCTATCAGATGTATTTTGATGCAAGGAATCCGTTGGAATTTACAGAATTTCAAAATTCGGCCGCGTTCTCAAGATATCAGCAAATTTAAGTTTCGCTGTAACGAGAAAAATGGCCGTTTTTTCGATGTTTGAAAATCGATATTCAATTTTAAAAAAACAATTTTTCCGGCTAAAAACGGGCCAAAATATCGTCAAAATATATACTGGGAGATGTATTTTAATCTGAGGAATCGATTGAGACTATATAGAACACTCAATTTTTCGTTTTTGAAAAGTTATGGCCGAAAAACGGATTTTGAGAAACCGAGTAGGTCGAAAATCTAATTTTACCGAAAAATAACTTTTCCTACGCTCCTAAACTTCAAACTACATCCTATCAGATGTATTTTGATGCAAGGAATCCGTTGGAATTTACAGAATTTGAAAATTCGGCCGCGTTCTCAAGATATCAGCAAATTTAAGTTTCGCTGTAACGAGAAAAATGGCCGTTTTTTCGATGTTTGAAAATCGATATTCAATTTTAAAAAAACAATTTTTCCGGCTAAAAACGGGCCAAAATATCGTCAAAATATATACTGGGAGTTGTATTTTAATCTGAGGAATCGATTGAGACTATATAGAACACTCAATTTTTCGTTTTTGAAAAGTTATGGCCGAAAAACGGATTTTCAGAAACCGAGTAGGTCGAAAATCTAATTTTACCGAAAAATAACTTTTCCTACGCTCCTGAGCTTCAAACTACATCCTATCAGATGTATTTTGATGCAAGGAATCCGTTGGAATTTACAGAATTTCAAAATTCGGCCGCGTTCTCAAGATATCAGCAAATTTAAGTTTCGCTGTAACGAGAAAAATGGCCGTTTTTTCGATGTTTGAAAATCGATATTCAATTTTAAAAAAACAATTTTTCCGGCTAAAAACGGGCCAAAATATCGTCAAAATATATACTGGGAGATGTATTTTAATCTGAGGAATCGATTGAGACTACGTAGAAATCTCAATTTTTCGTTTTTAAAAAGTTATTCACGAAAAACGGATTTTGAGAAACCGAGTAGGTCGAAAATCTAATTTTACCGAAAAATAACTTTTCCTACGCTCCTGAGCTTCAAACTACATCCTATCAGATGTATTTTGATGCAAGGAATCCGTTGGAATTTACAGAATTTCAAAATTCGGCCGCGTTCTCAAGATATCAGCAAATTTAAGTTTCGCTGTAACGAGAAAAATGGCCGTTTTTTCGATGTTTGAAAATCGATATTCAATTTTAAAAAAACAATTTTTCCGGCTAAAAACGGGCCAAAATATCGTCAAAATATATACTGGGAGATGTATTTTAATCTGAGGAATCGATTGAGACTACGTAGAAATCTCAATTTTTCGTTTTTAAAAAGTTATTCACGAAAAACGGATTTTCAGAAACCGAGTAGGTCGAAAATCTAATTTTACCGAAAAATAACTTTTCCTACGCTCCTAAACTTCAAACTACATCCTATCAGATGTATTTTGATGCAAGGAATCCGTTGGAATTTACAGAATTTGAAAATTCGGCCGCGTTCTCAAGATATCAGCAAATTTAAGTTTCGCTGTAACGAGAAAAATGGCCGTTTTTTCGATGTTTGAAAATCGATATTCAATTTTAAAAAAACAATTTTTCCGGCTAAAAACGGGCCAAAATATCGTCAAAATATATACTAGGAGATGTATTTCAATCTGAGGAATCGATTGAGACTATATAGAACACTCAATTTTTCGTTTTTGAAAAGTTATTCACGAAAAACGGATTTTCAGAAACCGAGTTGGTCGAAAATCTAATTTTACCGAAAAATAACTTTTCCTACGCTCCTGAGCTTCAAACTACATCCTATCAGATGTATTTTGCTGCAATGAATCCGTTGGAATTTACAGAATTTCAAAATTCGACCGCGTTCTCAAGATATCAGCAAATTTAAGTTTCGCTGTAACGAGAAAAATGGCCGTTTTTTCGATGTTTGAAAATCGATATTCAATTTTAAAAAAACAATTTTTCCGGCTAAAAACGGGCCAAAATATCGTGAAAATATATACTGGGAGATGTATTTTAATCTGAGGAATCGATTGAGACTACGTAGAAATCTCAATTTTTCGTTTTTAAAAAGTTATTCACGAAAAACGGATTTTGAGAAACCGAGTAGGTCGAAAATCTAATTTTACCGAAAAATAACTTAATCAAAGCTCCTAAACTTCAAACTACATCCTATCAGATGTATTTTGATGCAAGGAATCCGTTGGAATTTACAGAATTTCAAAATTCGGCCGCGTTCTCAAGATATCAGCAAATTTAAGTTTCGCTGTAACGAGAAAAATGGCCGTTTTTTCGATGTTTGAAAATCGATATTCAATTTTAAAAAAACAATTTTTCCGGCTAAAAACGGGTCAAAATATCGTCAAAATATATACTGGGAGATGTATTTTAATCTGAGGAATCGATTGAGACTACGTAGAAATCTCAATTTTTCGTTTTTAAAAAGTTATTCACGAAAAACGGATTTTCAGAAACCGAGTAGGTCGAAAATCTAATTTTACCGAAAAATAACTTTTCCTACGCTCCTGAGCTTCAAACTACATCCTATCAGATGTATTTTGCTGCAATGAATCCGTTGGAATTTACAGAATTTCAAAATTCGGCCGCGTTCTCAAGATATCAGCAAATTTAAGTTTCGCTGTAACGAGAAAAATGGCCGTTTTTTCGATGTTTGAAAATCGATATTCAATTTTAAAAAAACAATTTTTCCGGCTAAAAACGGGCCAAAATATTAACAAAATATATACTAGGAGATGTATTTCAATCTGAGGAATCGATTGAGACTATATAGAACACTCAATTTTTCGTTTTTAAAAAGTTATTCACGAAAAACGGATTTTCAGAAACCGAGTTGGTCGAAAATCTAATTTTACCGAAAAATAACTTTTCCTACGCTCCTGAGCTTCAAACTACATCCTATCAGATGTATTTTGATGCAAGGAATCCGTTGGAATTTACAGAATTTGAAAATTCGGCCGCGTTCTCAAGATATCAGCAAATTTAAGTTTCGCTGTAACGAGAAAAATGGCCGTTTTTTCGATGTTTGAAAATCGATATTCAATTTTAAAAAAACAATTTTTCCGGCTAAAAACGGGTCAAAATATCGTCAAAATATATACTGGGAGATGTATTTTAATCTGAGGAATCGATTGAGACTACGTAGAAATCTCAATTTTTCGTTTTTAAAAAGTTATTCACGAAAAACGGATTTTCAGAAACCGAGTAGGTCGAAAATCTAATTTTACCGAAAAATAACTTTTCCTACGCTCCTGAGCTTCAAACTACATCCTATCAGATGTATTTTGCTGCAATGAATCCGTTGGAATTTACAGAATTTGAAAATTCGGCCGCGTTCTCAAGATATCAGCAAATTTAAGTTTCGCTGTAACGAGAAAAATGGCCGTTTTTTCGATGTTTGAAAATCGATATTCAATTTTAAAAAAACAATTTTTCCGGCTAAAAACGGGCCAAAATATCGTCAAAATATATACTAGGAGATGTATTTCAATCTGAGGAATCGATTGAGACTATATAGAACACTCAATTTTTCGTTTTTGAAAAGTTATTCACGAAAAACGGATTTTCAGAAACCGAGTTGGTCGAAAATCTAATTTTACCGAAAAATAACTTTTCCTACGCTCCTGAGCTTCAAACTACATCCTATCAGATGTATTTTGCTGCAATGAATCCGTTGGAATTTACAGAATTTCAAAATTCGACCGCGTTCTCAAGATATCAGCAAATTTAAGTTTCGCTGTAACGAGAAAAATGGCCGTTTTTTCGATGTTTGAAAATCGATATTCAAATTTAAAAAAACAATTTTTCCGGCTAAAAACGGGTCAAAATATCGTCAAAATATATACTGGGAGATGTATTTTAATCTGTGGAATCGATTGAGACTATATAGAACACTCAATTTTTCGTTTTTAAAAAGTTATTCACGAAAATTTCGACACCAAACACAAAACTCCAACAGGAATATTCCTGCGATATCAAACATACTGAGGATGTCGTGAGGGCCAATTTGGGGGGACATTGGAACCAAAAAGGAATATTCTTGGAACATTCTTTGGAAGATTTGGGAGATTCTAGAGATATGTTATGAATATAAAATGTTATTGGGGAAGTTTAAACCACGTATCGTTTTAGGTTTTTTTTTTTTCGTAAATGAAAGCTGTTTTGAAAAATAAGTTTTACACGATCCTGAGTGTCCGGGGAAAGATTTGCGCTGTAATAAGAAACGAGGATATTATGAAGGACTTACCTAAACTAGTATCGTATGCATGAAGGTATTCCGATGTCATGAATTGAGATATGAGTGAGCTTTTTCCTACCCCTGGTCCTCCTAACATGACCACTTTGTATGGCATGGTCGTCGTCGAAGATTCCCTACTGGAAGCTAAAGAACATTCGGCACTTGTACGAGCACTCCCGGGATGAGACCCTACAGTTCCCATGTTTGTCGCCAAATGTTCCGTGCTAAAAAAAAAGTTTTGATATTATTTTATTTTTACCTAGTGTTTAATATAATTTTGGCGGTATAAAAAAAATGAACAAGAAAAAGTATGCTAATTTCGACAAGAGAACAAAATTCTCTTTTTAGCACTTTTTTAAAAGGTTTTTTTTCCGGTTTCAGAGGAAGGACTGTTTGAGAAAGGTCTTGAATCACATACCCGAAGAAAATATATCGGTTGTCTTTTTCTAAAACTGTGATCCTGTCTTTTTTTTTGATCTTGTGAGATTAAAAGTAATTCAATTTAGTATAATAATAGTAAAAATTATTTTTTTCGTTCTTGGCTCTAAGATTTAAAAAAATTTTTTTCATCGCCGAGCTCATTACGATCAGATGAGCTGCTCGATTTTTTAAGCTTTTTGGTTTTTGACGTAGGATAATATATGCGAGCTGGGGTTTTATTTTTTGCCTGTTCCGCACAACGAAACCCGATTTTAACTCAAAGTTTTGACTATTTCTTTTATACTTTTTTTCCTACGAAATATCGAACTCGTACTTTGGATTAAATCAGACATGTGCCGTGGAAGCGAAAGTCTGTAAACGTTTCTCGATTCCTCACTTATAAACGACGCTACACATTAAGAGGTCGATTTTTGACGAAGTTTAATACACGGGGATGATCTCGTTTATTTGTTACTGATATTTTACACTAGACGTGAAATAACGGAGCATGTAAAAGGCAAAAGCGGATCCCTAGCTTAGTTTAATTAAATCGGTTGCATCGCCATCACGCGGTCAATTACAAGTCTTTAACGTCGTCGTATGTGAAAATAAATTCTAACGATCTAATATAGCCGACAATTTCTTTCGGACGAATGACCGAATATTCAGACGAACAGAAGCCTCGCTTCGGTAAAATCTGGGAAGGGGTTTTTAACACCAAAGGAAGGGGAGAGGGGGGGGGGGTATTGTGCAATGGTTTAACTTATGAGAACTAAAGTGTCTTGAAATGTGACACCGTAAACGACGTTCCTGGAATGAAATGGAAAGAAAATAAACTTGAATGCTTACATTTTTTTGTTTTAACGAGAAAGCGAAGAGGAGAAAGTAATGAAAAACATGAGAAATTATTATAGAAAGCAAAAAATATAAATGTCAGTAAGAACATAATTTAATAAATCAGGATTTTATCTCAGGCCCTTAGAGAGTTCGAAACCTTTTCGGTTTGCATAGCTGGATTTAAAGATCAAACCCGGGATATAATGAAGAAAAAGAGAAAAATGATCCATTGAGTTTCGATCGTTTTGTAATTTGTAATTGTTTAAAACTCGACGTAAAATAACCGTGATTTGGATCGGTCGGTGCTAAATAATTATATTTGGCTAATTATAGACCTTTTTGTTTTACACGGAAAATTGACTGAACCGAGATATTTCGTCCTTAAAAATTCGTCGCCAAAAAATTTTCCGATCTGTTTTAGGGGAAAAGAGATTTATTGGATTTAAAATGTCAGAATGCTTTGAAGGCAGAATTCGAGAGTGGTACTTCCTATGTTACAAGTAGGAGGAATCGGAATAGTTATTTAAAAGAACAGTGGTTGTTCGACATCGAAGATTCAAAATAAAAAATAATAAAAAACAATTGAAAACAACTAGTAGGCGTTGACATTTGCATTTAAACGTTTTCATTAAAATCTCTGTTTGTTTTTCAAAATTTTAGTTTTTAAAGGAGGGAGCCCGAAAGGAAAAACGGGAAACTCTGGATGAGTGATAGGATGTACGTGGGAAATGCCAAAACTTATTTTCAACCGCTTGGAAAAAGTGAAAGCTCATCGGAATATTTGATGTCACCTTTTGGTAACGATCGTTGGGATTTAGACGATCAAGAAAAATTAGGGAAACTTTTTAGAAAAATCGAAAAGCCTGCAGGGGAAGCCGATAATTCGAAATCCGAAAATGTGCGAATGCAGAAAGTTCATCCTGTGCAGTGTAGTTCCTCGAATATATTGCATCAAAAACAAAATTTGCAGGCAGATGTGCATACTGGGCTGCCGAATCAGACATGCGGAGGATCTTTGGATGCGTTGCGAAGAGAGAAAATGTTCGGACCTGGTCACGTTTTGGACAAAGGAACAACCTTGTGCTCAAGCAACAGATTTTTGGGAATGAGTTCTCAACCTGCCGATCCCCTGCTGCTCATGCAAAAACAACAACAGCAACTCGGACAGCCATTACGAATTCACGAAACATACGATTTACTATCGAGCGAGCAACCTGCCGAGCTTTGCGATTCTTGTCAGGAAAAATCGAAAGTCAATAACAATAGCTATTATTCATCCAACCCTGGCGTGTGGAAATCTTCTCCCGACGTGCCGGTCCTAATAGCAGGAGGAACGAGCTACACTCCAATGGGGCCGCAGACCGCGACTCCGAATCCCTTTTTCCCTCCTCAAGAGCGAAACTTTTATTCTCCTTTGAGGTGATCAAACACAAATCCTGAGAGTAATATTTTTTATTGTTTTATTTCAATTATACGATCTTATTTAAGAAAAAACCTGTTTATCGGATTCGAAAGTAAGTAACGTCACTAGAATTAATCGATGTAATTAAATAAGGATTCCTCGGTAACAGATTGCAGATATTCGCAATTCTATCTTAACAGAAAGTGATAAAAGAGTCGGCTACCTTTGAAAGAGGATTAACAAGGGAAGCCCGCAGCTTACAAGGAAGCGTGGCAGAAATTCCGAATTAATATAGACCGGGCAGAAAGCTCGAAAGCACTCCCTGTCTCGAATATTATAATAACCCCCCAGCGATTTTAAATCCCTCCGAGCTTTTTAAACTTCTTTACATTTGTATACTTCCCAAAAAAGTTTATTTCCTTGTCGAAGCCCGAGGAGCATTCACATGGATCAACAAACATTAAAACGTCTTCCGGTTATAAACAAAGAAGATTTCCCTCTTTTGTATTTTTTTTTATTTTATTTGATTAAGATCCTATCTCGGTCCGTAACAAAACAAAAAAATCCTACAGTTCATTAAAAAAGATTCAAAACCAATGCATGTTTACTTTCGTTAATGTTTAACATGACAAGAATAATTTGTGTAAACATTTGCTTATTATTTTATGGTTGCATGCATAGCATTATTTAGATGAAGCGCGGCTTTTTAAAAAAACTGAAACTTGAAAGAATTTAAGGCATACGTCACATGAAAAACCTTAATTTTAGCTCTGACTTCGTAATTACATTGAAAATTAAGATCTAGTGACAAGATCGCATTTCCCTAAAAAAAAAAAAGGATTTTCCATTAGTCCCGCGAGGGAGAGGGAGGTCCCTTTAAATGCTTCAAAGAATTTTCCTTTAATCTTCTACTTTTTACCAATTTTAAAAAAGTTTTTCGTTTTTGTTTCTTTTCGAATAACAAGAAACTAATTTCGATTTTCAAGAGGATCGTTTGTTTTCTTTCCTTTTAGTTTTTTCTTCCTTATCTAAAAGTGAAAAGTCCGATATCGATGGAAGGATAGCCAAAAGGGATGCAAGTTGAAAACGGTATTTAAAGCTATTCGAGGAAGGAAAAAAAAGAAGTCTTTGACACAACTTAGGCTAGCAAGTCTTGTTTAGAGATACGATAGATTTATAAATCAAACATGAAAAGGAAAACCGAAGCGATATTTCATTTTTTCTAAAAATGGAACTCGGTTGGACTTACATTTAAACCCGACCCTCTTCTCCTCCCTTATTGCAGCTTTTCTAGCATAACTCTCTATAACGATATCGGTCTTTCCTCTAGTTCAACTTGGCCTTTAATTTTTTTCGACCTCTTCTGAAATTCCTTCACTTTTACCTCAAGTTTAAAATCTCGAAGCAGACAAAAAAAATAAGTAAAAGTTTTTTTTCTCGGTGCGTTTACTTTCTGCTCATCAACCGAGGGAGTTTACGTTGCTGTCAGAGGAGTATCAAGCCAGAAAATTTTTTAAGTTCAATCTCGTACAAAATTTTGTTAAACGGGCTTTTCTAAAAAAGGATAAAGAAAATTAAGTTAGAACAAGAAAAAAGAAACTTTATAAGATAGTGTGATGCTTTTTATATGAAAAAAGAATTAATAAAGCGAAAAGAGATTAAAGAAAAATTTTGATTATGTTTAAATTTTAATGAAAGCAATACTTTTCCTTTGGCAAATTTTATCCTCTTTCTTTTTTTCCCGGTAAAGGATTTTCCTGACTCGACCTCGTTCACGACGATAGGTTACTCGATCAAGAACAATCGGTATAGACAGGAAAAAAAAAGGGAAAAATAAATGAAGAAAAGACATCCTATTTTTAAAAAAGGGCAATTTTCCGGAAGTTCATTAAGAATAAAGATCGAAGAAGGTTTTTCAGCGATCGGGGATTTGCTTCCTTACGAACCATTGAACGCCATAATGTAGTGGAAGTTCTGCATCCAATTCATTTTTTTATACTTCAACAACCGGAAAAGGAAGAAACGCGATCTGGGAATAAAAATGTTAACTTTTCGCAGAGAAAGGAGGATGTTACATGAATATTGAAACGATAAAAATTCTGATCGATGAGTGTTATCGAAAATGGATTTAAATAAGCCGAAGAAACCTAGCTCCTAGATAACGATTTGTTTTCCGGTTTAAAAAAAAATGCAATCGATCGGGGGAAAAGTTTAAGAGAAAAACATCAATACAGGCTTAAAGAAAAAGAGGAACAATCACTGATTTATTACGTGGAAAAATAAAACGTCGGACGAAGAAGATAAATGAACGAATCTATTAATGGGAAAAACGAAGACGGATCGTCAATTTTTTTCTATTAGCACCTGCACAGGCACACAGGCAGGGCCAAAAAAAAAAAAAAAAAAAAAAAAAAAAATGCTTCATAATTTAATTGCGTAATCTTTCGGATGATACCGGTGGGTTTTACAAAGTCAGAGGTCTATCGGTAAAAGATGAAAAGGAAATCGTTTTCGGTCGGTTTAACGGACGTCCGATTTCACAAGCTAACGCAGGGGGTTTTTTTTAAACATTTTCCTCCGACCTTGTCCTGTTGCCGTTTGAGACTTTCTTTACGAAACCTTTTTCCCGTCAATTCATGCTTGTTGTCTTTACACGCAACAGGAGAAGGGACGATCGAACCAAGTAATTCGTTTAAACCGCTTTTCTTTAAACCCAAAGCTACGAGCTTCCAACCGTGACGGGAGTAATTAAAACCGACGCGAAATTAATGAATCCGATATCGATGACAAAACTTAAATATTAAAGCTACTAAACCGTTTCCAGCGAGTTTACAAGACACGTAATACAAAATCTCGGCAGGATCGATGGGGAAGAAAATCTCAAGGTTTATTAAAGCAAACTTAAAACAAAAGTGATCTTTTGTTAACGAATTACCTTCGCCGAAGATCGTTTACTTAAAAGAAAATCCATACTCGAAGAGCACTCGAAAGATAAGATAAAGACGTCAAAACGAAGTTAATCCTCAGACGTCTCTTTGACTTAGCTCTGACGAGGAAACATCAAGTAACTTGACGTCTGTCACGTTCTTTCGCAGGATCTCGAGCATCGCGTGTATCTCGTTCTCCTCGGGATCTCGGTAAACTTACAATGCAAAAGTTACTTATCAAGTAGTTACGAATAGGTTCGAGTTTAAAAAGTTTGGAAAAAGTATCGAGCGAGCAACGAGCAATGTCTGACGTTCAGGAAAAGCGAAAGAGACGAAAGGGCGTTAAGTCGGTTAAAGATCGAACAAAAAGAAATGCCTCGTTAAGAAATTTAATGTACTAAGCAAATGTTTACGGTGAATATCATAATAACGGCGCGGCGCCTTATACAAGGAACATGTGAATAGGCGTAATTACAGCGTTGATTAAGTTATCTCTTCCTATATCTTGCGCCGTATTCATTCGCAACGGTAAACTAATTTTAGGCAAGGACATTTTTCAAGGGTTCAGCTCCGCGTATCAAATGCGAAAGAGTGGAGAACGGGAAGAAACAATGCAACTATATCGAGGACGGATTTCGTTCGGCTGTTGGGACTCTTTATCTTCCTTTCGTTGCCTCAGAATTCAGTTTTCGTTATGCTTCGAGCGCCTACAAGTAAGTGCACAGATGAAAAGTCTATTTTTTTCCATTAGGTATTAGTGTAGCATACATTAGGTATCGGAGTTAAAATAAGCAAAGCTATCGCCGTGAATAATCACTCTCGGCCAAGAAACTCATTTAAATATTTGAATTTGTAATTAGTCGCACTTCTTTTTTTTAAATGTTAATCCCGTGTTCGTTATTCTCTTCTTCTGGGTCAGTTTCTGCTAATACGAAATTCAAATTACAATTTGAATTATACTAGTTTCCTTTCTTTCACCCGATAAACTTTTCCTTTTCGGCCTCGTTTGCCTCGTACAAAAAGAAGGCTAATCGAAGCGGCGGTCTTGATCGATTTCGTAACCTCGAGGGAATCTAACGTTCAGTAGTTGTTCAAAGCAAATGTGGTTTACTTTTTGGAAAGACTTGGCCCTGCAGAATACATTTTTTTCGGACACAAGGATTTCGAGATTTTTAAATCGTAAGGGGTTAGCTCAAACTTTCGCGGCTGACTGTTTTTTTTGAATTTTTCTTGATCAGATGACGGGAAATCATCAAAATCCTCTCCCTACTTTTCTATCGGATTAAAAAACTTTCAGCTAGGTTAAAAAGGAAAAGTGACTAAAAGAATTTTTGTAAACAGCTCTTAGAGAATTCGATCTTGAGGAAAAACGTTATTATCTCGCCAGAATGTTTTTTCCCGTTAAAACAAAAGAACATTATTGCATGGTCTCATTTTTTCTTTCCTTTTTTTTTTTTTTTTTTTTGGTTGGAGATATTCTTATCTGCGCAATAAGTAAATCAATTATATCTTCTTTTGCACTTTGAGTTAATTAAAACTAATAAAAAAGGTTACGTTTTATATTAAAAGCTTTTAGGGAAATCCATTTACCTGAAAAGCGAAGAGGAAAATGAGTTAACCGAGGACATCATCATAGGATGCGAAAAATTTTTCCTGACTAAAACCTCATGCCCTTTACGTTCAAAGTTGTTTTAACGAAATGAAAACACGATAAGGCATTCACCTTTTCTAATAAATGATAATTATAAATTTTACCTGTGACTGCTATTGCTGGAGGCCACGCTGTTGTTGCTTCGACTCCGTCGACTTTTAAGAGAATCTCCACGGTTCACGACGCCTTTACCGGTAATGCTAAAATGTCTCAGTCTATAATACTCTTCTTCTACTCCCGTGTTGGGCATGGAAGCTACGCGAGATCGCTGTTGCGGGAGGCAGAGGTAATTCGGGCGACCGCAAGATCGACCAGGTGTTTTCACGGATTGAGATCTGCAATGATGTGGGCTTCCGTACCTAAAGCAGAAAAAAAGAGTAAAAATTAACAATCTATTTTGTTTGCTTTAAAAATGCATCCTAATCGTCTCGAGAAACTCATGATTACTTCATGTCGAATTCGTGAAGTTCCTCCAAAGTAAAAGTATTGGCCACGTCTAATAAGGCGTCTTCCTTTCCTCCGCTCGGCCCGGAAATGCTGCCCCGTTGAATGCTCGCTTGCTGAACGACGATCGTGGCCAAAGGCCTTCCTTTCGTTCCGGGAGCCAGTTTGATGATTTCAGTCGTTTTCCCGTCGATTTGAGACGTGTAAATTTCACCTGGCGGAAGCAACGAAAACTTTCTGGCACTGACGATGTCCCCTTAAAAGAGAAACACGACCCCCAAATAAATAACGTTTCGAACGTTAAAAAAGACGGATCGAAGCCGAAGCCGAAACCGATTTACGTAAAGCATCGGTCGAAATTGCTGATTGATATTTTCCTTTAATAAACATACACCAATATTGACAATGCTGATGGACACAGAATTTTAGTGATTGATTCTCTCTGGGGAGATTTTCAAATCGTTTCCATTAACCTTTTTTTCCTCCCCCCTTTTGTTTGCTTGCTTCGTTGTCACGTTCATTTATAAAACCTTATTTTTCCCCCGGAAAATTTTTTTAAAACGGCACGAAACCGTGCGTTTGGGGAGTGGGGACGGTCTAAGGTGGTCGCAATTCAAAACGTCGGTTACATTTGTGCTCCATGACCCGGATAAATGCAGAGAACGACTTCTCGTGCAAAGGGGAACTTGTAAACTTTGATGTGAACTCGCTCGTCGAGTCTACTATTTTTCGATCCTCTTTGTTTCCGTTTTAACGAGGTCTAGCTGCGTAGTTAAAATTTCCGCTTTTACTTAGCATAATGAGATATCAATTCAAATTTAAAATTGACGTGCACATGTAACTCATCGAGCAAATCGCTCCAAGTACTATCTATCGCGGATTGAAACATTTTTTTAAAAGAAACATGCAATTTTCAGATCCTAAACAATTTAATTGAGGTTTAACTTTCTTTTATGGTTTTGACAGGTAATGTTAAGCTTTAAATAAAACTTGCCGGAGCAGCGCTCGCTTAAAAAAATGTTTTTACATTCGAATAATCGCATCTAATCCTACTTTCTAAGCGGCTTTAAATACTGCCACGGGAATGATAAATAAAAAAATTTCGATTATTTTCCTTTGTTAGAAAATCAGAACTTTTCGATTTTTCATGTTACATCATCGATAAACAAAACCGTAAACGTTCGATTACTGCACGCGTAATATCAAATATAGACGATTCACGAATTAAAGCATTTAAGAAAATGTTTTATGAGTGCATTATCTCCTCGCTGAGGTAGGATAATTTTAAGACTTTCTTCAATAAAATCAAAAACCAAAATTTTGGCTTTTGTTTAAAATTTTGGATGTAAACGAAAACTTTTTGGAGAGTTTCAAGCGTTTTGTCCAAAACAAATTGTTGTCCTTTTTTCTTCTTTTTGAAAAGTTTCCGTAGATTATACCAAATCGTTTTCGCTCGATGCAGTTGAAAAATTACAAAAAAGAAGGAGAAGATACTTTTTACATTATTTTTTTTTCAATTTTAAAGATAACTTTCGTACAAGCAGGGTAGATGATAATTGAAATTTGAATTAATTACTAAGGGCCGAGCAAAGAAGTAGATCTAATAGATGAAATGAACGATTACGTTAATATAATATGAACCGCCCAGACTCGAAAATTTCCTTTTTTCTTCCCGTGTTACGGATATGCTTTAGAAAGTATAATTTAAATTTTACGCCGAGACCAAATATCGTTCAAGATTAAAAGAGTAGAGTTTTTCTTTCGCGAAATGTTATTATTAATCGGAACATGTTTACGAGAATTTTCCGTAAAGAATTAAAAAAGAAACAATTTTTTTTACGGTGAATGTAAATCTAGTTGATTATAAAAGAGGAAAAAAAATGTTATTGAGAAAATCCCTGTAACATTAATCTTGAAACAGGATGCGAATAAAAAAGTTTGAATAAATTTACCTAAAGTATTGATGGAAAATTTCCTCGCTTTCTCGTCTGGATTAGTGGAAGACTTTCTTGTCATATCGTCCCCTAAAAGATTCCGCAGCGTATCTCCCGGAACCAAACTAGATTTCCTGTTATAAATATCGTCTAACAGCAAATTCTTGGTGGCGTCTTCCGGAACCATCGATACTTTCCGTTGCCTGCTCGGTTTCGTGCGAACGGGTTCGGGTTCTTCGAAGATGAAATGCCTCAAAGATTCTCCTTGAATTATGGAAACCCTCCTGTGCCTCTGAGCCGGAGGACATTCGCTGAACCGTCTGTTACCTCCGCTTTTTTTCTTGTTAACACTTTCTTTGTTAGCACTTTCGTTCGTTTTTTTAAACTCTTCACTATTTTCACTAACGAAATTTTTAATGCTTCCGTCCGTTGTCAAAACCGAATATTTACGATTCTGTAAGGAGGCGATTTTGTCCTCTAATATTAAATCCCGATAACCGTCTTCGGTTTTTCGATTTTGTGCGATTTTTTCGTCCGCTTCCAACAGTTTAATCGGAGTTTCTACGCTGATCGATTTCCGATCGTTTCTTTTTCTTCTTTTGCTATTTTTTCTAGAGTGATTGTCGACGTATTCTTTCTTTTCCTCGGTGATATGTTTCGGGATTTCGGTATCCTTTTCGGAGTCGGGTTTCTCGGCCGCAGGGCAAACGAACGCGTTGTTGATTTCCGTCGGTGATATGCAACTGGGAAATTCGAATTTCCCGCTTTTTTTAGTCGGATCGAAATACAAGTCCACCGGCGGAGAGCTTTTCATAGTCGTAGGGGAATCCATGTTGAAAATGCTTTCGAATTTCGACTGATGATGTTTCTTCATTTCTTCAGAAATTTGTTTTTCGTGTTTTTCTAAATTGGATAACGTCAAGGCGGCAATTTCGCCTGAAAAATAAAAAGAGAAACGACACAAAAGAAGATGAATAAAAAGTTTAAAAAACGAGGTCTCGGAACAGTATCTCAAGTGGAGATTTTTCTTTTTCTCTCGGGGGAATTTCTTTTCCAATCAAAGCTTATAACAAGATACTCAGTTTTACCGTCTCGCAGGGCTTATTGATTTTCTTTTACCTCTACGACTATCCGAATTACCTTTTACTCAAAATTACTTTACGACTTTCCAACAATTCGCAAGGATATTAGATAATAGGCAATAAACTTTTCTACACTTGTAGAGGAGTGTTTGGTGTTTCGTGTTTGCAATCAAGCATAAAAAATGCGTAATTATTGATTACGATTTCACCTTTCGTAAACAACAACAACAACAACAACAACAAAAAAGAAGGGAAAAAAGCCCTTATTGAGACTTACTTGGCCTCGTTTCCTGCTTGTCTTCGACTTCCACGTTGAGTTTGGTCGAGCTCGATCGCTCTGCCAGTTTTTTCAAATTTGTAGAGCTACTTCTGTGCTTCGGTGACGCCGATCTCGACAACGGTTTCGGTGAGGCGCTTCTCGGAGGGAACGGAAACAGAGTATCTTCGTTTGTGATCGCGGTGACTTTAGGCGAAGGTTTCGGCGACATTTTGTCTATATCTGTTTGACTTTCTTTTACCTGTTCGTCTTGATCTCTTTTTTTGTTTCTCTTATTAAAATTAGAACTGAAAGTCCGCTGTGGCAATTCGCTTTGAATCGTCCTAATGTTCGATCTAGGTTTTTCCGATTTGGGACGAGGCGACTTCTTTTCCAATTTGCAAGTCCCGTTTTCAATGATAGACACTAGATTTTTCAACGTTTCTTCATCTAAGACACTGGATTTGGAAAAAAATTGTTCTTTTTGAATATTGCTAACTAGAGGAGTAGGGGGAGGCGCTCCCGTACCTAAAAATAAAAAATTGTTAATTAAAATCCGTTGCTACGGCACGACGGAAAGCAATCGCGTTGAATTTGATATACCATAAGCCGGAGGGTCTTCGGTGCTGCTAAATATATCGTCGGATTCTTTTTCGGAAGACGACCCCGCGGTTCTCAGAAAATTTTCCTCTTTCCTTCCCGGTTTAACGAGCTTTTCTTCTTCGGATTCCGAAGATTTCTTTTCCCTTTTTAAACTCTCTTGATACTTGGAATTTCTTCTGTGGTTTTCAATATCTTCGATCGTGACAGTGGTCACGTTAAAATCTGTAAATTTTTCAAAATCCGCTATACCTGAAAACGATAAAACACCTTAGAAAAACGGGAAAACTTTCAGCGATATTTTTTTTTATTTGAAATAATGTTCGGAAAACGCAAAAACTAATAAAGGCTCGTCTTATTTTCGAGTTTGCGGAAAGTCGCAATTTATTAATGTCAGTGAATAATAAAACACCTGATATTAAATCGAAGTAAAAGCTTTTTTTTTTCTTTTTTCTTGTTTTTTTAAAGGGATTTCAATTTTATTCTTTTATCTCCTCGGACTCGGCATTCTCATTCTCGTTTAATCGCTCTTAAACCTCCCATAATTTTTTCCTTTATAAAACTAAAAGAAAAAATTGATCCGGAGTCAAGCGAACGCCTGAATTCTTCTTCTTTGGTCATTTCATTAAAAAGAAAAACTTCGAATGGAAAATTGTTAACTATTTTACAACTAAAGAAAATGTTTATTTCGGTGATATTTAATGGAAAGCGCGATAATTCTCTGTTATTAAAGTTCTCTCTTTCTGTTGCTTTTTTTATTTATTATTATTATTCTTTAATGGTAAAAACTTTCTCGTGCAGACCTTAATTTAAATAAAACTCAAACTTTACCTGGACCTAATACAAGTTCATGTACGATCGCATTAAAATTTCACTTGCGAAACTTTTTTTAAAAATTAAGTTTTCAAGCAGCTTGTGAAAAGTTTTTTGGAAGTTTGCGTGTTCATGTTTAGTATATCAAATTTGATGCAGCGTCGGGAATGCGATGAAATATAAACATTTTAAGTGATTATTTACTCGAGTCCTGGAGTCGTAACGGCACGATCGGTTAAAAAAATTAGATTCCTCGAAAAGAGTCATGCACGAAGATCCTGATATAAGAATTAAAGCTTTAAAATAAAAAAAAGCGGAGTTTTTAATTTAATTCGTAACGTCAAGAGTTTGCGCTTTTTGACCTTCGAGTTTCTTTAGAACTAAACAGCATGCATTGGGAATGTGGCATGCACTCAAATGCACTTCACTTTAAAAATCCTGATTTCTAAATATCTTCTATAGTGTGGATTCGATGATTTAAGAAACTTCATGTGTAAATATTAAAAAAGTCGACCTTTAATTATTTTTATACCGGAGTTAATGTCGGAAAAATTTTTCTAGGAAAAAGTGCGATAATATAAATATTGGTGTGATAATTGTGATTTGTCGGTATTAGCGTGAAATCAGAGTGGCATGCAAAAGTTGCCTTTTTTCCTAACCTCGTCGATGTTCGTCGTCCCTTCTTCGCTCCTGACGAGATTTGAAGCTATTTTTACGAGTTCTCCTTTCGCTCAATTCTTTTTCGGCGTTGATTCTTTTCTCGTTTTCCAAAAACAACTCGTCAAATTCGTTGAGTATTTCCCTGCTCCTTCTCGTTTCGTATTTTCTTTCCATTTTCTTTGCGTGTTCTTTCTGTTCTCGTCGCGCTTCAAGATTTTCTTTAGGCGATTTTTTCCCAAGAGTTTTATCTTCGGTCAGCAAGGATTTGCTTTCCATTATATCGTGATCGACGATTTCTTGCTCGGCATCCGTCACGGTCACCATCGTGTAAACAGTGTTAGATGAATCCGTTGACGTGTTGATGGTGGTTTCCGAAGTCGTGCTGCTTCCCATTACCATCAGCTTTGGTATGCTTTGACCTCCGGCCGTGGTTGTTTGCCCTGCAAATAATACGTTTTCCCTATTTTTATTATACGACTTTTAAATTCGATCGCACTAGTCAACATCTCTCGCGGATCTTTATGTTCGACTCATTTCACGATAAAACAATCTTCCGATTTCTTTTTCCCCGAAACTCTAATCTTTAAATAAAGATTATTTCGCTACCTAATAAAAATTACGATATAATTTTTTCCACCCACCGAGTTTTAATTTTTAAAAATCTGTTTGAATCATAGGCAAAAAATTAAAAAATAGATCGGTAAACAATTGCGTCGATGTTTAATCAAAGAAAAAAGTTGTGAGATATCACGATTTACGCTCTTGCCATAATCACAATAATTACAAAAAATTAAACATGACAATAGATGAAATCGTATTATGTCATTTTTCATAGCAAAGTTCCGATTTAAAGCAAGCACAAGCGTTGCCAAAGAATAGTTTTTCATTTCAATTCGCATTCGATGTAAACACTCGGACTTGACTTTCTTTAAATTGAAAATACGTTCTAAAAAAAAAGTGCTTTGGTATTTTTTCTTTTTTTTTTTTTTTTCGGTTTTGTTGGATCATAAATAACGAAATAAATCTTCGACCGGGAGTTTAAAACCTAAATTGCAGCCTTTGAACGAAAACTCGTTTACTTTCTTTTTTTCAGGTGTAACAGCTTTCGATGGCCAGCACCTTTTTTTTTTTCCTGAGGCGAGAGTGAATTCCACGGATGATTGAATTGACGTGCGTTGGAAAGTTGGAAACTTGAATGAATATTATGTGATCAAAGCCGGTTCTTTCTGACAAAGCTTTTGGGCTATTTATATAACTTTCCTCCTCCCCCTTTTCCCTTCGGTAATCAATGCCTTTCTCCTAATCAATATCCCACTTGTCTCATTTCCAACATCACCAATTTTCAATCCCGACAAATCTGCTGACATTTTATTTTTATTTTATTAATTTTCTTTTTCATTTTTTCCTAAAATTTTTCGACCGAGAGTTTTCCTTTTCAGGCCCTATCTCTTTCGATTCACGAGTAATCGAAACTCGACTTAATATTTAAAGTTTAATTTTTTTATTATAGACTCATTAATTTGCTTTAGCTAAGATTCGTCTCTCGACTTAAAAAAATCTTGCTATGAATTTAAAGTTTTATGAAATTTCGAAGCGAGTTCGGCAAAGACTGCAATGAGAGTTTCGATTTTGATATTAAATAAAAAATAATTATCGAGGGTTCAGAATTATTATTAATTATTAGGGTGAAATAATACGGTCGAGCGAATTTTAATGTAGAAACCGCACGATGGGTCTCGTCCGACCGTTCGCACGGTTATTTCGTCAAGGAAAAATCCTTTTTCGGAATCGAGTTTTCGAATCCCGAGAAATTCCCCGAAAACCAGAAGGCTGGGAAACATTAATCAAGCCTCGGATGAAGTTTTAGTCGATGGAAACGGTCGGTCAGAGCTCGAGGGCGACAAGGCGGAGAAAAGGAAGGGGGTCGCCAGTCGAAATTAACATCCCGCAAGGTTACCTGAGTGTTAACCGAGACCTCCCTCGAAAATCGACGACCCTAACAGGTGAATTTGATATCTCGTCTTCGTTTAAGACGTTTTAATTAGCTTTATAATTAAGATCGAAATCCGAAATCGCGGGGAAAGAGAAAAGAGCGTTTACCTCTCTTGGCCCGACTTCCTCCGGCGCTTCTGAAATGCAACCGCCTTAAAGCGCTCGTCGCCGTGCTTATCAAATCGCTATCCCTTCGACCCGATTTTTCTTTCGGATCCGGGGATCTCGATTCTCGCCGACCTTCCAATTTTATCAGGCTCGGCCTCGACTTTCCCAAAGATGGAGATTGCATCAACGGCGAATTTTTTTCTATTATTGTCATTTTTCTGCCTTTTTGAGGAGACGGAGAACTCGGAGACGGCTCTTCAGATGTCTGAAAAAAAAAAAAAAAGAGAAACGAAATAAAATAAATGAGAGGACCGACATTGCATCGAGGAAATCGATTTTTGGGACAGTTGTCTCCCCCTTTTTCGTGGGATTTCCAATGGAACTATAAGTTAATATCGGATAATGGATTGATGTATAAGAGGATCTGTTTTGAAATCTTCGGCATACGCTGGAGCTTAACTATTTTAAGCTTAACGTCTCTCTACCGTTCAAAGGAATCGTCGCGATACGTTATTAAAGATAATGGATGAACATTATCGATAAAATCCAAAGCTAAAGCAGTTAGTAATTGGCTAGTTTCGAAAGTCCGGGGTTTTTCCTATCGAGGATCGATATTTTGAAAATCGTTCGACACCTTAATAATATTTAACAAGAATTTTCCATAAGTATGATGAAGCACCACAAGTCTCTCCGTTTAGTTTTTCAAAGTCGTAGGATCTTATCCACGTTTCGCTCGAAGCTTCTCTAGAATAAATAACAACATTTTTCTTGACGAATAAAAAAAAAGTCGAGGATCTTTCCATTGGCTTCTTCATATCGAGCGTAATTTTCTTTTTTCGACTAAAAATTCGATGTCGGCGATTAAAACGTCATAACGGGAACGTTCAAGCCGGGCCAGAGCGATCATTTAAAACAATCGATTCATGTAATTCAATACTAGAAAAACGTTTTTTTTTTTTTTTTTTTGCTTCGAAGTGATAAGAAACAATAGTCACGGAATATCATAATATTGTAAAGAGGCTTTCGACACGAATTACAATAAACACTTTTGACATAGTTGTTGCCCTAACAGACCCTCAACTCATATCGAATACATTTATGTCTTTCGTAAAAGCTTTTCTTTTCAAGTGATTAACTAATGCTTGTTCAATAAAATCATTTTTTCATGTCTACTGGAAAGTTTTGCGAGGAAAATAATAAACCGGTTTCCTTTGTTAAGGAGAGGTTACTAAAAACGGCGAACATGACATTTTTCAAAAATGTTTACAAAAGTGGCGCAGTTTTTTAAAATTGGATTAGACGTTGCCAATTTTATGGTATAGAAAAAAATAAATGAGAAATGCTTATTTTTTTCAGAAGTAAAAATAATAAGCCGTAAAGAGCGAAAAACAACCAGAAAGTTTACCAAACAGTTCCAACTCTTGTTTTGATGAACTGGCGTGAGAAAAAACACTTTTGTAAATCGATCGATGTTTTATCGTTGATAAGAATGTTTATTACCTAGCCCCGTGTATAGGCTTACTCGAGAGCTTAAATATTCGCGGCTCGAATTTGGCATAAAGCTAATCGAAGGATACTTTGATCGAATTCGACGCGTTAGAGCTGCTTCTCTTTATAATAAAAAGCCCTTCGGACGGCCGCAATTTAACGTGCGAATGTCAGCGAGAAAACCCGCTTCTCGATTTCGTTCGGTCGACAAAGTTTTATCGAAACAAGACCGCAACTTAGTTAAATAATAGTTTGGAAATGCAATAAGAGAACAAAAAGTTGACAAATTGAACAAACTTTTCTTTCTTTTGAAAAAGAAAATCTTTTCTTCTTTGTTCTACCTTCGAATAAGAAGATCCTTCTTTCTTTGTCTCCCTGTCATTTTGATATATTGCTCTCTACTTTCATAAACAGCAATTTGTTTCGCATTTTAGAATATCCATCACCACGAATACGACTTTTCCTAAAAAAGGGAAAGGGTTTCTGCGAATATTCAAAATACTTTGACAAGTAAACGTAACCTAAATTGCCGATTGATTAGAAAAAAGTTTTCCGCATCAAAAATAATGACGCCGAAAAAGAACTTGTTAATCTGACAGTTTAAGTTCCATTCCCAGTTCTACGATATTCCATTTAATTTCTTTTGATATTTTAGGCTTAAGGCCCCTTCAAACGACTTTTCCTCCAAAAAAAAAAAATTGATCAACAGTAAAATTGCAATGAATGATTATTGTCTGGCTCGAATGTGAAAGAATAGTTTTGCTACAGTTTATTAGTACAAGTAGTACCGCGGTATTCGATTAAAGTAGAAAATATAAAAGAAATCGGCAAAGGGGTTTCCGTTTTAAATCGACTACTAATAGTCGGCACAAGTGGCAAAAACGTTAACTCGACCTGGTGATTAGGATATTTTCGTAATTGCCCATAAGGAAAAAGGTAGTCTGGACGGAGTCACGCGAATATCCGCTACGGAACAAGTGTTTTGTTAATCGGAAAAACGATTCTTGCCCCGTTCTCCTCCCTTCGGCTTAAAACAAAATCGGTCTCGTTTATAATTTAACGAGACTTGTGTTTCCGTCTTTTTTTTCAAAGGTCGAACCGATCGGTCGTTTTGTTAAATCGTTACGCGGGACAACTACGTCGTTATGTTTCAAACTTATGAAACCGCCACCGGATTTACGTCAAAATTTTTTAATTGACTATTCATCACGACCGAAGGGACCAGACGGATGGATTTTATTATTTTTCCCCGATAAATCCGGAACCGCGGATTTTTTGCGAAACCGTCTACACCTTTCACCATCCATAAGGATTACAAAAGCTTAAAAAACATCAACGTTTTGCATTGTTTGCGATTTTCTTTTGTTATTATAAAGTGATTCATTTCGTGACTAGCATCAATACGAACGTTAATAAACCTAATGAGTCACGTGATCACTTTACATATTAATTTATAATTTGAAAATTAAACGGTCACTCTCGAGTGCAAAAGCATTCTCGTTCTCATTTCGATTTCAAATACAAGTCACTTTCTTTTACTAACAGGATTCACATTTGCCTAAACATCACTTTACGGGCGCATTTTTTTTTTACTATGTGTTCGAAGGAAACAGAAGAGGTGAACCTAAGGTTTTCAAGAATGAATCAGTCAAAGATTCAACTTGTTTCGCTTATTCCTAATTTCTACTTTCTTATCTAAAATCCGTCGTCTCCAGTCTAGATAAGACGTTAATGATGTAAGATCGAATTCTTCATTAATTGGAATTTGGCTAAATTGGGATGAGCCGGTTCGAAAACCGGCTTACAAAATATTTCAAGATACTGCTTATGAATATCTGATCAAACACTTGCTGAAAATTAAAAAGTTAATTAAAACCAAATTTTATCTGACGGAAAAAATATTTACCAAGGTTTGTTTAAACCAAACAAAAAAGTCGGGGGGAAATATACAAAAGTACATCCGGTTGTGTCACGTTGCAATTCGCCGTTGATAAGGATTATGAAAAAAAGAAGAGATTAACCTTACCCCACAAAAAGATGAGAGTGATTAAAAACGAAAAAAAAAAAAGCTCGGCAAGTTTGCGTGTTTATGATATCGATTTTTATATCCGGTTTTACAGAAAACTGATTTCCGCTGGAATTTCAACTCCTGTGGAGCTTGAATCAATCATTTTTCAGTCTATATTTTTCTTTTTTCGGAAAATAAATTTCCCCTCTTGCTAACAAGAGACTCGTCGCGATGACTAATATAAAAACCAAGAGGTTGCCCATGCGAGGTGAATAAACTTTTATAAGCTAAGAATTTGTGATAACTTAAAGGTCACTTTCTAAAAATGTGCTACATTTATTGTTTTACGATTTTACGAAAGTAGTCCATCATCAATGAAAATCGAACCAATTCGTATTTGATAACTTAAAGAGGGCTTGACATATCCTCAAGTTTTGTTCGTTGTCGTAGTAAATGATAAAGTTAAAAAAAAAAAAAAAACTTAGCTAGCTGCCACTTGACAAACAAGATGGAAAGTGGAAATGACGACTTTGAATTATAGAAAAATTTTCTTTTCGGTTTTCTTATTTCCTTTCCGTTTATTAAGTCGACGAAAATAATGAGGTTTCGGCCAAAATCAGAAACTGCAACGTTTCAAATTTTGTTTTTTATACTGTATACGATCGCTTATTTCCGTAACGTTTCGCCACCCACTGCTCCCTTACGGTTCGTTCCGCAACCTCAAAACTAATTGGAAAACGGGAGTTTCGGGGATAACCGAAACTCGGTAGCGATTACTCGGAAAACGGGGCCAGTCGTGATTAAAGTAAATGAAATTTAGGTCAAAAGTTTTCGGAACCGGGTTTAACGGATATTAGAACAAGCCACCTGCTCCGCTGACAGCTTTAGCACCTTTCACTCTTTTTAATTATGGCTTCTTCACGTCAAAACGAAAACGATTTCCTCTAAGATGAAATAACAAGATTAAAACGGTCGCTTGAGGGTTTCGAACATCTCTACGATTGTCGAAAGCCTTTTTTTCATCATCCGACTTGCCTTTGCTGAGTTCATCGGAAGTCAGCGGGGTATAAAACGTTTCGTTTAAACCGAGATTTTTTGAAAGTTTTTATGCTTTAAATATTTATCGGAAATTCGGGTCCACTTTTGAAAAGAGTAACGAAAACAGAAGCGGATGTACTATACAGAGAAATTCACGGGTGATGAAATCCGAAAACCGAAAAAGAGGCCTTAAAAGCGACCTTTATTACTGACGGACCACATCGAAAGTAAAAACCCATTAATCTTCATTAACGACGTCGTGTATACAAAATTGTGAAGCATGACAGAGTTTAAAACAAAATTAGTATCCTACCATAAGCATTATTTTGTTGTCGACTGTTTAATAATAAACTTTTCTGGCTAAATTGATTCCATATTAAACTGATGACAGTAAAAGCCTTTTTGCAATAACTTACATAAATTGCATTCTTAAAATAATTAGCATTAATGCTCTGTTACATGACAACAATGACTATAAACTTGGTCTAAAATTCAAAATGTTGCGATATTTTCTGAAATTGAGAGAAAGAATTTAATGTGATTTATCTATAAGAACATATATCGCTTAATAAAACTTATTGAAAAAATTTACCAAAAACTGTTGATTACCAACAGATTAAGAAGAAGAATTATGAAAGCTTTATTTGGTTTATGCTTACTTACACCTCAACTCATACTTTAAGCAATTGTTCCAAAGGACCAAAGCTGGAATTCAATATGACTATTTCAATGATAAAAAAAGTATTTAGTCGACCTTCATTTAAATACAGTAAATCTTGATCACCTGTTATTACGTTCATGTGTTCGGTGTGAAAATAATCTTACATAAGATCACTAAAAAAAAGCATTTCTCTCTCTACATACCCGAATTCACGTAAGAACCACGTCACCACCGCATCAATCATCACTCATCTCACTCACTCACACGATGCATATTAAAATGTTGCAAAATACACCAGATCACAAATTTTTAATAATTTAAATATTGGATTCGATAAGACTTCTGTGTCCATATACCTGATCAGCCATAGACGAAAAAATATTATTTATGTCTATGTGATCAGCACAGTCAACGCCATCTTGGCATCGTCACTATGCCACTTCCACTTCCGCTTTGTTTTTTGTCGTAAGTATGGTGTACGACAAAAACGTGACGTCATGCAATCCTGCTGCTAAGGGATTGTATTTTGGATGAGTAAACGGGACTCCTGCTGCATTTAGGCACTTCACTCCAGTATAGGGTTGTTGAGATTAAGGTAAGAAAATGCAAATATTAAACAGTACTTCAAACGTTGAAGCGTGTCATTCAATTTCAAAGATCTTTGAAATAAATCGATCCTAAAGCCGAACCATGATATAGTAAATAAGGAAATAAATATCGGCACCTAATTCTTCAATTTAATTTTGCAGTGTTCAAGAGCCTCAGACCCTAGATATAATTAAAGTTCAGCTATAGCCAGTAATCGGCTGAATTATTTATTCTGAAACAAATTATAATTAATCATAATTATTCCCTTAAAAAAGTACATTTTTTGTTTAATCGAACTGATGATATACAGTATAATAACCTAAATATCTTACTGGTCTCAAGAGCGACCAAGCCAAAGGCAGAGAAGAAGGTATTAATAAAATTATTGTCAACAATGTGTTGAACTATTCGATTCCAAGGAAGGTGATTAGCGTTTTTACAAAAAGTGTTAAATTCTTGTTGGCAAGCCTAGATTTTTACATGAATGTATCTGCAATTTGATAAGGATGATGAGTTTTAATCCTTATGTCATATTATATTCAAACATGTATTTTTTTTTCACTTTTGAGCTGGTTTTGACCTAGTCATTTTTATTTTCGAAAATAATAATTTTTATTTTGCTTGTTTTCATTTCATTATAATTTTTTTTGCTAATGGGTGTAATTAGCAAAAAAAATTATATGTCGCTGTTTTTCGTTAAGATATTTCTTTTTACATATTTTTAAGAAGTAATTACATAAAGAGCTGAATAACGGAATGAAAATCCAGCACTATTCTGTCTAAATAATATCCCACTTGTGAAACCGGGCCAAAAATGAAAATGTTTGCTGTATATATATTTTTACCTTTTTGTGATCTCACAATTTCATACGACTTTGAGATGTAAGTGAAAGGCTTTTAAAAAATAATGGGTATAAAATGGGAAAGATCGAAAAATAAATCCCGAGAGTTTTTGTTTCTTTTAGAGCGATAAAATCGAGAACCGTATATAAAAACGGGTGCAAGTCTTTATTTTTTTGTTTGAGTTAAAATCGACTCTGGTGAAACACAGGAGCCATTAATCAACACTTTAACCGACAGTGAAATTGACCAAAATTTAATGACGTGGCACGAAAAGAGGATAGATTGTTTATGACAATCTCGACAGCGCGCCGATGGGGTGCCCGCCTGACGTCAGTCAACAAGTGCAAACTTGCGAAAAAAATTTTCTTGTTTCAAACGTAAACCGCATTGTTTTCCACGATTGTTTTTTTTTTAAATTCTTTTCCAAGTTCTTGCAGCTTAAATTTAATAAGAGATTTTCGATTAATCGACAAATCATTCGGTGAACTTCATCTTTTGTTCGAATTTTTTGCGAGCATATTTTTATGATATTGTTAATTCAGGTTCTTTAGGTGCTTTGGAGCAAAGGGCCGTATGAAACAGTATTTTTGATGACGTTTTATAGAAGACGTAGCCTTCCCTTCCGCTGAAGAGCACATGCTCGCACCGCTAATAATTATTGATTTATCGTTGAATGATGTATCTTGATTGATACTCTAATTAATTGAAATGTCGTTTATTCCGAACTTGGTGCAGTTAATTAATAGTTTATCGAAACAGGTCAAAGAGGAAATATGTTTTTTAAACATTTTCTACCAGCATTTTGTACTTCGCTGCAACATAAAGTTTGAGAGAACATGATCTTTATGAAAATATGAAATCCGAAACGAATGATTTAATAATGACTGTACCGTTATTTTTCGTAATGACGCAGAGTATTAATCTCTATTTTATTTGATTTAATCTAGCTTTTTATAAATCGCTATTTAATGGGAAAAAAAAGATGTTAATCCTTATCCTCGACACCTGACGATCCTTCTTGCTAAACGCTTTTAATTTATACAGCATACCGGATGCAGGTACTTAAAAATACATTTTCATATTAAAAATATATGAGCGCGAGCTATAGGAGATATTTTTTTAGAAATGAGAAACGAAGTTAAGGATATGAGTACACGTTCAGCTTTTATTTTGTTTTTGAGGGATCCTTTAGTCATCCTTCTTAGCCATCCTCGACACGATCTGCTGGAAATACAGTCAAACCTTGTTAAAACGATCCATGGAAGGGACCAGAGAAAAAGTAGGATACAAGCTAATTTTTGTGCCATGTACATGGCACAAAAATTAGTTTCTACAAAATAATGAAAAAAAAACCGACCAAACCACAATAAATGATTTACAAAATTTAAAAATAAATAGTGAAGAATTAATGCTACAAAGATTTTAAAGCAATTGACCCGCGAGAAAAAAAAATTACATTGCATTAAAGTGTGAGGTAATTTCTTCCATACTGTAAGGTGCTGGTGTTATGAGAGTAGTTTTCAGAGTCTTTTTGAACGATTTGTAATCTAACTTAACCATATCTTTAGGTAAAAGATTGTAATATGATTGAAGTTCGACTGTGATCGGTGCCGGTAGTCGTATGCGCATCTATACTCTTTTGTAATTAACAATTAATGTGCTTCGAGAGTGACCCGAGGTAGAAAAAATGGGTATCGAAAAAGACAAAAGCAATTAAATAGCGACGTGAGAGTGAGGAATTTCCCAGATTCGTTAAGTTTTACCTACAACACTTCTTGAAAACTTTGCCTACATTTGAGAACAAAAGCGCGAAAGTGAATCTTAAAAGTGAGCAACAATAAATTTCTTCCCCATTCTCCCCTTTTCTCTTCATTCATTTAGTTTTAATGTTTATCACTGCATTGTTGGCTTTATCGCGTTTCCTTAAAATAATCGATCCTTTTAATTTCGAGAAAATAGAAACTCTAGGGCCGCTTTTCTTAATAAATCATTCTCAAAAAAGAAAAGGAAAGAAGTGAAGGAGGGGGAAAAAAAGAGAAAAGCGTTTTCGTCGTGAAAAACGTACATGAGAGTTAAAAGAACAAAAGAACTTAACCCCCTCCACATATTTATTTGAGCTAGTCGCTCTTTTTGAGTCCGTTGGAATGAAAAATTTCTTTTCAAAAAGAAACATTTCCTTCTCTCTCAAAATTAAAGCTAGATATATGGTAGGAACTCGTTTTTTGGCTCGTTAAGCACTCCTGAAATAATTATCTTCTTCTCTGAGATTGGGATATTTATCTCGGGAAGGTAAAAAAACAAGTTACATCCCGAACCAGACTTGTAACAGAAAGCAAAGCATGAGAATCATTAAAACTTATCGGAAAGAAAGAGTCTTAAATATATAAAAAAGTTAGTTCGGAAAAGTCGTCAGTTAAAAAGTTGACGTGTAGCTCTGTAAAGAAGCGGTTTAAGGACAAGCCCCGCGCGAGCTTTCCTTTGAAAAGAAGGAAAAACCTCGTTTGACTGGAGATTAACGAAATGTCAATAAAAGGAAACTGTTTATAAAATGGATGCTCGGGTTTAAAAGGCAAACATTTCGGGTCGTGTTGACAGCCGAGCCGGAGCAAAAGATCCGATCAACTCGTTTCGCCCAAACGTTAAAACGGATGTAAAATATCCAGCCAAATTTTTTCCTCTAGTTTATTTAAAATTCGAATTTTTGTCCCGTTTTGTCCCCAGTCAACATTTTTCCCGTTTTCGACTTTTATCTTGCTACAACAAAATTTTTGTTTGACTCGAAATTAATTTACGAAAACATTTCAGCGATTTGGAAATTTTAATTATGTTTTTTAAAATCCCCTTTCTTTTTTTCTTTCTTCCTTTAATTTATCGACCTTGACCGTGTTTTTTTTTTCTCCTTCAAGTTTCATCTGCTTCATTCTTATCGGATTATCTTCCTTTTCTTTTTTCTTTCAGCTAAGTAATAAGGAAGCATAGTTTCTCGTCGGAAGGTTCTACTTCCGGTTTTCTGACGGATGTAGATCCAAAGGATCGGCGGTGCCATTTCCTTATATTTGGACTCGAAAGCGGAGGAAAATCGAAATTGCACCTTTTCCAATATCGGCTGCGGGTAAGTAGGCTTTAAATAAGTTTTCGACAGTAAAAAGAATGAGCAAAAAGATGGAAAAATCGAAGAAGGGAAATTTTCACGGAAAAAACGAGAAAAACATAAAAATTAGGACAACAAAGCAAAAGCTACACAACCTTTCTTTTTTTTTTTTTTGACGAAATTTGATTTTGCAACGATCGTAAAAACTGAACGTAATCCTATGACGTGAAGGTATTTTACCCATCACCTTTTTTTTTAAAGTCGCTCAAGTCTCGCCAAAGCTTAGCGTTACTCGTCAGCGTTTAAATGAAACTTATTAAGACAAACATCAAAGTTATTAGCCCTTGATAAAAAGGTATAGAGCCAAGTTTCTTGGACATTATACTGTACGAGAGGTAGGGCTTTAGTTCCAGCTGTATCGGCTTTTTAAATCATTTATAACGACAGAGATTAGGTAAACGTTTAATTAATTTTTTTTGAAATCGTAAACATTTTCCACGCATAACTCGGATGCTAATTGAAATGTAGGGATTAAAGATCGCACGTGGCATTAACTCGGTTTTTGTTTTTCGAGGGTAACAACACGCGCCGCCAGAACGGGAAAAAAAGAGCGAGGTCGGAATTAAATTTTATGGGATATAAACGTAGCAAGTGTCCAACGGATTAATATAAAATTAAAAGGACGGACGGGGATAAATGGCGGAGGTCACACGAATAGAAAATACGAGTCGGGAAATCGAAAACCTCATTAGAAAGTTTTAGATGTTTCGAAACTAATCTAAGGAGAGCAACTGAAATCATGTTGTATATAAATGTGTTGGTGAAGTTTACTCGAAGCGAAATACTGATTGAAATTGACCGTTCGACTGAACAGCCGAGCCTGACCCCGATATTTTCGATGCTCCCATAAAAGAAACAAATCACGTCCTTTCATTTTACTCTCGGATTCCTCTTTTTCGTTAAATTAAATATAGTCGGGATGTTATATGTAGCTCGGTCGCGCATGAATAACTTTATTTTTAATACTTGTATGCTCGTTTTGCCCTTTTTCAAATTGAAAATCTAAATAAAAACGAGTCAAGATATTCTCCTATCTATAAACCTTTGAAAAAATCTAAAGCCTAATCTTGGATATGTTATTTATTCTACTTTTATAGACGGTCTTTTCCGAGTTTTAATCAGTGAACTTTACTTTAATTCGGTGCTGGTTTCACGAAATCTTTTCTCATGAGCATCTCGTAGAGATGGTTCGGGAACTGAGTCCTAGTTAAGGCTAAAATCGGGATTTTCTATAGAAAATCCCGATTTTAGAATAATATATTATTCTAATGGCTCCTGCTTTATGCATTGGATAAAAAGGCGCCACCTAGATGCAGAACAAGACGACGAAGGTATTGACTGTTAAGCCACAAAATAACGGAGCCTCGATTTACAGTGCTCCACAGTGCTTCGTGCTCGATATTGCTTTCCCGCGAATAAGGTACTGTCTCCACTGTAAATCAAGGTTCGTTTTGTGTGTTCTGTGGCTGTGGCTGTCGTAGTCTAAAATCAACAAAAACGGAAGAATAAGAACATGCGTCTTCTTGTCAGATAACAGATCCTGATGCGTGAAACCGGGTGGTCTAGGCAAATTCTATTGAGAAATCGCGTTAGACTTGTGGCAAGACAATGCTTTCCTAATTCCAAGAGTTGAATTAGTTGAACCTCCACATTTTTATCGCCCGATCTTACTCGGATTAGACGTCAACGAAATGAGTAACGCATCAATCCTCCTCTGGAGTCGCAAAAGCCCCTTTTCTAGGGAATCGCTTTCGTTATGTGCGTCGAAGAAAATAAAAAGTTTGTATTTTTGATGGGTCAGACGCCGGGCACGAAGAAATAAAAAATAACCGACCAGATAAAATGTCGCAAGTAAGCAATTTAATCTCGGAAATAGTTCTGAGCCTCCTTTACGAGGTCTTTGGAAATAAAATAACCTGAATCGTCAAATTAGAAAAGTAAAAGGAACGAAGATGGGATTTGTTTGAAAATGTGGAGTTTTGATCGTTTATCGGAAAAGAATGAGTATCCTCGGGGGGCTATTTGTTTCACTTATCCTTGAATAGCGGGCTAGGGATCAAATCAAACACTCGACACTGCTTTTACGTGAGCTTTCCATATAAACCCGACCCGATTTTTACGTTTACTTATTTTCCTTTCTTTCTTTCTTTTTTTTTTTTTTAAATTAGAAACACTTATATTGTAATTCTTTTTTCACATTTTAATCTTTTCAGTTTATTTAAAAAATTTTGATGAGGTATCGGGAAAAATGCGTGGCCGTGGAGTTAATTTAAAATATAATTTCGAGCTTAATCTTTTTCGCTGACATTAATCTTCGTCACAAATATCAAATCAATTAACAAATAATCTCATTCATTCGAACGAAATGTTGATGTGAGCTTTACAATGAAATCGTTATCCCACCGATCATTTAATAAAAAATTAAAAAACCCCCATTCCGAATCTTTTATTTGTAACTCCATGAATACAATGGGAAATTAATATTATGAAAGCGATAGAATTTTTTGCTTTAAAATCAATTTTATTTTGGAATATATAAAAAGCACAGGTGTGGCAAGGAAGAATAATGTAAACGGAATTGAAAGTCAACAGTCTTTTAGGGCGGAAAGAAAAAAATTAATTCGAAAAAGAGAAATTGCAGTAACTCCGGTAAATTCGGACTTTAATTAAATTTTTGAAGAGACTTATAACCAACTATCGAAAAATATTTTCGTGTTTTTTTTAATGTCAAGATTTGTGGTACATGTCCCCGGCGGAACCCGAAATCAGCCACTGCTAGTTTTGAGGAAATAAGTAAAATTCGATACGATATCCGCACCGCTGACCAATTTACGGGCGGGTTTTGCATCGGCGGTTCATAGATTAGCAACGATCCCTATGTCAAATAAAAACTTAAATAAGGAAAAAGATTTTTTAAAACAGGTGGCAGTTTCCAACGGATTTCATTCGGAGATTATTGATTTTTAACAAAGAAAAAAGAAAAACAGATTCGATTAAAAAAAACTTTTTTAAGAAACGATTGGTTCCGCCGTTTAATGAAAAATTGACACAGGGTTTGGAAAGGATTTTGAAAGAAAAGTAATTGTCCGTGGTCTACAGAACAGAAAATTCACTTAAAAATCTGCCAAATAGTACGAAGGATAAAATTGAGACGATTGAGAAAGCAAGGATTTATCTATTGCGGTGTAACAAGTGTGATGTGTGATGTGGGGAACGTGGGCCAAACAAAAAGAAATATTAACATCCGGTGTAAAGAGCATCACCTTGCTTATTATAGAAATAATCATGAATGCAAATCAGCAATCGGGGACCATATGTTTGAGTCGCGCCATAAGATTGGCGGAACCAAACTTCAACTCCTAGTGATCGACTACAGGTTTTTGAATGCTTGGGAAAGCCTCTATATTTTTAAATTAAAAAAGAAAAAAAAATGGAAGGACAAATTAAATTTGAGTGATAAATAAGGACACGGGTCCAATTAAGAATTCGACATTATTTAGTCTTTTATAAAAAATCTGTGATAATTGCTTTAAATATTTTGTTTTTAAATTTTGAATTTATGCTAGTTACTCGCGCGGTTATATTATGTTAATTGATATCTTTGTTTCTCTTAAACCACGTTAACGTTTGTGAATAATGGATGGAATGTAGAATATTTCGTTTTCTATTTAAATTTTTGGAGTATATCAACTGATTAATTGGCCATTATGGTTTAAGAATTTTTCGTCGTTAGAATGTGTGGAATTAGTTACTATTATATAAATTTGTTGTTTTTTAGCCTGATGAAATGAAATGCATTGTAAGAATAAATACATCTATTTCGTTGACCGGAAGGTGGTTAAATTTTTCTGACGTCCCTAGGAAATAAGTATTTGACTTTCTCTAGGACATGGTCGTAAAGGTCGAGATCGAGAAACTTGGATTGATTTTACTAAAAAATTTTACTAGTAAAACAAAGTTCGACTTCTGCCGCGGTTAGAGCGTGAGACGACCAATTAGATGTGTTCGAGAATTCGAAATGCAACAAAAGTAAAGCCCTGAGAACTTGGTCGTCCTCAAACCTTTATTCACTCACGTTTGTAGCTGCAAAGTCGATGAACTATTCTTTTGAATGGAAGGACGCGTTTCCCTCTCGGATCCAAGTTTCGCGACCTTTATGACCATGCTCTAGGAATAAGATTAACATGCTTTGCTTCGTTTTTTTTAAATCTGGAAATAACCGTGAGACTCAAATTTTTTTCTAGGAGCACGATCGCTCTTTATGACTCAGGGTAAAAACCCGGTTGGAAAAGGGTTCAGAATTTCGGCGAGATGCACGTTGCAGCTATATTCTAAATACCGTGCTTCTTCCGTAAAATTTTTCATCGACTTTTCGTTCTATTTTTTTAAAAATTAAAAAAATGGGCGGGATTTGGGTTGGGCCGGGATATTAAAGGCTTTGTCAAAATAAAAGCCCTTTTTAAAAGTTGGAAACGTGTGAAGCGGTTTTTATTCCTTGTTCCTGTAAACATTAAATTTTGATGGCGTATCAAACGAACAAAGAAAAGGTCGAGAAAAGGGCCTATCGAATAACCGTGAAGGGTGATAAGTCGGGAATTCGTTAGGCAGATGATTATTTTCCCTTTTTGCTCGATTCCTGGAAAATCTGATTAGTGTTAACTTTTATGAAAAGCCCGCTTTTAAATTTTAATATCGTCAAGGCTCGAAATTCTATTCTAGTTTAATTGAAACTTACGTTGGATTGATGAGGTGACGAGGAAGGTGAGGCGGGACTTGCACTCCGAGAGCGCAGGCGCGCCAATGCACTCTTCAGGCCCTCCGTTTTTACGTCATTTCGTACGCCGATGATTCAATTACCTAACGAATCCGTCCCAGATCGTTTTTTTTACAAAGGCGGTTATCGTCACTTTTTGATATCTCGGCATAACCAGTTTCATCGGTTTCCATAATGAACAACAGTTTTTCTCCTTCTTTTCTTTCCCCTTCGATTATTTACGGTAATGTTTTGTGCAAGTCATTTTCTTTCTCGAACCTGTAAGAAAAAGTAGAAAGGAAATTGTTAAACTCAAATCAATCGAAGACGGATCAGAAGAAATACTCAGGCGGTGGCGAGATTTACAACTATTTCATTTTCACATGAGCAAAGCCCGCAAACTCTTTGTCTCTCAAAAGTTTCCAGGTGATTCATTCAATTTTAATTGTCCAGCTAGATTTCATTGGAGTCTAGTACGATTATCGATAAGGCGCAACTCTTCCGAGTAATCTATTAAAGCTTCAAAGAGCAGCAAGGTACTTTCCGGAGCTTAATGCGGCAAATTATCCGATAAATGGTGCTGAAATTCGTTTTTTACTGGAATTATTCCCTGCGCCATCTTTCTGATTTTCTTCCTGGAAAGTTCCCTAATTGAAAGTACGGCCGAAAAAATAAAGTTTCGCTTGAATTTTCACAAGTACCGATTTCCGACAATAAAAGAATTAATCTTTTCCTCGAGTGGTTGAGATCTTTTGCAAGGAATTTAGTATCGAAATGATTTTTTTAAAAAAGCCGAATCATTTTTTCAGGCCTCCCGAAATGGCAACTTTATTTTCAATTTCTTCAATTTTTATTTCGAGGTTTAATTCGTTCCTTTTTAGTTTTCATCGATTTTCGTTTGCAATTTCTTTAATTTAGCTCGGGGTGTGGTTCATGCTTAAGCCGCAAAGGCGGCTCGAATTCCATTGACCTCGTTTATTTCGCCGTCTTCCGATTGATTATTTAAAACGAACGGTGCTAGATCGTCCTTCGCGGTTCCCTTATATTTTTTCCCCGGACAAAGAAATTAAAATTTGGCCTCGTTCAATTTAAACGGAGCCGCGATTAAATAGATCGGAATTGCGGATTAGTTGAATCAGTCAAAATAAAGCCAGCGCTATTTAATTGATTAATCGAATCCGTGGATTATTTGATTCGTTAGTATTCGCTCGAATTCCGGTACGTGTAGGCCTCAACTTGTCCAAATAATTATAAAATAAAATGCAGAGCGATAATTTTTTCTACTGCATTGAAATCGGATTTCTCGACTTAGGGAGGCCTTTAGTTTTTTTCTGGGATTTTACCGAGCATAATCATTTTTGAAATTTCCCTCTTCGGTTTGATTGCTAAAGCCGATGATTAACTCCGTCAAATCGATCCAGGCGGGATTCTCTTTGGAGATTTCTATTTATTACAAGGTGAGGATTTGAGGGAGGTCTCTTGAGAGGAATAAATATTATGCCTTTCATCGATTCCTCTGTTTATATCAATGGCGATTAAACCAGAGTTATTATTACTCTTTGTTTGCTCTCGGATATTTTCCGGAGATAAAGCCCCTCGACGTGTATGATCGATTACCTGAATTATGGGTTTCATTTACTATTAAAGGAAACTTGACTCCATTGAAAAGTTGTAACACTATCAATGTAATAAAGTCTGGTAAATGTGTTTTCGTAATATTATTGAAAGCTTCGTCCAAAATCGTATATCATGTTTATTAAATCATTTGTTTTACTATTTTTGATGGGCCTTTTGGGATCTGGATTTGGATTTAATATTATTTCTCTTCTTTTCGAAACCGACAGAACAAAACAAATGAACAAAGCTTCTAGCCTCTTTATAGTAGAGAGACTATAATTCCAGCCATGTTTATTTTCTGATTGGTCTGGTTCACTTTTTGCTCTATTTCATTGGCTTGGTTCACCACGTGACCCTTGTAAGGCTCGGGATAATTTTTCCATGCGATGGAGAAAAATCAAAATATTTTTAAAGAAAATTTAACGTGCTTACAAAAAGGAATCTTGAGCCGATTAGAATCATGTAAAACAAACTTTAAAAAATTTTTTAGGAAAAATGGTAGGGAATCCTTAAAGAGGTGACCCGTTTTCCCCAAACACTTGTGGAACATATTTTTCTTAATTTTCATTTTTCTTTCCCTTTTATACCTTTCGAGTGCTCTCACGGGGTAAAAGAGGTAAATAAGCAAAGAAACAGGTCTATATTTAACTTTGAAGAGGAGAAAAATTAGAATCGACTAACCGATCGAAAGCTTTAATCGTAGGAAAAACTAAAAAAGAAAAATCCGGTAAAGGCGCGTTATCTTGTAGACGGAAAGGATGTTTAGTTCATTTGAAATTCGAAGGTTAAGCCGAGTTTCGAGCTCGAGCTCGAATGGTTAGATCAAATAAATCGGGTTTGCACATCGTCGAGTAGAAACCCGAAGATGTAGGGATGACGTCATTACCTTTTACGCTAAGGATTTACCGGCATCCGAAACGGGCTTTGCCGTTCGCAAAACCGGGATTACTATGTTTTCTTTTGCCTGGTCCAATTAAATTATAAAATTTGTTGCGAAAAATTCTCTTCTATTTCTTTTCGTTTTCCCGAGGAACTCTGCCTTTTTTCGCATCTATGATTTTTCAAACTGGACGAGGAAGAAAGAACGAAGAAAACTCGACAACTCGTAAAATTTAATTGAAACGAAACCTAGGAAAAGCTAATCGACCGGAAATACCTTTTTCCTCCGTTCCCTTTTTTCCGCGACATAACTCGTTATATTAATTTTCCACCTCCAGAAAATTAAAATGCTTCGGATTAAAATTAGGTGAAACGTAGACTCGCGGTTTGAGGGAAACATATCGTCAACTATTTTACAGGATTTAGAAAATAAAGCGAGGAAAACATGAAGTTATCATATGTTTAAATGATATATATTTTTCTTGTGTGTTTGCTTTAATATCGATCCCTGTTCATTAATTTTCTTGGGGGAAAAATATATTATTATAAAATGTCGAGAATGTCGAGAGAGTCCACGACTGAAAATCGAACGTGTCGCTAAGAATGAATGGCTAATGACGATCCTTTTTGCTTTTGCTTTTCCTTTTTTTCTCTGTCGCTTTGTTTTCATTTTTAATGTGAAACTCAACTTCGACATGGGAGCCGATAGATTGTTTTTAACAATACGTTTTATTTATTTATTTTTGTTAAATTTTATTTTTTGTATAAAAAAGATTTTGCCGTATAAGATTCGTAACCACAAACATTAAAAAAATAAAAACATGAACAATATGTCATTATCTCCTTGGTTTATTCAAACGCGCATCTTCCTCTCGACTCAAAGCCTTTCAGTTTCGATTTCGGTTTAGTAACTAGTTTTTCCTTCGTATTTTGATATACCCCGTCCTTTATTTTCACTTTAAATTAAAATAGCATTAAATGATAATAAAAATACCCGGGCTTTATTCCAGGCCAACGCATGGTTCGACTTAAATTTCCAACGTGTGCTGTACAGGCTAATGACAGCCCCTTGAAGATTCTTTTTTAAGGGATTTTAAATTTTTTTTCTTTCAATGAACGTGTGTCATGTGCTTAATTGAAAATTAACTACCGCTTACCGTCCGCGTTCTCAAGATATCAGCACATTTAAGTTTCGCTGTAACGAGAAAAATGGCCGTTTTTTCGATGTTTGAAAATCGATAGCATTTTTCTATAGCATTTTTCATCCCAGGATGTCCAAGGGATACCCCTGGGACGAAATAAGATCCCAGGGATGTCTCTGGGATGTCCGGGGACGAAAAATGCTATAGGGGATTAATTTTGTGTTTTTAAAAAGTTATGGCCGAAAAACGGATTTTCAGAAACCGAGTAGGTCGAAAATCTAATTTTACAGAAAAGTTATTTTTCCCATGCTTCTGAGCTTCAAACTACATCTCAACAGATGTATTTTGATGCAAGGAATCCGTTGGAATTTACAGAACTTAAAAATTCGGCCGCGTTCTCAAGATATCAGCAAATTTAAGTTTCGCTGTAACGAGAAAAATGGCCGTTTTTTCGATGTTTGAAAATCGATATTCAATTTTAAAAAAACAATTTTTCCGGCTAAAAACGGGCCAAAATATCGTCAAAATATATGCTGGGAGTTGTATTTTAATCTGAGGAATCGATTGAGACTACGTAGAACTCTCAATTTTTCGTTTTTAAAAAGTTATGGCCGAAAAACGGATTTTCAGAAACCGAGTAGGTCGAAAATCTAATTTTACAGAAAAACAACTTTTCCTACGCTCCTGAGCTTCAAACTACATTTCAACAGATGTATTTTGATGCAAGGAATCCGTTGGAATTTACAGAACTTAAAAATTCGGCCGCGTTCTCAAGATATCAGCAAATTTAAGTTTCGCTGTAACGAGAAAAATGGCCGTTTTTTCGATGTTTGAAAATCGATATTCAATTTTAAAAAAACAATTTTTCCGGCTAAAAACGGGCCAAAATATCGTCAAAATATAAACTGGGAGATGTATTTTAATCTGAGGAATCGATTGAGACCAAGTAGAACACTTAATTTTGTGTTTTTAAAAAGTTATTCACGAAAAACGGATTTCGAGAAACCGGTTAGATCGAAAATCTAATTTTACAGAAAAGTTATTTTTCCCATGCTTCTGAGCTTCAAACTACATCTCAACAGATGTATTTTGATGCAAGGAATCCGTTGGAATTTACAGAACTTAAAAATTCGGCCGCGTTCTCAAGATATCAGCAAATTTAAGTTTCGCTGTAACGAGAAAAATGGCCGTTTTTTCGATGTTTGAAAATCGATATTCAATTTTAAAAAAACAATTTTTCCGGCTAAAAACGGGCCAAAATATCGTCAAAATATATGCTGGGAGTTGTATTTTAATCTGAGGAATCGATTGAGACTACGTAGAACTCTCAATTTTTCGTTTTTAAAAAGTTATGGCCGAAAAACGGATTTTCAGAAACCGAGTAGGTCGAAAATCTAATTTTACAGAAAAACAACTTTTCCTACGCTCCTGAGCTTCAAACTACATTTCAACAGATGTATTTTGATGCAAGGAATCCGTTGGAATTTACAGAACTTAAAAATTCGGCCGCGTTCTCAAGATATCAGCAAATTTAAGTTTCGCTGTAACGAGAAAAATGGCCGTTTTTTCGATGTTTGAAAATCGATATTCAATTTTAAAAAAACAATTTTTCCGGCTAAAAACGGGCCAAAATATCGTCAAAATATAAACTGGGAGATGTATTTTAATCTGAGGAATCGATTGAGACCAAGTAGAACACTTAATTTTGTGTTTTTAAAAAGTTATTCACGAAAAACGGATTTCGAGAAACCGGTTAGATCGAAAATCTAATTTTACAGAAAAGTTATTTTTCCCATGCTTCTGAGCTTCAAACTACATCTCAACAGATGTATTTTGATGCAAGGAATCCGTTGGAATTTACAGAACTTAAAAATTCGGCCGCGTTCTCAAGATATCAGCAAATTTAAGTTTCGCTGTAACGAGAAAAATGGCCGTTTTTTCGATGTTTGAAAATCGATATTCAATTTTAAAAAAACAATTTTTCCGGCTAAAAACGGGCCAAAATATCGTCAAAATATATACTGGAAGATGTATTTTAATCTGAGGAAGCGATTGAGACTAAGTAGAACACTCAATTTTTCGTTTTTGAAAAGTTATGGCCGAAAAACGGATTTTCAGAAACCGAGTAGGTCGAAAATCTAATTTTACAGAAAAACAACTTTTCCTACGCTCCTGAGCTTGAAACTACATCTCAACAGATGTATTTTGATGCAAGGAATCCGTTGGAATTTACAGAATTTAAAAATTCGGCCGCGTTCTCAAGATATCAGCAAATTTAAGTTTCGCTGTAACGAGAAAAATGGCCGTTTTTTCGATGTTTGAAAATCGATATTCAATTTTAAAAAAACAATTTTTCCGGCTAAAAACGGGCCAAAATATCGTCAAAATATAAACTGGGAGATGTATTTTAATCTGAGGAATCGATTGAGACCAAGTAGAACACTTAATTTTGTGTTTTTAAAAAGTTATTCACGAAAAACGGATTTCGAGAAACCGGTTAGATCGAAAATCTAATTTTACAGAAAAGTTATTTTTCCCATGCTTCTGAGCTTCAAACTACATCTCAACAGATGTATTTTGATGCAAGGAATCCGTTGGAATTTACAGAACTTAAAAATTCGGCCGCGTTCTCAAGATATCAGCAAATTTAAGTTTCGCTGTAACGAGAAAAATGGCCGTTTTTTCGATGTTTGAAAATCGATATTCAATTTTAAAAAAACAATTTTTCCGGCTAAAAACGGGCCAAAATATCGTCAAAATATATACTGGGAGATGTATTTTAATCTGAGGAATCCATTGAGACCAAGTAGAACACTTAATTTTGTGTTTTTAAAAAGTTATTCACGAAAAACGGATTTTCAGAAACCGAGTAGGTCGAAAATCTAATTTTACAGAAAAACAACTTTTCCTACGCTCCTGAGCTTGAAACTACATCTCAACAGATGTATTTTGATGCAAGGAATCCGTTGGAATTTACAGAACTTAAAAATTCGGCCGCGTTCTCAAGATATCAGCAAATTTAGGTTTCGCTGTAACGAGAAAAATGGCCGTTTTTTCGATGTTTGAAAATCGATATTCAATTTTAAAAAAACAATTTTTCCGGCTAAAAACGGGCCAAAATATCGTCAAAATATATGCTGGGAGTTGTATTTTAATCTGAGGAATCGATTGAGACTACGTAGAACTCTCAATTTTTCGTTTTTAAAAAGTTATGGCCGAAAAACGGATTTTCAGAAACCGAGTAGGTCGAAAATCTAATTTTACAGAAAAACAAATTTTCCTACGCTCCTGAGCTTCAAACTACATTTCAACAGATGTATTTTGATGCAAGGAATCCGTTGGAATTTACAGAACTTAAAAATTCGGCCGCGTTCTCAAGATATCAGCAAATTTAAGTTTCGCTGTAACGAGAAAAATGGCCGTTTTTTCGATGTTTGAAAATCGATATTCAATTTTAAAAAAACAATTTTTCCGGCTAAAAACGGGCCAAAATATCGTCAAAATATATACTGGAAGATGTATTTTAATCTGAGGAAGCGATTGAGACTAAGTAGAACACTCAATTTTTCGTTTTTGAAAAGTTATGGCCGAAAAACGGATTTTCAGAAACCGAGTAGGTCGAAAATCTAATTTTACAGAAAAACAACTTTTCCTACGCTCCTGAGCTTGAAACTACATCTCAACAGATGTATTTTGATGCAAGGAATCCGTTGGAATTTACAGAACTTAAAAATTCGGCCGCGTTCTCAAGATATCAGCAAATTTAGGTTTCGCTGTAACGAGAAAAATGGCCGTTTTTTCGATGTTTGAAAATCGATATTCAATTTTAAAAAAACAATTTTTCCGGCTAAAAACGGGCCAAAATATCGTCAAAATATATGCTGGGAGTTGTATTTTAATCTGAGGAATCGATTGAGACTACGTAGAACTCTCAATTTTTCGTTTTTAAAAAGTTATGGCCGAAAAACGGATTTTCAGAAACCGAGTAGGTCGAAAATCTAATTTTACAGAAAAACAAATTTTCCTACGCTCCTGAGCTTCAAACTACATTTCAACAGATGTATTTTGATGCAAGGAATCCGTTGGAATTTACAGAACTTAAAAATTCGGCCGCGTTCTCAAGATATCAGCAAATTTAAGTTTCGCTGTAACGAGAAAAATGGCCGTTTTTTCGATGTTTGAAAATCGATATTCAATTTTAAAAAAACAATTTTTCCGGCTAAAAACGGGCCAAAATATCGTCAAAATATATACTGGAAGATGTATTTTAATCTGAGGAAGCGATTGAGACTAAGTAGAACACTCAATTTTTCGTTTTTGAAAAGTTATGGCCGAAAAACGGATTTTCAGAAACCGAGTAGGTCGAAAATCTAATTTTACAGAAAAACAACTTTTCCTACGCTCCTGAGCTTGAAACTACATCTCAACAGATGTATTTTGATGCAAGGAATCCGTTGGAATTTACAGAACTTAAAAATTCGGCCGCGTTCTCAAGATATCAGCAAATTTAAGTTTCGCTGTAACGAGAAAAATGGCCGTTTTTTCGATGTTTGAAAATCGATATTCAATTTTAAAAAAACAATTTTTCCGGCTAAAAACGGGCCAAAATATCGTCAAAATATATACTGGGAGATGTATTTTAATCTGAGGAATCCATTGAGACCAAGTAGAACACTTAATTTTGTGTTTTTAAAAAGTTATTCACGAAAAACGGATTTTCAGAAACCGAGTAGGTCGAAAATCTAATTTTACAGAAAAACAACTTTTCCTACGCTCCTGAGCTTGAAACTACATCTCAACAGATGTATTTTGATGCAAGGAATCCGTTGGAATTTACAGAAGTTAAAAATTCGGCCGCGTTCTCAAGATATCAGCAAATTTAAGTTTCGCTGTAACGAAAAAAATGGCCGTTTTTTCGATGTTTGAAAATCGATATTCAATTTTAAAAAAACAATTTTTCCGGCTAAAAACGGGCCAAAATATCGTCAAAATATATACTGGGAGATGTATTTTAATCTGAGGAATCCATTGAGACCAAGTAGAACACTTAATTTTGTGTTTTTAAAAAGTTATTCACGAAAAACGGATTTTCAGAAACCGAGTAGGTCGAAAATCTAATTTTACAGAAAAACAACTTTTCCTACGCTCCTGAGCTTGAAACTACATCTCAACAGATGTATTTTGATGCAAGGAATCCGTTGGAATTTACAGAAGTTAAAAATTCGGCCGCGTTCTCAAGATATCAGCAAATTTAAGTTTCGCTGTAACGAGAAAAATGGCCGTTTTTTCGATGTTTGAAAATCGATATTCAATTTTAAAAAAACAATTTTTCCGGCTAAAAACGGGCCAAAATATCGTCAAAATATATACTGGGAGATGTATTTTAATCTGAGGAATCGATTGAGACCAAGTAGAACACTTAATTTTGTGTTTTTAAAAAGTTATTCACGAAAAACGGATTTCGAGAAACCGGTTAGATCGAAAATCTAATTTTACAGAAAAGTTATTTTTCCCATGCTTCTGAGCTTCAAACTACATCTCAACAGATGTATTTTGATGCAAGGAATCCGTTGGAATTTACAGAATTTAAAAATTCGGCCGCGTTCTCAAGATATCAGCAAATTTAAGTTTCGCTGTAACGAGAAAAATGGCCGTTTTTTCGATGTTTGAAAATCGATATTCAATTTTAAAAAAACAATTTTTCCGGCTAAAAACGGGCCAAAATATCGTCAAAATATATACTGGGAGATGTATTTTAATCTGAGGAATCGATTGAGACCAAGTAGAACACTTAATTTTGTGTTTTTAAAAATTTATTCACGAAAAACGGATTTCGAGAAACCGGTTAGATCGAAAATCTAATTTTACAGAAAAGTTATTTTTCCCATGCTTCTGAGCTTCAAACTACATCTCAACAGATGTATTTTGATGCAAGGAATCCGTTGGAATTTACAGAACTTAAAAATTCGGCCGCGTTCTCAAGATATCAGCAAATTTATGTTTCGCTGTAACGAGAAAAATGGCCGTTTTTTCGATGTTGAAAATCGATATTCAATTTTAAAAAAACAATTTTTCCGGCTAAAAACGGGCCAAAATATCGTCAAAATTACTGGGAGATGTATTTCAATCTGAGGAATCGATTGAGACTAAGTAGAACACTTAATTTTGCGTTTTTAAAAAGTTATGGCGATAAAATCGATTTGAACAAACCGAATTAATTTTAAGAAATAGATTAGATCGGTTTTGCCTAAACTTTGATCGGTTCAACAATAATATTAAGAGTTTAAAAAATGTAACTTTGAGAGACTGGGATTTTTTCGACACCGACAGCAATAATGAAAGGTTTTAGTACAAAAAAAAAAAAAAGAAAAGAAAAGAGAAATAACCCGATGTTTACGGTCGGTGTGCTGCTTTTCCTTCAGATTAAATGCACTTTCCGTTAGCGATTGCTAAACTCATTGATTAATATCGAAGCCCTGAATAGAGATATCAATCCTATCAAAATGCAACAGTATTATTGGTATTGTCGGTGGCTATCGAGCTTGTGTTTTTTGTAAAACCTACCGTACCATAAATTTTTAATTGGCAACACGTTGCGGGTGCTTTGGGATTCACATTTTCGTACTCTATGCTCTAGCAGTACCGATTTCAGACTATAGAATTAAAACAGGGCGTGCTTTCTCGATAAAAAAAATTTTAAAATACGCCCCCTACCCCGTGTAATTATTATTAATTATCATTATCTACTTTAAAGCTTCCAGAAATATTTTGCATGAAGCAAGAGGTAACATGTCACCGTAATTTTTTAATGATGATAATTTTAACCTCTATAAGGAAAGTTCGTCGAGTGTTTTCTGAAAAATTGAAGCTGCTTTTGTTTTACGGAGAGCGCTCTTGTTAAAAATTAATTTACAAAGGGAACCCGGAAATAGTCTTAAACTCGGATTTTAATCGTGATTTGATAATGCATTAGGTTATAACTGAACCACCCCGTAGCCTCATCATAAACGTGGAAATTTGAGCAGTCGGTCGACCTACTTCCGGAATCTTCCAAAATGAGGGTGAAAGGGATAAAGTTCCCCTCATTTTCCACACTCTATTCAATTTTAAATTAACTTTTGAATGTTCTGGCCGCGGTTATGGATCCAAAAAAAAAAACGGTTATCGAACATGAACGATGAAACTAGGCGAAAAAAAAGGATTGTAAAGAAATCAAAGTCGTTAGTGACCTCTAGGTTGTTGACCCATATTTCAAAATGTTGTTATCAGTCTCTTTTCTTCCCTTTTTTAACGACCGACTGTTTTGGGGGTTTTCGCGAAACGATCGGTTTGTCGATTCAAATGAAAAATTGCTTTCGGATTAAAATTGTTTTTTCAAAATTACCAAAAAAAAAAAATTACCAAGTGGTTAGTTTGGCGAAAGCGTTCCTGGAATCTTTGCGCGGTATTCGGAAAACTCTTGAAAATACTCGAAAATACGCGAAAAAAACTTGAAAAGGAAAAGAAGGATTTGATTATTTTAAAAATTCACATTTTCAACGTTTCTCCCCGCTTATTTTTGTGGCCGCGGAACTCCACAACGCGATGGAGCCTTACTGAAATCACACAACTACTGGACTTTCATCCGCGAACGTAGCTTTCTATTTTCCTATGGTTGGGCACGCGTCCCGAGTCCCTTTTCGTGTCCTCTTTTTCTGCTAAAGAAACTTTTCAATGGAACGATAGGAAACGATTTCATTTACTGAATCTGTCGTATGCGAGCTAAAACAATATAAATCTGATGAAAATAAAGATTTTAATGAATTTTGGTTTATCGCCGATCGATATTTCTTCTTTCAGGCGACGTCCACGGGAGAAAGGCGACCACCGTTGACGAATCTTCGACATTTTGACGATCACCTGCCGAAAAGATTATTTTCAGTTTTACATATTCAGTCTGGAAAAAATTGGAAAATGATTTCGATGGAGTTCTATTATGTTCGCAGTGTAGACCCTGAAGGACTCAGACTGTAAGAAAAGCGAAAATACCAACGTACGATGGAAACGAAAATGATTCTTTTCCGATGAAAAGCGTCGGAATCGTTAGATGTCAGACTTCAACTCGGGAAAAGGGTTGCAAGCAAGGTTCTATAATCATTCCTACGAGTTACGTCCTGCGTGTTTAAGAGATTTCGATTTTTTTCTTTTTATCTTGGTCTAAAGAAAAAGCGTACGGCACGGCGATAAATAATGACATAATACTGCAGACGATGTTATTGAAAACGTGCCGTAATTCAAAAATGCGAGAACCGTAACCGGACACTTTACGTTTTATAACTATCGATCTTTTTTTTAAAACATAGAGATTTTGATGGGCTTTAAGCCACGAAGTTTTCCTTTCCTCTTTCATACAGCTCGATAATGATGACACAAAATTTAAGTCATACAACTGGATGGAAGCCGATTTAATATAATTATTCAAATATCTCCCCATTTTTCTGGAATCAGTCAAAACCTTCAGTATTAATCTCAAAATAGAATATAAAATAATTTTTTCCTTCAAGATATGTTCAGAAATCATATGAACAATATGCCAAATTACCGCATTTCACGCCTTGGGGCCATTCCTTTTATTAAACTGAATTCTGGTGTGGGAGGGGGGAATACTTATAAACTATAGAAATGTTTTTCCTTTTTTTTTCATTTCAAAATAAAGTGTTTAATATGAATTTTAAAAAAAATCTTACCTTTCTCGACTTTTGCCCACATCGTAGACAACTTTAAAAACAAAATTAGTGTCTTGAAATCTTTGTAAAATATTGGAAGTAGAGAACCGGATTAAGCGGCTCAATGCAAACAAGGAATTATATTCCTTCTGTGTTTCATCTTATTAAATATTTACGTTTCAATTTTAAAATATCCCAATTAAAAACAGAACTCGAGATTATTATTAACGTTTCTGAAAAAGATTAGATTTTTGTGCAACCGGAAGATCTTTCTTGATATTAATGAAAAATCTCGCCTTTTTTCGTAAAAGGAAAAATATATTCCATAAGAGTAAAATATCATCCCGATTATTTTTTATTCAATACGTGAAACAGCATTTTAAAAATACAGGAATCAAAGAAAAGTTCAGTTGTTGATCATCCTATTATTAATTATTCTCGTTAAATGATTTCTTAATGATTTTTTTTGCAGCGACCGACAGCAGACATTTTTTCCTTGGTATCATATTTGGGCTTGGCTGTGTAACCAAGTCGCATTGAAAAACATGCTTACTTTAAGGTGAAAACGACAACCCACTGCCTTTTTGAGGCATTTGAGAGAGTTATTTGAAAAGAGTTTAGAGACTCGAATGATGGTGAATATTCAAAGAGGCTGCAAAAAGCTTTAAAATGTCGCATATGAAGTTTTATACGTTGTATACGTTTTACGTAACTTAAATTAAATAGTAGTTGTCTGGAAAAGAAGAAATAACCAAATAAAATTCATGTGGAAATGATCGTAGAATTGAACACTTGAAATAAACGATTATAACACTAACTTTTCATTGATTTGATTCTAGTCTCCTTACCGTAAAACATTCAATATCTTTCTAAAAAAGATTTTAATGACCATTTGAAAAAAGAATGGAGGTAAATGTGTTGTGAATTAAAATCAATGCCTCATTTTATAAATTTTAAGACAGGATCGAATTCCCGGTAGTTGTTTATCTTCATAAAATTTTTTTCAAATGGTATGGTTTGGGTCTTATTTTCTTACAATAAATATCGATTAACCTATTTCAATTATTATTTATTATTAAATGCTCATTTAAAAAATTGCAAGCAAGCCCTGTGACACCTCCGTAAGTTCTGACTGCACCTTACTAGCACAGCAGTGGCAGCAAAGCTTTTCTTAACATAGATAAAGATACACTATGTTATAGTGAAATTGGCTGTTTTTAAATTCCAAGGTCTTATCTAAGATCTTAAATTAAAAGGAGCAAATTACATGGCTCATGTTTATTTTCACTTGAAAAAGGGTAGAGGAAGAGAGTCAAAGACAGCTAATTTAAGCTGAGGTAATAATATTTGAATAGACCCATGGAGCAATTTTGGTGGCTTTGAAAAATAAAGGTTGAGTACTTTAAAACAATACTTCTTGCATAATTTTTTAATAAATAACTATTCCTTAATAACTGGAACTCCTTGGTTTGTAAAATCACTTTTATCATAAAATCAATAAACTTTAATTTTCTGATCCTACTTAAGCTTTTAATTTTTCTGCTGACTGCTTTTTATGTCACTCACTACCAATTGCAATTGCAAATTTCATGTTTTGTCTCTGCTTTATTTTGTGTCCACTAGTTTCCAATTTGCATCTAAAGAAGACAACATGTAAAATCACTGAAAAACTAAAAAAAAATTTTTGTAATATAAAATTGAAGTTATGAATAAAATAAGCTAGGTTTTTTAAAAGCAATCAGAAAGTCAACATTACCCATAGCCATCAGGAAATTGAAGCAAAAATGACTCTTCATTTACTCTCCTGCCTTCTTTATTTCTGCTATTTTTTTAAAGTTCTTGGGTTCCAACAGTTTTTGCAAGTATTCTTTTTCGATACCGGAACCTCCCATTTTTAACTGTTCGTATTGCTTGCCGCATTTGTTTTCAGCAATTCTAATCAGTGAATCCATCATTTTTTCATTCTGAAGCTATACTCATTTGTTAATACAACAACAAAAAATGTATTCGTAAAATGCGAAAATTTAATTGATAAAAACGATTATTTCCTTACCATGCCGCCGGGAAAAATTTCTCCGGACGAGAGAGCATCTTCAACTTTCTTTCTCAGGTACAATCCGAAATCACAGCTCCCCTTTGCTGGATTGACTGGCCATTTTTTTAGAAGCGTTAAAGCTTTTTGGTAATTTGCGGACATTTAGTCGGTCTAAAAATTTTCACAGATAAGAAAGTAAACAAACTTCGAGACCAGACGAAATATGGAAGGGAATGCAGAAGGCGATTGCTGCCACGATTTCTCGTTGTATTTTCCGTTGATTTCTCGAACAATTTACTTTATCGAAGTTCCTCGATTCTCCGTCGATGAAAATAAAATTTTGAATATGATTTTTTAGGAAAAGAACAAGTTCCGCTTCAGTTTTTACGTCGGAACAGCATGCTCGAATAAATAAAAATTCCGATGAGGGGAGTCATATCTTTAATAAGCCTAGTGAAACATAAAGGGAATCAAATTAAAGAAAGCTAAAAGAAATAACCGGGGATAGCGCTAGTCACGGGGTCCGGAATTACCCACAATTCCGTAGGTCTCCCACCCAGAAGTACAGTGCAACTATTTTCTCTAAAAAAGTGTAATCTTTAATGTGAATTTTGTCGTTTATATAAATATAAAATTATCTTTAATAAATGGATAGAAAACAAAATCGAACACTTCTTAGTAAAATAAATGCATTAAAATGTGTAATAGTAGTATTTTAATTGTTTAATATTGATAAATTTAAGGCCGAGTGTGATAGGCCTATAGTAGTGTATTTTGGTACCTCCATTTTCCAATGCAATGGGTTGTTTTGGCAGTGCTAGTGCCAAGCAAGATGCGGACGAATATAAAAAAGGAAAAGAGAGAAGTAAAGAAATAGAACGTCAAATAAATAAGGATAAACAACTGTATAGAGCGACACATAGACTTTTATTATTAGGTAATTTATTTTCATGTATTTTCTAAATGTCAATTCTTAGGTTGTGGCCGCCATTTTGGTTGTGTTTATTCTGATTCTTTTTTATTCTAAATCGTTTCACCGATTAATCATTCGTCCGATTCTCGTTTAAGTAACTTGCTTTGATAAAATGATTACCCATGAGCTGTGTCCTTGTCAGTTCAACTTTTTTGGAGACAGTATGCGGTAGAATTATAGGAAAAATATTTGCCTTTGAACATCATACTTTACTCTTGTCTAACTTTTTTAAATCATTTATTTTCAAATTTTTGAATTGAAACAAGTCTCAAAGAGATGGTTCTTTTGAAAAGAACAGTTTTAAATGTGTAAAGGATGATCAGTTAAATGAAAGGAAATCTGTTTTCCCACAAACAAATTAGTAATTAAAGAAACTGGAAAAGGATAGTGACTGCCTTCAAGGACAAGTGCTTTTAATTTTTAATATTAGTCTAGTTTCCTAATTTTGCTTCTTCATCAGAGTTTTGATAATAATTCCATGGCAAATTATTCTCAGTTAATTCGTGAGAATTCTGGTTTTTAAAGGTATTTAAATGCCCAAATACATGTACAATTTTTTAGAATTTGTATATACCTATATGATGGTTACAAACAGTTTTGGTTTTTATAGAAGTAAAACATTTTGCAATTATTTTTTTTTTTTTTAAAACTTGAGTAATAATTTTTTAATTTTTTTCAGGGGCTGGTGAATCAGGAAAAAGTACTATTGTAAAACAAATGAGAATTTTACATGTTCCTGATGGGTTTACAAAAGAGTAAGTATTCCATAGTCTAGAGAAAAAACCTGTCACTGCCCTGCATTTTCAAGAAAAACTGAATTTTTATAATTTTATGCTGCATAGGTTTGTTATAATTATTACATGAAATGTCTTTTTTTACAGAGAAAAACGACAAAAGATAGAAGATATAAAGAAAAATATAAGGGATGCAATATTGGTAAGAAAGTTAAAACTTGAATACATTTAAATTTCTCGGCATTTTCATTGAAATCAAGACTAATTTGAAAAATTGTTTTTGGTATAGACTATAACAGGTGCAATGAGTACTTTAACACCTCCAATACCTCTGGAACATCCAGAAAATCAAGCCAGGGTAGATTATATACAGGATGTAGCTTCGTCACATGATTTTGACTACCCCCCAGTAAGTATAAAGACGGTGTCTTGCCATTTGCTACAAACAGAATTGTCACAGTTGATTTTGGTTATAAATCAAATTGGTTATATATCAATAATTTTAAATCGTCATTAAAAGCAGTTAGTCATATTGATTGTCATTGAAAAATATTTGATGGCAAATTTTTTTTTACTTTATTGCTTTATATAAATTTGCTTTATTAAACTTCCTCTTTTTTTAAAAAAAAAGCCAACTTAATTGCGTTTAATTATTCTGCTTTTAACAAGTGGCTTTTCATTCCTTTGGTGGTAAAATTTTTTTGTAACTTTTAAAATGTTTTGCAAAAAGTAGTTGAAAACTAGTTACTGAAGCTGTAAGTGGAAAATGAAAGAAATTGCAACTCCACTGTGATGAATAAAGAACTAGGAGCGAATAATACCGTATAGGTGAAGACAATAATGAGAAAAAAAAAAGCGGGTGCTATTAAGAGGGACGTTACTCATGAAGGGGTTATTAAAGTCTTATAGTCCACAAGCAGATCTTTAGCTGGTTTAAAAACGATTCTAACTCTGCTCACAGAATGACAAACTTGATGTTGTTTTGACCAAAATTATTGTGACATGAGTTTTGTGTGACAACAATTTTACATGTTGAAAAATAATTTTTAGAAAAAGTTAAGACAATATATTGTAAAATCGTAAAAATGAAAGAAAAACTAAAAAATGATGTGTTATCACTAAAATAATTTTTTTTTATAATTTTCAGGAATTTTATGAGCACACAGAAATCCTATGGAAGGATAAAGGTGTTCAAACATGTTTTGAAAGGTCAAACGAATACCAGCTCATTGACTGTGCAAAGTAGTAAGTAATTTGCCTCACTAGTATCATTTCTGCATGGAAACGTAACCAGGATCATGTATTATTATTCATTTAGTTATTTAAGAGCCTATTCATATTTGATGCAATTTAATTATCAAATTTGAAAAAAGTGGTTTAAACAAAAAAAAAAAAAAAAAAAACGTTTCATGAATTTACGATTTATTTGTTCAAAAAAGCCTGTCATTTAAATCAAGGCAATCATCGTCTTTAGCTAAGAAGAGTTCAGCTTCACACTTCGTAACTTTTCCTCTGAAAATGTTTGTACTAAATTTAATTTATAACTTCATGGTTTGGAAGAAATAGCTAGCAAGACGATATTGACTTTTGATTTTAAACTTACATTTGAAACTTTTGATTTTAAAGTTACAGTAGAACCCCGTTAATACGACTGGCCAAGTGCCCGAAAAAAAGGTCGTACTAACGCAAAAATCGTTACACCGAGAGTCATATATACGGTATGACTGGCGAAGGGACCGAGGAAAAAATCGTAATATCAAGGAGTCGTAGTAACGGGCTTCTACTGTATTTTTGAGAAATAAAAGAGGGCGAGGAAAAAGGTCTTGTAACTTGGTAGGGGACTAGTATTAAAACATTCATTGCAAAAAGCACCGGAGTTAACATATTTTTGCTTTTTCAGCTTCTTGGATCGAGTAGAAACAGTGAAACAACCCAATTACACGCCATCCGAGCAGGATATCCTCAGATGTCGAGTTTTAACGTCTGGGATCTTCGAAACAAGATTTCAGGTCGACAAAGTCAATTTTCAGTAAGTGTTGCCAACATTTTCATTTTAAGTAAGATTATCTTTGAAAAATTAACCCTTTTTGCTTTTCCGTCTCAGTATGTTCGACGTTGGCGGACAGAGGGACGAGAGACGAAAGTGGATACAGTGTTTCAATGACGTAACTGCCATTATATTCGTAACGGCTTGTTCTTCTTATAACATGGTTCTAAGGGAGGACCCGACACAAAATAGACTAAGAGAAAGTCTAGATCTCTTTAAAAGTATTTGGAATAATAGGTAAAGTCAAATTCAAAATTTTGGTATGAGATCCTTTAAACTGGCGAGAGAAGTCATTCAACTTCTTTTGTTTTAGGTGGCTGAGGACGATATCGGTCATTTTATTTTTAAACAAGCAAGACTTGCTAGCAGAGAAAATAAAGGCTGGCAAATCAAAGTTAGAAGATTATTTTGCAGAATTCGCTAGATACCAAACGCCGGGAGACGCTTTACCAGAGCCCGGTGACGACTCACAAGTTATAAGAGCTAAATATTTTATTAGGGATGAATTTTTGGTAAGCTAATATTCTACTTGGAAGGTATGAACGCTACTGAAAGAAATGATAATATAAATGTACACAAGCTTGGTTAGGTTTTAGACTCCCGATTTAGCATCTCAGAGAGGTTAGATCGAGATATCACTCTCGATCGAGCCCTTTTGCTCTCAATAATTCCGATTAGGAATATAATTTTTTAGTTAACTCTCAGTTTAATCTTGATTTATTTTAGTCAGGAGGATCGTTCGGAAAAACAAGAGTAGTTTAACAAGTAGTATTAATTTTTGTAATTATTAAATTTCAGCGTATAAGCACGGCTTCCGGAGACGGAAAGCATTATTGTTACCCACACTTCACATGCGCGGTCGACACGGAGAATATACGACGCGTATTCAACGACTGCCGAGACATAATCCAACGGATGCACCTCCGTCAATATGAGCTCTTGTGATTGCTCTGTTCGAACGCTTCAAAACAAAACAAAAAGCTTATTTTTTATTTTTTAAATAAATAAAAATTATATATATATAAATAATTATTTGAGAAAAAATTGTTTTATTTTGTGTTGTAAAGTAGAATTTTAAATGTATTTGTTATGTATTATTTATGGAAGATGATGCAAAAAAATTATGAACAGTCGTTAGTTTTATTAATTTAAAAAAGAATTTTATTTAATTTATTTTTTATTTTTTTAATTTTTTTTTTTTTAATTTAAAGATTGGATTAGATTTTGTTGTCGTTAGAATTAGTTATTTTGCTTTGCGATTCAAGCGTCTTAAACAGGGTGATCAAAGAAAAAATTTAAAAAAATTAAAAACGAACAATTAAAAACAAAAATAAAAAAAAAAAAAAAAAAAAAAAAAAGGTAGACATTGCTAATTGGAATCTCCGTCTTGCTAACAAAACGTTTCACCCGCCCAAAGTTTTTCCTTTTTTGTCGCGTGAACAATACAGCAATTTATTTTACATTCTTTGACCAGGAGAAATCGAATTCTGAGTATTTTAGTTAAATCAGCTTTTTGCCAAGATATATTTATTATTGTTGCCACATTTTTTATTGAAACATTGCCATAAATGTTGCAGCTCTTAGAGTTTATTTATTTTGAAAATATGATCGTAATTTTTAATTTTTAATTATCGACAGGATATCGTGACGAAAAATGCAAAACTTTTTAAAACATAGTTCCGTTATTTTTTTTGCATATTAATCTAATTTACTGGATCCTTTTTTTTTCTCTCCAAAAACCCCCTTCCGACACGTGATTTCGAAAATTTTTATTTAAATGTAGAGTTATGCCATATCTTTATTTATTCTATGGATCGACAAGTGACTTTGTAAATACAATAATTAAAAAAATAAATTGCCTTCTTTCTCCTTGTCGGAAAACCATTTACTACACACCGAAAAATTTGAATTTTTTGGCAGCTTTTTTTTAGTCATTTATAATTTTTGTCGCATTTTAATTTCAAATAATTATAATTATAATAATAATAATAATAAAATTTAAAAAAAAAAAACAGTTCGGTGTTTAACTGCAAAGCAAAATTACTACCGAATTTGATGTTCAATCGATGGTTAGAGTATTGATGTTCAATTTAATGAAAGATATAAAAAGTCTCAATTCCGTGCATTGATACGCCGTCGTCGCTCAATTAAAATCATTGCGTTATAACGTGGGCCTTACGTATAACAATGATATTAGGAAAGGTATAGATTAGACCTCTTCCGTAATTTCCATTTCCATACACAAAAATCGATCGTTAATAATTTAAAATAATTAATCGATTGGATATTACCGGAGAGCTCTTGGAACATGTAAAGGGAAAACTTTAAATTATGATGACTTTAACTAAATAATATCAAGTCTGGATATAAATTAATGTTTTCCCTAATAAATAAGAAAGTTGTAATGACTGGATATCAGCACAAAATTTTAAAGGGTAAGGTGTCATTTTTTTCTGTGATTTCAGTATTTAATAGTCAGACAGAAGTTAATGCGCTGATTGTCATCGATTTGCGCATTTAAGTATAAATCCGAACCTATTAAGCATATCCGTAAATTTTTAAACATTTTTTGACACCTTTTCCTAATTTTATACTAACTTTTCATTTCTGTTTTCAATTTATTTTCTTTTTGTTGAAAAAGAAATCGGATTTGTAAAAGTCGATGACGTCGTAAGCAACTGTCTCCGCAACAATCAAAAATTGAATTTTTAACTGCTACTATTCTTATACAAAATTCTTGTTTTCTTCACGTCAAGTATTTCAGTATTTTTTTTTTCTATTAAATTATCAATTTTTCGCTAAGATGTTTATTTATTTTTTTTCTAATTTAATTAATTAATGTATAGCTATTTCATTATCTCCTACTGTTTCTCAAGTCAACAACCCGTTGGAAGACTTTTCGCCGACGTAATTAAAATTTTCTGCTGAAATATGATTGGGGTTTCGCGTTTTTACTGAAAAGAATTATTTAAATTGGAAACGTTTTTATTTTAACTTTCCTATTATTTTAGTAAGAGTGCACCGATGAAACCTCGTAATTTCTACTTAGTATTAGCCCATACAGAGCTAAAACCTCTTAAATGGCATGGTAGTAACAATTAAGTTTCCACGCTTCGCCGAACATGCTGGGTTGGTACTTCGAACTGACTTTAGCAAAAATACCAGGATTAGTTTTTCATTTTGCGGTTATTTCGAATCCCTAGCCTCGTGGTTGGTTGGCGTTGTCAGTGTGAATTGAATGGGTAGCCAAATTTCGTATAGATAATACTTTAAAAATATTCAAGATCTCAAATGATTAACGTCATAGCCAAGAAATGAAACGGTTTCCTTTTCTGACACCATTTCAGTATTTTTCAGCGGTTCGCTTAACCTCAGCACTTTAAAGGTAAGTCGGTAAAAGTAGCTTTCATTAAAACGTTATGGTTTTTAAAAAAAAGTATCAAGGAATGATTTTTTCAGTTAATAATTTTTTTTTAGTAAATAAATTAATAAATTTTTGTGTAATACCCAAAGGACAAAAATATTTAAAAAACCTTCAAATATATTTTTAGTATCACAAATATACTTTGAAAATAATTTGTTTCATACACTATACTACTTATCCTCAAAAATCATAATAAAAATTTTAAAAATATTAAAAATGCAAAGACCCGGTAAACACGTTCTCGGAATTATTCAATTAACAACAGATTAACAAAACGGGCTACTTTTTTAAGATAAAAAATTTTAACCTTTCCTTCATGTTTTAATTTAATTAATTAATTAGAAATATTATAAGTTTAAAATAATGGTTTTTGGCTTTCTTTTAAAATCAATGGACAAAATGATTTGTAAGCTTTTTTTCATTACGAAAACTAAAAGGAATGTTAATTATTGCTTTTTTATCGTCTCCTAAATCTGACTACAAATAAATCTTCACCTCGTATCCTTCTGAAATTAATGATCTTACAATTAAAATTTTTCTGGCTTAAAATTGATATGATTTCATTTGGTTTATTCTCTTTCAGCAATAAAATATATCCAAAACATCTTTGGTTCAAGCAATAAGGCAGAAATTCTAAAAATTGATCAATAACTTCTCTTCCATCCAATCCTCCAGCCCATGATTTGAACAATAAATCATTTTTTTGGACCTCTTCGGAAGGTGTTACAACATACGGCGGATTAAATACGATCATGTCGATTGAAGAACTTTTAAAGAACGACATCAAGTGTCCCTGTATAACATCAATATTAACATTGTTGTGAACTGATGTCAATGCTGACAGTGAACAAGCATATTTATTTATATCTGTAGCTATGCAATATGATGCAGAACCCAATTTGTTGCTAAGGGCAGTTATGATCGCACCTGCTCCGCTTCCTATCTAAAATAATATGTTTTAAGTAAGTCAAAATGCTTTGCTTAATGCCTTTATAAGAGTCAACCAACCTCTACGCACACTAATGGTTTCATACTCTGAATAAACTTAATATCGTTTTCTAAAGTATCAAGCATGAAAAATGTATCTTCAGCTGGTTCATAAACGTGTAGCCAATCACTAATTTTAGTGTGACTTAAATTTGGGGTTATTATTTTACTAACTCTTTCTAAATCTCCCATAATTACTTGCTGCAATAAAAAAATTTTATTAAAATTGAAACAGCCAAATCAGGGAGTTTCTTCATAACGAATATATGAATGTCTCATATGTTGTCATTTCAAATTACAAGATAGCAGAATTTCCAACAATATGGGTATACAACTTATATAGTAAATAGTAAATAGGAAATTTTAAGATCATCAATTCCAGATGGTAATATAAGATCCATTGAAATATTTGTTATGAAGAATACCCCTGATTGGGAAGTGTTAGTATCATTTACTCATGCCCATACCATATAAAAGATTTGATTTGCTATTGAATAGGGGCACTTTCAGGCTTAGGAACAGTAGCCTGGCTGCTTTCTGTAGTTTCCAATAAAGCACGGTGGCTTGTGCTGTCTTTACTAATATTCTGTTGCAGTTTAAGGAGTCTTTCTTCACTGTTTTGAAGAATATTACTAACAACTGTGACCTTATGCTTTACATTCATCAATTTTTTAACATAAACATCTAAATCCAGTTCTTTATCCGTGTTAGATTCGCTGATTTTTTTTAATTCGTCTGATAAACTCTCGATTTGCTGTTTTAGTTCGACTTGGCTAATTCTAAGAATAAAAAATTCAAATTTAAAAGCTTCGTCGTGTGTCGCAACTACTTTGCAGTACACAATTATTTAAGTAAATTACCTGATAGTTCGCACTTTTTCATCTAACTGATCTATCGTCGGTTTAAAAAGTCTCATCAAACCTTCTGTCAAAGCATCTCTTGTAGGATTATCGCAAAAATCCTCAGTTTTATCTTCGACTGAAGTGTTAGTACTTTCTGTGTCTACTTCCATTTTGTTTCCATCGTCTACTTGTCTCTGTCACTCTGTTACTCTGTGTGTAATACAAGTTTAATTCCACGTTTAATTTGCCGCACCACTATGTCGAAGCGGCAAAGCAGCAAAAAAACAAAACACGAGAGGAAGCTTAGCGTATGCTCTGTCTCTCTCGCTCATCTTATTTCTCTTTGGTCGTATCGCAATCGCATTTGCATTTCGCAAATTCAGCTTATTCATTTTTACATCTCAAATGCGACCAATTTGGTTCAGGTCATTTTTTTGGGTTATTTGTGGAAGATTTGTTTTGCGTTGAGAAAGAACTGATGACTGATGTTTTTTTTATCTAGCTTCGGTAAGTTCACGTAGACGCGTGTTGTAGTTATGAAAATATTTTTGTTTTTAAAATTATACATATTTCGCTTTGTGCCAGGAATAAGATTCGGGGAAATAGAGATGGTTTCTACTTTGAACATATGTTTAAAGTTTTCGGATTTTGTATACAAACTCAGACCTATTTGATACTTTTATTGTCATTGTCATTGTCATAAAGCCTCACAGGTAAAGTTGTGATGTCATGATCAAAAGTAAATGTGTAGTATTTTGTATGATGATTTAAAATCGGTTCGGTTGACTAGCAGTAGAAAGTATTTATATTGTAGGGTAAGCTATCGCAATTCATTAACCCATGTGCAATTCAAGGATCCATTAGCCGTTACCGGGTATCAATGATCGCAAGTATGGTTGACAATTATTTGACTTGTAGGTGAATGTAAATGGGTAAACTACTTTACTGACACAAAGAAGCCGTCGAACCTATAAAGCTGTAAATTATTTATCGTTCAGTCGTGGTAGCATCATAATGGACTTATTAATAGTACTTGCCGAAACTGTGTTGAGATAGATTTAAAAACTTAATTTTGATGATGAGCTTGTAGTTCTAATATGATTGTTAATTTTCTTAAAGATTCCCATAATTAAGTTGAAGTTAACATTTGAAATAATTTTCAAGCAGCACAAGAAATCTTGATCATTGATTGAAAACCACCTTGCAGACAGCTGCAGGAATAAGCTATTGTCCATCAAAATCAAGACACATCTGTGCTATTGGGAATGTATTCTTTTTTTTAAAACAATAGTATCTTCATGATTACTTTCCAAAAATCCAATGTTCAGTCGTTATTGTTGTTGATTTCCCCATAATTTCAATAATCATGTTTAAATAGTGAAGTGACTGCAACTTTTTGGGGTTAAAGGTATGAATAGATTCCTTTGAGTAGATAAAAAGCTACTAAAGGCAGGATTAATTTTTGAAATTATAAAATTAATTTTGTTGAACCTATGGTAATGTCAAGTCTGTCTTCGAAAAGGCTTGAATTAAACTGTGATCAAGAAATCTGATTTAAATACTTCTCAAGTTTTATTTACCGAATTTTTTCTTTGAACTTTTTTTTCTATACACAAAACACAAAAAATTATACCATGGCTAAAGATAATATCTTTATTCTAATTATGACATATACAAAAAAAGAACAAATTTGAAGTTTACAACAGTTGTATTTACAATAAGTCATCAGAAAATATTAACCATCTCAATATCATAGTTGTACCATTTTTTTTTTAAATTTACACCACAAGGCTTCTAGAAGAAGATCTGTCACTCATAGTTAAGAAGTGAAATAAATTTTGAGTTAGCAACTTGCATTCATTCTCAGAAGATGGTGTTTGTGCAGAGCATAGCAGAGTTTTCAATCTGACAGGTTCCGCAATATTATGTTATGCTTGATTGATGCTTTAGGAATAAAAATTTTACAATATTTTAAATTCAAACTACATTTGCTGAAAGTAATTTGCAGACTAATGAAAAAGGACACAAGTAGAGGTATTCAATCATACAATCACAAATTAATTTTTTTAATATATTTACATAATTTGAGCAACTATGATGGTTCAAATAATTAATATTCATCAAACATAAATTCAGATCTGTGAGTATCAAGTTACTTTGAGCAAACTAATCCATTTTGACACAATGTTATTCCTACCAGAAAAAGAAAAAAAAATTGCACTAGCTCACTTATTTGGAAGCAAATATAGAATTTTTTATTTCGCTGTCAACCAAAAATTTATTTTTTAAAAATCAGTTTCACTAGAATATACCAGAAAGTAATAAAGTATTTTTTATAAATGTTTGGCAAGACAAGTCGGCAATATTTGTTTGGCACAAGTTTATAGCAAATCAAACTAAGTTAAGCTATTTTAAATTTAATATCGTTTATACAGGTTCTTCATCGTTATTTATAAAATATTGGCACACGAATTCGTTAAAATCTCTTAATATATACTTAATGGCAATTTTTTTTAACCTTTTAGGTTTGTTTTTTTTTGAAAATTGGAATTAAGTAATAATTATTGGAGCGGGGAGCTAGGAATCGGGTCTGCCAACTTTAGGTTGCAGTTGTCACTATCAGCTCGTCATTAAAATAAATTGAGCGGATAATCGAGTATTAACCAATTACGTAAAATCTTCACAACCGTTTAGGTAATTTATGAAAAATACCTATTTTTTTAAGAAAAGCGTTTGAAAATCAATCAAATAATTTCCCTAAACTGTACAGGAAATAAAAAAATAAATGAAATGGATGTAACTTAATCCGATGGCACAGAATTCTAATGTTTTAAAATTTTCCTCTACAGTTCTGGAAAATATTTTTCAAATTTCAATTTTCTGCGCCTGTTTTATGATTTTTTTCATTTATTAATGAAAAAAAAATCGATAAATTTAAATGTTATCGATCAGTAATCTATATAAAACAATTTTTTATCATTTTAAAATCTACGTTTAAAAAAAAAAAAAAATATGGCAATCACATTCACAGCTATATGAAAATGGATTGATTTATTACAAAAAATTACACACATCCAGAGTCAAATTGATGTCAACGAAAATCCTAAAATTAAAAAATTTTGATTCTCCGCAAGGGGCCCAATTTACATCGGTTAAAAGTAAGAATTAACAAAGTCGGGGAAACCCTGCGGTATCAGGGATCGTAGATGAAATTTTTCGTAGGTTACCTCTTAAAGAATAATGCCCACTTGAAGCCTCACTTTTTAAAACATGAAGAAATAAAACGATAAATTGGTAAGGTCAGAGAACTGAGGACTCATCTTGTAATTTTGGCTCAGGTATCTAAGAAATTATCAAACAGTAGAAAAAGACTTTAGCCAAATCATGCCGATCTGGCTGGCCTATTGTGCGGAAATAAGAAACGTGGTTAAGATAAAGCACTGTTAAACAATTTAGCCCAACTTATTTTTTTTAAAAACTAACTTTGTTCATCTTTTTATTTGACGACGAGTAAATAATTTTCGTTTTAAAGTTAAAAAAAGAGAGAGCATCGAATTTTTTACTTCATAGGAAAACATTACAATTGAAATATTTAAAATTGAAGTATTTTGAGATATCTAAATGTTATTTTTTTTTAACAAATCTGCTTTTCGTGGTTCTTTTATCGCTGATTTTGGTGTGAAATAAACATTAGCCAATAGAAACGGCTCCACTAATATTTTTGACGTACAGTGGATTTTTGTGACACACAGTTAGTTTTTTCATTTTTTTGATTTGTTGAAACATTTAAAAATTAAAATATCACAAGTTTTACTTAAGATATTGCTAGGAGTTGTTTTACGGAAACGCACTTGAAAATAGTCTTAATTTTTTTTTTTTTTTTTTGCGAAAGTATTATTACGTACCGACTTTAAAACAGAGGCTAACAACACTGAAAATATACTGTGGCCATGAATGTTGCTGTAGCCGTTTCCGTCACTATAATGAAATATCGTTTTGTCGAGCTACGATCCAGGCTACTTTTTGTTAGGGCTAATTAACCGATTATTTTTTATAAAAATTTTTTTATCAATCTTTTTATAAAATTTTTACAGTGAGATCATAATATCTAATAAAACACATAAAACGTTAACAACGTTTTTTAAAGTTATTTTAAATTTTACGAATGAGTATATACGGAGAAATCCTTTTTAAAAATTCACGGATCGCGAGGATTTTACATGAATCAAAATCAAGCCTCATGCGCACCTTTTTAAAAAAAATCTCGTATACATACATCTATCCAAAGCGCTTCCATGAATTTTTATTGCATAATCACGTAAAATTTATTTTATACACGCGGAAAAGGAAGACAGAAAAGACGCCCGTTCAAAATCGAGGGCAGAAATTAAATGGCACTAAGATGAGGGCGATTTTTTTTATCGATTTCGAACGACGTCTTGTAAAACGAATACGGTTTACCATTTTATGCGGAAGGTCCGATTCTTGACTTAGATATTTCGAAAGAGAAATCGTCGAAAGAGCCCGAGTTTAAAGAAATCGTTTTTTTTCCTACTAATTTTTTCGAAAATAAAAAATAAACTAATTGTTCAATATGGCCAACCGTGTCTCGGTCACTTTTTCATATCTACGAGGTCTTTGGGTTTCGTATCCAGTCCTTGGGAAGACGACACCGTGATGTGGGCGCCGTTATTGGTAGAAGGATACATTTTATCCAAATGTTTCAAAGATTCCGACAGGAAATTCTGAAATAGTTAAATAAATTCATCAGGATCGTACCGACGAAAAAATGGCGAGGACGAACTTACCTGAATTGCAGTAAGAGCGGCTACAATGGCAGGGCTACCGAATCCATGCGATATCAATGAGAAATGTGTCAAATGTCGTTGAATCGACGGATCTAGTATATGTTGTGGCCTTGTATTGCACAATGGAGATCTGTCCTGATTCAGTAAATCCATTAATTCTTTGGTTATTTGTCTGGAATGAGAAATCCGGTTAATTTTCGGTCGGGATTTTTCTTTTATTTCATTTTGAAACTTACTTGGTTGCATGCAACAATTCCTTCCTTCGGTAGGACTCGGAAGGATCCGAGTGTTGCCTTGCAAGATATTCGGCTACTTGTCTGGCCGGGAATTCCGTTTCGCAAACGTAACCAAAGTCCCTGGCTAAGTGGATCGCTTCACCTGTAAAAAAACCGATATAATTTGTATTTTTTTTTCTTTTAGATTGTGCGGGAAACTAAATATACCACCATAATAAGGACGAAAAATATTAGATTCGAGACCTAATAACGACGTGATGTTTATAAAGAAAGTTTAAAAACTAGAAAATGATATTGAAAAAGCAGTTTGAAGAAAAATGGATCGAGGAATATGGAAAACGATAGATACATAGATGTGAGTACCTGAGTATTGAATTATGTAACTAAAATACATGGTAAACCATGAAATAACCGTGTCGGAGTGGTTTTAATGACCGATTTACAATCGTAATCTCATATATTATTGATGGCTAGGATGCTGGAAAATATTGCCCTTTATTGACGGGGTCACGAGAGATGATCGGGCCTATTAATACATGGCAATTGTCATAAGAATTTTCATTAATAGGTAAATTTTTAAAATCTGTAACTCACCTTCGACTAGTGAAGTCAATAATGTTACGTTAGCAGCTTTTCTTCTCCCTGCCGGTAAATTCAGTCCGATTTTCTCCAATTTTTCACGTAGCAGTCGTCCTCCGTTTTTTGATTTTGCACTGAAATCAGGAATGCGATTTTAATCATTAATAATTTTCCAGGTAATCCCATGGAGTCAGTTTGAAATATGGATGCTGCCGCATCAGTTATCAGTCGTAAGCTTGTCGATATGAGCAGACCGTTTGGAAATTTCGTTCAACTTGTAAGTATTTAATTCGACAACAGTTTCAAAAATCGAATCTGTTCGAAAGTGCAAAGGTCAGAGATTAACCGCGTATATTTTAGACATCTTAAAGTTTTCTTTTAAGTATTAAAAAAAAAGTAGGCCTTAAAAAGTCTGTTATTTAGAATGATTATGGTATTAGCTTAACACTGTTTATCGTTTTGTAAGACTCTTAAAAAAGATTTTCTTTATTTAAAAAAAAAAATAAGTTTTGATAGTTTCTTTTTTTTTTTTTTTTGAGCAGTTTAAAATCCCTGTGTAAAGAACAGCAAGAGATGAGGAAATAAAAATGAAAATTTGACAATATTATTTACAAAGTATAAAACTCTAGAAACTTAGATTATTATTTCTTAGGAAATTTAAGTTTTTTCTTTCTTTCAAGCTCGTTCTTGTCTCGTAAGTATCATTTTTTTAGGCTGTACGGTTACTTCTGCCGATTAAAATTCAAGTAAAGTAATACAAGCAAATTTAACGTTTGGAAATTTAAAAAAGAAAGATGACGGTGAATTAAAAGAAGGGTAACAGGAAAACTTTAGAGAAAATGCGGAAATAAAACAAGAAGACAACGGTGAAAAATGTAAGCGAGTTGATTTTCCTGGATCAAACGTCAAGTTTTTCCGACTCATTTAAATCATCGGAAATCTCGCGATTCATCACGTCTTGGCGCGTGATCAAATGTTAACAAATTTCAAACCGAACGTTGTTTCTCTTATCGAAGGGGGCAGGGATGGTCATTAATTTCTTTAAGAGGGTTCCCGCCCGCTCTACTTTAAATTTGTTACGAACGTCTCGGGGTCCCGAATCCTCGGCTGTTTTCTTATTTCCTTCTTGCACGATCGAACACGTGAAATGAATTAAATAGACTCGTCTTTTGTTTTTTATAATATTTATCGTTGCTCGAAATCAGTTTCAATGGAGATTTTGGTTGTTAATTTTGTATTGTGAAATGCAAGTCATCGATTCAAATTAAAACAAAATATTTGCTGCGAGTAGCTTCGGCTGCGAGCTCTTTATCTCCTTCCATCGGATTATCCCTATCCGATCGTCTTCGACCTTGCCATTTAAGCTTTTCTTCGATGGATTATGATGAAGGCATTTTGGAACCTACTTTACCTACATCTTATCCGTGACAGTTTTTAAACAAAAAAAAATTTAAAATTAACCGAATCCCACTATACAGTTTTATTATAATATTTCAAAAGTATTTTTCTTAATTAAACAATAATGATACCAATTAAGAAAGACAAAAAATATGGCTCTTATAAAGCCCGCCTTAAATTTATTAATTTCAATGGAACAATTATACGACCATCTTTTTTCAATATTTAACATTTCTGTTTCTTCCATCTCTTTTCAATTTGATTTATTATTTTAAAAGAGAATTAATTTTGCATTTTTAATCGTGTAATACTAAACGTTATTATTGGCCAACGACTTGAAAAGAAATAAATGAGAGATCGATTAAACATTATCGCAAAAGTTAAAATCGAAATATTTTTGCCCGAAAATGTAAAGGGACTTGATCGCGATGTAGAAATTAAGGTTGGAAATCGTTTTCGCCTGTAAAAAAAACCTCGCGGCCAGAAACACGCGTCGGTTTACCATTTGAAAAACGACCCAAGGCTAAAAAATAAATTATCTAAGCCGGGATCAACTTAGAATTCTCCGTTAAAAGATGTCGACCGAATCCCGTTTAATCTGGTCCATCGTATTTTTTTTTTTTTTATCTCTCTGCCCTTTTTTAAATGGGGTCACTTTTAGTCTTTTCCTATCTTTTTGAAATGCGTAACTGCGACTTTGAATTTTGCGAGACCGTTAACCGACCGGAGATTCTACGTTAGGGAAACGATTTAAATAACTCGCTCGTATTTTGCACTGTCCATTGTCAGTAAGACAAAAGCAGAAGATTAAGAAAAAAAATTAGATCCTCATCAACACAGCCTTCAGCCTCCCTGGACCAATTGCGGTTATTGAACCTGGTCAGGTATTTCATTCAAAAAAATCGAGCCCACTTATGAGGAATAAAAATAATGTTTACATCTTCTTAGGATCAATACGATAATAATGCTAATTATCTTATAAGAAAACTCAACTGCATTGTTGTAATTATAATTACAACCCAGTTTTTCTAAAGATCAGATTGAATTTAATCTTATGAAAATTAAATTACAGTAATAAAGGACATGTGATTGCTTATTCTTTTTATGCTAGTTACATACTTGTACTCACATGCGTACCTATGAAAAAAAAACTGACCAAAAACTGATGAGGATAAAAAATTATGTCTATGATGGTTAATAATATTTCTTTTTCTTTTAGTCCAACGGATGATGGAAAAGTTTCGAGGATTATTCGTTTCTAAAAAGGCGTACGTAAACACAGGGAGACTGTCCCGATCTCAAAAGGAAAGACCTGCCATATTCGGTAAGTTATCTAAAGCTTTAAAAATTGCAAAACTTTAGTGCTATGCTATAGGTATTAATGTTACTAGTGTCATCCTTGTGCCGATCGGATAACGTGTTCGGTTCACACTGGGCAATCTAGCGATATAGACTCCGGTAGTCGGCTGGAATTTTTTCCTACCAAATTTTGGGTCATATCGTATGAGTTTCGTAAAAAGTGATTATCCTTTAAAGATCGAGTATTATTGATTTTCATTTTTTACCTTTCTTTTGGGGCATGTCTATGTCATGTCCTTTGTCTTGATCGGGTTTTAATGTAAGTCGTCCTCGGTCTCTTTCCCCTCAAAAGCTCAGGCAAGCTAGGGAGCGGTGACTTGCCCGGTGCAACTTTTTTACTTGGAGTTTCGGAACTGGGATTTAATTGTATAGGTCCTGCATTATGTCAACCTCGAAAGAAATATATCAGCTGGATGGAGAGGATTGCTAGTATTCGAAAGGAAACGAGCAATACTTAAAAAGAATCAAATGGGACAGGTAAACCTGTACAATGCTTTATCGACATCAGTAGTAGTTACTATTGCAGGAAATATTTGATTTAAAATATTTTTAATCTATTTAGTGATAAAATAATGTCACGCGGAGAGATCAATGCAACATTTTAGTTGGAAAAAGCCGTTGCTGTGGTAAAATAGTTCCCTAGCAACCGTTGCTAAGCATTGCTATGGTAACAAGCATCAATTAAGAGGCCAACCAAGTTACCGACAATGTACGAATCCTTGTTCGCTCACTGCCTCTAAACCTACTCTTTCGATCTCGTCTAAACTTTAACCATAGATGATTATTGTCTTGACATGCTACCACCCCACAGAATTTGGTTCGAACCCTTCACGTTTTTCCGAAATCTTTACTTTTCAATTACACCTTTTCGTTCACTATTTTGTAAAAGATTCAGAAAAGGCCCCTCAGTCTTCCCTTAAAAAATTGTGTCGATAAGATTGCATCCTTTTCACGAACATACAACAACCAGACGAACCATCAATCTCACAGACGTAAGATATCGATATTTTTGAACTCATCAAGCTTGAAGAAGTCCAATACCAATACGGTCAAAAAAAAAGGAGGGGGGGGGGGGGGGTGGGGGTCAATTTTTTGCCAAAACAGTGCTTTATCTACCTATGATTGATAAAGAAAAAAGAAGAATGTTACTAGTATCAGCTGATTTTGGGAAAAAGAAAAGAAACCCGGTCTGCCTGAAATGTCCTTTAGCTGGATCGAAATAAATCGTTAAAATTCCCGTAAGGTATTTAGGATTCCCTATACGTGAATTGTATCAAATACCTAAGCAGGATTTCTTTAATCTAAGATGATCGGGTCGCCTCCTGAGATCGTATTAATAAACGATTTATTTAACGTGAAAGGATTTCACAGTTTTTTAAATCTTAGTGGATCGAATTCGAGCTGGACGGATTATCAGTCGATATCTCTCCTTAAGAGTTGCAACCATTTCCGATTACGAGACGTTAGACGACAAGAGGCTTCTTGTAAAATTAACAAGAGTTCGGTTCTTTTAAAGGCGACGGAGCGGAAAAACAGGTTTTCTGAGGTCACGCCGAACCTGTCTCTTTTATTTGTTTTATCATCCGCATGCGAAGAGAGGATAGGAACGAGGCTGTCGAAAAGTCAGTCCGGAAACGCAAGCTTTTTTTTTCGAAACTCTTGTTTTCTGCAGATGAGCAAAACCTTTTAGCCGATTCCGCCAATAGTTTACAAGTTCACATGTCAAATACTTTAAATAATAGACTCACCGTCTTAGAACACCGCCTAAGAGAGATGCGTTCAAACATTCGGGAGGCGATAATCTTCTTTGAACTTCTCCGACCGTTACTTTGTATTTTGAAGTTGAACTAAGAAGGGAAAGTCTTCCGGGGACGCTGCAGAACACGTCGCTCGGTGTCGAAACTCCTGAAAGACCTAACTCTTTACCACTTTCTAAATGTCGAGGCTTTATACCTGGAACAAGAAAATCCCCTTTTCTTTTATTTTTTATCGAATTTATTCGGCGAATAAGTTTTTAGTCGAGGGTCGCACACTTTTCACCCTTTTAATTTGAGTAATTAATGAAGTGTAATATGGTGTTAAGAGGGTCGGTCCCGGGGTTAACGCCTCGGGGCGGAGAATATTACTGCATTAATACTCAGCGGGTAATCATTTTCGGGAAGAAAGGACGGAAAAAATGGCGATCGGTGCCGAGGGCGATATTAAAAATCGTCACGCTTTTTCAGTCTTATCTATAAGGGATTTTGAAAAATTTTCCAAACGTTGAAAGCACCGGTAATTCATTATAACCATGGTCTTTTTATCGAAAGAAACAACAATTCTTTTTTATAATTCATCCATCTCGTCGCTAAGTCCTTTTATTTAAATCTGGAAATGATTTAAAGTATACATTCGATATTTATTCGGAAAACGGTTTGAAATCGATTAGATAAAATGAAAAAGATAATATACGAGAAATATTTCCCGAAAATGCTTCCTTCTTTTTATTATTAGTTCAAGAGGACTTTTGTTGAAAAACATCGTAAGTTAAATATAATGAAGGATTTTCGGAGTCAAAAATTAATAATAGAATCCCCTTCATTCAAGAAAAAAATGAAAAAATAAAAAAATCCTTTTGTTTTCCTCGTATATGATCCCATAAGCGAATAATAAGTTTTAAATGGACATTCCTTTGGCATTCCACGGCCTTCTTTTTAAAATCGTAGCCCATTTAATAAATGATTATTGATATCTCGTTTTTATATTTTGTCTTCGTTGCGGGAAAGGCTCGAAACGTCCGATCGAAGACGGCTCGGAGAAAATGAAAATCCTGATTCGCGGAAAAAGAGAGTTAACGAATCCGATCGAGCCATTTCCTTTCCGATAATTAGCTAGAGGGTCAAGCCGGAGGGTGGAATCATCCAATAAATGCGTGCTAGGCCCGATTTTTCTAAGATTTTTTCCCTCGTTTTAGAAAATTCGATCGAGCGTTCAAATCGATTTTTTTTAGAGAAAAAGAACGTGTCCCTCACACGGTTCGATAATTTGCCGTAAGAGCGAAGCAAATACGGCAGGAGGCATTAGCCCCGAGGTGTGCTATGTAACGATAGGAGGTCCGCAAGGATCTTAATTAGGACCCGTCAAACGTTCCCCGTTTTGACACCTTTTTTTTTCTTTCTTTTTTTTTATTATTTTATTTTAACGTGTCACGGTTTCGTTGCTGAAATTTCGCCGCTTGAGACGGAGAAATTTGCAAGCAGCATAAAATTCCAAATTAAAAAACCGATAATTACCAGCACTGAGTATTAATTATTTATCATTTAAAAGTCCGCTAAAAGATTTAAATAATTGGAACGATTTGATTTATGCAATTTTTTTTCAAGTTTTCCTTGTGCATAAAACTTTTAGCGGATAGCGAAACCTATCCCTGATGAACTAGTTCTCGGTGTCGGTTTTACCATAGGATCAGTCCGGGAAAATGACTGAGGATAAATTTTCCAGTCGTATCGACGTCACATCATCTTATTCGAAAATAATAATCATTTTCGAATCATGTGTTATGCGTTTATTAGGAAAGTATGTAACGATATAATTTGAGTTCATTCTTTTCTCTCTTTTTTTTTTATTCCTATAAAGGGTACCGCTTTATCATGTTAATTTTTTAGAATATTTCCACCCCAGTGTTTTGATCCCCTCCTTCCAAACACATTTTTAAATTCAACATACTTATTATGGTGTAGTATGTCCTTAAAATATAATGCTTATTATTGTAATTCATTTTTCACACTTATGAATTATGTTATTTTATTCAGGACCGTCGATAGGAACTGAATTTTTCGCCTGTCAATCAGCATATGAATTTATAAAATTGAAATGATGAAAATTTGAGATTCAAGTTGAAACATGATTTTATTTTTTCCCAAAGACTTAAAGATTCAACTAGACTTTTCAATCCGATTAAGAAAAGATAGGGGAAGGATTTTAACTTTGGATGTCTTTCCTATATCATAGTTGCTAGAGTATTTTGCAAGATCGAAACTTTTTCCCCAATTTATAAACACGGTTCAGATTTAATTTTGAGATTTGAGGTCTATGTAATCTGAATAAATCTCGCCAATTGTCTTTTTTTCTTTTGTTTTTCAAAGTTTCAAAATCACATTGCTTCGATTGCTATGTTTTGTTAAAAAACGGATAAAAAAAATTCTAAAAGTTCTCGAGAAGCTTTGATATTGAATAATATTTTTTGATGTGGTAGATTAAAAAAAAACTCGAAAACCAATAAAATGGTTATTATGAACCACTTTTCCTCGTTCGGCTGGCAACAAGTAAAATATGTATTAACGAGAGCATCGATTGAAATTCAGTATGAGTTACAATTTTGGTAGTTGAGTAGCATTAAACCATTCTTGTAGCCGGCTATTAAATCGTGGAGAGAAAAAAAAAGAAAAAAGGAACTCTAGCTTCCGTTTAATCGCTCTGTAAGAAAATTATATCCTCCTTAAGCAAAGATGAGATTTAAAACCTCATCTTAACCCGTTCGGGGAAAAATATTGAAGCACGATTTCTTCATAAGAAGATTCCGACTAAGGTTTGGAAAATACACGTGCCATGTTTAATCCTCAAAACTCGTGGCCACCTTTGTTTATTTAATATGAATTGCAGTCTAAATAAATGTACCGGTTTTTTTTTTTTTTTAGAATTTTTTTTTGGCTCTTGCCAGAAAAAGGGCTTAGTGGGTCTCGATTACATTTTGGTTTCATGTACAAAATGTTTTGGCCCGACTGCCGACGTATATTTTTTTTCTCTTTGTTGGACGGAGGATTATAAATGATTCTACGTCGGACGTTTTCAAGATATAACGTTTTGTGACAACGATTTTATAACGTGCACCGAGATAAGCCAAGACATTGTAAAATATAGTAAGATTTCAAGTGGGTGATGCAAAGAGTTAAAATCTATGCTAAGCTTATCCCCTCGATTTCTATTGAAAACCATGTTTCGAAATGGTCGGTAATTACACGTTGTGAGATGTATAATTACTGTGATAAAGTTGGTAGGAGATTCCAGTCGGATTCACTGCTGTATTTTTTTTTTCTTTCGTGTTTTGCTCGGTTTTACGGCTCACGAACCATTTTTCCCCATGGACGATCCGAGACTAAAAAATGGACCGATTTTTTTAAAATGTAAACTCGCCTACTTACTTTTTAACAGGGGTAGATCGCTAATGAAGCCCCCGCCGTCGTCCACGTTTGCATTCTGAAAACGAAACAAGAAACAAATAAGACACGTTCGAGCTTCTTCTTTTTTTTTTTTTAAATAAATTAGAGATGGAAAAAAAAAAAGTTTAATTATAAAATAAAAAATGAAAACATTGTCGAAACCTTTTTAGGGACAAATTTCTCGGTTGTTTCTCCCGGAAAATGGGGGAAGAGCCAGATAAGGTAAGAACGGGCGGAAGGGAGCTTTGAAATCTTTTCGCAAAAAATGTGAGGGTTTTTTGCTGACCGCAGCGCTTTGACGGGAAAAAGACGCACCAACCGCATTGCTTTTTTGTTTTTCATTTTTTCTAAATGAAATAATTGAAAACCGGCAACGACTTTATATAAATTCCTCCCCTAGTTTAATTGTTTTCTACAAAAACAAATAATTTTTTACACCCGGTGCCGTTTATACAATGTATATACATTTGAAGACGGTATCAGAGACGATTTTTCGACATCAGAAAGTTGAAAAAGGGATTAATCGAATAAATTTTAAAGGTCCCAAAAACAGAACGCCGGGAGAACTGAACTGATTCCGTTTAAGTTGCGCGATAAGCAAGCAGGTTTGATTAGGATCAAAAAGCTACAGCCTCGTAATGAAGCGGCTTACAAAGATTTTCCGAAACGTAATCGATTCAATTTGGACTTTTTGGGATGGCTCGTTATCGTAACAAATGTGGGACCGAAATCAAAGAGCGGATAAATATGCAGAGATGTATGATAGGAATGATAATTGTTTGTTTAAACGACGTTTTAACCTGTAGCACGTGCGTTAGTCATGCTCGGCAAGTCAACCGTGGACGGGCTCGTTTTATGCGATCCCGTCGAGAAGGAAGAAAGAAAGGAAGAATTTTTCGGGGCGGGAATGTAGCAACTTAAATCCTGGGCCGCATCCAGGTTAACGATATGGACGGTAGCCGGACACTTATCCATGATAATGAATAGGGCACGACTGGACGGACCTCGAAGCGGATCCCCCGAGGCCGAGCCTACCTCCCTTCCCTTTCCCCCCAATAATGATAGACTCCACCGACTATCTCTCGTTAATTGCCGGTCTTGCCTTCCTGTTTTACGCGTGGCTTCGACTTCATCTTGTTTCGTTTCTATCTCGTTTGTCGTATGCGGACCTCTGGGCTTTTTCTAATTTTTATTATTTTTCCTCCCGTTCGTCGATCCGCTCCTGGGTAGAAAACCACGACTAAACGATCATCGTCGTAGGAAACTAGGCTATACACTTTAAATATCGATTATATGTTGAGTTTTGAATGTGAAAAAAAGTTTAGATAAGAAAACCATTGTGTACAAATAGCATTCATATCCTATATGTGTCAATGTGGGGATGTTTTATAAGGGACATACGTCATCTATGGGGTTCGAGAGATCAAAAAAAGGCTTTTCAAAATCACGTCTCTGTATACAGCATTTCTCTCTCCTTCGACTCTCTTCGCCAAAATTTTTCATTTCTTCGAATAAAGGTCGATTAAACTCGTGCTGACAAACGGACGAAATTGTGCGTGTCTTATTGATAAAAGATCTCCACCCAGTTTCGGACAGTAACAATGGTAACCATATATGGTCGACAATGCATGGAAAAGAGTACAATTAAAATTCTCCGGCACCTAATTATTATCTTTTAAAAGGCCGGCTTCCGTATCCTAACTTGGGTCCCCGGAGTCCTCATCTTAGACGAATCTTGGCCAAATAAAACCGTATCCAAGAAACGTTCGTCCCCACTCGAGACTCGACGGATTTAAAGTGTATCGATTCTTTCCACTATTCCACTAGTAAGGACAAGTGCACAGTGTAATAATAACTCACCTGCTGGTCGTCTACGGAAGCGAGAGCACTGTGTAACACTAATCCGTCTTGATCCAGACCTGGAACTAAAACTTCGGGACGTCTCCCGTACTCTCGGCCGCGGGAGCTTTCGTAAGGGAACGATGCGTGTAAATTTGACTGAAACAAAAAACGGAAGAAAAAAAAAAGGTTACGATTTTTTCGTAAATCATTTAAAAGAAAATATGTACGGGACGAAAACGGGGAAAAAAGAAAGAAATAAAGGAGCAACCCTTTTCGTTATTAATGGGGCAAGGAGAAAGCTCTCCCGTTTCTCATTCTTCTCATCCCCGATCCGGCAGTTTACTTATTAAACCTAAGTAAGACATCCAAACAATGCAGATTATATGGAAGAATCCAATGTCGAAAACTTTGCCAACGTCTTAACAAACTCTTCAACTTGCATTCCAAGATGAAAAGTTCTTCAATATATTCAGCGCCGTACGATCCTAAATTCAGAACCGAAATAAGAAATCCCTTTTTCTAAAAGGGATTTACGTATATCAAGATTGTTCTTCCCTCTTTTCCTTCTCCCCTATAAATAATTTTCGGAATGCACGAGGTAAAAGTGGCGAGGTAGCGAGATATCAAACGTTCTTCGAAATTGTTTTTTCTAAAAAAGAAAAAGGGTTGCTCACGACTTTATACAAGGATGCGCTTTGTTCCGCGCAATTTTTTTTCCTTTAATAGGGTCCGAACGATCGACATTTTTTAATTAAAATTGTGCCGATTAAAAAGCCACGTCGGAAAGAGAGAGAGAGAGAATAAAACATGATTTACGTATTTGAATGGATTCTCGCTTGAATTCTTAACTACTTTTTAAATGATCTGAGATTAGATTAGCCAATTTTCATCGGTAATTGCGTGAAATGATAACTTGAATTTAGTTTGTTATATTGTTATTTCATTATTAAAAAAGATCTAAACAAGGAATGAAAATTAAACGAGGTCTATTAATTAGACAAAGGGCCATGCGAAAACAATCGGCCAGTAGCGATTCCAAGGCGGCAATTCAAAACTTGATGGATTCATCTTCCGAATAGAAAAATTAATTCGAGAATAGAATTTTGCATCATTTGATATTATATATTTCATTGATTAGAACAGATTAAGTAACCAAAATTTAATCGACTTACAATATTATCAAGAACCAACAGTAAAATTAAATTCTTGTCTTTATTTAATTTTTATTCCTGTCATTAAAATTGAGTCTTGTTCTGCTAAATAATTTTTTTTTTCTCCCTAGAAATGCATGTTTCACTTTAAAACTCGCGAGGAATGAGATTCTGCCGGAGATGGAGGACACATTTCAGTCATTTTTCTAAGCATCGATTTTATACTCTATGGTGGAAGCTTACAGAGGACGTATTGTTCGTTTAGGTAAGTAAAAAAAAAAAAATTATCTGAAAGCTTCGATATTTTTGAAAGCCTAGCTGGGTTTCTAAATGATTGCTTAAATGTAAATAAAGAAGCCAACTCAAAGCCCTCTAATCGAAGTCAAATAATTCTATGAAGCCAATTTAAGGAAAAGAGGTTTATCTTGTTGAACGGTGAAGGAGATGAAATCCTATGAAAAAATGTTGAATCGAAATTAGAAAAAAATAGTATTCCTTACCATTTGCCTTCAGAATAACCACAAAAAGCCCGATATCGATCCCTTCTCTCTTATTAGTACGCGATTTATTTAAATTTGTTTTATGGAAACTGCATTAACTTGCGCAGAGAAGTGATATTTTTACAAAAAACTGGCAACGCTGACTAACACTCGATATCAAAATATTTTACTTCGCTTGCTGAACTAGATTTTCTAACAAAATCGTTTTCAGTATGGTCAGAGATATCGTTTTGGCTATTGCTTAAAAAAGACGGAAAGTCAAAACATTTTTTAAATTTTCTAATTTAAAAAAAAATGTTATGTTTTACTGTGTCACAAGATCTCGAGCGTTATTCAAATCAAATTGAAAAAACAAAAGCTTATTTTCTTATTTTAGATCAAATAAAAAATTTTTGAAAGAAAGGGGGCAAATGCGTTAGACGCACCTTTCCCTCCCCGACGACGTCCAAGGTGGAAAATGTGTTGCCGATGTCAGTATACCACCTTTCTAAAATATTGAGTTTTTTTTTCATAAAATTAGGGTTATTTTACGTATATTTCATTTTCACGACTAGCACTAGCGAATTTAACTGGATTCCTCTTGTCAACGGCCGCCATGTGAGTCTTAAGAGCTATAATGTTATTAAAGGCACCCTTCATAAATTAAATAAAGCTTTTAGACCTTGATTAAAAATCCTTTCGTGAGTGTTTTTAAAAAAAACTTTAAATTTTCGCCATTCTAAATCTGCTGGGGGTTTCTTATTTACATTTCATTCAGAAGTTTATTTATAGTAGCATAAAATGAGGAATCAAAGAAGCCCATAAAATATTTGTATAAAAAGGAATTATCAAATTTTAGCGGTGCCATTTTTAGTTGTTTATGATAGCTTAAAATTCGGCATTTATTTGATGGGCTTTCCACTTTCAAATATGTAATATTAACGGATATTGATGACGCGAAGAATATCTTTGATGCAAATTTAAATACAAAGTGTTATCGGATGCAGAAAATGACTGTGGATGATACGAACAAGATGTCGATAGACGATAAGTTTTATTTTGATACGAAGGAAATAAAATACTTGAAACGATTAAAATTGGTAGAGAAAAAAAAATAATTGAGCGGTCGAAAGAATCCTTTCAACGCACGCAGGTTATTTCTCTGCAAAAGACTTGCCGAAGAGAACACGTCTAACCTAAAGATTCCGGAATTTTAGAAATCACTCACGCCAGTACCGCAAATGAAAAAATCAATGTTTTGAACAGTAAAAAGTAATTGAAGAGAAAACGGGAATTAAATGATCATTTTAAGGGAAAACATATTATGTAAAATAAACTTTCCGAAATTTTAAGATGTAAAATTCTTCTCCTCAGAAAAATTTTTGAACGCTCGCACCGACGTCTGATTTTAATATATCGCTAAAGAAGGATTTAAAAAAAAAAAAAAATTTTTTGGACTTACCACGTGTAGGGAATCTCCGTCTCTTCTGAGGACGTCGTGAGTGGTTCTTTGCGAAACGGCCGCCGCCGTTAATTGATTATAATGATGAGCAGCGGCTGCGGCTTGAGCAGATTGATGAATCGAATTGAGAGTTTGAGAATACGGATCTGATACCTGGGAAAATTTAGAGGAAATAACGATCGCCATCTTTCTAACGATTCGGTTAAACTTGTCGTCGACATCGAAAAAAGATACTTACAGCGACCGAATTCAGGTAATCGAGTTGATGATGACTTTGTGCTGTGGTAGGACTTGCCGCCTGATGATGAGGCGGCGGAAAAGGCGGCGGAAAATACGGAGGTTGAAAATCCGTGGAATGATGCGGTGCCATGCCGGTGTTACCACCCGACACAGTGTTCGTTCTATGGTGGTGATGATGATGGGACGGTGCCGAGAACGGGGACGACCCGCCACCGTGTCCTGTCAATCGATCCTGAAATGACAAAAAGAAAAAATTCTGTAGCACGCTTGCTAAAAGGATATTTATATGACGGCATAGGAGACTGAACGCCCAAGATCTTCCGACCGACCTCCATGTGCATCGTGGACATTCCAAAAAAAGCAGACGACACGTTGCTGTAACATAAAGTGGTCTGCGCCAGCTTGTCAGGGCTTTCGACAATTTCGAACTAAATTCTTCCTTCCCTTTTCGGGATCGAACCACCACTTGCAATCCACATTTTTTTCTTTTTACATCACTGACATTATTTTTTGTAAACTCGTCCGAAAATCATAAAATTAATTAACGCCTCTTAAATCAGGCGACATCCAAAAAACTTTTAATGTTAACTGCAAAAACTTTGCTGCTTGCACTTTTAAAAAACTGGAACAGGGTTTGTCGGTTAAATTAATCCCTTTAATTAAAGCCTTATTATTTTCGCACATTATTTATTTGGTTGATTTTTTACATTTTATTTGGAAATTTATTAAAAGGCACAGGTGTCAACCGGTTAAGATTTTTTTTCCCCCGATACTCGATCCCCTTTCGATAAAATAGTTTTTAGAAACGTCGCGAGTTAGAAGTCGGTTCGAGACTGAATTATAACGACGCCAGAGGGAAAGAACATTAAACTAGTCCCGCCCTCGGCGAGATAGAAGGAGAGGGAAAATAGATCGCTTTAAAAGTGGGAGAAAGATAAAACTCGATATCAAATGCGTTGATAACGAACACATAACCTTTCGGAAAATCTTTTTCAGCATCTCGGCCTTTTCCTAATTTTTCCCGATTTTATCAAACGAGTTATTAAATATTTATTTATTTTACGCACGTTTTAAGTCCTGCACATCTTCCTATTACAGTTGAGGAATGTTAAAAATTACTGATAACGATAATTTTTTGTGATTGCGAGGGTGGAGTTTAAAAAAGTGCGCCGCCTTTCACTATTAAATTGTGATTTGTGATTTGTAATTTGTGGTCACTTACGGCTGTTTAAATATTTTTTTTGCTTTTGCAAAAATGTGACCCGAGCTATAATTTAATGAAACATTAAAAAGGAAAATTCAAGTTAATAGTACTCAGTCCGTACAAATATTAATTTTTGCTTTTTCAATTTTAAAAATTTTTCAAGCTTGATTTTTTGCTTTTTAAATGAATTCCTGATTTCTTTATTATCCTGGGTTTTTGCTCGCAAGAATTTAATAGTTTATAGTTTATTTATTTATTAGAAAAAAAGGATGCAAAACTTAAAACGGCTTTAATAACAAGGATGACATGAAAAATCGAACCGCCTTGTCAAAACAAAAATAAAAAGCTTATAAGTCTTTTGCGATTGGATATCCTTGTAACCGTGATTTTACACTAAAAAATTCGCATTTGATCGAAGAGTTTTAAATTCTAGTTGTAGACGATAAAATGATCGATAATCTCAAACGGAGTCTACATTTTAAAATATGATAAAAAATTTACCGATATATTAATCGAAACGATTAAAGAAAAAGAAGCAAGAATATTCATCTCGTTAATTAAATTTATCTATACTCTTTCTCTCTCCTCAGGAGTAGCACCTAATGCGGATTTCGTGCCTTTTTTCCCAATATTAAATGTCGACTATTAGCAAGACGGAATAAGATGCATTTTTTTTTTTTTTTTTTTTTTAACACAACGCGCCTAGTAGCTATGTTCGTGATTCTTTCTTGGACGCAATTTCACCTCCGGCCACGGTATCAATGGAATTCTTGATCGTCTTTTGCGTGCCCTCTGGTTCATTACTAGCACGAATCTCGAAATCTCTGATATTATATAGGACTACCAGGTGCTGCCTTGTTACATTTACTTGCACGTCCAATAGATTTACGATTACGATCGCTTCAGGAGCGAAATGAGGATGATCTCGGCAAAAGAAATAAGTAGGCAGCCTCATTTTGAAAATGGGAGGGAACCGAGGATGTGCTGTTAAAAATCCATTTAAAAATCAAGTCTTGATAACGCTGAAAAAATATTCATTACTTATTAACCGAGTGTGGACGGATAAATGAATGAATGAATGAACGAATGGACGAATGGACGAAAGAACATAGAAAGATAATAAAATGGTAATGAAACACGTCTAATTTAAAGAAACAAAAAAGCAGACGCATCTTAAGTGTAATAATTATATAAAAATCTTGCTGTAACAGGTGTAGCTTAACTCGATTAAAACTTGTTGGCCTAAGTCAAGCTTGTCGCCGATCCGGCCGTAAAGCCGAGTAAAAAATTTGAAAGCAAATTTTCTACTGCTGGTTTACACGCCGAAAGTGAAAGGTAGACGAAGAAAACAAATTTAGACGTTACCGGCTTTTCGTATATTAATAAACGAAAAATAAACCGGCAAAAGTCGATTGTTAGCGACGACATACTGACATCATTATTTCATCTATTATTGGTTTTTACAAATTCCACCGTTGATTCCATATCGGCCATACATTCGAAATCTTGTACCTGAAAGTCGAAACCTTGCTTTCCGTTACATACCATAAAATAAAATTATCGTATATATGGACTTGATTTCCGCTCAGTAATTGATCGAGAAAAAATATCTAGTTTTTCGTATCTTTTTTTTTTTGTTTTTTGTTTTTTTTAAATTCGAATTCACAGAATTATGGCCTTAGGCTTAAGAGTTTACTATTGATCCAATATCTGGGAGTCATGAATCTACTTGAACTCGTTCAACGAGACAATTATCGAAGGTCTCATGGACGCCGTCGTCGTAGAGAATAAAACTACTCTAGCCACGCACGACTTCGATATAATACCACATTGTCAGAACAGAAGCTGCCGTTTTCGTTTAGCCCTCCTATCAAAGTAAAAACCTTACTGATTCACGGCCTATCTTTTCTTAAAAAAACTTTTTTGTCCGTCGCTACAATTATAATTACAAGTTGCCGACTGAAAAAGCCAAAAGTTTTTCATTCGCAAGAGTGTTTTATAAAATTTTAGAGCCTGAATCATTGAGGTAGGATCGAATCTATGGACATGCCCGAGTCTTTCATCCTCACGAGGCGGCAAACGCAACGAGAGAGCCTTGCCAGCTCAACGATAAAAGAAACGGGGAAAGGCAGACCCTCTTTGTACCTGTGCCGTATTTGAGAACATAGGTATCTGACATCGTGTAATCTCCTAAGATTTTATTAGTCCTAAAAAATTTGTCAATGATATGACGAAGCAAGTTCTATCGAGGCTCGTTGCCTCGAGATTCGTGACAAAGACACCCTACTCTTTTTTACTTGTTTAAAAGCAAAAGGCTGAATTATAGAGTCTAGCACTTGTTTCTTTTGAGCTCTAGCATAAGACTAGACCAACTCTTGAGAGCTTAACCTGGCTCTTTCGCCCAAAATTTATTATCAATTTTGAAAGGAGCTTTAGGGGCTCTGACCTCGGCTAAAAAGTCTTGATAAGCTTTTCTCCTCTTGAAATATTCTTTTCCGACTAGGTTTCTAATTTAGCTTGATGAAGCTTCTGTTCTCGGATCGAAGTCGAGCTCTAACCCTAAGCAGCTTCACCTACTAGCCCCTTTAAAACTAAATGTGGACTCTTTTTAGGTCAAACAAAAATAAAGAAGTTTTGTAATTCCCGCCAAAAGTGAATAAAAGAGTTAAATCATTTTTGCACGATGCTTGGCTTGTCTATTTGACAGCTAAATGCTTTTTAATAAACATCCTATAACAATAGTGTAGTTACATAGCGAGATAGGAATGTGTATTAGTTGTTTTAGACACACTATACTTGCCCCTAGCAAGCCTGGCAGGTAAAAGAGATTGCGAACAATGATTAATCCTCGTACCTAACTGCATCTGACAATGTTATCATTGGATTTTCATTTGAAAACCACTTTCAAAAGAATATCATGCTAAATCGGAATAACCGACCCGATAATGATAAAACAAGTACAATCGGAATCGGAAATCCACGCTTTTTAAAATATTTTTATTTTATTAAGTTCCACTTCGGCTTTAGTAAATTCAACAAAATTATTTATGCTTTTGAAATGTTGAACATGGGATTGGAGGAAGATTAAGATTTTGAGTTTAGAGGTGAAAAGACGATCGAAACGCCCAAGAATGGGATTTTTAGTTTTATTACTACTGAGTTTAGGGCCGATCTCGTTGAAGCGTTCGCGATAGATGATAAGAGAAAATATAACAAGGTTTATGCCGTTTTGACACTCGACGACGAGATGTAGGTACAGATAGTTGTTCTGACCAGGTAGCCATCAGGTATGCCATGAGCACTATCTCGCATCGCCCGTGAAAACCCCTCTGGCCCCATGCTAATCCAATCCTCCAAACTATAAACTAAGGATTCTCATCGCATTATTAATCCGACATCATAAATAAATCCGACATGCGGACGGAGATTAAAATTGATGAACGGGTATTTTAACCTAGCACTATCAAATTATTTCACATAAGATGTTGACTGAAAAAGAATCTGGGTACCGTTTGGATAGGAAGGTTGGGTGCAGGTTTTCAATTTTTTTTCGACGAGTAGCTGACTTTCCGCGATCGAGATCCACATTTACATCGTCGATTAGTTGCCAGAGAACATGACTTACGAAATCTGTCGCCGAGTTGAGGCGACTTTGAGTTGAGTGTAACGAGATTCGTCAAGATTTTCAACTTGCGGCCAGGGTTTATCCTCGGCGTCGTGCAAATTCTCGGGGAATGCCCTTTTCCGTGCGAGGAATCCCGAAGGCAATCCCGCGATTACGTAAAAGAAAGATATCGATTAAAAACGTTTTAAACAAGGAAAGCGATCTTTTCTTTTTATTAATTTTTAAAGACCTTAGGGCATGTTCGAAGATGAAGGAAGGTAGTAGTGCGTACCCTGGAGGAAACTAGGATATACCGACCGATTCCAACGATTTTAGATTTAAAAAAGCTAAGGCAAGTCTATTATCTCGCTACCGTGCAGGTCAAGTCACGACCGTAGCACGAAGCACAGCGCATGGCTGCTGAGGTATGCCCCAGGCCAGTCATTTAGGTCCCGGACAGTTTCATTCATTACCACATTATATTTTAATTTTAATCGACTATTTTTTTCCCCTTTTTCAACATTAATATCTTTGGTAACCGTTTTGAAAATGATTTTAATGATTCCTTTTACGTAAAATTAATCGTAAAGAGAAGCGCGGGCAGCGGAAATTCGGCCAAGCCGCTGTCAAACGTTTTGAGCGAACGTACAAATCATTCGAAATACTTAAAATGATACGTTGCGTTAAATGACAGGTTTTACTCGTTTTGCTAATCTGATCGAGACCGATTGGGATTCTTGAAAAAGAGAAACAGTTAACCGATTATCCAGCTCGCAGGAAAATGGTTAAAATCTTACCTCGGTATCGCTGTGAAGCTCGTCTTGTTCGTTCAATAAAACGAATGTCACTTGACTGTTTCCAGTGTTCAAATGTTTTCGAGGGCTCAAAGCGTCACCGTCAGTGTCTATATCGTGATCGAGCTCCATTTTCCTTTTATTATTGTTATTGTTATTGTTTATTAGAACGTCGTTGGGAGACGAATCTTGGATTAAATGTCTGCTCGGAGACGAATTCACTAAATCCTCGTTGTTCCTCCCGTTATCTCCCGCCATTTTCACTGATAAAATCCCTACTTCTGTTAAATTGTAATTTTGATTTTCAATTTTTTTTCCAGTTCGACGCGCTTGGCATTAAAAGTCGAAGTTGCAGAAACGTTCGGGTCAGAGAGATAACCAGTGCTCACAGTCACAATACGGCTACTCTCAGCAGGAAACTCTTGCAAAGGTAAGCTTTTAACAGTATCGTGGTTCGTGACAAAATGTTACGTTATTTTATTTAGGTATAATAGAAACATTGATAGTGCACCGACTATAAAAAGAAGGGCGCTCGGTGTTTTTATCCAGCAAGAAACCCTTTCCTTTACCATTTCTGCAATATTCGAAATCGTAATTTTAATGTATTAAAAATAATTAGCGGCCTCTTTTGATTTAAAAGCAAAGGCTTCGTTAAAGGTTTCAAATAGCAAAAATCAAGAGTTGTTGGATTATTTTATCTTCTAGGCAAGCCGACGGACGATTACTTGTTGAGTATTTAAGGCATCGTCAAATTAGCTTATAAAACCACCACATTTCGTAAAATCACATCCGATTTAAAAGGGCTTGTTTTCTGTTGCTTTAAAAAAATTGACTCAATTGTCACCGGCAGACTCTGAAAAGTGGATCCCGTGAGGATTAAATGCGAGGCAATAATTTTTTCAGAATCCGAAAGAACCGTCCTGTTTTTTCCCCATCCTAAATATGGGGCATTTATAGAAGACAGCGATTCAAAACGTCAAGCACAACGAACCTTTGCAAATTCGAATTTAATTAAGTAGCAAGAATTTAGAGTCGGGATTTCAGTGACCATACTACCAGAGTCAGCCAAGTGCTTATTTATTTGTTTATTCGAATTTGACAAGATTTCTCTAGCTAGGAAACTTTAGAAAAAAGATTAAGAAATAAACTTTGAGCTACTCAAACTAATATAAGATAATGTAGCTAACTTTGAAGAATTAATAAAAGGTTACTCGGGAAAATAAGCAATCGATCCACCGAGACCTTATCACTAAATATGTCTTTGACGTCAAATAAGTGTGAAATGCTCGTATAATTAAAACTTATGTAATGATCTAATGAAAGTGCGACTGATTTGTCACAAATTTTGAAGGTTATCTTTCCAAGGTTGAAAAAAAGACCGAGAAAGACCCGAGTTCCTCGCGACCCAATTTTTACTGTGCCAAGCGCGTCGTCAGAATCGAGAAAAGGGAGAAAAAATCTTTTTACCATTGACCGGGCTGTTGTGATTGTTCTGTTGATGAGAATTAATTATATCTATCATTTGCTTTTCGCATGATTCACTGGATTCTGGGCTTTCCGGACAATCATCTAACGGAGACATGGCTTCTTCTTCCATTTTATCACTCTTCTATTCTTTACGAGCTATTATCACTTTCCTCACTAAACATTTAGATGGAAAAAAGGCGTCGACTTTAATTCCGAACGTGGGACGTCTCGTCTGCCGGCCTCGGATTATTATCCAAGTTCTATCGATCATTTACAATATATCATTTTTGTTTAATATTCATATCACAAGGAGCGTAAACTTGTAAGATTACCTTTAATGCGGCAATAAACCTTCTGTTTTTTAATGATTTCGAAAACTCGAGGGAAACGTCTACTTTTAAAATGTTGCAGTATTTTTATGTAATCCTGTTTACATTTAAACCGCAAATTTTGAAAATGTCGGATAGAACCTGGAAAACCAGTTCCTTCAGACAGACAGACATCCATGCAGTAAATAAATAAAAAGAAAAAACACTTTATATACGCACTCGTACACTAAGTTCAAGGACACGCGACGTAAAATAATCAAGTAAACATTCGTTATTAAAAATATAAAAATTAAACAAGAAATCACAGGATGGCACTTAAATGGCGAAACGAAAGAAACGCGAAAAACACCGAAAAAAACTAACGATTCAAACGCTAATTGATATA